>JARPMR010000009.1:25030988-25694087 GCA_029955525.1 Oeneis ivallda
ACGACACACACACAACCATAAGTCAGTCGCCCTCGTGAATTGCAAGAACTATACTTGTTTCGAAAATAAAGGCTATTTTTATTCTATTTTATTTATTACCTTTATTTTTGTTATTTCGGTACTTGAATAAAACGCGGAGGATTGAATAAAACGCGGTTGGTCCGACACAAGCTGTATTTCTTACTAATGATGTCAATTGACATACGCGCGAGGGGCACCCTCGCGCGGCATTCTTTACTAACTACCTACATCTCTAATAATTTTTTACCCGGGAATCCAACCCAAGACCTCGTCATCCGTATTCAAACAAGTTAACCACTAGACTATACGACGCAGTCCCATCAACTGAACGTAGGATATGACGTTCACGCTAATTCACCCAAGTCCGGAATCGAACCCGTGGCATATGGCGCGGCAGTTACCACGTGACACGCACCTGAGCGCACGTGTGCGGCTGTTAGAAAAACTGTAATAATAGTAACCTATCCATGTATACGAATGAACGTTTTGTAGGGTTCCGTACCTCAAAAGGTAAAACAAGTGTAAATTAAAAAAAAATTTTTAAATGCAAGCTTTCAGTAGCTACATCATTAGACTCTGGATATCATCTAGGATCAGAGTACTTGTTATGACGAATCAAACGAGCCCAAACTCGATGGGGTTGCGTCGTTTTATTACAGAGTTCCGATAGCCATCTTCCGTCTCCATCATCAGGTCAGCTCCATGTCACAATAATATTGCATTGTCATCCGATTTACACATATTAAATGCAAAATATCAGCTCGATCAGAAACCGGGAAGTGGATCTAATTCATTTTGCAAGGTTTGACCCGAACAAACAAACTGGTCAAGCTAAATAAAAGCTTGTAAAAAGGAATCCTTATAAGATCACTTTCTTGTCTGTCTATCCGTGTTTCACCACCGATTTTCTCAGGAACGGGTGGACCTAGCAAGTTGAAATTTATACCAGATACTGAGGTCTATAGTCTCTATTAGTTGTATAAAAATCAAGGTCCTGAGTCAACACGATAAAAAAGATATGGGCAAGATTTTCGGGAAAACTTGTAAGTACCAAAATTTACCTTAATTTGGAACTTTTTTGTTTTTCGGAATTTTCCCTTTACTTGTGCTGTAAGACCTTTCTTTTAACCAAAATTGACAATTCTAGGTCAACCAGAAGTACCTACCCTATAGGTTTTGGGTCGAAAACCTATATGGTAGTTCCCGTTGACCTAGAATCACGAAATTTGGCAAAAAGCAAGCAGCACAAATAAAGGAAAAATTCCAAAAAATAAAAAAAGTTGAAAATTATATATAATAATAATAATTTAATTGCGGTATAATGGGTAGGTACGGAACCCTCGGTGCACGAGTTCGACTCGCACTAGACCGGTTTTTTTATTGCCCTTGACCACAGAATGTATAATAGTA
Organism: Oeneis ivallda; assembly: GCA_029955525.1. Lineage (NCBI taxonomy): Eukaryota > Metazoa > Arthropoda > Insecta > Lepidoptera > Nymphalidae > Oeneis > Oeneis ivallda. The sequence goes on from JARPMR010000009.1 coordinate 25,032,420, forward strand.
CTACGCCTTGACTGCGATCTCACCTGATGGTAAGCGACGATGCAGTCTGATGGTAGCGAGCTTATTCAGATGGAAGGAGGTAAGTACGACAATTTTTTACCCGACAGGCAATACCAAAAGGGATGGTTATGTTTTTAGCAATGGACATAAGCAAATGGTATTTACATAACTTCCACCATTCCACTACTGAGCCGATTTTGATGAATGTAGATTCAATCGATTACTCTTTAGGGTTCCGTACCCAAAGGGTGCCAACGGGACCCTATTACTAAGTCTCCGCTGTCCGTCTGTTCGTCCGTCCGTCTGTCAGCGGGCTGTATCTCGTAAACCGTAATAGATAGAAAGTTGAAATTTTCACATATTGTGATTTCTATTGCCGCTATAACAACAAAAAATAAAATTAAATAAAACAATAAAATAAAATACATGGAAAAGGAGTCGAAATAAAATTTCATCTTTTTCCCCTAGCATGTGGGGTGTCATTGTCTAGAGCTCATTAAGTGGAGTTCAAATATATATTTTTTATTTTTTAGCTACAAAAATGAAGAAATGGGGGGCCGTCAAAGTTGTCGGTTTTAGACCAATTTTGTTAGACCCCCAAGGTCTATCTCAAAAAACTAAACTAGTTAGGAATTTGAAATTTTGGTATATTATGTACTATATAGTGTATTTAAACAAGAAATACTGAAAACACCGATTCATAATGTGGTTTGTAAGTTGTGACCAAAACAAACGAGCATTTTTTCCCCATATGCTAATTTAGTACTTTCTAAGAACTAAGATATCTAAATATGTATGTAGGTTTAAAAAAATAATTTAGTCATATGTACGGAACCCTAAAAGAGCGAGGCCCGATTTTTATAGTCTGTGTCACACGGGCTATATTTTTATAAATAGGTACCTTTCGTCAAAATCAATATAAAAAATCGGCCAAGTGCGAGTCGGGCCTCGCTCTTTTAGGGTTCCGTACATATGACCAAATCATTTTTTTAAAACTAGATACATATTTCGATATCTTAGTTCCTAGAAAGTACTAAATTAGCATATGAGGAAAAAATGCTCGTTTGTTTTGGTCACAACTTATAAACCACATTATGAATCGGTGTTTTCAGTATTTGTTGTTTAAATACACTATATAGTACATAAAATACCAAAATTTCTAATTCTTAACTAGTTTAGTTTTTGAGATAGACCCCCTAACAAAATTGGTCTAAAACCGACAACTTTGACGGCCCACCATTTTTGTAGCTAAAAAATAAAAAAATATATATTTGAACCTCACTTAATGAGTTCTAGACAATGACACCCCACATGCCAGGGTAAAAAAAATAAAATTTTATTTCGACTCCTTTTCCATGTATGGGAGCCCCCTTTATTTTTCATTTAATTTAATTTTTATTATTTGTTGTCATAGCGGCAATAGAAATACACAATATGTGAAAATTTCAACTGTCTATCTATTACGGTTTACGAGATACAGCCCGCTGACAGACGGACGGACGGACAGACGGACGGACAGCGGAGTCTTAGTAATAGGGTCCCGTTGGCACCCTTTGGGTACGGAACCCTAAAAATAACGGATGTTACCAACATCAAATTTTTTATAATCTGGTACCTAACAATTTTTAAACTTTTTCGTGTTGTACGTACTATGCAAGTTCCTACTTACATTATTTTTTTGAATATTATATAGGTGCCTGACCTTAATTCGAACCTGTAACCTCTTGATGAGAATAAGCAAATTCGTCGTACCTATTTTGACCACTACAGGTTTAAATCTAACGACACACGATACGGTCTTCTCATTAGGTAGGTAGGTATGCAGTTAAAAAAATCGCCTACCTGTTCAGACCGTAACTTTGTTGGAGTAATTTAACTTTTTCAAAATGATCCCGGACCGCTATTATTTTGTCGTAAAACGTTTATCAAAATAATTTTAGAATAGAAATAATAAGGCGATAGGCATACGGTATGATCCTTCTAGTATTATAAATGCGAAACTTTGTGAGGATTAACATATAGGCTACATTTTATCCCGGAAAATTAGACAGTTCTCACGGGTATTAAAAACCTTAATCTACGCGGATTCAATCGCACGGATCTCGCCAATCTGAGATTAGCCATCCGTACAGGAGATATTATAGTGCACAGTTGTGTGCGCAAACAATCGATGCGCAAACATAGATGCACTCTGTATTCCCTCACTCTGAACTTTCTTAGTCCGATTGGACAGAAATCAAACACGATCGAAGAGAGATTAGATGCAGTATGGCATAACGGAGTCTCCGAGGGATGGATGTGACATTAGGTATAGGTACCTGCCATATTGCCAAATTTCTTATTCCGAGCTAGTACTGAGTAGGTGCATTGATGGAAAACCTATAATGACATTTTTTTTGGTCCGACTTGGAAATCGAACCCAAGACCTCACCGTCATAGACAAGTAGCAACGAGTCGTTGGCCTAGAAAATATCATCTGCTGTGGTGTTGAGTATGTATATATTTTTTTATAGACTAAGGGAATATAACGGAGAACGGGCAGCAGCGTCCTCTGTGCTACTACTACCATCTACTGCGATCACCAACCCGTCTGCCCCGCGTGGTGATTATGGGCAAACCCTACCCTTGGGAGAGGTCTTTAGTCCAACAGTGGACTGTTATAGGCTATTGATGATGATGATGATGATATTTTTTTTACAATAAATAACGCAACCGCTACGTCATATTCAAGTTACTACGAGAAGTTTGGACAAAAAAAGTGTGTGTGTCAGCTCCGACGCACGACTGGAGTTTACTCCCTAAAACGTCGTAATGCATTCGCGGCGCTCGGGTTCCCGAAGCGAAAGCTCTTTCGCATTCGACAACTCAAGCGAAAACCAACCTTATTTACTCAACGTTAGGGTAGAAATTTGCATCGTTGTGAAAAACGTAACGCGGGCATTCGACAACTCAAGCGAAAGCCAACCTTATTTACTCAACGTTAGGGTAGAAATTTGCATCGTTGTGAAAAACGTAACGAGGTCATTCATAAGTAGATTTTACTCCTCGAATTTTTCTCATACCGTGCGCTTGCCGGGCGCCTAAAATCGATTCTTAAGGAGTAAACTCCAATAAAATCTTTCATTACAGAACATCCCGGCTTTGTTTCCGCATCATTGTAATAGACCTGCCAGTTCGTAGAATAGGTACTTTCCTTCTTGATCAGAATAATCACAGCCCTTATTTTGAGCCCTTAAGTAAAAGTTAAATACCAGTTAGGTGTGAAAGGGTTGACATTTTGAGGGCTTGAGGGTGACAAAATGCGCCCTTATTATTTGACGATTATGGTTAATGTAAATCCGATTGCTCCAGATTACTCCACAACCCTTTAAAAACCCTTTGTCGCCTTGTTAGGGATGTTGCGGAAAAAGGGTCTTTTTGACACGTGGATACATGCAATGCTATCTAATAATATCTATTAAAATATCGAACAATAGTAACAATTTGGGTTTTTTAAATAATTCAGCTATAGTCATCATCCCCATAGGTAGCTACCTATCCATGGCTCACTACTGAGTGCAGGTCTCCTCTCAGAGAAGGGTTCCATCTAAGGTCCAAAGGTCCCGAGTCGGCCCATTGCGAATTGGTTGCATTCACACATCTTTGAGAACATTATGGAGAACTATTATTTTTATGCAGGTTTCCTCATGGTGTTTTCCTTCACCGTTAAAGCATGTGAACCTTAAACACACAGTCATAGCCTAAAACTCCGAAAAGTCAAAGGTCGAACCCGCGAATAGGAAACCGCTATCCTAACCACAAAACCATTATTGTATCAATAATTATATTAGCACAGATTAGAGACTATGCCAATTAACAATAATCTGCTTTAGATTATTTCAATGGTTATTTCTAAACCATTAATGCCATCTAGTAAAGTAAGTGTAAAACTGACATCAATTAAATTAGCGCCATCTAGTTTGGTCTACAGATTCTACTTAATAAGCCTTAGGGGCAGCTCTCCTGGGCTGAATGTCTGCCAAAATTAGATGACGTAGTTCAATATTAAGCCGTTAGATGGCGCTGTTGTGTCAAAAAAGGATAAGTAATATAAATAAGTAAATAAATTTAAAAGTAATTAATTGTAACAAAATATTTAATCATCAATTTTTAAAACTTATAATAGCGATAAATTCACCATATTAGATAACTTACTCATTTAAACATAATTAATCAGTCTTAATATACCTACGAACATACCTAATATTATTATTAATATGTATAATAAAATTTAAAAGAGCCAGCCATAATAATAATAATATAAGTTTTATGGAGATATGGACTATGAGATAAGACCAATATTTTATTATAATCAAATCAAGCAACACATTGATTAGAGTAGATAGGTGATAATCGATGTATGTACCTAGGTACTCATATACCGACCTACTTACAAGTGGAACCTTCTTGGATAAAGTCGGTTCAAAAGCTAATCAATCAGTACGGATTAAAAAACAAATTATTATTATCCATAGATGGCTCTTGATTTAACAAATTTTGAGATTTTTTTTGAGATTTTATCTTGTACCCATCAGTACGACAACCCTCTTTGCTCCATTTCCTCTCTTATTTTTTCTGGTTTCGGCCAAAATATAATGAGCAGGGTTGATCCTGAAAATAAATCAATGTAAAATTATAGTTGCAATAATAACTTCATGACCAATATTGTACCAAGTTTTAATAAGCAAAATTGACCAGCAGTTGTAGGTATTTTGCCACCGGCAGTTTGTAAAATGCTGTACAATTTTACACAGTCAATATTATGTAGTGGTACGCTTAGAGCTTACCTAAATTATAAATTATTTATGATTTAGGTAAGGTCATACGATTTTTTCAGAATTAAAATTCACCGTCAAACTGCAATTTTACATACTAACTAAACCTTTTTCTGACACATACATTTTTTTATTCGATGACAAGATAGTCCTTGACTGCGACCACACCTGATGGTAAGTGACGATGCAGTCTAAGATGGTAGCGGCCTAACTTGGAAGGGGTATGGCAGTGCACATTCAACCCATTCCCCTAATCTGTTCCTACACGTCATCGTGCCGGAAAGCTAAATCGCTTGGCGGCACGTCTTTGACGGAAGGGTGGTAACTAGCCACGGCCAAAGCCTGCCACCAGACTAGACCAGAGACAATTCAGAACTTATTAATTCCCAAATTGCCGCCGGGAAACCCGAGACCCGTTGTAAGACCACAGCGCTCACCATTGCGCCAGGGAGCTCGTCAAAAATCGTCATCATTAAGATAATTTGATCAGTGCAGGCTCACCTGCTGTGAAGGCGCCGAACACGGAGAAGGCGAGCTGGCAATGCAAGTCCAGGGTGCTGCCCAGCAGGTTGGCGCCCGCCGCCGCGCCCGCGCGCCCCACCATGTACATCACGCACATGGCCATCGCTCTGCGAACAGAAAACTAATCATTTAATATAAAAAATTCTTTTCAAACAACCGACTTCAAACTCCCGCTTTACTACATTACACACACACGTGACGGCAGATGAGAATACAGTTGTCACCACCCCTGCTCTTCCCGCGGGTGTCGTACGAGGCGACTAAGGGAATATAACGGAGAACGGGCAGCAGCGTCCTCTGTGCTACTACTACCATCTACTGCGATCACCAACCCGTCTGCCCCGCGTGGTGATTATGGGCAAACCATCCCGTTGGGAGAGGCCTTTAGTCCAGCAGTGGACTGTTATAGGCTATTGATGATGATGATGATGACACACACTATACATAGTATTATACATATTATATGTATCAGTGAAAGCCTAGTGGTCATAGGACTGTGGTCTCCTATTCGGGGGGGTAGCAGGTTCGATCCCGGACCGCTGACTTTTCGGAGTCAAGTGCGTTTAAGCAATTAACTATCACTTGCTTTAACGGTGAAGGAAAACATCGTGAGGAAACCTGCACACCTGAGAGTTCTTCATAATGTTCTTGAAGGTGTATGAAGTCCGCTAATTCGCATTGGGCCAGCGTAGTGGACTATGGCCTATAACCCTACTCTGAGAGGAGACCAGCGCTCAGAGTGAGCCGTTGATGGGTTGCTAATGATGAATGATGATACATAGTATTTAATTTATTGTTGATATTTTAAATACCGCTCGATCGTTTTCGATAAAATTTATATGGGACCACCTGGGGAGGACCCTTTTAAACGAAAAAGAATTTTCCAAATCGGTTCAGGCGTCTTCGAGTAATCGGTGGAAATACATAAAAAAAATTACGACGAATTGATAACTTCCTCCTTTTTTGAAGTTGGTTAAAAAAACTTCGTAACATTAGCTAGTGAGAAGAGCCTCAGAATGAGGTTCGGCGGGCGATGGAGAGAGCTACGCTAGGAGTATCTCTGCCAGATCAAATGAATGAGGAGATCCACAGGAGAACCAAAGTTACCGACATAACTCATTGAGATGCTAGGCGGAAGTGGCACATAGTTCGAATTCCATTTTACAATTAATAATACTGGAAGTGGCAATGGAGTTCCATTTTACCATTTTGGTACCTTTTGGTACCTAAAAACCGATGGTCGTTGGGGTCCCAAGGGGCTGGATGGGCAACCTCGCGCCGGGAAGACCTGACAACCAGACAGACCCCGACCACATCAGACGAGTCGCAGGTAGCCACTGGCTGCCAAGCATGACGAAAGCCAAACCAACCGAAGAAAGCCAAACTGACCGAAGACGTTTTTTCGTTCATAAACTAGAAGAGCCAGGCGAGTGTTCTTTCCCACGTCTCACCCGAGCAAAAAGGCGCGTAGCCTTGGCTACGTTTTTTCGTTCATAAAGAAGAAGAGCCAGGCAAGTGTTCTTCCCCACGTCTCACCCGGGCAAAAAGGCTCGTAGCCTCGGCTACGGTTTTTCGTTCATAAAGATGAAGAGCCAGGCAAGTGTTCTTCCCCACGTCTCACCCGGGCAAAAAGGCTCGTAGCCTCGGCTACGGTTTTTCGTTCATAAAGAAGAAGAGCCAGGCAAGTGTTCTTCCCCACGTCTCACCCGGGCAAAACGGCTCGTAGCCTCGGCTACAGTTTTTCGTTCATAAAGAAGAAGAGCCAGGCAAGTGTTCTTCCCCAAGTCTCACCCGTGCAAAAAGGCTCGTAGCCTCGGCTTGGTTAAGGCCAACGGAGAAGAACTCTGTCACCGCAGTTACCTCAGGCAAGTAGGAAAGACGTCCACAGCGATGGCGGCGAGGATGGACGCGGCGCAGCCCGAGCACAGCGCCAGGATAAGCAGCGCAGTGGCGGCGCCGCCCTGCGGCACGAACGCCGCGCCGACGGTCGCCAGCCCGCACACCACCATTATACTAGCTGAGGATACATTTTTTCAAAATTTTTCATATAGGTAATATATACAACTTGGAGGCTATCCAATGCGTGGACGCTACATACATAGTGCCCGCATGCAGTCCCGCATACTACCCTAATGAACCGAAATGGCGGTTCTATCCTTTCCACCAACAAAAGCATTCCCAAGGAGGGTTGACGTCAGGCAGGCGGACGGTCGTAAAATGTCAAGCCGTGTCTTACAACGTCGCTCATAAGCCATGTTGTCCCGACCCCACATAGCGTGGGAAAAGGAGAGGGAGATGATGATGAGGTAATATAAACAACGAGTAAACGAGCAGGCGGGTTCATCTATAGTTGATGATTACGGCCGAACGGACATTTGGAGCACCAGACGCACCACCAATGAGTTCCGGCTTTTCAGCAATTTGTTGGTCCGCCCCTTGAATAACCCAAACCAATTTTGAAGGAGTCAGGATAAGAGTCAGGTTTTTAAATATTGATCCGCGGGATCCCTTCCATAAATGTAAATCGGTCGCTTTTTGGGGCGTGGTTGAAGGAAAAACCAACAAATAATCACACTTTCGCGTTTATAATGCAGGGACGTTTGAAACATTTAAACACGCTTGGCAAAGTATCCATTTTAGTGAATCCATACCATGCCGAGATTAAACCCATAAGTAACTTACAATAAAGTGTCTTCCTGCCGATCCTCCCGATGAACACGCCGATGGCCAGGTAGGTGACAGCGAACACTCCGCCCATGCCCATGGAGATGGGGAACACCTGCACCGCCACCTCTGAATGGCACGCGTGGCCTGGTGCCGCCATCTGTATCAAAATGCCGGAACTAACAACATGTCTAATCCAAAATCTACAAGTAACAGTTGCTTAAACTGAAAAAAGTAGATACATATCACTAATTTCGATGCTGACGTGTAGTTCGACCGCGGCTATAGTGTAAAAGGCTAACACACTCGGGCGCGATTCCCAAGAGACGTGGGTTCGAATCCCGCTGCCCTCGGAATTTTTGATATGTGTTTATAAAATTCCAAAATCTACAGATTACTGTAAGTCAAAAAAAAAATTACAAATACAGATGTATTTTTAAATATCATTTTCAAACTTAGAGAAAATGAACTCACGCTCAAATTCCTGGCCCTGTCGAACTTTTCATGGATGATCTGGCAGATGGTGATGCTGTCCTCGCTGGTGCTGCGCAGCATGCTGTTCAGGATATCGGGCACCCACACGTACAGACCACTGGAGCTGAAAGACCAAGCGAAAATTGCCACATCAGGTGACGAGCTGGCTCTGTGTGTCTCAACTCTTCAGACAACAGAATTCTTAGGGTGCGATCTACTAGATGGCACTACAGTCAGATCATAATGCATAAGTATGTCACGCACTCTTTAAACATTTCTGTGGTGGTGTCGTGTGATGCGGGTTGTTACGTTCCCTCAAATATGGTTGAGCTAAGCAATGGCTGGGTCATGCGTCATGCTCGTGAACGGGTGCCACCGGCGGGAATGGGGCTACTTTATGTCTGATCATCTTAAGATAGAAGTTAGTCGGTATGCATTTTTGGAACTTCCCTCATTGTGGAAACACTGCTTAAATAGCAGTGTTTCCACAATGAGGTATTGTAGTATTTACTGTATTGTAAATTTGTTTCGAAAAGAGCAACCGCCGAGTTTCTTGCTGGTTCTTCTCGGCAGGAAGGGCATTCCGAACCAGTGGTAGAGCCAGACGATTCAAAAGCACTTGTAAAAAGTTTATTTGAATAAAAAATATTTCTATTCTATTCTATCAGACTCAAGACCGACTTTAAAACTAGGCAGATTTATGTCAGGACATATTATTTGTGTCACATTTTAACTCTATCCCAAATCTCGAGCAGAGGGCTCCTGAGATCTATAGATCGTACTCTGGTTCTACTCAAGACTTAAGATAGAGTTAAAATGAGACACAAATATGTTCCGAAATAAATCTGTCTCGTTTTAAATCAGTCTTGAGTCTGAGCTGAGTAAGAGTGCCATCTATGGATCTCACCCTCGAAACGTCGAGTTATCCTTTTAACCCAGAGTTAGCAGCTAACTCTGGGTTAAAACGACAGATTTGACAGATTTCGTATAAAGCTTCTGTCAAAATTACAAAGAAGAATGGCGAATTTGGACCCAGGACTTTTAAAAACCGTTCAGATTCAGGAATCATTTCATTTTTTTTTTCTGGGTTTCCTGGGTTAACTAACTCGGCTTCTCTGCAAGCGGGCCTTAATGTCTTAATAAATGATTTCTAGGAGCTGTTTCATAGTGCCTTAACCCGGCAGTGGTTACGAGCTGGTACATAATATTTTATACCTTAACACCGCTGTGGTTACAAGCTGGTTCAAATTTTTTTAATAAAAAAAAAATTAAGTGACACTCGGGGACTGCCGCGGTAAAGCAATTGCATAGCATTTTTTATCAACTTTTGCAATTATAATATTTATGCAATTTTATTTTTGCATAATAAAAATTATGCAAAAAAATTAATAAACAAACAAGACAAGCGCACTGTCACTACTTCGCGAGTGAGATTCGAACCTGCGACATCATACAAAAAGCCGTCGCTCGCCCACTGCGCCAAACAGAGCTACTTGTGACCCTCTAAAATGTTGAACGCTTACTGAACGACGGTGTTAGGTTTATTTTCGTTACGGAATTTCTTGGTTCGGTCGCCGCGCTCAAACTGTTTGTCCTAGTTCAAAGCCCGCGATAAAAGCTATGCAATAGCTTAATAAATTTTATGTCTTAGCCTTAGTACGAAAATGCAGCCAGGCAGGTTTTCTCCTGATATTTGCCTTTATCGTTATTGCAAGTGAAATTTTCTCGATATAATCTTATCAAGCTTAGTATATTAACCTGGCCTATTAATATTTTAAATGTGAAAGTGTGTTTGTTTGTTGGTTTGCCCGTTAATCATACAGCAACGAAGCAAGAGATCAACGTGATTTTGAGTGACAAAGGCTACATTTTATCCTGGAAGAAGTACCTACCTACAAAGGACTCCCGCCGAACGTTAATAGATTGTTTATAGGGGTTTGTTTCAACGAAATCGCCGTTTTTGTCATTGATTAAAACATCAATCAAAAAAACTATCTTGTCCTTGATTTTTAATCAAGTCCTTGACTGCGATCTCACCTGATGGTAAGTAACGATGCGGTATAAGATGGTAGCGGGCTAACTTGGCAGGGGTATGGCAGTGAACATTCAACTCATACCCTTAGTAGGTTTCTACCTTCGGTTTCTACACGCCATCGTGCCGGAACGCTAAATTGCTTGACGGCACGTATTGACGGTAGGGTGTTAACTAGCCACGGCCAAAGCACAGACCAGACCAGAGTCAATTCAGAAATTTTTAATTCCCAATTTGCCCCCGCCGGGAATCGAATCCGAGACCTCCCAGTTATAAGACCACAGCGCTCACCACTGCGCCAAAGAGGCCGTCGTGGCAATCGCCTTACCAGTGTGGTCGCGGCCTAAAAATTAACTCCACGCGAAGTCGCGGGCCTAAGCTAGTAGTAGCAGTAAGTAATAACTTTGATTCAACCAAAAAAAAAATTTAAGTGGTACAAATCTTAAGAATAAAACCTAGAAAAGGTTTTCTATCTTTTGAGGTAAATTATCGCTTATCTGCAGATATATCAATCTTAATTAACCTAATCCTATCCTTGTACTACATTTTGTACAATGTTTCGAAAATATATAACGATGATAGTAAAACAAAAAAAAAACAGCAAATCACAAAATGATTTTCTTCAATAAATTGACAGACAGCGTTTAAATTAAACAGCCATCCAATTATAACTTTATCCAATTAAAATTGAAATATTTCAATCAATGTAACTACTAACTAGAAATTTAACAGAAAATAAAGGAGACAAAAATTATGCAAACCTTTTCTAGTGCAATTAAGTACCATTTATAATTGGTGTCATAATTCAATTTTTCTATCGCATCTGTTAAAGACTCGTTAACTATTATTCAAATCGATTTTCATTGAAAATGGTTTACGCAAAAAATGAATTATGGATGACGCCTAACTCTAAACATTATTTTCCTAGAACCCATCAAATCTGGGATATTCGTGTCATCGTAGTCAATGTAGTCAACTGAGCGATGTCCACAGTTGGACAAAGGATTTTTGTAGAACAGAATAGAATAGAAATATTTTTTACTCAAATTCAAATAAACTTTTACAAGTGCTTTTGAATAGTCAGATAAATCTACCTCTGGTTCGGAATGCCCTTCCTGCCGAGAAGAACCAGCAAGAAACTCGGCGGTTGCTCTTTTTCAATATAGTTCACAATAGGTACCTACTATGCTATGTATGCAGTGTTTCCACAATGACAGGAAGTTCCAAAAATGCATATTTACAATTCAATACATGTCAAGATGGGCAGGCAGAAAGTAGCCCCATTCCCGTCGGTGGCACTAGAAGGTATTGGCGAGTGCAATGTAGTTCAGCGAAATCAAGTGATAATGTACCACATGCTGTATAGTGTATACATACATACAGCATTCTCTTGTTCGGAGGGTCGCAGGTTCGGTCCCGAACACCTCTGACTTTTCTAAGCTATGTGCGTTTAAGCAATCAAATATCAAATGCTTTGACGGTGAAGGAAAACATCGCGAGGAAACCTGCGAGCTTGAGAGTTCTTCGTAATGTTCTCAAAGGTGTGTGAAGTCTGCCAATTTGCCTCGGGCCAGCGTGGTGGACTATGGCCGTCTAAGGCCTTTAACCATTTTCTGAGAGGAGACCTGAGCCGTTAAGAGGTTGCTGATGCTGTATTACACTCACTCAAAGCGTATGAGAATTTTGACAACTTTACAGATTAGTTTATAATTTATGCAAGATTGAAATTAATGGATTGTCATGTAAAAAGCTTTGATTTATCGAAAAATTTGAGAAAAGAACAGCAGTTTATAGATTACTAGCTGACTCGGCGAACTTCGTACCGCCAACTTACCTATATAAATAAAACAAATAACTACTAAAACTATCCTATCTTTCAAGTTGGACCAAATTACAGATAGTTACGAAGTTTGATCAAAATCGGTTAAGTGGTTTAGGAGTCCATCGCGGACAAACAACTTGACACGTAATTTATATAATATATATTATAAGACTAGGTGATGCCTGCGGCTTCATCCGCATGGAGTTACTTAGGTTTCTAGAAATCCGGCGGGAATCCTCAGTTTTTCTGTGAGAAATTAAGGTACTTATATAGTCGCCTTCCAAATCTTCAACTACATTGATGAAAAAAATCACCGATGCTGCGTGATTGAAGGACAAACAAACACACTTTCGCATTTATAATACCTAGTAGCAATTTCGAATGGTCCAAAAGTAGCAAGGATTTTGGTCTTACATAAAACCTGATTTTAAAAGTGACTAATTGACTTTTTTATTGATATTGATTTTGAATTTATCCTTTTTAGCCATTTTAAGGTTAATGCGCTGTGAATATGTATTAATACATTGAATTAGACAGGTACATAACATTTTATATCATTAGGTATTTTGAATATTAATGGATTCTGAGCTCTTATTGATTAACATTACAATAAAAACATTGCGATATATACATTCGAGATCGATATATCGGTATCCGATGAGATGAGAGTGTTCAGTTTATGCTATTGTGCATTGGTTCGTCAATCAACCTCACGTTTCGCAGGCTGATAAGAGCATTATACAACCTTAATATTGCAAAGAAAAGAATTAAAAATTAAATAGAAAAAATTAAAGAATTGGCAAAGTATACCATTTTACACTACCGCCTATTGTACAGCTTCTACCCTCATATTATGTATGTTTTATGTTCTTTTGTTTTGGGTTGATTGGTGTACAATAAAGTGTATTTTCATTTTCATTCTAACAAAGTTGCATAGGATCGGCTTGGCATCCAGCTGCCCACAAGATAGTATAAAAAACTTATTACAATGTAATAGCTTCATAATAATATTGTAAAATGATTATTTAGAAAAGAGCAACTGCTGAGTTTCTTGCCGGCTCTTCTCAGCAGAATCCGCTTTCCGAACCGGTGGTAGAGTCATGACTTGTCATAAGAGCCACAGGTTGGCCTACGTAAAATAAATAATTTTGAATTTTTTGAATGTTTTTTTTTTGGATTTCATTTCATTTTACAGCCTTATAAAGAGCTCGGCCCCCTATCTAGAATTCACTGTGTTTTGGGAAGCTAGTAAATATTTTTTCATCATACCTATTCGAAAATTCAGAAATTGGCTTCAGAGGACAGCGGGAGCAAAATTTCATTTTAACCCCATGGGACTTTTCATTTCTCTCTTCTGATTGGTCCGCGTTATCGTGCTTTAGCATACTAAAGCACTAACGCGGACCAATCAGAAGAGAGAATTCAAAAATGTTTCGAAATTCAAAAATGTTTGAGAAGCTGTTGTCTACGATAAGTCACGTGATCAAATTTGTCGATTAGATATTTAAGCCCATACTTCCAACATAAATATTAATGTTTAATTATTTCATAAAAAATTATTTGTGTTTTATTTACGAATTTAAACTTTCAATATTCGTATTGGTAATGTCTATACTCTATACATACTATACATAGTAGGTTGATACTCCTAGCTTTTTCTCATAGGTAATGATGAAAATAGTGTGTGTCATTCGGGGCCAAAATTTTTTGTTCTCGGGCGGCATATATTGAATTCCTCGCTACGCTCAGGATTCTACTTTAGAATCCCTCGCTGCGCTCGGGAGTCTACTATAGAATCCTTCACTTCGCTCTGAATTCAAAATAACGCCCTCGGGGAACAAAAAATTCCTTTGGCCCCATATAACACAAATAACTATTAAAATCAAAATCTTAGCTCCTAATACTTAGCACTACTGGCACTACGTCATAACTCATAACCTCGAGCGTAGCGAGCGCGATAATTTTCAAGAAATAGGTACCTCTGGACTGCAGATAATATTCGAAGCGGAAATTGGGCGTAGAAAAAAATGAATATAAGTAGGTAATATCTTTATTTTTTTACAATACTATAATGGCCTGCTCATCTGAATGTTATTAAACGACTGCCAAAAAAAGGAGTATAATGTTTCAGGGTTCATGTACCTAAGTATTCTATTCGCATAGTATGCGAGTTTCTTTATTCCACCATAAACTCTAAATGCCTGAACAGATTTAGATGTAATTAGAATCCTTACATTATCCCGAGTGACACTGGCTACCTATTTTTCAGTTGTTAATATAGCAGTCGGGATTTTTTTGGGTTGAATGGTCTAAGATTTTAATAATGTAGCTTGTTTATATTTAAAAAAATCTTTTCTATAAACCGACTTCCAACGTCACTACAAAGTATAAAAAAAAATTAGTTTGCACACGTTTGTTGAAGTCGGGCGGGCCTAAATAGAAACGATGAAACCGATGCGTGATGCTCGCCCGACTTATATAAACGTCTCGTATGCTTTGAGTATTAAACCAGCTCTTATGTGTCTTCCGAAGGCGAACATCGCGCATCAGGTTCATCTTTTTTATTTAGACCTACCCGGGTTCTTTCGTTTTAGGGTTTCGTGCCCAAAGGGTGCCAACGGGACCCTATTACTAAGCCTCCGCTGTCCGTCCGTCCGTCCGTCTGTCAGCGGGCTGTAACTCGTAAAACGTAATATGCAGACAGTTGAAATTTTCACAGAGTATGTATTTCTATTGTCGCTATAACAACAAATAATAAAAATAAAGTTAAATCAAAAAATAAAGGGGGCTCCCTCCCATACATGAAAAGAGTCGAAATAAAATTTTATTTTTTTACCCTGACATGTGGGGTGTCATCGTCTAGAACCCATTAAGTGGAGTTCATATGTAGGGAACCCTAAAAGAGAGAGGCCCGACTCGCACTTGGCCGATTTTTGAAGTCGGTTAAAAAAACACAAATAACTTACAGCATAAAAACAGCAAACATCAGTGTGTGTGAAATACAGACGCATCTCAGCAAGGGCGGGCGGAACAGCAGTGTTATGTTCTTCAAGGCGCCCACGAATCCTCCCGCCTTGGAGGTCTCCATGTTACCCGTTATGATCCTTTCTACCTACAACAACGATATTGGTTCATTACCATCATCATCAAATTCAAAATTAAATTCAAAATTCAAAATTATTTATTTCACGTAGGCCAACCTGTGGCTCTTATGACACGTCATGACTCTACCACCGGTTCGGAAAGCGGATTCTGCTGAGAAGAGCCGGCAAGAAACTCAGCAGTTGCTCTTTTCAAAATAATCATTTTACAATATTATTATGCAGCTATTACATTGTAATAAATTTTTATATTATCTTGTGGGCAGCTGGATGCCAAGCCGATTTAACCCATGCAACTTTGTTAGAATAGAATAGAATATAATATTTCAGTGGGGCAGTGCCAAAAAAGCGTAGGTACTACAATTCAATTCATGTTAAGACGGGCTGACAGAAAGTAGCCCCATTCCCGCCGGTTCATCATCAGCAACACATAAACGGCTCTCTACTGAGTGCAGGTCTTCCTCTCAGATAAGATCATTGGCAAACACACACCTTAAACCTTTTATAATTATGGAGAACTTTCAGGCGTGCAGGTTTCCACGATGTTTTCCTTCACCGTTGAAGTATGCGATATTAATTAAACGTACTATCCGAAAAGTCAGAGTTACATGCCTGGTATTAGAATAGAATAGGTATATAGTAATATTGTAACCGCGACCCCCAGATCAGGAGATCGCAGTTATAACCGCCCTACCTCCTCCTTTGACGACCTCTCTGGCGCAGTGGTGAGCGCTGTGCTCTTATAACTGGGAGGTCTCGGGTTTGATTCCCGGCGGGGTCAATTTGGGAATTTATAATTTCTGAATTGTCTCTGGTCCGATGTAGACGGAGGCTTTGGCCGTGGCTAGTTACCACCCTACCATCAAAGACGTGCCGCCAAGCGATTTAGCGTTCCAGCACGATGGCGTGTACAAGCAGATTAGGAGTAGGTATGGTTGAATCGCCAGCATCGTCACTTGCCATTAGGTGAGATCGCAGTAGAGGACTTGTAATCGGGAAAAAATAACCTCAATGCTCAAAGATCATGCTGTGGTTGTGTCGTGTGACACTCAAACATGGTTGAGCGAAGCAATGGCTGGGTCATGCATCATGCTTGTGAACTGGTGCCACCGGCGGGAAGGAGGCTACTTTCTGTCTGCCCGTCTTAACAGGTGTTGAATTGTAATTATTATTAGGTATGCTTTTGTGGAACTTCCCCTCATTGTAGAAACTGCATACATAGCATAATATCTATTTTATTGTAAACTTATTTTGAAAAGAGCAACCGCCGAGTTTCTTGCTGGTTCTTCTCGGCAGGTAGGGTATTCCGAACCAGTGGTAAACTCATCGACGATTCAAAAGCACTTGTAAAAAAGTTTATTTGAATAAAAACATTTATATTCTATTCTATTCTATCAATACTTACAGGGTAATTCGTTTCCCTAGTATTGTGGTTGTAAGCGTACATCCGAGCCAGGACAGGCAAGGCCTTCTCTGGACCACACGAGGACAGCAGGTATCTGGGGCTCTCCGGTAGCCATAGCAACGCGAACGCAGCCACCAACCCAGGCGCGCACCACGACCAAATGAACACCCTCCACGGTACCATCTTGAATCCGAACAGCGGGAATGACCAGGTACCCGGTATAATGACCCAGGCCAGACCTGAAAAAGGAATCTAGGTCAAGTCTAGGTAAAGTGAAAGTCATTTGCACCGGCTATAAACCGACGGTCAGATGTGGGACAGATGTATGACGAAATCAAAACGAGCAACATTGACTTGGTGTTATACTAAAACTAGCTTTAGTCCCGCGACTTCGTCCGCGTGGAATTAGGTTTTGCGGCATCATTTTCAAAAACTGTGAAACACAGTACGTGTTTCACAGTTTTTTTTCCTCCTATTTAGACTATTAAATTATTTATTTCGAAAGGCCAATTAAAAATATAACTTGAAAAATGACGGAATTTCATACAAAAATTCATCCCCTATTTATCCCTCTTGGGGTGGAAATTCAAAAATCCTTTCTACCTTCGATCACGGAAAAAAGGTGCCTACTGCGTAGTGCCTACGTCATAAAAGGAACCTACTGTCAAAATTTCAAATTTCTAACTCCAGTGGTTTATAATGTTTTAATGTCAGGACGTATGGTCAGGACATGGAGATAAAAGCAGGAAGGACCATAGATTTAGGGTGCGAAGCGACTACCAATCTTAAATCTATGGTCAGGACGAGTCATTTTATAAGTACCTACCTACAGATAAAGATCCTTACTAATATTATAAATGTGAAAGTGTGTTTGTTTGTTGGATTGTAGGTTTATCCTTCAATCACGTCGCAACAGGGCTACGGATCGACATGATTTTTTGCATGGGTATAGTTGAGGCCCTGGAGAGTGACATACGCTTTTATCCCGGAATATCAAAAAGTTCCCAAGGGATTTTAAAAATTAATTCCACGCGGACGAGGTCGCGGGCATCAGCTAGTAATAAATAATGATAATAGCTATTTATCTTCTCTACTCGGAAATACATGCGTAATTGTATTTATCTACATAAACAAGTAAAGCCTACGCTTTAACTGAAAACCAGAACTGCAGCATGATGCCTGAGAGGGAAACCTATATTCGATCATATTGTTTTGATTTCAATTGGGTATTTGATTGATATTTTTTAGGGTTCCGTACCCAAAGGGTACCAACGGGACCCTATTACTAAGCCTACGCTGTCCGTCCGTCCGTCCGTCCGTCCGTCCGTCCGTCCGTCTGTCAGCGGGCTGTATCTCGTAAACCGTAATAGATAGACAGATGAAATTTTCACATATTATGTATTTCAATTGCCGCTATAACAACAAATAATAAAAATTAAATTAAATTAAAAAAATTAAATTAAAATGGGTAGGTGGGTAGATGGAAATCTTTTAATTTAATTTTTTTTAACGGAACCCTAAAAGAGCGAGGCCCGACTCGCACTTGGCCGATTTTTTATATTTTATTTAAATAACGTTTCAGATAACATAATGCCATTTTTAACCGACTTCCAAAAGGAGGAGGAGGTTCTCAATTCGGCCGGTATCTTTTTTTTTTCTATGTATGTCCACCGATTTCTCCTGGATTTTTCTTTTTTGAATATCTTAATTAGTCTCGGAAATATAGAGCTTTAAAGTTTTCTGTTAGACAGAGAGAGCGCTACTGAAGTGTGATGTCACAAGTCAGCAGCTCCATACACGCTCGTTTAAAATTTTGTTTTAGAAAGAGACAGATACAGTCATAGTAACAGCTTATAGTTTATTTGTTTTTGACCAATTTATTTTCTGTTCTTACTAATGTTATTCTTACATGTTACATTTTCGATTGTAATTATTAATTAATAAATCAACATTTTGTCAGCAGTCAAATACCCAAATACGCAATTATCGCCGAGTAACGTTAATGTTTTAATTCATAAGTTTATCGTCAAGGTCAGTGGTAACTACGTCATTCGATGTGAACTCTGGGCGTAACTTCTAATATCAGTTGTGTATCAATGTAGGTCAATCACACGACTCTTGTGCAGTTTATACAGGGTTAATTTTATTCACCAACAACCTCCCACATGTAATTTCTATGCGTACTACTGAACAACATTTGTTCAACGACTTTGCACATAACTCAATAAATTTACAAAAAAAAAAGTTTTTGTTGAAGAGTTTGTCATTATTTAACTCTTTGGTCATTTTATGTAATGTCGCTTCCACACCTGCGTGAAGCGTCGACTACTAAGTTGCTAACCGCGCAACAAATAACGTCCGAAGTTATCGCTTCGTATTTACGAATGCTTTGTGATGTGTATTACTAACATCATTTGCGTATTTCGTATGGAATGGTTTTTTTGATGATATCTCGAGAACGGATTGACTGATTTTTTTATACACCTATACTTACTATATTGGATATAGTAGTTAAGAGTAAGGAGTGAGTTTTACTCCGGAAAAACAGTAACATATCGTCTGCAAGTTCATAATTTCGCGTTTATCGCGAACACCAAAAAGGCTTTCCGCGGCTACATACGTAAGTATCGGACAAGCATTAAGTACCGAATATCGAGTGACGGCACGTCAAATACGTCACCCATTCTATTTGAAACGTATCGCACAGAGTTTTTAAAATTTTAGAACAGAAAAATAAATATTATTTATGTATGAAAATAGTTATTTGTGTTATATGGGGCCAAAGGAATTTTTTGTTCCCCGAGGGCGTTATTTTGAATTCAGAGCGAAGTGAAGGATTCTATAGTAGACTCCCGAGCGCAGCGAGGGATTCTAAAGTAGAATCCTGAGCGTAGCGAGGAATTCAATATACGCCGCCCGAGAACAAAAAATTTTGGCCCCGAATGACACATACTATTTTTCATCATTACCTATGAGAAAAAGCTAGGAGTATCAACCTACTATGTATAGAGTATAGACATTACCAATACGTATATTGAAAGTTTAAATAAAACACAAATAAATTTTTATGAAATCCTAATTAAATATTAATATTTATGTTGGAACTATGGGCGTATACATCTAATCGACATATTTGATCACGTGACTTATCGAAGACAACCGCTTCTCAAACATTTTTGAATTCTCTCTTCTGATTGGTCCGCGTTAGTGCGGACGCGGAACGCGGTCCAATCAGAAGAGAGAAATGAAAAGTCCCATGGGGTTAAAATTAAATTTTGCTCCCGCTATCCTCTGAAGCCAATATTCGTTTTTCGAATAGGTATGATGAAAAAACTTTTTTATTTTTAGGAATTTTCAAAAGTCGTGGAACAAAAGTTGTTTACTTTGATGCATAGAAGTTACATGTGGGAGGTTGTTGGTGAATTAAAATTAACCCTGTATACCTACTTAGGTACTTAAATCTAGCTCTTGTTATCGTAGCGTTAGGTTACTGTTTTTCCGGAGTAAAACTCACTCCTTACTCTTAACTACTATATCCAATATAGTAAGTATAGGTGTATAAAAAAATCAGTCAATCCGTTCTCGAGATATCATCAAAAAAACCATTCCATACGAAATACGCAAATTCATTTTCTCAATGGTAATGAGAAAATGAATTTTCTTCATAATATATTTTTTTTATGATTTTTCCGATGTAATATTTGTATTATTATACAACTGTCCAAAAGATATGACAGGAGGCTGTCTAGTGTTAATCATAGTTTAAACGACGACGTTTACGACGTTTTCGTTTAGCTTTTTGACGACCTCCCTGGCTCAGTGGTGAGCGCTGTGGTCTTATAACTTGGAGGTCTCGGGTTCGATTCCCGGCGGGGTCAATTTAGGAAAGAAGAATGGCGAAGTTTGACCCAGAATTTTTAAAAACCGTTCAGATTCAGGATTCATTTCATTTTAATTGATAATTTTCAAAGTATTTTTCTGTGTAAACCCCATATTTTTAGAAGTTGGGGATCAAAAATACAATTATTCACGACACATTATAAATAACCATTCTAATGGCAATACTTATCGAAGCATTTAACCATAAATACGTAGTCGTTATTCCTAGTTCTATGGTAAAGATAAACTTGTATTATTTATGTCATTCAAATAAATCCAACTCCCACTGCCGCTGTCAGCCGCTGCACTGTGTGAACTTACCTCACTATGTAGGTATTCAGTGATCAGTCAGTAGTCACCATCATTATTAAATCTCGTGCATGAATACCTACTGAGATTCTTAAATACCTACTTAGTTTTTACTATTTTCGGTAGTAATCTTTTTCCAAAAAATAGAACAGCATGACAACCACCATCACTTAGTCGTTGTCCTAGTTCCATGCACCATCATAATACCATAGACGTAGTCGTAATTCCTAATTCCATGATAATACCATTGGCCGCATTATACAGAACTATTCGAATTACACATTTTAAGTAAGTAAGTAAGGTAATAATAATCTGTGCCTATTAGATTATTTATTCAAAGCACAGATTAATGATTGATTCAAAGCTAAAGTGGTAATATGTCTTAATATATTAAATGGAAACATAACCTCATTTTTAATCATTTACTACTGAATATCTTTTTTCTCCCAACTTTATTTGATTGAGTTTGATTAACTTTTTTGTTAGTCTGGGTTACTAGAACAAGTATCAGAAGTTTGATTCGTGCACGTGGGCCGCAAGTCTGGGTCAGAAACACTATGGGCGTTCGCCAAACTCCTTTATAATTTCTGAATTGTCTCTGGTCTGGTCTGGTGGGAGGCTATGGCCGTGGCTAGTTACCACTCTACCGTCAAAGACGTGCCGCCAAGCGATTTAGCGTTCCGGCACGACGGCGTGTAGAAACCAATTAGGGGTATGGGTTGAATGTTCACTGCCATACCCCTTCCAAGTTAGCCCGCTACCATCTTACACTGCATCGTCACTTACCATCAGGTGAGATCGCAGTCAAGGACTAGCTTGTCATCGAATAAAAAAATAAAAAAATAGACGTCAGTGCAGTAAACACTCTTGGTAATGTAATCGTAATGGATCTTTGTTTCTTACATAAAATTATAAATGGGGATATTGATTGTCCAAATTTATTAAGCAGGGTAAGGTTGGCAGTGCCAAAGCATAATGCAAGGTCTCATAATATATGCTTTTATCTAGTAGAAGTAACCTTGGCAGGGCTGCCCCTATTAATAGAACTCTTATAGCATACAATCAAATATTTAAAAAAGCTAACTTAGACATTTTTCAAAATTCTGCTTCAATATTTAAGAAAAAAATTAAGAAACACTTTGCGAGTTATCATTAACCTTCATTCTTTTTTGTTTTTTTATTATTAGATTTTTCATTTTCTGTTCGTTAAAATATGTATAGCAAATCTATATATATAAAAAAGTGGTGTTAGTTACACTATTTATAACTCAAGAACGGATGAACCGATTCGGCTGAAAATTGGTGGAGAGGTAGCTAGGAACCAGGAGACGGACATAGGATACTTTTTATCCCGTTCGACCGCGTTTCCGTCAAGTCACTATAAAACGTGGTATAACAAAAACGCATCTGACATGGAATAACAAAACGCAAATGACAGTGGAATAACAAAACGTAAATGACAGCTAAACGTAATTTTGTCTTTGGTTAAGTATGGTAAAAAATTTGACAATTATAAAAATGATAGCTAAACGTAATTGATAATAATATCATCAGTATTAATATGTTTTCTCTTTGAATCATCATTAACAATGCCGCGAGCAAGACGATCAAATGTTTCCTGCTACAAAGCTACGGATTGACGTGATTTATTGGATAGGTATAGTTTGAGAACCTGGAGGGTGACAAAGATTTCCCGCGGGATGTTATGAACTAAATCCACGCAGACGAAGTCGCGGGCATCAGCTAGTCTTTTTATAAGTATAGATATATACCTACTATTTTTTTTATATAAACTTATGTGTGAATGTCCTAGTTTTGATATAATTTACTTAATAATGCATGTCGTGTTAGCCTTTGTGTGTGTATACAATGATAATTCAATAAATTTAATAACTATATTATGTAATTATGTTATAATAATCATTGTAAACCGTTGGCTTCCTAATTAAATAAATAAAATAAAAAAATACACTCAGATACCTGGCAGTATCATGAAGGAGAAGGAGATGAACGCGGAACTCCAGGCGATGGCGGCCGCGCGTCTGGACGCCGCGTGCATCTCCCCCAGGTACGCGTACACTGTCGCACTCGACGCGGATACACTGCAACAAATGAAATTAAATGAAAAAAAATAAGTGGCACTCGGGGACTGCCGCGGTAAAGCTATTGCATAGCATTTTTTATCAACTTATAATATTTATGCTATATTTTTTTGCATAATAAAAATTATGCAAAAAAAAATTAAAAAACAAACAAACAAGAAAAGCGCACTGTCACTACTTCGCGAGTGAGATTCGAACCTGCGACATCATACACCATACGGTAAAGAAAGCGGCCGCTCGCCCACTGCGCCAAAGAGAGCTACTTGAGAACCTCTAAAATGTTGAACGCTGACTGAACGACGGTGTTAGGTTTATTTTCGTTACGGAATTTCTTGATTCGGTCGCCGTTGAAACTGTTTGCCCTAGTTCAAAGCCCGCGATAAAAGCTATGCAATAGCTTAAAATGAAATTTTTTTTAATCCCTCGGGAACTTTGATTTTCCGGGATAAAAAGTCTATGTCACTCTCCAGGTCCTCAACTATACCCATGCAAAAAATCACGTCGATCCGTAGCTTTGTTGCGGCGTGATTGAAGGACAAACCAACAAACACACTTTCGCATTTATAATATTAGTATGATTGTATACCAAAAAAATAAAACAACATAGTACATAAGTAACTTAGACGATCTTAGACGACTTTAGACGACCTTATCGATTAAATGCCTTATTTTTTACAAGCTTTTTATGTTTAGGTCAAATCCCTCGTTGGTCTACTGCCTCGTTGGTCTCGTGGTTAGCAAGTTCGAATGCGGATGACGAGGTCCCGGGTTCGATTCAAAAAATGTACTTATAGAGATTTTCTTTCAATGAATTCGCAGTACCAGCCCGAGCTAGGAAGGTGGCGGTGATTCACCCCCGTGCTTCGGAAAGCACATAAAGCCGATGGGCCTGCGCCTGAACTCCCTCGGGCGTTTCGGATTTCCGTCCCATCGGATTATGAGAGTGAGGGAATAGAAAGTGCACATGTGATTGCGCACACACTTGTGCACTATAATATCACCCGCGCAGATGGCTAATCTCTGAGGGGGTTGCCCACCGTGACCGTATTCGGTCGGCAGGACATTAGGTCAAATCTTGCAAGCCCGATTTAGAACTACTTCCCGGTTTCTGATTGAACTGGCATGTATGTTTATGTGAATCTTGTGACGATGCAATATTATTGTGACACGGAGCTGATCTGATGATGGGAACGGAAGGTAGCTATGGGAATTCTGTAATAAAACGACGTGACACCATTGAGTTCGGGTTCGTTTGTTTCGTCTTGACAAGTACTCTGGTCCTAGATGATATCCAGGGTCTGATGATATAGCCAGCTACTAATAGCGTGGTTTTTAAAATTAAGTTTTTTATTTACAAAACATTAATAATGCTCCTCTATAATTCAGAAATAATAAAATTCAAAAATTTTATGAATTATTCATAGGTACATTAACATTAACTTTTAATATTAAAGCAACATTCATCATCAAGAACCCATCAACGGCTCACTACTGAGCGCAGGTCTCCTCTCAGAGAAGGGTTATAGGCCATAGTCCACCACGCTGCTCCAATGCGAATTGGCGGACTTCACACACCTTTGTGAATATTATGAAGAGCTCTCAGGTGTGCAGGTTTCCTCACGAAAGCTTGTAATATTGAATTTATTAAACGCACTTAACTTAGAAAAGCCAGAGGTGCGTGCCCGGGATCGAACCTGCGACCTCCCGAATAGGAGAGCGCAGTACTAACCACTATAGGCTATCACTGCTTGCTGCACATAAAATTAATTAACATTTTGAATCTTTTTTGTGACCTACATACATACGTTAATATTAATCGTTTTCAAAAAGTCAACGTTAATTATTATCTACAATAATGTGTAGTCTATTTTTTCTTAGCTGCCAAGGTTAAGAAATTAAGGAAAAACGGAATAAGTTTATGTATGAATGTATAATGTGCTAGAATAAATACAGAACGTGTACTCACAGACAACCGGTGAAGAACCTGAGGATCAGCAGCATCCAGACGTTGGTGGAGAAGGCCGACGCTATGGAGAAGACCGCAGAAGCCACCATGGCTGGCAGCATCACTGCCCGCCGGCCGAATCTGTCACCCAGGTAGCCCCACAGAAACGACGTGCTTATGATACCTGGAGACGTTCGTTTCTATAAGTTTATTGGTTAGAAGCAGGCGTTTCTATAAGTTTATTGGATAGAAGCAGGCATTTCTATAAGTTTATTGGATAGAAGCAGGCGTTTCTATAAGTTTATTGGATAGAAGCAGGCGTTTCTATAAGTTTGCTGGATAGAAGCAGGGGTTTCTATAAGTTTATTGGATAGAACCAGGCGTTTCTATAAGTTTATTGGATAGAAGCAGGCGTTTCTATAAGTTTATTGGATAGAAGCAGGCGTTTCTATCGGTTTATTGGATAGAAGTAGGCGTTTGTATGTTTGTTGGAAAGAAGCAGGCGTTTTTTAAAGGTTTATTTTATAGAAGCAGGCGTTTCTATAAGTTTATTTCGCGTTCACGAGCATGACGCATGACTCAGCCGTTGCTTCGCTCAAGCATATTTGAGACTCGAGAGATCTCACCCTAAGACCTCCGCACTCACCATTGCGCCAGGGAGGTCGTCAAAGTCATAGAGGTTTATCTTAATCAATGATGCGGGTTGTTACGTTCCCTCAAATATGGTTGAGCGAGGCAATGGCTGGATCATGCGTCATGCTCGTGAACGGGTTCCACCAGCGGGAATGGGGCTACTTTCTGTCTGCCCGTCTTAATATCTGTTGAATTATAATTAGGTATGCTTTTGTGGAACTCATTGTGGAAACACTGCATACTCATAGTATCTATTGAATTGTAAGCCTGTTTTGAAAAGAGCAACCGCCGAGTTTCTTGCTGGTTCTTCTCGGCAGGAAGGGCATTCCGAATCAGTATAAGCCTCAATAGCCCAACGGTTAAGGGTTCGGACTGAAAACTGAAAGTTCGCAGGTTCGAATCCCACCCGATGCGCTATTGTCGTACCCACTCCTGACACAAGCTTTCCGCTTATTTGGAGGGGAGAGGAGAATATTAGTCAATTTCAAGTTGGCTGATATTCTTCTTAAAAAAAAAAGTGGTAGACTCAACGACGATTCAAAAGCACTTGTAAAAAGTTTATTTGAATAAAAAACATTTCTATTCTATTCTAGTCTTTTCTATTCTATGCTATCCTATTCTTACCTATGAAGGCAGCGGCGTTGACCAGCCCCTTGTGTTCGCTGGTCAGCTTCAGCTCGCACTCGGCGGCGGTGATGACGTAGCTCATCCCCACCGACTCCATGGAGACATTGAACATGATGAGCCCGCACGTCAGCAGCACTAGGTGGTTGAACTTGCCGTGACCTGGATGTGGAGTAGAATAGAATAGAATAGAATAGAATAGAAATATTTTTTATTCAAATAAACTTTTACAAGTGCTTTTGAATAGTCGATGAATCTACCACTGGTTCGGAATGCCTTTCTTGCCGAGAAGAACCAGCAAGAAACTCGGCGGTTGCTCTTTTCAAAACAAATTTACAATACAGTAAATACTATGCTATACCTATATGCAGTGTTTCCACAATGAGAAAGTTCCAAAAATGCATACCGACTAACTTCTATCTTAAGATGGGCAGACATAAAGTAGCCCTATTCCCGCCGGTGGTACCCGTTCACGAGCATGACGCATGACCCAGCCATTGCTTCGCTCAACCATATTTGAGGGAACGTAACAACCCGGGAGTAATGGATACGCTATCAGTTTTAAGGTTTAATCCTATTTGTTGTGGGTACGCTTACCCAGTTAACTAGGTTCACTGAGTAGCAGCGGAGAGGCTGTTGGCCGCGACTTCCGCGTGGATTTAGTTTTTAAAATCCCTCGGGAACTGTTTGATTTTCCGGGATAAAAGTAGCCTATCTCACTTTCCAGGTCTTCAACTAAACCCATGCAAAAAATCACGTCGATCAGTAGCTCTGTTGCGGTGTGCTTGAAGAACAAACCAACACACTTTCGCATTTATAATATTAGTATGATTTTTAGGGTTTCGAAAAAAAAACGGGACCTTTATAGGATCACTTTGCTGCCCGTCTGTCGGTGTGTCAAGGTAATTTTTCTCAGAAACGGCTTGCTATGAAAATTTCAAGTTTCTAGTGTGAAAAATTCAATGAAAAGTTACAGTTTTTCAAAGCGAACTCTATAATTAATCTATGAAATTATAGAGGTCGGTGCGCCATTTGCAATATTATTAGTTCCAGAAACACTCCTGCTTACAGCGCCAAAATGGCGTCAATCAAGTCCAAGATGGCGTCAATCAAGGTTTTTTTTTATTCGATGACAAGCTAGTCCCTGACTGCGATCTCACCTGATGGTAAGTGACGATGCAGTCTAAGATGGTAGCGGGCTAACTTGGAAGGGGTATGGCAGTGAATATTCAACCCATACCCCTAATTGATTTCTACACGTCATCGTGCCGGAACGCTAAATCGCTTGGCGGTACGTCTTTGACGGTAGGGTGGTAACTAGCCACGGCCAAAGCCTCCCACCAGACCAGACCAGAGACAATTCAGAAATTACCAAATTGACCCCGCCGGGAATCGAACCCGAGACCTCCCAGTTATAAGACAACAGCGCTCACCACTGAGCCAGGGACGTCGTCAAAATGCAAGGGTCGAGGTGCATAAGAATATGGCGACATCGTCTCCAGTGTTAACCATAGATTAATTATAAAGCTCAGAGAGGTGAATCCTTTCGCCTCGCGCAGCACAAACAGGAGTATGTGTACAAAGCTGACTGGTACTGAAGTCAGAGAGACATTCCAAGAAGAAGAATTCCGCGAAAACAATGAAACACTAAAAATTAAGTGGCACTCGGGGACTGCCACGGTAAAGCTATTGCATAGCATTTTTTATCAACTTATGCAATCATAATATTTATGCAATATTTTTTTTGCATGATAAAAATTATGCAAAAAAATGATTAAAAAACAAACAAACAAGGAAAGAACATTATCACTACTTCGCGAGTGAGATTCGAACCTGCGACATCATACACCATACGGTAAAGAAAGCGGCCGCTCGCCCACTGCGCCAAACAGAGCTATTTGTGAACCTCTAAAATGTTGAACGCTTACTGAACGACGGTGTTAGGGTTATTTTCGTTACGGAATTTCTTGATTCGGTCGCCGCGCTCAAACTGTTTGTCCTAGTTCAAAGCCCGCGATAAAAGCTATGCAATAGCTTAAAAACTCAAGAAATTTTACGTCTGAATAGGCTGGATCTTTGCCTGTCCTGAAGAGGGACGAAACCCTAACATACAGGTCACAGACAAAAAATTGGTTTATTTCAACACCGCCACTTGCTATCATAATCGTCATAATTTTGAAAGGCATTGCGCAATAATTACAGGTCGTTTGCCATTCAAATTAGATAATTATGATTGTAGCATACTTTTATCTGGGCCAGTAACCTACCCACGACATGGGGTACAGCATTGTTTAGCGGTTCAATGTTAATACGTTTGTACAAAGGATCGCACATATTGTAATATTTCCAGCGATTTATTCGGGCCGTGCCCAGTAATGGGCCGGCGGCGGTGATGCAAATAATAATAATAATTATATTAATAGATAGCACCTATACTTACACTTTTTTTATTATTAACGAGGCGATTGCGCACGCGCGAATTGAGAACTTACTTTTTTGAAGTCAGTTAAAAACAAAAATGAAAAATAAATTAAAGGAGATTGGCGAATTCCATAGAGTTTCTGACCCAGACGACCTGAACTGAACACTGAACGCCCACGTTCACGAATCAAACTTCTCATACTTGTTCTAGTAAACCAGACTAACAAAAAATTAATCAAAGTCTATCAAATAAAGTTGGGATAAAAGAGATATTCACTTGTATTGCCATGTAACGGTTATTTATAATGTGTACTTGTGAATAATAATATTTTTGATCCCCATCTTCTAAAAATATGGGGTTTACACATAAAAATACTCTGAAAAATATTAATTAAAATTAAATGTTTTCTGAATCTGAACGGTTTTTAAAAATGCTGGGTAAAAATTCGCCAACCTCCTTTGGTTTTTTTTGTTGGAAATGGGGGCGCAGGCTGATTTTCGCACCCCGGCGCGGCGTCCAGCACGGTTAAGACGGCCCTGAATCCGAGTACCTAATGTCGAGTGGACCCGAGTCTACCGAACCGAAGCTAAGAGACGATCGTCAACGTCAACAACAACAACAAAAATCAGCTAAATCGGCCCAGGCGTTCTCGAGTTTTAGCGAGACTAACGAACAGCAAATATATATATATATATATATATATATATAGATTATTATTATTTTTATTATTAAATACTAGACACTCGCTTGACCGATCGCACTAAGAAAGTGAGATGTGGCTTAAAATGTAAGGCAAACCAAAGGTCTCTGAAGATCTATCCAAACCTATTCATCATCATCATCATCATCAGCAACTATCATGAACGGCTCACTACTGAGCGCAGGTCTCCTCAGAGAAGGGTTATAGTTCCCAACGCAGGCCTAATGTGAATTGTCAAACTTCACACACCTTTGAGAACATTATGCAGAACTCTCAGGTGTGCAGGTTTCCTCACGATGTTTTCCTTCACAGTTGAAGCATGTGATATTTAATTGCTTAAACGCACATAACTCCATAAGTCAGAGACGCGTGCTCGGTATCGAACCCGAGACCCCCGAGACACAGCGATAACCGCTAGGCTGTGGCTCTTCCCATACCCATCTTCATATTATTGATAACCTAACCCATTCAAACGTATGAGGAATGAAAACTTAAAGCGTCATGTCATATTTTTTGGACCAACTTGATTGACGCCAGTTTGGCGCTGAAAACAGTTACGAGTGTCCAAGGAACTAAAATTAGTGAAGGCAATAGTTGAAAACTGATAGTTAATACTTTTTGGTACTGTCTGCATCCCTGTATTATTATTAGTTCCAGAGACACTCGTATGTCAAATGTGGCGCTTCAAAATGATCCATAATTAAGCTGTCATTTGTGTAGGGACAGTCAGTCCAGTGTTAATCATAGATTAATTATAGAGGTCTTTTTAGGATTCCGTACCCAAAGGGTGCTAACGGGACCCTATTACTAAGCCTCTGCTGTCCGACTGACCGTCCATCCGTCCGTTTGTCACCGGGCTGTATCTCGTAAACCGTAATAGATAGTTGAAATTTTCACAGAGTGTATATTTCTATTGCCGCTATAACAAAAGATAACAACAAATAATAAAAATAAAATAAAATTAAAAATAAAGGGGGCTCCCATACATGAAGAAGGAATCGAAATAAAATTTTATTTTGTACTATCTAAGAAATAAGATAAAATAGATATTGTATCTAGTTTAAAAAAAAGTGATTTGGTCATATGTATACCATAAAAGAGCGAGGGCCGACTCGCACTTGGCCGATTTTTATTTTTATTCGATCACAAGATAGTCCTTGTCTGCGATCTATTGCAAGTGACTATGTAGTCTAAAATGGCTAACTTGGGAAGGGCATGGCAGTGTACATTCAACGCATACCCAAAATCTTTTTCTACACGCCATCGTGCCGGAACGCTAAATCGCTTGGCACGTCTTTGACGGTAGGGTGGTTACTAGCCGCGGCCGATGCCTCCTACCAGACCAGACCAGAGACAATTCAGAAATAATGCATTCCCAAATTGACACCGCCGGGAATTGAATTCAAATTCATATTCTTTATTTATTTGCCCAGATTGAGTATAAGATCTTATATTATTAGTATAATAAAATTAATAGTGCTTCAGAGAATATAAATAATTCACCAATCAAATCTAAATATCAAATCTAATAATATACAATGTCATACTTATTTCATTAAATCATAATATTCTATAATGTCAATGCACATCTACCAAGTTACCAACTATCATCTAAAAATTCTTTAATTGAGAAGTATCTATTCCAATAAAATATCTTGAAGTGCTTGTTTAAATAATCTAATATTCTAATATCGAACCCGAGACCTTCCAGATATAAGACCACAGCGCTCACCACTGCGCCAGCGAGGTCGTCGGTCGTCGGTCGCTCGGGAGGTCAATGGCTTAGGCCTTAGACGCAATATCAATGTGTAGGGATGGAAACCTGGCCGGTGTTTTGCAGGAACAGGAAGATTGATGCCTAATGCGTATTTCTGAAGCATGGCGGTTCGCTTTAATGTCTTGGCGGTTCAATCACAGTCGTAAGCCGGTCACAGACCGTTACCGGGGTCGCTTACCCGCGCAAGCATCGCAGTAAAAACACAACAATAAAGACTTTTATATAAAATAATTATAATAAAAGATATAAAACTCATTGAGCGCGATAGGTTGATAGCTTTTTAGGGTTCCGTACAAAAATGGTAAAAATGGAACCCTTATGGTGCTACTTTCTCCGTCCGTCCGTCCGTCCGTCCGTCACAGTCGATTGTTTTAGTAACTATTAAAGTTATCGACATAAAATTTAGAATAGTTGTGTATAAAAGTGGCCCAACATCATTGGATTAAAAAAAAATCGAAAATTATGTTTAGTTTTATTAAAAATGGGGGAAAATCGGGGGTTTGCAATTTCAAAGTAAGAAACTTATCCAAGTAGGGTATCATATGAAAGGGCTTATTTGGACATATTTGTACATTTTTGATTAATCGTGCAAAATGTCGAAAAAAATTCCGCCGCCCCCCCCCCCCCCCTTTTCTCCGAAGTATACCAATCGAAAAATCAGAAATAATTATGGCCAATAGAGGTTTATATTTTACAAGAAATGCATAGTTTTTTTATATTAACAATAAAGTTCTACAAAGTATAATACTATCGTTTTAATTTTACTTCTGGAGTACGGAAGCCTCGGTGCACGAGTCCGACTCGCACTTGGCCGGTTTTTATTTATTTCTATATTTAATTCCCGACATTTTTAGGGTTCGGTCACAGAGTAAGGAGTGTTCAGTTCAGAACAGTTTTCTGTGCGTTTGTAAAACGGCTTCAAAAACTATTACAACTGCAAAGTTGTATTTACTAGCGCTAATAAAAGTTGAAATTAATTGTTATATTGATTTTGTTCATGTAATATTATGTAGTCTACGTCACCCGGATCATAATAACGAATTGATTAAAACCTCAGTCATCAAAATCGTTTCAGTAGTTTACAGCTGCAGTAGACCTAAGTCTACTAATATTATTATACTATATAAATTACTAATAGATACCGATGGCACTTGCCACCCTTTAGGTATAGGACCCTAAAAAGGTAAAAAAATAATAAATGTGATCGCAAGAGTACCTATTATAAGCACAGCACCTTTCAAAAAACAATAATAGTAATGATGTAATCAGTTGGTTAACATTTTGCAGCTAAAATATTTTCGATTCGAGGAACAATGATCCTTCTGACCTCTTAACCTCATAAATTCGACTGCCAAGGGCAATACAAACTAAAATCTGATCAAGTTCGGTTCAACACGCCTACGGAAGGGTTCCGTATCTACTGCAATAGTACTAAGAGAATTGTTATCGTGAAAGTGAAAACTATAAAAAAAAATATTACAAAAAACTGGATGTATCCATTATGTTGATTTTGTTGGTTTAAAATATGTCGCCTATTTTAAACAAACGCCTATTTATGTTTGCCTATGTCACCCGAACCAGTTGACAACTCATTTATGAAAATAGGCTCAGTAGTTAAGACCCTTTGGTAGACCACACGTAAATAGACACATTCATAATATTATACATACATACATAGACTGCTAAAATCCCTTCCTTTGGCTTTGCCGTCGTCATGGGTAAGGTAACTAAGTATACCTAATTTTATTCATTTTTAGCTAAGTTTTAGGTATTTTTTTGCTTTTTAGTTTTAGGTTCAGTACCCAAAGGGTGTCAACGGGACCCTATTATAAAGCCGCTGTCCATCCGTCCTTCTTTCTGTCCGTCTGTCTGTCAGCGAGCTGTATCTCATGAATCATAATACTTAATAGGTAGATATGTACCTACTTGAAATTGTCAGACTGTGTATTTCTATTGCCGTTATAACAACAAAAAATAAAAAAAATAAGTTAAAAATTAAAGATGATCTCTATACAATAAACTTTTGTATTTGTTTGATATTAATAATAGTTGGTATTAAATCTTATACAGAACCCTTCCTGTGCAGGTCTGACTTGCACTTGGCTGGTTTTCTTATTTGTTTAAATGTTAAGAAGTTTTCTCTAGCGCCACTACGGAACCCTACTTTATCGTTGTCGAAACTTGACTTGTTTAATGTTTCAACGATAACAATTTATTATTGCAATGATTGATAAGCAGCTTACGCGAGTTTATCAAAATAGTAAATTAGACACTTAATCGATAAAGATAGTTAGAGGTAAAATTGATTGTTATAAATAAGTATAACAATAAATTTTACCTCTAATTACCTTATTTACCTCTAATTACCTTATTTATTGGCTTAAGAGACACATGAACAAATAAACGACCAGAGGTATATAGTTTCTAAAGACCGTACTTTTATACCTATTTTGATAGGGTTGTTACAAGAGATTAACATTGATCATCATTCATCATCAATAATTTAAACCTCTCCCCGACCCACTACTATAAAATGTGATGAAAAATATTGTTATGTTATTATTAAAAATTATAGGCACACGCTACTATCACACCTGATGGAAAGTGATAATGTGGCCGAGGGTGGAACGCGTTTGCCTAGAAGATGCCTATTCACTCTTGCTTTAAAGATACCCAAATTGTAAAATAGAATAGAATAGAATAGAAATGTTTTTTATTCAAATAAACTTTTACAAGTACTTTTGAATCGTCAATGAGTCTACCACGTGTAGGTACGTGTCAGGAAAAACAGATCTCGGAAGAGCGTTCCAGACCATGGTCGTGTGAATAAGAAATGAAGACTTAAACCGCTTCAATCAATTAATTAATTCAATTCTTCTTCAATTAAGTAATTTTCATACAAAATCAAAGACCCTGGGCTTGACCAAGCTTGAAAGCTTAGACAGGTTATGTCTACTCGCAGCGCAACCAGTGGAAATTCGCCATCTTCATAGTGTAGGTACTATCACAGCACGGTTGTAAGAGGCTTTGATTCTGTCAATTATTTAATCATGTGCCATTTAAAAAAATTGTGTCGAACGCTGCATGGGGAGTACCGCGTAATCATATTCGCCGCATATTTTAATTTTTTGCAACGTTAATATAAAGACGTCTGGCAAAAAGTATGCACGAATTTACTGTTGTGGACTTCGCCTAATAGGCAGCTTAAAAGCTTATAAAGCGCCGAATGGACGAGTTTTTTTTTAACAGTTTTTCCACACTCTAAGAAAGCGCGCTCTACTATCTACTATAATATCTACTACTCTCATCATTTGCCAAAACAGTGGCCAGTATAATCTTCTACCCGCCAAAGGTAACGTAAATCGGTAAAACAAAAAAAAATAGAAACGTGATCTTTTTTCCGTGATCGAAGGTTTTTATCGTTAAAAATAATCATGAAAGCTTCATCATCATCATCATGAGCGACCGATTAAATGTCACTACTAAGAGCAGTTCTTCTCTCTGAGAAGGGTTACAGACCACGTTGGCCCAATGCGAATTGGTAGACTTCACACACCTTTGAGAACATTATGGAGAACTCTCAGGCGTGCAGGTTTCCTCACGATGTTTCATTCATAGTTGAAACATGTGCTAATTACTTACACGCACATAACTCCAAAAAGTCAGAAACCAAACCTGCAACCCCCCGAATAGGAGACTATCCTAACCACTAGGCTTTCACAGTTATAAAAGCTTAATAAGAAGCAATTAATCGAAATCAAATGCATATACTTACTTCAATTTTATCAAATTGTATTGAATTTAACTTACCAGTTATTTCAAAAGCATCTTCGAAGACGAGTTCGTTTAATTTCGCAAGGCTCCTCTCAGCATCCACCTGGTGGTTGTCTATCTTATCATTGCTCCTTTTGTTAGCTTCTATGAAAGCCTTCACTTCATTGAGTCTCTCCAAACTACGATCCGAAGAACTATTGTCACTTAGGCGTGACATTTTGAGCACTATAACGAGGTCTTTTTGAAAAAAAATATAAATATCACGTTCGCTTTAGACAATGTTTTTTCAACACATTTTCGGATGTGAGTTTAGAAATTAATAAAACTTTTTAATATTTTTGCCGCATATTAATTTCACTTTAAAATATTAGAGCACCCTTATTAATAAAAATATTCAATAATGCAAAAATGTAGGTACTCTTAAAAAGTCTTAATAACTTGTAATTATTTACTATAAATCGAAGTCTAGTACGAGTTTAGTTAAGTAACAATAATTTATATTATTATTTTGAAAACGTGGCCTACATAATTTAATTTTTAAGTCTTTCGCTGAAGGTCTATAAATATTTCAGCGTCTAATTTTTTAACCACGTCCGTCTACCACGGTATCTCGAACGCACTACCTAATTATAGCCACCGGTATACGGTTAACCTATATTTATAAGTCGACGCACGTTAATTTCAATCACAATATCATTATATTCAATAAACATCTCTATGTTGAAGAAGATAAGTACAAAAATTGCATACAAGCTTAAACATTATTTACACAAACTTGCGACTACTGTTATCATAGTAATGTATAAAATGTAAAGGATTTTTGCTTGTATGTAGTGAAAAATAGAGTTTAAAATACAATTTCTTTTGTTTGGGGATTATGAAAATTCATTATGGTGTCAATTTTTTTCTTCTTTTGTGTTACTTACTTGTATTGATAGATTTTTCAAACCTGTTTCCTGTTTGTTATAAGGGGTTCAATAGATGATAGGTTTTGCTGTCAGCTTTGCCACAGTCAATACTGTGATAATTTATCAGTCACTGATCTATTATAGTAATATGATGACTGATACTTATGGTATTCATATTTGCTTGATGACATATTATTAATTGGACGATGGAGAAGTTCATTATTTTTTGTGAATTTACATCAAATACAAGCAAAATAAATTATAACACAAGAGTATAGAATAATATAAGGAGTAATTAATCTAAAAACTCAAAAGTTATAGTTAGCTAAACTAGATAACTATTCATTTATTTCAAGCAACTAAGACTTAATTTATATTTACAGCACTCAATTTCAAATGTCTAATGTTTACAGTTTTTCTTTTATTCCATTAAAATAAAAAAATGTGCAGAATTATAAACAACAGCAAAAGAATTATTATTAACTCAGTTAAAGGCCTTAACGCTGGAAATATAAATTAAAGTAGTGATGTGCCAACTCGGAAAAAACAAAACTCGATTTAACCCGAGTTAAAATCCACGTAACTCGGGTTGAACTCGAATTACGTAACTCGGTTAACTTGATGGACAAGTAAATGTTATTTTGAGTTTTTTCCTAATTATTCCCTCAGCTTGGCATAAATACTTTAAAAAATTGGAACAGACAAATTATATTTTTATCTGTTTCAATTCTTTATTTTTTTATATTATTTATTTATAATGTATTTGGAGAGTTATACCTACTAACTAAAGAAACAAAAAAAACACAATATTTTCAAGGAAATAAGATAATTAGTATCACAAAGAATATTTTTTCCTTAGTTAAATTATATGCTTATATTTTTGTCTTAAATATATCGTAGGTACTAAGTACTATAAAGGAAAATGTCAAATGATTTTAAAACAAAAAGAAGAATTAACTAACAATTAGTTATTGACAAAAAACATAAAAATCTTATGAAAAAAAACTAAAATAAACTTCTTATAAGTTTTAACAAAAATAATATTCTTTTTTTTTCAATTGAAGTTAAATAAAACATAAAATAACAAAATATTGTTAGAGTACTTAAAAAATAAACAGTCATGGAATACTGTTGAGAAATAAGATTTGGTCAATCTTTTTTGGTGCTAGACGGTTTCTTCTATCATTGCACAAAATCCCAGCTTTTGAAAATAAGCGTTCCAAAGGGACTGACGATGCTGGTATACAAAGATATTTTTGGGCAATTTCGGACAACCACGGAAATAAACATTTCTTGTCATTCCAAAACTGAAGTGGATCGCATTTTCTGTCAAGATATGGTAATTCAATAGATTGTTTAACCATCATAGCTGCAGAAGTGTATGGAGGTAGGTGAGCACTACTCTCCATGAGTTTTTTATCGACAACTCCCCAAATGACGTCTCTATCCAAAGCAGCAACAATTGAAGTACTTGGGCTATTTGGGCTAGATGAAGGTAGGACTTGATCGGGGCTCATCATGTTTGATAACTCGTTGATTACCCACATTTGCGCATTATTGGCATTACTTTCTAACCTAAAGCCTTTTTTAAAGCGAGGGTTTTTTTAAAGCATTTTTCAAAAACATAACAACGCATAACACGCAAAAACTAAAATAATAACCGGCACTTTAAAGATAACCTCAAATTTATTGTAATGACACTTGTTTGTTTGCTATGAATGTATGAATGAATGAATATCAGTGAACTAAATGAATATAGTCTCACTCAAATGATCGGCAAACTTCGCTCCATGTCGGTTCCATTCGGTTTTCGAATAGGGTATTTGACTACTTTTAGAAAATCATATTAAATTGTTAATAATGCTATGTTGAAGCTAACAAAACGTATATTTCGGCATAATGTTCAGTATTTTTCATAAAAATCGAGAAATAAATTCAAAAAAATAAATTGCCGCCGAAACATTCCATTTGCTCTCATGACGTCACAGTTCACATTTCAAACAATGACAATTCCACAGCCGATAGGTGGTGTGGACTGTGACGTCATTCGAGATCACGGAACGTTTTCGATCACGTGACCATGGCCGGAATTATAGCAATTTTATTTAATGTTTTCTAATTAAATAAAACTTTATTTTTTAGTTTTGTCGTATGGAATAATGTTTTTAGATAAAAATCTTTTAGGATGACACCAAATGAAACGATATTTTTAATATAGTCAAATACCCTATTCGGGTTAGAGAGAGTTCAACTCGAGTGGATTCGAGTTACGCCCAACTCGAGTTGGCTCGAGTTAGGTACTCGAGTTAACCATCACTAAATTAAACATATTTTTCCAAAACAATTTACATAACAATTAATATTGGATACAATACAACTATAATTCTGTACACCAAAATGTTAGCTAAAAAATAATTAAAAATATATTTTTGAGAGCTCTAGTCAATGACATTGACACCCCACATGCCAGGGTAAAAAAATAAAATTTTATTTCGGCTCCATGTATGGGAGCCCCCTTTTTTATAAAATGAAATAAAATTGAAAATAAAGGGGGCTCGGCTCCCCTTTATTTTCAATTTTATTTCATTTTTATTATTTGTTATAGTGGCAATAGAAATTAACACTCTGTGAAAATTTCAGCTGTCTACCTATACGGCTTACGAGATACAGCCCGCTGACGGACGGACGGACGGACAGACGGACAGCGGAGGCTTAGTAAAAGGGTTCCGTTAACACCCTTAGGGTACGGAACCCTAAAAAAGAAGAAAAATATATTAGAAGATGTAAAGGCGGTCCTTTAGGCAAAAGCAATTTCTAATATGGTGATATTAAAGTTGCTATATTTTGCAGTTGCCTGAGGCTTTGTCCTAGTGTCATAGAGGTCCATGGAGTTGACTGATGCAGAACTCATCGTCTAATGAACCCTTAAGAATAGGCATATTTGAGACAATGACCGATAGTAAGTTGTTTAAAAAAGTTTTTACGCTACGTACCTAAGGTCTATTTCGACCGTTATAGACCGTTAGACAACCTATTACGGTTTATGAGCCCGCTTAAAGATGGATGGACAGCGAAGGCTTAGTAATAGGGTCCTTTTCGGTACGGAACCCTAAAAAGATCCCTTTGTAAAGTAGGACACTAATAGGATTTCGCTCCACTAATTACAAACTTCTAAAAAATTAATTTTATTAGGTAAACACACAAATACCTATTCGTACAAAATTCAAATATAATTTAGTGATAGTTATAATAATGTAATTATGGTAATCGATTGATGGCCGTGCTCGTTAATAAAAGCAAATAAACAAAATAATAGATAATAAAATGATAATAAAAATAAAAGGTTTTAGTAGGCCGCGTGGTTTTAGTTTTTAATAATCCCAAGGGAACTCTTTGAATTTCAGAAAACGTAGCCTATGTCACCCTCCAGGTCCTTTAATATGCCAATGAAAAATCACGTCGATCCATAGTTAATGTTGCAGCGTGATTGAAGGAAAATCCAATAAATAATCATACTAATATTATAAATGCGAAAGTGTGTTTGTTGGTTCGTCGTTCAATCACGCCGCAACAGAGCCATAGATCGACGTGACTTTTTTTGAGGACCTGGAGAGTGATTGTAGGATATTAAGCGATATTTGAATCTATGGCCAGACTATGTACGATATACCCGACATCCTGTAACCCAGTTTTCTGCTCTATCATCAGATCCATCCTCCTCGATCCTCAATCATCCTCTATCTAACAACTATTCATCATCATCTATCATCATCATCATTAGCAACCCATCAACGGCTCACTACTGGGTCTCTTCTCAGAGAAGGGTTAAAGGTTGTCCACCACGCTGGCCCAATGCGAATTGGCAGACTTCACACACATTCAAGAACATTGTGAAGAACTCTCAGATGTGCAGGTTTCCTCCCGATGTTTTCCTGCACCGTTAAAGCAAGTGATATTTAATTGCTTAAACGCACTTGACTCCGAAAAGTCAGAGGTGCGTACCCGAGATCGAACCTGTGACCCCCGGATTAGGAGACCACTAACCTAACCACTAGTGACTAGGCTATCACTGCTTAACAACTATTCATTGAGACCATTCTAATGAGCCCAAAAACACTAGATCTGCTGTTAGTTTTGACGAACTCCCTGGCTCAGTGGTGTCGAGCGCTGTTGCCTTATAACAGGGAGGTCCCGGGTTCGATTCCCGGCGGGTCAATTTGGGAATTTATAATTTCTGAATTGTCTTTGGTCTGGTCTGGTGGGAGGCTTTGGCCGTGGCTAGTTACCACCCTACTGTCAAAGACGTACCGCCAAGCGATTTAGCGTTCCGGCACGATGGCGTGTAGAAACCACTTAGGGGTAAGTATGGGTTGAATGTTCACTGCCATACCCCTTCCAAGTTAGCCCGCTGCCATCTTAGACTGCATCGTCACTTACCATCAGGTGTGATTGCAGTCAAGGACTAGCTTGTCATCGAATAAAAAAAAAAGTTACTGAGGAGAGGGGTACCTCTCCTCAGTATTTTTTTTTATTCGATCCAATATCCCGCCAAATACTTGATGATACAAAATTATCCCGCCAAATACTTGATGCTGCAGCATCAGTTTAAGGTTACCATGCCTTGGAAATAGCCCGAAGTAACAGTACACCAAATATCAAATCAATCACACCAGTGCAGCTTGTAGGACCCTTTAATCACGTAGGAAATGAGCTCATGATCTTCAAACGTCTGAGCCTGATCTTCACAAGTTATAGCTAAGATCCACCACGATTGCATTCGCTTTCAAACAGGAAAAACCGCATCAAAATCTGTTCATTGGGGAGGCTGCTACGAAGAATAGACTCATAATATTCTTCATTTTACTTATACCACACTAGAGTAAAAAAATCTACGAAAGGGTATTTTTTTTTCTGGGGAGGAGGAAATCCTCATAGATACCATTAGATGGCATGTCCGACTACACTGTGTAGTGCCCTACGGACTAAAACCTCCTCCCGTCTCCGGCCGTCCATCCCGGTACTGCTGTGCGCATGGCTTCAGGGTGGGGGCTGGCATTTTAGGCTGTGTTCAAGTTTTTCC
The DNA here is from genome assembly GCA_029955525.1 of Oeneis ivallda. NCBI lineage: Eukaryota > Metazoa > Arthropoda > Insecta > Lepidoptera > Nymphalidae > Oeneis > Oeneis ivallda. The sequence goes on from JARPMR010000009.1 coordinate 25,073,407, forward strand.
TTTTCAACTCATCCCTGACGCGTCGTCCTACTATCTTGTGGAACAATGTTGCGCATTTGTTCCATCCTTCCCTGTTATCAAACATCAACCTCACCAGATTCTACGAAAGGGTCTGCCCGCCGCGATATTATTACCCGAGAAAACTCATACTATTATGTGATCAAGATATTGGATCATTGGATGATCAAGACCCTCAATATAATAATATGACGAATACAATGTAGAGAAAGTTAAACTTACCCACACTATTTACTAGCTTAATTGCTAATCTTAGCTAACATACAAATTATTATCATAATATCGTGCTGTATATTGATAATAACTTTATGCCTACGTACGTAATTGAGGTTATCACATTAAAGTCATGATTAGTATTATTTAAGTAATACAGATTTACCCCATTTAATGCGATAAGAAGTAGGAGAACCAAAGTCACCGACATAGCTCAGTGAGTCGCGAAACTGAAGTGGAAATGGGCGGGGCACATAGTTCGAAGAGCTGATGGTCGTTGGGGTCCCAAGGTGTTGGAGTGGCGACCCCGCACCGGGAAGCGCAGTGTTGGCTGACCCCTCACCAGGTGGACCGACGACATCAAACGAGTCGCAGGGAGCCGCCGGAAATGGGTTCACCAAAAAGGGTTATTGCAAAATGTCATACCATCGATTTCTAAGTGGCGTCGGAACGGAACGCTAAATCGCTTGGCGGTATGTCTTTTACAGTAGCGTGGTAGTTAGCCGACCTAAACCACTAGACAAAACTTGAGTTAAAAACCGGCCAAGTGCGTTTCGGACCACGCGCAGTGTAGGGTTCCGTAGTTGCAAGCCTTGTGGCTTGCAACTACGGAACTACTATACTATTGCTGTCTAGGATAGTGCTTTTATTAGGGTTCCGTAGTAAACAAGGAACCCTTATAGTTTCGCCATGTCCGTCCGTCTGTCCGTCCGTCCGCGGTTTATTTCAGAGACTATTGGTACTAGAAATCTGTAATTTGACAAGGGTTTGAATATTAATCACGCCAACAAAGTGGTGAAATAAAATTAGAAAAATAATTTTTTTTAGGGTACCTCCCCTCCATGTAAAGTGGGGATGAATTATTTTTTCTCGTCTATCCCATAGTGTGGGGTGTCGTTGAACAGGTCTTTCAAAAATATTCTAGGTGTGGCAACACCATTTTTCGATTCAGAGATCCGTTTAAAAAAAAAAACAAAATTATTTATTTCATGTAGGCCAACCTGTGGCTCTTATGACACGTTAAGATTCTACCACCGGTTCGGAAAGCGGATTCTGCTGAGAAGAGCCGGCAAGAAACTCAGCAGTTGCTCTTTTCAAAATAATCATTTTACAATTTTAATAAGTAGCTATTACATTGTAATAAGTTTTTATACTTTCTTGTGGGCAGCTGGATGCCAAGCTGATTTAACCCGTGCATCTTTGTTAGAATAGAATATGACATTTCCACAAAACGTACTACAATTCATGTCAAAGACGGGCAGACAGAAAGTAGCCCCATTCCCGCCGGCGACACCCGTTCAACGACACCCCACACTACGAGAAAAAAAAAATATTCCTACTTTACATGTAGGGGAGGTGTATAGTAAGGTATATATATTTTTCTTAATTTTATTTCACCACTTTGTTGGCGTGATTACGTACGTACTGCCAGAGTAAAGATAGCACCTAAACTGTGTCTGTGCCTGTCGATTAAGAATAGCTGTTGTTGTTGGTATCAAGGACAGACTACATAGTTGAACTCCAGGACTCAACTCCTCAATTCTGATGCTGCAGGGGTTCTGCCCACGTGCACGAAGTCGTAGGCATCAGCTGTTGTCGCAATAAAAAAAACTATTAAACAGAACGGTCCCCTATAAATGGTAATACGAGGCAAACCCTTAATGGGTGCTTCCTAGGCGGCACATGAAAGGGGCAGTCAATTATTTATCTAGAATTCAGTCCGGATGGTGACCGATCACCGATAGCAACTCGACGAGCAGTTACTTAATTAGGGACCAGGAAGACGCCATTAGATATAATTTGCTGCTTTCTTCTTTGATAAATATTGTACAAGATCAATCCCATACAAAATCATACTTTTTTTTTTTTAATCGATGACAAGCTAGTCCTTGACTGCGATCTCACCTGATGGTAAGTGACGATGCAGTCTAAGATGGTAGCGGGCTAACTTGGAAGGGGTATGGCAGTGAACATTCAACCCATACCCCTAATTGGTTTCTACACGCCATCGTGCCGGAACGCTAAATCGCTTGGCGGCACGTCTTTGACGGTAGGGTGGTAACTAGCCATGGCCAAAGCCTCCCACCAGACCAGACCAGACCAGAGACAATTCAGAAATTATAAATTCCCAAATTGACCCCGCCGGGAATCGAACCCGAGACCTCCCAGTTATAAGGCAACAGCGCTCACCACTGAGCCAGGGAGGTCGTCAAACATAGCATAGTATCTATTGAATTGTAAACCTGTTTTGGAAAGAGCAACCGCCGAGTTTCTTGCTGGCTCTCGGCAAGAAGGGCATTCCGATCAGTGGTAGACTCATCGACGATTCAAAAGCACTTGTTAAAAGTTTATGTGAATAAAAAACATTTCTATTCTATTTAAGCTAGTTCCTACGGTCAAAGCCTCCCACCAAATCTGACCAAAGATAATTCAGAAATTATAAAATCCTAAATTAGCCCGCCGGGAATCGAGCCCGGGCCTCCTACATGTAAGACCACCGCGCCAACCACTGCGAACGGAAGACCGTCAATACATGATTACCAAATAGTAGGTAATTAAACTGTGGATATTTGCCAGCCATTTTTTAATTAATCTTACAACGCATTGAATTACTTCCCTAAACTTAAATAAATAAATAAATAAAACTTTATTGACCAACACCATAAACAACACAACAAATTAGTTTAAAGAGTCTAAGCTAAGCGTACAGCTATCTACCAACTATGTACCTATTTAAAATTAAGTGTGGTGTGGTGTGGTCAATGGGCAACCCCTCAGCTTGTGCCACAGCATGAATGGTAGATATTATGTACCTACCTGACACACCGCAACGCTCATTTTTAGGCATTAGGCCTAGAAGGAATTTATCTAATATTGCAGTTTTAGATATCTACAACTTTGCTCTATATTTCACCAGGCGCAACGAGATATACCTGCAGGGATATATTCTATAGAGTCTATAGATTTGGTCTATAGTACAGACCAAATCTTATGACTCCTCATCTTATTTCTCTTCTTCTTTATCAACCGATAGATGTCCACTGCTGGACAAAGGTCTTGCGCCACCTGAATCCAGCGGCTCCCTGCGACTCTTGATGTCGCCGATAGACGCGGTTGTCCTGTCTTATGAATATCAAATAAAACATCTGTCAATTTAAAAAAAATCATAGACAATTTATTTGTCTCAAAAAAAAAACCAGCTGTCTGCTAAATTCGCTCGCATGCATCAAACGAGCAAACTGACAAACTCGCGAATTTAAAATTTTCTGCGCAATTTTCTTAACTTTTCTTTCCGTAAGAACCTTCTACAAAGCATTATTTATAATAATATAATCTTTGTGAGAAAAATAGTGAGAAATACCGTCATGTCTTTTGCGCAGAGTAAAGAAATCCTTTGTGGGGCTGACTGTACGCTTATATAATATAATATAACAATTCCGAAGGAAATAATAGATCTGCATCAATTACATTACACAAATTTAAACAATGTGTAAAAATACATTTGTTAAGAGGAGGTTATATTACAAAGTTAGTGAATTTCTGAATAACAAAGTTGCATGGAAACAATCGGCTTGCCATCCAGCTGACGACAAGAGAGTGTAACTTACTAAATTGTATTTTTTATGATATTGTATTATTACGATATTGTATTATTTTGTTTTGATAAGAGCAACTGCTGAGTTTCTTGCCGGCTCTTCTCAGCAGAATCAGCTTTCCGAACCGGTGGTAGGTAGATTCATGACTTGTTAAAAGTGATAAAAGGACTATGGGCGGAATCGTCCCCACCTATCAACAAGAATTAAATGTAGCGCAATTGATAGACCTTGGCAAGATGATATTTTTTTACTATGGCGACGATGCCCAAATGCATGGGGTTCGCATTGTATCTTACGTTCAAAAAAATATTTCGTTGACGTATTATTGATGACTAATTCCAAAATACCTACTCATTTATCTATTTATCTACTCCCATGCTATAAATCCTCTTTAATAGATTCTGAAACAGTTAGCTTATTGCCAACATTAAAACACCCAATGTCATAATAACCATTATATCATTCAAAAGTATGATATAATGTTGTACTGAATTTCATTATAACACACCTTTGTTTTTTTTCGATCCCTTCTGCAAAAAGGTTTCTCAACAGACAGCCACATTCTTACTGCTCGATGCGTGATAACTGTATGAATTTCAAAAAAAGAACGTCTGACTGAATTTCAAAAATAGTACATTTAAAACACCTAATAGAGGAAAGTGTACCTTTTTAAAAACCCCGTAAAAAAAACCTGGGTTATTCTAACAGAGTAGAAGTAGTTATTTTTACTGTTATATGATTTTTATACGATAAAATATAGAAAAAATAACAAAAATAAATCAATTTCAAACAAAAAGTTTTTTTTTTTTTTAGAAGAACCCCAGCGATTTTGAAGCTGAAACCAACTATTTACGTCTATTTGGATCCAAATGAACATATTAACATAAATCCGGTGACTGTTGGAGGGTGGGGACGGGGTCCATACAAAATTGCCCATGGTCCTTTGTCCTACATGAAATAAATGATTTTGAATTTTATTAGAAAACTTGATGGATGAAATCGGTGAAGTCGTTCGACAAGTAATGGCGTAGCCAACGGAAACAGGGATTCATATTTTAAAGATAAAATATAGATGTAACAAACTAAACCATACCAACCTGAAAATTTGCAATCTCGAATTTTATAAGACTAGGTACATTATGAGAAGTGACAACGTTCAATCTAAATATAAGTGGTCAAAACCTGAGTTCATGGCAATTGTACAAACACAAAAATATATCAAGATAGAACCGCTATCAGCACTGATTGACTTCTTCTTCTTCTTCTTCTTCTCTTCTTTATCAATCTATAGACGTCCACTGCTGGACAAAGGTCTCCTGCATGGACTTCCACAGGCCTCGGTCTTGCGCCGCTTGGATCCAGCGGCTCCCTGCGACTCGTTTGATGTCGTCGGTCCACCTAGTGGGGGGTTTGCCAACACTGCGTTTCCCGGTGCGGGGTCGCCACTCCAGCATTTTAGGACCCCAACGACCATCAGCTCTTCGAACTTTGTGCCCCGCCCATTTCCACTTCAGTTTCGCGACTCGCTGAGCTATTTCGGTGACTTTGGTTCATAGGAGAACCAAAGTCACTGATTGACTAAGGATCTATATTAAATATGTGCCTATTTCTGGACCAAACCATGCCGCCCGTGTTGATTTATTTCTATAATTTAGGAATAGTATAATATAGGATTTTAACTGGTTTTTATGGTTCCGAAAAAACGGAACCCTAATAGGATCACTTTGGTGTCCGTATGTCTATTATATCAAGGCCTTTTTTCTCAAAAACAGCTTGAGGTACTAAGTTGAAAATATTTATATTGAATACAAAGGTCTCCTAGTGATGTGAAAAATAGTTTAAACTTTAACTCAATAAAAAATAACAGCTTTTCAAAGTGCATTTTCATACATTTCCAGTGACGTTTTAAAACTAGATGCATTATAATTATGTAAAGTTATGTTAAAATTTAAAAAAATACATTTTATGACTAAAATTATTACTCATGTTCTTCCTTTTAAGTATGCATATTGCATACAGTGACGGGCAACTACGGAATCTTATACACTGCGTGGCCTGGCACGCATTTCACCGTTTTTTATTATTATTATTTAATTGAAAACTATTGAACGTTATTGCAAATTGTTGGCACGTGAGCCCCGTCCACTTTTCCTTTCTATCTTGAGATATTTCTGTGGCCCTCAAGTAGTTCGATATTTAAGCTAATAGAAGAAATTAGCTCTAGAAAGTCAGCTCGTTTTAATTTTTTATGCTCCCAGCCCATTGTTTCTTCAGCTTCGTGACTCGATGAGCTATGTGTGATTCTAGCTTGTCCTATTCTCCGAACTCCAATATTAGACTTTGGTCTTCAGGCACTTATGACCCCTAGGCTAGACCCCTATGTTTTTACAATGTTCTGACGATAAAGGAACTTGGTGTTTTTTTTTTTTCAAAAATCCACCATTTTAGTCAAAAGTCCTTGCGTAAAGTTCTGAAAGTTGTGAAGATTTGTAGCTGTGATTTAAAAACTAATGAAGGCAATTGACATTTTATGATTTATTATTGAATAACACTTCAAAAAGACAAAAAAAAGCAAACAGAAAAAAATTATAAAAATTATTTCATGCATTGGTTTTTTTCATAAATTTTTAAAATTGCATGCCGGAGATATCTTCAAAAAACATAAAATGTCCAACTAATTGAAGACGGTTGACAGTTGCCCAGGGATCATAAGGGGTCATTTGGTTACCAATGACCTCCCTTATTAACGGATTGTCGTCATATTACCAGTGACCCGGTTTTATTATGCTTTTCCTCCTTAAGTTCCTAGTTGTCAAAGATTATTGACTGGAGTAGGGCATGAGCATTAGATTTTCGCTTACTCAAGTATTTTTGTAGGCCTATCAGTTGAAAGAACCCTGCAAACGCAGAAAAACGCGAGATGAACTAATAGAGACAGATATTTCAAAATTAGAGAGTTTTCTCAGTCACAAAAACACTTCTTCTATATTTATTTATTTCTATAGTCCAATACAAATATTTGAATAATAAAGTTGATTCCGATTTTTTTGTGGGTTAATCGATGAAATACTCGGTCCAAAATAAAAGACGAACAGAGTAATTTAATTTAGGTTACAAGTACCTACTATTAAACAAATGTCGGGAGATATTTTGAGATACAAACACAATCGTTATATATATACTTATATAAAGAAAACAGCACCAAATAGGTCATTCTCAAAACTTACTATTTACGAGACAGCCCTTGCCAACACTCTGAACTTCGTGCGAAACCATCTTGAACTTTTGCAATGACGTATTAAATATTTTTGTGTACAGACTACAGAGTGCGTCGATTTCATTGGCCTTGCATCTTCGATTTAGTTCCTTTTTGGCTAAATGCCACACTCCATAATATTTCTTAACTCTGCGCTACCTAATGCATTGCTGGCAAAGATCTACTTGTTGCTTGAAATAGTAATGCAAGACAGTAATGTAATTGGTACAAGGTAATATTTTCGTTATTTATGTTACGTGAACGTGTGAGTGTCGCTGAAATGTTTTAGATTTGGAAAGGGTTAGATGTACACTGAAACAATAAGTCGCGAAAATTCAAATTCAATTGTATTGTTCCGTACTCATATTTAAGCTCCAAAAAATCCGTCTAATACAGAGCCCTAAGACTGCATCTTCACTTCCCACATGACGTGTTGCAGTCACTTAATACTTAATATCACATATTAATTACCTACCTAAAACCTAGCATTAGTCATGTTAATACATAAAACGATGCAGTTATTATGACATCTGCTTTGCAAATAGGTGGAGGAGTCTTGAATTATCACTAGTGGTTCGCCCCGAACTGAGACCTCGCGGTAACGGTATCCCATGATTATTCATTCAATCGATACATGATAACCAAAACTGACATTATTATTATGCCCGTTTTCACCAAACATACCTAAATCATCCCCTAAGTAGGAGTCTCTTAACGTAGGTAGCTCCTAAATACAATCCTAAGTCCTAACATCCGTCCCAATATCCTTTTAGGTGTCCCGTACAGGATCGTGATAAATAAGTTGACAGAAAACATCAATCACCTAACTTATAGGTAGCCCGTAAAGGTTAGGGAACGTTAGTGAAAACATTGAATTATTATGTAGGTACTAACGAGTGAAACCGGGTTACGGGCATCTGTACAAATCGTCATCTATCGACGCGAATAGAAAATATACAATATTTAACTAAAATTTAACTAAAAAATAATTTTAATTGAATAATATGGTACAAAAAAAATTACAATACAATTATTGTATTATAATAAGTAACTAAATAATAATGGTCGACGCAAAACTGTTTTTGGGATAGGTCGTTAGTCGTAACTCGTAGTTCCATGGGAATAGTTACTGACTGCGCCATCTATTAGCATTATTGTGAAGCTATGTTGATGCGATATGAATTACTGATGTACATTAAAAATTAAATAATCTCGTTTCTTTATAATATTCATATAATTTTAGTATTTGTTGTTCAAGTACAGGATATAAGTGACCTAAAAACATAAAATCAGTTTGAAAATCCATAGCGGATTTTCCTAGAGAGCGTCTTCAAGCGAGCGTATAAAATCGCCACTTTGAAAGCCCCCCATTTCGTCAATTTTAAGGGAAAAATTAAAAAAAAAATATTTTTGTACTCAGTTCAAAATTATCTTTAAAATGATACGTAACAATTTTATGTAACGCGGTATTTTTTTTTTTACTTCGCATTCGCTTCTATGAGAGCCCCCCTGAAATAAAGATTTTTATAACTTTTTAAGCCATTTTCGGCTGGAGGCCATCGGTTTACATATTATATCTAAATTTGAAGTAATTACGTTCAGTAATTCAAAAGTTATAAGGCTCTGACAGACGGACGGACGGACGGACGGACAAGTGCAAATCGCTCTAGTTAACTCAGAGACCTCGCTTCGCTCGGTCAACAAGAGCGACACGTTGACCTACATGATTTTGAATTTGATTTATTGTTTAGCTCGCACATTAGAATAGAATAGAAATGTTTTTTATTCTAATGAACTTTTTTACAAGTGCTTTTGAATCGTCGATGAGTCTACCACTGGTTCGGAATGCCCTACCTGCCGAGAAGAACCAGCAAGAAACTCGGCGGTTGCTCTTTTCAAAACAGGTTTACAATTCAATAGATACTATGCTACGTATGCAGTGTTTCCACAATGAGTTCCAGTTTACAGTTCAATAGAATAGTTATACAGTTTAATTACCACCTACTGTCTCATTGATATAGATCTTGTCAGAAATAAACGCGCGTTTGCACAACGTCGCTTATAAGTGTCAGTGTGCGTCACGCCTCCCGTGACTTTGAAAATGCTTCAGCAGCTTTCATTCAGTCGCCTTGTACACTAGTCAAAGAAGCGGCCGCGTGACCGCCATGGCCGAAAAACTTGAATCGACGCCATTCGAGGACGCACTGGAAAAAACTGGTACTGTGTTTGTTAATTAATATATACCTATCCATTATATTCATGTCTTCGGTAACATAATGGTGTTATTATTAGTTACGTTAGTTGCGAACGCGGTGACAAAGGAACATCAAAATGCTATTGTTTTCTCTTTGGAATCCCGTTTTTGTTTCCTGGTAGTTTGTGGTTTTTACATTACTATAAGGTATAGTAGTACCTGCATAATATAACAAAGTCTCAATCTAAGTTTTTTTTAGTATTCGCTGCTTGTTACTAAACCCCATAATTATTTCGATGCAGTCTTTTTTTTACCATAGTTTCGCTTCATTGTATTCATTCGAATATAGGGGAAAGAGAAACCCTTCCCAATCTCTAGATGTCCTCTAGGACATCTGTGCTGAGGAGTAAGATGGTGATGGGTTAAGTTAAGATGAATGAACAGGGGAAACTGCCCAATTACTAGTAGGTACCTATGTGATAAAATAATTTAATATATAAAAAAAAAACTTTTTAAAAAACCGACTTCAAATGCCCGCGCCACTACAAAGTATGTAATTTATTGTTGATATTTGAAAAACCGATCGACAGATTTCGATAAAATTTATATGGGACCACCCGGGGAGTATACCCTTTCAAACAAAAAAGAATTTTCCAAATCGGTTCAGGCGTCTTCGAGTACTCGGTGAAAATACATTAAAGAAAATCCGGAGAATATATAACCTCCTCCTTTTTTGAAGTCAGTATCGAATGTCTTTGACGGTAGGGTGGTAAGTATAGTCACGGCCAAGCCTCCCAGGTAGGGTTAGTTTATAAAAAACGTGTGTAATGATTTATTGCAACTCGTTATTTATGATTTAACTAAACGGCTAATGAAAAATATCTACTTACTTATAGTAAATAGATAATATTATTTGAAACTTTTTGTAAATACTTATTTAAAGGAGTTTTTAACCGACTTCAAAAAAGGAGGAGGTTCTCAATTAGTCGGAATCTTTGTTTTTTTTGCTCACCGATTACTCGAAGATGCCTGAACCGATTTGGTAAATTAATTTGGTAAATTTTATATTAAACTAGCTGACCCGGCGAACTTCGTACCGCCAACTTATCTATAAGTATAAATAAAACAAATAAACTATCCTAATCCAAAAAAACTATCCTATCTTTTAAGTTGGACCAAATTACAGATAGTTACGAAGTTTGATCAAAATCGGTTAAGTAGTTTAGGAGTCCATCGCGGACAAACAACGTGACACGTAATTTATATACAGGGTGGAAAAAAATTATGGGCCCTGGAGGGGAACTACCTTAAATCCTTAAGTTAGTTCATTTTACTTAAAGGAAACATTCCCTTATTTTTAAAAAGAAACAAAACTGCATTCAAAGTTTTTCAAAAATTCGCTTGTCTCACCCGGGAATCGAACCAGCTAAAAATTCTAAAAATAAACACTCGCTATTTTATTGCACTAGTCGATACAGTCGATGTTAAAGATAAAATTTCTCCAAGAAACATTATATCTTTCACTCGTCTGTCATACAGGATATCCATTAAATCGAATATTTAGTATACAAGTTCTTTATTCAACATTACCTAGAACTGTACACTTTCAATAAGTAAAAGACACGTTAGGTGTAATTTTCTAGTAACTTTAACATCCAAAGACATTGTATGAAGTACAAATCTTGCTAATTTTACTATCTCTAAGTACCTTTTTGAAGACTTAGATTAGAAAATCGTTTAATGGTAATAATAATTCTATGCACGAAAGTGCAATAAAATAGCGGGTGGTTTATTTTTTGAATTTTTAGCTGGTTTGATTCCCGGGTAAGAAAGCGAATTTTTGAAAAACTTTGAATGCAGTTTTGTTTTTTTTTTAAAAATAAGGGAATGTTTCCTTTAAGTAAAATGATCTAACTTAAGGATTTAAGGTAGTTCCCCTCCAGGGGCCCATAATTTTTTTCCACCCTGTATATTAAAGATTATTGAAAATGCAACCCATAAGATGGTCAAATAGGGATTTGAAAAATTGAATTTAACGTGAGCGAAGCCTCAGGCGAAAGCTAGTGTATAAAATATACCTAATAGGTGGACGACCGATTGACTTATAGATAGTATTCCTTAGTAAAGTAAGGAATACTATGTTTATGGATTGAGGATTTCTATATCATTTAGTACAAATATTATTTTTCTTTTTTTTGGTGACAAAATTACGTTCGTTTAATAACCATTTCGCCCGTGAAAAAGCTTTGCATCACAAAAACAATGCAGACCAAATTACAAGTACCAGACCAAGTAGCTCATGATATGACAACTTTTACAAACAAAGGAAACATAAGTCGTAAACATCGTAAACAAAAGTAGCCGTACTTCGTAAGAACTCCATTAAAAATGTGAGTATATAGGTACTTAATCGATACCGATTGACAGTAGGTATTTAAAGTAAAGAATTTATTGTATAGTATCAATTTGAAGCTGATTGATCTCAAATGTATTATCGCTATGATTTTGCACTGAAGTAAAACACGTTGATTTTCAGCAGCAACTTTATGTAATAGAAATAAATAGAAAGCTGTTTATAAGTGTACTATCATAAGCAAGCAGTGTTAGCCTAGTGATTAGGACTGTGGTCTCCTATTCGCGGGGTCGCAGGTTCGATCCCGGGCACGAACTTCTGACTTTTCGGAGCTGTGTGCATTTAAGCAATTAAAAAACATGTTGAGAAAACCTGCACGCCTGAGAGTTCTACATAATGTTCTCAAAGGTCTCTGAAGTCTATACCAATTCGTATTGGGCCAGCGCCAGCGTGGTGGACTTTGGTATAAAAGTTATACTCATAACCCGAAAAAATTCTAGTACCTATTTTAGGAGATAGCTATAATCAACCGAACAAGACGATCTATGCAGTTATGTTGGTATAATTATTTTATATTTATAATTATTTATAAACCGATCTCAAACGCCCGCGCCATTACTAAGTAGGTATATAATTTATTGTTGATTTCTTAAAAACCTCTTGACTGATTTCGATAAAATTTAAATGGGACCAAATGGGTAATTTAATTGGGACTTGGAAAGTATTATACTTCCCAATTGGTCCCATTTAAATTTTTCTTTTTGTTTTGTTTATAATACCCCTTGAAACAAAAAAGGATGTCCAAATCGGTTCAGGCTACTTCCAGTAATCGGTCAACATACATAAAAATAAAAAAAGATTCCGCCGAATTGAAAACCTCCTCCTTTTTGAAGTCATTCAGTCAAACGAGCTGTGCAGTTATTTTGGCACAACCCAACAATTATTTTCTTTTAATTATATGATCGCAAAGGAAACGGTCTGTACAACGTCCTCCTGGTGCTCACGTCTGGCCTCATCCTGCTGGCCATTGGCGTGGATCTGTTCGGGTTCGGCCTGGTGGTGGCAGCAGCGTGCGACCTCAACATCACAAGGTCTCAGAAGGGGATACTTACCTCACTACCTTATATTGGTAAGTTTGAAGTTGACAACCCTTTCCCAACCACTAACTAGATTCTATGCCCTTGTCACTAACCATACCCAAACCATCCCTTAAGTAGAAGTCTCTTTACGTAGGTAGCTCCTAAATACATCGCTTAGCAAATGTCATTTTCATCTTTGGGTTCCCTAAACGTTTGTGAACCAAAGTCACCGAGTACACATGAAGAACACATAGCTCTGCAGAGAGTCGCGAAACTGAAGTGGATGAGTGGGACACATAGTTTGAAGAGCTGATGGTCGTTGGGGTCCCAAGGTGCTGGAGCGGAGACCCCAGCACCGGGAAGCTCAGTGTTGGCAAACCCCTCACTAGGTGGACCGACGACATCAAATGAGTCGCAGGGAGCCGCTGAATTCAGGCGGCGCAAGACCGATACCTGTGGAAATCTATGCTAGTGACCTTTTTCCAGCAGTGGACGTCTATCGGTTGACAAAGAAGAAGAAGAAAGGTTCGTGAAAATAAAACTGACAGAGGTAGGATAAACAAACTCAGCAGGTAGCCCGTGAAAGATAAGGAGCGATGAAAACGGGCAATATTCTCTTCTTTATTTATCTTTATTTATGACAAGATAGCCCTCAACTGTGATCTCATGACATGAGACATCATAAGCAACCCATCAACTGCTCACTGCTGAGCACAGGACGTATCATCTTTGAGTAGGGTTATAGGCCATAACGCTGGCCCAATGCAAATTGGCGGACTTCACACACCTTTGAAAATATTATTGGGAACTCCGCTCCGCTTCTGGCCACCTTCTTACGGTCATCGGTCCAGCGAGCTAGAGGTCGTCCGACACTGCGCTTGCCGGTACGCGGTCTTCACTCCAGAACACGTCTGCCCCATCGGCCATCGGTTCTGCGACAGATATGACCTGCCCACTGCCACTTCAGCTTGCTAATCCTCAGAGCTATGTCGGTCACTTTTATTCTTCTACGAATTTCCTTGTTCCGGATCCCTGAGAGAGATTCCCAACATAGCGTGCTGAGCGACTATTAATTTGTGGATGAGGCCCACCGTCAGTGTCCACAATCCACATTACCTCTTCCAAGAGCTTTATATAACATATTTTTAGGGTTCCGTACCTCAAACGGTAAAAAAGGAACCCTTATAAGATCACTCTCTTATCCGTCTGTTCGTCTGTCTGTCTGTGTGTCACCACCGATTTTCTCAGGAACGGGTGGACCGAGCAAGTTGAAATTTATACCAGATACTGAATTCTATAGTCCCTGTTAGGTGTATAAAAATCAAGGTCCTGAGTCAACATGATAAAAAGATATGGGCAAATTTAGATTTTTGCGAAAACTTTTAAGTACCAAAATTTACTTTAGTTTTCAACTTTTTTATTTTTTGGAATTTTCCCTTAACTTATGCTGTAAAACCTTGCTTTTAACCAAAACTGACAATTCTAGGTCAACTCGAAGTACTACGGTACGGTATACGGTATAGGTTTTGGGTCGAAAACCTTTTTAAACAAACTTTGGCAAAAAGAAAGGTCTTATAGCACAAATAAAGGAAAAATTCCAAAAAATAAAAAAGTTGAAAATTACATATAATAATAACAATATAATGGCGGTACGGAAGGTAGGTACGGAACCCTCGGCGCACGAGTTCGACTCGCACTTGACCGGTGTTTTTTAAACTACGTTATATAACTTCCAGGTATCCTCCTGGTGTCCTACATCTGGGGCTACATCTCTGACACGCGCGGCAGAAGGTTCTCGCTGCTGGTCTCCATGCAAGCCGCCTTCGTGCTGTCGTGCCTGTCAAGCATAGCCACCAACTGGTTGCTGCTCGGCTTTATCAAGTTCTTCTCTGTTTGTTTGTATGTTATTGTTTTTCTTCTTTTTAACCGACTTCAAAAAGGAGGAGGTTCTCAATTCGTCGGAATCTTTTGGAACGTAAGTTCCTTAACGCGCGGTACGGAAGGGAAAAAATTAAGGAACCGACACTCGACATATTTTTGAAACCGACACTTTTTTGTTGAATGTGAATTTTGCATTGTGTTCGGTATTTTCGCGATACAACATTGGGTTTCCGTAGCCTAGTGGCTCCGCCAGTCGCCTAACAGTCGAGCTGGGATTCGAACCATCGACTTTGAACTGTTAGGCGACTGCCGGCGCCACTAGGCTACGGAGACTCAATGTTGTACCGCGAAAATTCCGAACACAATGTAATCGAAAGGAACTACGTTCCATCCTGTTGTCCCTTGACACCTCTCAAGTTTTTTTTATGTATGTTCACCGATTACTCGAAGACGTGTAGACCGATTTGGAATTTTTTTTGTTTAAAAGGGCATACTTCCGCAGTGGTCCCATATAAATTTTATCGAAATCGGTCGAGCGGTTTTTAAAATATCATCAATATATTAAATGCTTCGTATAGTGTGTGTGTAATGCTGTTGTAATAAAGCGTGAGTTTGAAGTCGGTTGTTGAAAAAAGAATTTTTTATATTAAATTATAAATTTTTTATATTAAAAAAAATTAATAATAATAATATATTTTTTATATTAAAAAAAAATTATTAATTATAAATTTTTTATATTAAACCCACGACGGAAAATTGGGGTGTTGTAAGTATGACCGCTTAATCAGTATGTCTGTGTATTCCATAGCTCTCAAACGGATAGACGAGTTTGAATGCGGTTTCCTTTATTCCAAAGCATTGTAAGACCACATTGTTTCCATCAATCGGTTGTGATGTAAATTTTTGCTTGTATCCCAGCTGCGATATGGGCTGTTCTCAATATTTTCTAAAAAAAAGTCTATGTCACTTTTGGATGTCTAACTTCTAATAAGAGCTTTCAATCACCAATGTATAAGGAAGTGCTCGGCCAATTTTGTCTGCTAATCTCAAACAAGTGTAAATTAAAAATTTTATTTTTAAATACAAGCTTTTAGTAGCTACATCATTAGACTCTAGATATCATCTAGGATCAGAGTTCTTGTCATGACGAATCAAACGAGCCCAAACTCGATGGGGTTACATAGTTTTATTACAGAGTTCCGATAGCCATCTTCCGTCTCCATCATCAGATCAGCTCCATGTCACAATAATATTGCATTGTCATCTGATTTACACATACATGCAAAATTTCAGCTCAATCGGAAACCGGGAAGTGGTTCTAATTCATCTTGCAAGATTTGACCCAAACAAACAAATAAATAAACAAATAAATAAACTGGTCAAGCTAAATAAAAGCTTGTAAAAACTGCCGTAGAGATCTTCGTTATTTGGTTTTCACTAAAATTAATATGTATCTATATACATAATTCTGCGAAAAAAGTTGTGTATAAAGATGTTAACCCGCTTCCATCTTATACTGTATTATCTGTCATATATACCTAAGATCGCATCGAGGCAATATCGAATAAATAAAGCACTCTGAAATGAAGAGAGAGAGATTCTGAAAAAATACCGCCCAACATGCTGTCCCGAAGTAGAAGATTCTTTTTAGGGTTCCGTACCCAAAGGGTGCCAACGGGACCCCATTACTAAGCCTCCGCTGTCCGTCCATCCGCCCGTCCGTCCGTCCGTCCGTCTGTCAGCGGGCTGTATCTCGTAAACCATAATAGATAGAGAGTTGAAATTTTCACATATTGTGTATTTTTATTGCCGCTATAAGAACAAATAATAAAAATAAAATTCAATTAAAAAATAAAGGGGGCTCCGATATATGGAAAAGGAGTCGACATAAAATTTTATTTTTTTACATTGGCATGTGGGGTGTCATCGTCTAGAGCTCATTAAGTGGAGTTCAAATATATATTTTTTATTTTTTAGCTACAAAAATGAAGAAATGGGGGGCCGTCAAAGTTGTCGGTTTTAGACCAATTTTGTTAGGGGGTCTATCTCAAAAACTAAACTAGTTAGGAATTTGAAATTTTGGTATATTACATACTATAATATAGTGTATTAAAACAACAAATACTGAAAACACCGATTTATAATGCGGTTTGTAAGTTGTGACCAAAATAAACGAGCATTTTTCCCCATATGCTAATTTAGTACTTTCTAAGAAGTAAGATATCTAAATATGTATCTAGTTTACAAAAAAATGATTTATTCATATGAACGGAACCCTAAAAGAGCGAGGCGTGACTCGCACTTGGCCGATTTTTTATTCTATTGTCTGGTGCTTGACTTGATCTTGGACGTACCCGTTAATTGATGAGTATCATTACACTGTTCAAATTAATTATTTTGTTGTGGTTCAACACATATGGGTCAAATTAATAAATTCTCGCATTAATTGTCCAGTATTTCTCCATTGTTCGAATGCCATAGGCCATGATCATCATAATTATACACACGCTTATGTAAAAATAGGTTTTTATCACATTCATTGATTAGCATGCACTATTAACGTTTAGGTATATTTTTGAGCTATAATAAATAATTGTTACCACCAAATAGTAGTTACCACCCTACCGTCAAAGACGTGCCGCCAAGTGATTTAGCGTTCCGGCACGATGGCGTGTAGAAACCGATTAGGGGTATGGGTTGAATTTTCACTGCCATACCCCTTCCAAGTTAGTCCGCTACCATCTTAGACTGCATCGTTACTTACCATCAGGTGAGATCGCTGTCAAGGACTATCTTGTTAACGAATAAAAAAAATTGGCTTTGTTACAGTGAAATTGCATCATGCATGCATCACAGAAATTGTACTCTTTCGTAGAGCTAGTACAACTAGCTAGGAGGTTGGTGGACATTTTGGTATGTGATTAGTTCAAGACTAGACGTTTGATTGAGAAAATCGAACTTAACGTGAGCGAAGCCGCGGGCAAAAGCTAGTTTACATTAAGGTGTGGATATATGTGACTTGCGCTTAATTAAAACCTTTTTTCTCCGTAATCATTATCGAGCAAGATTTGGAAAAAATATATGTTAATCTATACTATATATGGAATGTCGTCTTCTACTCCAAAAAATTAAAAAAAAATTTGAAATATCATAAATAAATACGCAAAGTAGCCTCTGTTTTTGAACTTATTACCGTTTTACTCCTAAACTATCAATCACAAAATTTTTTTGTTGCCCTCATAATATTTAATAATACAATATCAATGTAACCTTCAGCTTATTTTTGTAAATAACTTTTCTAATTACTTGTAACGATTTTTTTCCGTAATCGATACTCGCAATTCGCGCGGACAACCCCTCTGTCGCCCGATAAATCAGTGCGGGACGAGACGTTGTGCTGAGTGGACCTGTGCACTTTTCAGCCCTAACAGTAGGTACTTTCGACTTTCAATAGTGGCAGAACAATTTGCAAAATATTGTATAGTTTTAGCGTTTCATAATAGTAGGCGGGATTATTTGTGAGTGTAAATATTAATTCTTTTTTAGTGTGTATATTATAGGTAGGTATCTTATTATAAGGCTGTACATAATAATTTGTTATTATTGTTATTAATTGTGTTACTGTGTGCATTATAAGTTTCAATCCATAATTGTTTTTTATTTTACTTTAGCTATTGGGCAATTCGTAAAATTAAAAATACTACACTGCTACACACACTAATTTACACTAATTTCTCTAAATTTTATCTTTATTATATACTGGCTGTTGCCCGCGACTTCGTCCGCGTGGATTTTCGTCCGCGTGGATTTAGTTTTAAAATCCCGCGGGAACTCTTTGATTTTCCGGGATGCCTATGTCACATTCCAGGTTCTCAACTATACCTATCCAAAAATCATGTCAATCCGTAGCTTTGTTGCAGCGTGATTGACAGACAAACCAAGAAAACACACCTTCGCATTTATAATAATTAAAACAGGAACTAAGAACTAGGAATAGAAAACTTATTAGAATTACAAACAATAGATAAACAAAATTATTATCAAATTAACATTGCAAATTAAAAAATTAAGAGCTAGGAATTAACTTATAATAATTATATTTATATTTATAATAATTATATTTCATCGCTTCATTCTTCAGATATAAAATTTACTAAGTAGTCCCTTTTACCTACAAGCAACGACGCACGCTTTAGATACTTCTTATTTTAGTATAATGACAAAATTCTCCCACTATACTATCCCCACTCCTCCACCTGTTTACCTGTTCACCATTCTTTCGTCATTCCTTTTTCGTGCGTAGCAACGATCGGACGTATAAATGAATTTTAAGTGAATTTATTAGTGAACTTCAATTCAAGATAATATAATCATGCCGAAGCGGTCAGCAGAAGAAAAAATAACATATTAAAAAAATAATAATAATCAAGAAAATGACAAGGCAGACGTCGGATTATATCGGAGTCGGACGACAGTAAGTCTTATAATTTAATTAAAACTATGCTGCAAAATAGAAAAGGTTTACCGGCGGACTCCATAGATCTAATGCTTGCATCTCTTTTGATAACACCAAAAACAATATAATGTAAAACTTGGTGGAATTTTTGTCAAGGAAACAATTCAGATAGCTATAAAAGTACAGTGGCTCAGGTGATTTCATATTCAATGCAAGAATTTATAAAAGGAGCTAGTTATGGATCACTTAATACACACAGGTCAGCTCTCTCCTTATTATAAGGTAAAAATAATTATAGGTTCTGATGAGTGTGTAAGTCCTTAAAGGAGCTTTCAAACTCAAACTTACCACTCCCAAGTACACATATACATGGGATCCTAAACTAGTTCTCAATCATATCACAGATTGGTACCCTAATACAACACTTAGTCTTGGAAAACTGACTAAGAAAGTGGAAGCTTTATTGGCTTTGTGCATGGCCCAAAGAGTTCAAACCCTATCACTCATAAAACTTAGTAGTATCCTAAGTCTTGTCCAATGGCATTAACATAACAATAACGGATATAATAAAAACGTCTGCTCCAGGGCGAGAACAGCCCCTTCCATTCTTGCCGTTTTTCACGGAAAAATTCAGTATCTGCCCGGCTACTGTGCTTTTGGACTATATGTCTTGCACCGAAAAGCTTCGTAACGAAAACTGTACGAAACTTATTATTACAACTAGACGGCCCTACAAAAATGCCACCTCTCAAACCATAAGTCGTTGGATAAAATTGGTGTTGTCAGAAAGTCGTGTAGACGTAGCCACTTTTAGGGCGCATAGCACACGACATGCACCCACCTCAAAAGCCAGTTCCATAGGTGTATGACACAATACGCAAAACGGCTGGATGTTCAAATTCTCATACTTTTGCGAGATTTTACAAATTAAATATAGTTAGTAACGATCAATTTGCCAAAGCAATATGCTCTGAAAATTACGAATGTATTCACTTACATTATTTGTTGATTCTTTTAACCTAATGTTGTATAATTTGTAATAATAACAAATTATTTGCTAATTTATTCTTCCATACTTTATAATACATACATATACTTGTAGATACAATTCTTGCAAAAATTTAGATCTCTAAACATCTACTTGGTAAATTTTATATCTGAAGAATGAAGCGACGAAATATAATATATGATCAAACGAAATTACCTGTACGTGAAGTTCGATCATTATTATATGAGTCGCTTCATTCGAAGATATAATAACCCTACCCACCCATCCCGAAAAGTATTTTTTGCAAGTACACATCTCTAAAAAAAATGACGAAAGAATGGTGAACAGGTAAACAGGTGGAGGAGTGGGGATAGTGTAGTGGGAGAGTTTTGTCATTATGCTAAAATAAGAAGTATCTAAAGCGTGCGTCGTTGCTTGTAGGTCAAAGGGACTACTTGGTAAATTTTATATCTTCGAATGAAGCGACTCATATAATAATGATCGAACTTCACGTACAGGTAAGTTCGTTTGATCATATATTATGTATTAGTAAGGGAGAATTAAAACTACGATAATAATGGCGATCTAATTAAATTTTAGACCACAAAACCTACTATTGTGACTTAAATATGACAGTTAGATGTATTCCTTCAGGGACTTTTTTGTAGAAAATAATGAGTACTTTGATCATGTACTACATAATTTTTATGTATCATCAATAGTTTTCTCAGCACACACCAAATAATGCATTTTATAGGCAAAATTTTGCTACTTTGGGTTACATTATTGCAATTTTCTTAAGGATCTTTAATTTTTTGAAAATAAATTATAGTCTATGTTACTTCCTGATAACTTAGCTTTCTATTGGTGAAAAAATGTTAAAAATCGGCCCAGTAGTTACAGAGCCTATTCGATACAAACAAACAAAAATATCGTTCCTCTTTATAATATTAGTGTATATTATGTTGTGTACATATTTTACTTACAAATACCTAGATATTATAGTTAAGTAATTATTATTATTTCGTAAATTATCATTAATTCGTAATTATTTTAAACTTTAATTCAATTAGCGGCCCTTGAAATCAAAAAGGTTGAAGACCCCTGTATTTGTGGCGAACGACCGCTTGTTGCGATGCGACGGACAAAATAGGTACTCCGCGCTGCGCGTAATTATTGTGAGGTGCGGGCGGCTGGCGCGGGGCATTTTCATCGGTAACGCCCAATCGAGCAAGGTCAACGGCGTATATCGGACTCTTAATTTAATATATCGTTGAGTTTACTACAGTCCCTACTCCCTGTGCAATATATTGTTTGATTTCAAAAATATTCAAGGTTACCGCTATCACGGTAGTAAAATAAAAATAAATTGTGTAAAAAATGTAAATAAGATAATAATATTACGTATAGTCCTAGTATTAGCATATTATAGTACAAGAGACAATATACAAAATATTCTTAATGATAGAGATCGCAATACAATATTCATTCATTTTATTACCTACCTATCTATTAAAGCCACAGAATATATAATAGTACTACGTAACTAAGCTTTGTCCGCACAATAGTGCGCGTTGAGTTATGTTTTTAACCCCCGACAAAAAGAGGGGTGATTTTAACGGGGTGGAGGAGGGAGGAGTGTGACTTTGTAAGAGACACTGGCGGGTAAATTCCGCTCGGCTGCCTTTGCTGTCGGGGAAATATATAGACTTTATTGGAACGTAGTTCCTTATCGCGCGGTGCGGAAGGGGGCTAGACGGATCGAAACTTTTTTGAAACCGACACTTTTTTGAATGTGATTTTTGGCATAGTGCTCGGTATTTTCACGGTACAATAATGGGTCAATTGTTTAAAATAAAATTGAAAATGGAAAATTCGGTCTGTCGAGCTGGGATTCGAACCATTGACCTTTGGCTGTTAGGCGACTGTCGAAACCACAAGGCTACGGAGATCTAATATTGCAGTGTGAAAATGTTGAACACGATGCCAAATTAATTAATCGAAAGGAACTTCGTTCCATCCTGGTGTCCCTTGACACCTCTCAAGTTTTTATATTTACTAACTAGCTGATGCCCGCGACTTTGTCCGCGTGGATTTAGATTTTAAAGTCCCTCGGGAACTCCTTGATTTTCCGGGATAAAAAGTAGCCTAGATGTTGACCCGAGTAATAAGCTACCACGGTATAAAATTTTGTAGAAATCTGTGCGGTAGTTTTTACGTGAAAGAAGGACAAACAAACAGACAAAAATTAAATAAAAATCTGTTTTGGGCTCAGTATCGATAGTAAAGCATCCCCCAATTAAAATTTTCAAAATATATTAAATGTACAGAAATCTTCCAGTTACAATTTTATTATATGTATAGATAGTCAAAGGGAAAATGTGACAGTAGTAGTAGTTTCCTAACGAATAGAATGATTTTGATGCGGTTTTCTCTGTTTGAAAGCTAACGCAATCGAGGTGGATGTTAGCTATCTATATATATAAAAGAAAGTCGTGTTAGTTACACTATTTATAACTCAAGAACGGCTAAACCGATTTGGCTGAAAATTGGTGGGGAGGTAGCTTAGAGCTAGGAGACGGACATAGGATACTTTTTAATATTATAAATACGAAAGTGTGTTTGTATGTTGGTTTGTTTTTCAATCAAGTAGCAAAAAAGCTACGGATCGGCGTGATTTTTTGCATGGGTATAGTTGAGAACCTGGAGGGTGACAAAGGCTAAGTTTTATCCGGGAAAATCAAAGAGTTCCCGCGGGATTTTAAAAATGAAATCCACGCGGACGAAGTCGCGGGCATCAGCTAGTAATTTATAAAGAACTTCTCAGGCGTTTGAAGATCATCAGCTCATTTCCTACTTGATTTTATAGTCTTACAAACTTTTGAAATTTGGTGTACTGTTACTTCGGATTATTTCCAAGATATGGTAACCTTGAGCTGATGCTGCAGCATTAAGTAGACTGCGGGATACCCAACTCCTCAGCAGCTAACAGATACTTATAGCGTGTTTGGGCAGTAGAATGGTCTCAATGAGTATAGGTGTTAGATAGATGATGATCGAGGATCAAGGAGGAGGATCTGATGATGGAGCAGAGAACTGGGAAACAGGATGTCGGGTAGGTAGGTATATCGTACATAGTCCGGCCATAGATTAACATGTGGGTGTTTTACATTTTCAAATTTACACTTATACTCTACTAGCCCGCGACTTCGTCCGCATGGATTTATTTTTTAAAAATCGCAACGGGAACTCTCATTATCCGAGACAAAATTGGCTTTCCCGGTCTGAGGAACCACTACTACATCCATTACTATACCCATGCAAAGAATCGCATCAATCCGCTGTTCTGTTGCGACGTGATTGAAGGAAAAACCAACAAACAAACACACTTTCGCATTTATAATATCAGTAATGCTTTATTCAAATTTATAACACTTTTTATAATTGTAAAATTTTTTACCATACTTAACCAAAGACAAAATTACGTTTAGCTGTCATTTACGTTTTGTTATTCCACTGTCATTTGCGTTTTGTTATTCCATGTCAGATGCGTTTTTGTTATACCACGTTTTATAGTGACTTGACGGAAACGCGGTCGAACGGGATAAAAAGTATCCTATGTTCGTCTCCTGGTTCTAAGCTACCTCTCCGACAATCTTCAGCCAAATCGGTTCATCCGTTCTTGAGTTATAAATAGTGTAACTAACACCACTTTCTTTTATATATATACCTATAGATATAACCTTACTTTAATACAGAAAAGAGCCATCTGATAAACTTATACTTATATGTTATATACTTACTCTTCTCGGCAGGAACGGCATTCCGAACCAGTGGTAGACTCATCGACGATTCAAAAGCACTTGTAAAAAAGTTTATTTGAATAAAAAACATTTCTACTCTATTCTATTCTATTCTATTCTATAAACGCTGAAAAATTTTTCCTGTTTCGTAACTGGTTACGAAAATTGGTTACGAAGTGGACTGAACCGAAAAATCACATCGATTCATTGCTCGGTTGCTGTGTGATTGAAGGACAAACCAACAAACAAACACATTCGCGTTTAAAATATTAGTATGGATCGTTTTCAAATTATAAACGAAGAGTTACGATTTTAACAGTCTATAATATGAATGTTTGTGTGTAGCTATGTATGTATGTTTCCATTTACGTATGTTCCACCGCAGCGCCTAAACTTCTGAACCGATTTTGATGTATGAAGTGTCAATCGATTCGTTATTATAAGGTTACTAGATGATGCCCGCGACTTCATCCGGTTGGATTAAGGTTTTAATTCCCGCGGGAACTTTGTAATTTTCCGGGATAAAAAGTAACCTTTGAGTATGGGCTATCTCCATTCCAAGTTTCAGCCAAATCGGTTCATCCGTTGTGGTTTAAAGAGTAACCAACCATCCATCCATACATCCATCCTAACAAACTTTCTTTATAATATTAGTAGAATAGAAGGATTTTAGTCCGGGTGATAGGTATGTACCTATTTATATGAACAAAGTCAATATGAAATTCAATTTTCCGTACTTAGTCGTACTACAATTTTTAAACTTTTTATTTAAAACTAGCTGATGCCCGCGACTTTGTCCGCGTGGATTTAGTTTTTAAAGTCCCTCGGGAATCCCTTGATTTTCCGGGATAAAAAGTAGCCTAGATGTTGACCCGAGTAATAAGCTACCACGGTATACAATTTTGTACAAATCTGTGCGGTAGTTTTTACGTGAAAGAAGGACAAACAAACAGACAAAAATTAAATAAAAATCTGTTTTGGGCTCAGTATCGATAGTAAAGCATCCCCCAATTAAAATTTTCAAAATATATTAAATGTACAGAAATCTTCCAGTTACAGTTTTATTATATGTAGGTATAGATGTATTACTCACCAGTTTCCTCGAAAGCCTCCTCAAAATTCACCGAATTTTTGGCAATCATTTTAAAGAACACTTATCAATTCCCACGTTTAAAAAGATTTGACCTGACTACTGAACTTTTCTGTTTCCCATATCATTAAGCACTGTACATAATTAGGTAAAATTGACAACTTCACTAATTACTTGCCGATCCCGAAGCAGTGTTCAAATAAACTCGCGAGCAAACCATTCGAGTCGTATATCCAGAAGCTTAAGGCGGTCTATCTAATGCGGTAGCTATGTGACTGCCTTATATGTATCTACTCGTAGGTAATTCATCTTAAATTTACTTACGACTTATTCTGAGGATTTTCCAACAGTAAGTTTTATATTACGCTAGTTCGAAAATATTATTATTAATGTGTTATCGCTATCAGAGTAACAATATATGTCCATAGCAAGCCTATAGCAAATACTTCTGACTTAGATAGCTGAAGAGTTCGTGGCAATTTTAGCTAAACCTATGTAACTAGCTGATGCCCGCGTGGCGTAGATATAGTTTTTAAAATCCCTCGGGAACTCTTTGATTTTCCGGGATAAAAAGCCTATGTCACTCTCCAGGTCCTCTACTACATCCATGCAAAAAATCACGTCGATCAGTAGCCCTGTTGCGGCGTGATTGAAGTACAAAACAAACAAACAAACACACTTTCGCATTTATGATATTAATGATAAGGATGCTAGGCAATTAGGGACATAATTCGAAGAGCTGATGGTCGTTGGGGTCCCAAGGTGCTGGAGTGGCGATCCTGCACTGAGAAGCACAGTTTTGGCAGACCCCCCCCCCCCCCACTAGGTGGACCGACGACATCTCACGACACTCCTGCAGGCCTAGCATGCACGCGCGAGAAAATGTTGTCTACCCCTTTTCTCGTATTATCTCTATATCTCTATCGAAACTAACACGGTTGTACACCATGATTCGTCTCGTTACGTCAAAAGTAGAGATAAAATGATTTTCTCTAGTTTTCTCTACGAACTCTAACTCTAAGGTGGCGAGTGGCGACGTCATTTTCTCGAATTTTGAAGTTTTAAAGTGTAAACGAGAAATCAGTCTACATCGACAATATCTCTCTTCGCGAGATATCACTTCGACGTACATGCTAGGCCTGCTGATGAGCAAAACTGCGCGCCACGAAAAAACTGTCTACCCGTTTTCTCGTGAAATCCCTTAGAGATTCACGAGTAAATGTGTAGACAAAATTTGACAAACACATGTCAGGCCTACTGGTCGGATCGTGAATCGTGATGATATCGGGTCCTCGTGACGTCTTCGGTCCTCCCTCTCGCTCCACCACTGTCCGCCGCTGACGTCACAGCATAGTCTTCAACTTCTGAAACCCCTGGTTCCAATCTCCAGGGTTGGGGGATACGTTGGTAGGGACTAGTGGAATTGCAGGACTAGATTACTTGTCTACTTTTTGACTACTGCCGTCAATTCCCTATCACATGACGTATTTTATGATTATTACTCAGAATTTTTCCATTTTTTGAATCTTAATTATTCATGAACATCTTATTTGCACTATTTAGTGAACACGACAATTTTTATGATGTCTATTACCCAATTGCAGGAAATAAAGTGCATAAATCCTTAAAAAATTGGTGGTATAAGACGTGAACATAGTCATCTGAATCTTGCTTTATCAAATTAGTGCAATTAAAATTTATTACAGTTAAATCCAAATATTGGTGTTAATACTCGTATTTGGTATCATAAATTTTACAAGTGTTTATTTACACCATAAAGATTAAGAATTCAGATGAAATAAATCCTCCTAGGGGCTTTCTTAGATTCGTTGAACGTGAATACTTTTAAATTTCCCTTTTTTATTAAAGGACTTTTCTACTCTATTATATTATGTACATATTATTATACTATCTATTAATTATTAAATCTATCATTAGATGGATCTAGGACAGTCAACTGACAATTATTAAGAATGAAGAGAACTATGCTTAGAGATAGCCTAAGCCTATTAAGCAGTGATAGCCTAGTGGTTACGACTGTGGTCTCCTATTCGGAGTGTCGCAGGTTCGATCCCGGGTACGCACCTGACTTGAAAATCATCCCAGCCATGAACTATCCCAAAACCGCATTCTAAACGGTCCATCCGATTGAGCGCTACGTTCTCTACACAGACAGACAGGCAGAGCTTTACATAGCAGCTCTCTTGTTTCCGTCAGAAAACTTACTCTCAGAGCACGGCAGTAAATTATCTCTTCCTTCCAGTTCTTGTGCAGCCAACTCCGTGACGTACACTCTGCTGGGAGAGTCCTGTATCCAGCGCGTGAGGAGCAAGTACATGCTGCTCATTACCTGCCTGCTCATACTGTCGCCGGGCATAGCAGCTCGTGAGTAAGCCACTGATTATATCACTTGTGCTGTAAACTTTACTTTTGCGATCAATAAAATAATGATCTACGAGATTAGATTATTATGGATTCTATAGTCGAAAAGTAAGTTCGTAGAGTGAAATGTATCACGATGCTGTCGAAGCATGCCAGCTTTGTGAAACTATTAAAAGTTAAAACTATGCGATAACAACATCTTGAAACAAAGTGGAAGATCTCCATTTTGTTTTAATTTACATTTTGGTTAAGAGTGGGTGTGCGCTCGTTAACAGTAAACAGATTTGATTTTTACAGTAGTAGATCAAGTTTCAACTATCCGAAAAAAAACACGCAAGAATTACATCATACTGCCAAGGGACGTGTTTGGGCAAAAACATAAAATGATGAAATTTGTGCGATAATAAAAAATCGCGAAGTTAGGTCTAATTTTTAACCAATATTCATTTATTTTCAATGTGTTGCATATTACAGAGCCCAAATTTTTACATTAAATTCCGATTGATATTATCAAGAGAGTAGCCTAGCAAATTGAAAAGAAAATGAATATTTTACGAGTTACAAAGTATTTTGGCGCTTACTACACTCTTATTCCGCGCAAAACGCTTTCTTGTGTCGCGCCTCACATGAGCTTGTGGCTATGTTTTATCTCATCGCGAAATCTGATTTTTTTTTGGGGTTACACGCGCTCTTAAAACCATTCTTTGTTCTATTTATTAACAATAGCGGTAGGTAGGTGTACTTTTTACTGTGATTCCTGGAACCGATTTAAGCCTGCCCTCACAGTTGTGTCTCTAGGTATCGGGCAGTTATTTACAAAAACAATGAGGGTTTTAAAAAATCCCTTGGGAACTTTTTATTTAAATACTAGATGATGCGTTGATTAAGGTTTTTAAGCTATTGCAAAGCTTTTATCGCGGGCTTTGAACTAGGACAAACAGTTTGAGCGCGGCAACCGAATGAAGAAATTCCGGAACGAAAAAACCTAACACCGTCGTTCAGTAAGCGTTCAACATTTTAGAGGTATTCAAGTAGCTCTATTTGGCGCAGTGGACGAGGGACCGCTTTCTTTGATGATGTCGCAGGTTCGAATCTCACTCGCGAAGTGTAGTGTGAACTAGTGACAGTTCGCTTTTCTAGTTTGTATGTTTTTTATTTTTTTTTTGCATAATTTTTATTATGCAAAAAAATATTGCATTAATAATATAATTGCATAAGTTGATAAA
This sequence comes from Oeneis ivallda, assembly GCA_029955525.1. Classification (NCBI taxonomy): domain Eukaryota; kingdom Metazoa; phylum Arthropoda; class Insecta; order Lepidoptera; family Nymphalidae; genus Oeneis; species Oeneis ivallda. Next base: position 25,101,942 of record JARPMR010000009.1, read on the forward strand.
AAATGCTATGCAATAGCTTTACCGCGGCAGTCCCCGAGTGCCACTTAAGTTTTTTAATTCCCGCGGGAATTTTGTAATTTTCCGTGATAAAAAGTAGTCTATGTGTTAATCCTGGGTATGAGCTAACTCCATTCCAAACAGCCAAACCGCTTCATTCGTTGTGGCGTGAAAGAGTAACAAACATCCATCCATACATACATCCATCATCACAAACTTTCGCATTTATTTGATTTATTATAATATTATATTAAGTAGGATTAGTAGGATGTATGTCCGTTTTCTTTGTTTGTTTTTTTGATAGTGCAATGAAAAGTTAACAGACAGACTCTGTGGCTAATTTTGATCTACACAATCACTAAACTGAACTAATCCGATAGGTTTAAATATTGTGCCACCCCCTTCAGAATGTGCCCTGTGGAGAAGGATAGCACGATATTAAGATCTGACAATTCAGTTTAGAGATTTTTTTTATTGTTTAGACTTTTATAGAGATTGTGTAAAACAGAAATATCTACATTAGTACATTCACAATTCACATTAGTGTGGACAAAAATCATCAGCTCTTGTGAAAACTTTCATAATTAAAATCCCTTTACATTAGATTTTTGCTTTTCAGTTGTCACTTATCCTACCCTTCTACTGCATTTCAAATTGGAGATCCCCTTACTGGGAATAAACTTCACGCCCTGGCGTCTGCTCATCGTGGTGCTGGCTATACCCTCGGGGGTCGGAGGTATCGCCATCAGCTTCTTCCACGAGTCACCAAAGTTCTTGGCGAACTGTGGCAAGAATGAAGAGGCTCTGGAGGTGCTGAAGTCAATGCATGCGATCAACAATCGAGGAACCAAGGAGGAATTTGGGGTTGGTAACTATTTTTAAAATAAAACTAGCTGACGCCCACGACTTAAAGAAAAAGTAGCTTATATGTCTCCAGATCCTAAACTATACCCATGCAAAAAATACACACAAACCAAAAAACAATCACACTTTCGCATTTATAATAATAGTAAGGTTTAGTAAGATAAGTAGTCTATTTGGGTTGAGACTATCTCGCAATCTAACATCGTTCGAGATTTAGGTTGCTAGGTTGTCTCCTAAATCTCGAACTGTATATATGACTGACGTGTAATAAACATATTATTTTAATTTGAAGTTCACTCTAGTAATTTACACAAAAAATGGTCGCAAAAACCGTAAGCAGCGTTTTAGTCAAGAAACGTTGTACATTATTCGACGTAACTATGTTCTTTTTTTCATGAGTGAAGTATTTGCGATGATACTTTTGCTGCAAATGAAATAGTTCTAACTTAATTTCAATGGTAATGTCAAAATATCCTTGATATTAATATGTGGTCCAAGATCCCAGTGCCGCCAGACCTAAGTTATTTTCTCAGCAATTATTTGTGTACGATAGAGTACTGTTCGAATGTCCGTTCAGTATATGCGTACCAGTTAGATTGTGCCGACGGCCAATTTCCAGATACCAGGTGCTAAAGGTAGGTAAAAACTAGAATAACTTATCTTAAATTCTCAGGGCTGATTTTCATATATGTTTTAAAGAATATTGTAAAAATTAATAAATTAATACTGCCAGACGGTTACCGCCGGCGGTTACTTTAGCCAGACGCTTTGAAGCTCCCAAAAAAATATATAATTTAAGTTAACTTATATTCTCAGTTCTGATTTTTATACATGATACTCAGGGAACTATTGCGATATTATCTGTAAGCTGTCAGACCTATTGGAAGGGTCAAACATCCCCCCAGACACACATTATGCGTCCCCATATGTATGAGCGCTAGAACATGATTCACTTGTTTAAGTGTGTGAGAGATATTATCATCATACTATAATATTATAAATGCGAAAGTGTGTTTGTTGGTTTGTCCTTCAATCACTCTGCAACAGAGCTATGGATCGACGTGATTTTTTGTCTGGGTATAGCTTAGGATCTAGAGAGAGAGAACTATTGCAATATCTTCTGCAAGCTATACCCAGGCAAAAAATCATGTCGATCATGTAGCTCTGTTGCAGAGTGATTGAAGGACAAACCAACAAACACACTTTCGCATTTATAATATTATAGTATGATGATATTATCTCTCACACACTTAAACAAGTGAATCATGTTCTAGCGCTCATACATATGGGGACGCATAATGTGTGTCTGGGGGGATGTTTGACCCTTCCAATAGGTCTGGCAGCTTACAGATAATATCGCAATAGTTCCCTGAGTATCATGTATAAAAATCAGAACCGAGAATATAAGTTAACTTAAATTATATATTTTTTTGGGAGCTTCAAAGCGTCTGGCTAAAGTAACCGCCGGCGGTAAGCGTCTGGCAGTATTAATTTATTAATTTTTACAATATTCTTTAAAACATATATGAAAATCAGCCCTGAGAATTTAAGATAAGTTATTCTAGTTTTTACCTACCTTTAGCACCTGGTATCTGGAAATTGGCCGTCGGCACAATCTAACTGGTACGCATATACTGAAAGGACATTCGAACAGTACTCTATCGTACACAAATAATTGCTGAGAAAATAACTTAGGTCTGGCGGCACTGGGATCTTGCTCTAATGCCACAGTGCCGATTTCACCAAAGTCGAGTGACGTTTTACCGAGGAATAAATCGAGCGTTGAACGAAGTTCCTTTTCGGACGGTTTGGCGGATGGAGGCTAGCTCAAAAAAAGTGTAAAAATTTTCCGTCACGACACTTGCTGCCTTCGTTTATTACACACATTGCATAATAATTTTGGTGGCGTATGTATCCAGTTAGGGGGGGTAAGGGAGCGCACCTTCATCTAGCGCTCCAACAGTCAACCTCACCTGCCCGCGGTGCCCCCTGCTGGTTTACTGACGAGGCTATGGCGACCGACAGATGGCGGTATAACCATCTCATACTAGCTAGACTGAACAAATGGCACAGGCCGGTGTCGGGCAGCAGCGACATCGGCGCGATCAGTCTAGCCCTGCGATGACCAACACGCCTGCCCAGCGTGGTCATTATGGGCAAAACCCAAATGGTTACTAACACAAGGCCAAGGCCCCTAGTTCCCGGCGGCCTCGCTGTGCCTGACCCTGGCAGCGGTCACGGTAATGGCGGGGCAGGGGGTGCTAAGAATCTCCGGATGAGATTCCGCTGCCAACCCCGACGACTGGACCTGGCGACATATAACGCACGCACGTTGAGGACTGACGAGAAGATCATCGAGCTGGAAGAAGCAGTGAGCAAGTTGCGCTGGAATGTTATAGGATTGTCTGAAGTCCGAAGAGAGGGGGAGGACTCGATAATCCTCAATTCCGGCAACTTGTTCTACTACCGGGAGGGCGACCAACAGTCCCAGGGTGGTGTCGGGTTCATCGTCCACAAGTCCCTCGTCAACAACATCGTCGAAGTCAAAAGTGTGTCGAGTAGGGTAGCGTACCTTATACTCAGAATCACCAATCGGTATTCGTTGAAGGTTATACAGGTTTACGCACCGAAATCGGCACATCATGACGAGGAGGTGGAGGCGCTGTATGAGGATATATCAAAAGCCATACACGCCTCAACCACTCACTACAATGTTGTGATGGGGGATTTCAACGCGAGGCTGGGTGAACGAAGCGGTGCAGAGACGAGGGTAGGGCAATTTGGTTATGGGCGAAGGAACCAGAGGGGTCAAATGCTGGCCGACTTCATGGAGAAGGAGGGCCTCTTTATGATGAACTCCTTCTTCAGGAAGCGGCCACACAGAAAATGGACTTGGATGAGCCCCGAGGGTTCTACGAGAAGTGAGATTGACTTCATTATGTCGACCAAGCGCCATATATTCAATGATGTCTCTGTGATCAACAGGGTGAAAACCGGGAGCGATCACCGTATGGTAAGAGGCACATTGAATATTAATGTGAAGCTGGAAAGGGCTAGACTGGTGAAGTCAACTCTCCGACCCTCTCGTGCTTATATCCAAAACCCCGATAACTTCCAACTCGAACTGCAGAACCGATTCGATTGCCTAGCAGACTGCGTTTCTGTGGACGATCTAAACAACAGGCTCGTGGAAACTGTCCATACTGTGGGGTCTAAGTTCTTTAAGACCCATCGCAGGAAAAGAACCGAAAAGTTCTCTGACCATACTCTCAAGCTCATGGAGGAGAGACAAGAGATGAGGCTGCAGTCATCGGTAGACGCGGCTGCCTACCGGCGGATTAATAGGCAGATCTCTAAGGCACAAACTCGCGACCTTCGGGACTTTAATACCAAGTGTATTAAAGATACCATCGAGCGGAACAAAGGCTCAAAAGTGTTCGTGAGAGATCTGTCTATCGGACAGAGCCAGCTGACGCGGCTTAAAACTGATGACGGTCGTCTTGTCTCTTCTCGATCTGAGATTTTGGGAGAGGTCGAGAAGTTCTATGGGCAGTTATATACCACGACACAAAAACCTGTTGAGGATTTGGCCAAAGATCCCAGAGCCAAACTGACCCGACACTATACCGAAGATATCCCGGACGTCAGCTTATACGAGATTAGAATGGCTCTCAAACAGCTCAAGAACAACAAGGCGCCAGGTGATGACGGAATCACTGCGGAACTCCTGAAAGCGGGTGGAAAACCGGTACTTAAGATCTTTCAGCGATTGTTCAATTCCGTCATTCACGAGGGTATAACGCCAGAAGCATGGCACAGGAGCGTGGTGGTCCTGTTCTTCAAAAAGGGTGATAATACCTTGCTGAAGAATTATAGACCCATCTCGCTGCTGAGTCATGTTTACAAGTTGTTCTCGAGAGTCATTACGAATCGTCTCGCTCGTAGGTTTGACGACTTCCAGCCTCCCGAACAAGCCGGATTCCGAAAAGGCTTTGGTACCATAGATCACATTCATACGCTGCGGCAGGTTATACAAAAGACTGAAGAGTATAACCAGCCACTTTGCTTAGCGTTTGTGGACTATGAGAAAGCCTTTGATTCGGTGGAAACTTGGGCTGTATTGAGGTCGCTGCAGAGATGCCGGATCGACTACCGGTATATCCGAGTGTTGAAGTGCTTGTACGAAAACGCCACTATGTCAGTACGTATACATGACCAGACTACGAGACCAATCCACTTGCAGCGTAGAGTGCGACAGGGAGATGTAATCTCCCCGAAGCTATTTACCGCTGCGTTGGAGGACGTCTTTAAGCTTCTGGATTGGAACGGACTTGGCATCAACATAAACGGCGAGTACATCACTCACCTGCGATTTGCCGATGACATAGTAGTCATGGCAGAGACTCTGAGAGATCTCAATACAATGCTCAATGATCTCAGCAGGGTTTCTCAACAGGTGGGCCTGAAAATGAACATGAGCAAGACGAAAATCATGTCCAATGCTCATGCTCCGCTCCACCCAGTAATCGTTGAGAACTCTGCGCTCGAAATTGTAGACGAGTATATATACCTGGGACATACAGTCCAGCTAGGTAGGTCCAATTTCGAGAAAGAGATTAACCGCCGAATCCAACTCGGCTGGGCAGCGTTCGGGAAGCTCCGAGATGTCTTCTCGTCCCAAATCCCTCAGTGCCTGAAGACTCAAGTCTTCGAACAGTGCGTGTTGCCAGTGATGACTTACGGATCCGAGACATGGTCGCTAACTATGGGCCTCATAAGAAGGCTCAGGGTCACCCAGCGAGCGATGGAGAGAGCTATGCTCGGTATATCCCTGCGAGATCAAATCAGAAATGAGGAGATTCGTAGGAGAACCAAAGTCACCGACATAGCTCAGCGTGTCGCGAAACTGAAGTGGAAATGGGCGGGGCACATAGTTCGAAGAGCTGATGGTCGTTGGGGTCCCAAGGTGTTGGAGTGGCGACCCCGCACCGGGAAACGCAGTGTTGGCAGGCCCCCCACCAGGTGGACCGACGACATCAAACGAGTCGCAGGTAGCCGCTGGATCCAAGCGGCGCAAGACCGAAGCCTGTGGAAGTCCATGCAGGAGACCTTTGTCCAGCAGTGGACGTCTATAGGTTGATAAAGAAGAAGAAGAAGATGTATCCAGTTAAACGAAGGAGTGAAACTATCGGTTCGGGGGTTCGAATCCTGACTTCAGATTTTTTATTTTATTTATTTTTATTACTAATTTATTATTAGAAGAAAATTCGTTCCAAGCGAATCCTGACTTCAGATTAAATATTTTTATTTTATTTATTTTTATTATTAATTTATTATTAGAAGGAAGTTCCTTCCACGACACTCAACGTTTTTTTGTATTGAAAATATTGTCAAAACAAGCTTGGAAAAGACTTATTTACGTTGATAAAATCGGCCCTTAGTAACAATATTTCTGTCCACTACCCAGGTAACCTCATTGTACCTAGAAGACGCAGTGGCAAAGAAGCCAACCTCTCTAACGCGAGCGCTATACGAGCAGGGGGCGCCACTCTTCAGACCCCCCGTGCTGTGGAGGACTCTGCAGCTGTACTTCATTATCTCCATCGTGTATTTCACGTGAGACAGGTTTTTGGTTTTTCATCGGAACTCTCTATAAGATACACTACCTACCCGGTAGTAAAACGCATCAAGCTGTATTCCATCTTCTTCTTTCATCTTTATTCATCTCTACTCATGTCTGTCACATGAAGACAAAGAGTAAAAGAGATGACGTTCTACGAAGATGAAGCCGTCCGAATGTCCCTTTCTGGGAAACAATGCGTTTACGACACGATTACTTGCGTTTATATATCACCTTAAAACCTGATGAGCTTCTAGGCGCAGTGCTATTATCATCTAATTAGCAGAAAGTGCTTGGGTCGATTCCCGGCAGGGACGATTTGGTAATCTGACGACGGCCGAGGCTAGTTACCACCCTATATTGTCAAAAACATGCGAGGTTAGCCGCCTCAGTATGCGTAGAAACCTATTAGAGTTATGGGTTTAATTAAACTGCCATACCTACTCCTTCCATATAAAGTTTCCGACTTATGCTGTTTATTAAAGACCACATTCTAACTCTGCTTAGACAGAGTCAAAACAATTGTATCGTTTTAATTCTATCTCATCTTATCTATCTCTCAGCCTGACTCAATTTTCTTGTTACATTCGTAAGAAACGATGTCACAAAAAACTCTTCTTCTCTCTTTTTATCCACCGATAGACGTCCACTGCTGGAGAAAGGTCTCTTGCATGGACTTCCATAGGCTTCGGCTTGCGCCGCCTGAATCCAGCGGCTCCCTACGACTCCTTTGATGTCGTCGGTCCACCTAGTGGGGGTCTGCCAACACTGCGCTTCCCCATACGGAGCAGTGGACGTCTGATTTCAGTTAAGGTGTATCCCAAGGTGCTGGAGTGGCGACTCCAGCACCTTGGGATACACCTTAACTGAAATCAGGCACTTCACAACCAATTTAACTTAAAGTATAATCATAATATCGTTCGATTACAGGAACAACAGTCTTTTGGTGTGGCTTCCGTACATCATGAACTTAGTGAGGGTGGCCCTGGCCCAGAACACTGGCTCAGCTGGCGATATCTGCACGCTGATTAATACTAGGCAGGAGTCTAAGGAGCTTAACGCAACTCTCAATCCATCGAATACTACCGCTGCTGTGGTAAGACCATCGTAATTTTCTTTTTGGAGTTTTCGCCTTAAGAAACAATTTTCATATAATATACAGCCCGTGGTAGAGACATGGCATTATGTTGCCTTGACATTGCGAGTTGGTGTTGCTTAGTTCCTGCATTTTGTTCTATAACTACTGGAAGAGTGGCAGTGTACAGTGAGACCGGTACATAGTCGTACAGTTTTTTTCCAGTTCGGCGGATTATAGCATCTTTTGCTGTTCTGTTTTTCCTTTTAGGTATATAACGTTACCATAATAATATACTGAATCCTTATATTTTAACTTAAAATATAAGGATTCAGTATATTATTATTTTTAAGTTAATTTGTGTCTATACTTGAGTTTCTAACTTAGTTTCATTGTTGGAACGAAGTTCCTTATCGCGCGATGCGAAAGGGGGCTAGACAGTAAAAATTAAGACTAAATCAATTTAGACCGACACTTTTTTGAATGTGAATTTGGCATTGTGTTCAATATTTTCACACTACAATATTAGATCTCCGTAGCCTTGTGGTCTCTACTGTCGCATAAAGGTCGATGGTTCGAATCCCAGCTCGACAGACTGAATTTTCTATTTTCAAATTTTTTTTTAATAATTTCTACATGTGGAATTTTTCCCTAATTTTTTTATTTTTATTATTAATTTATTATTAAAAAGGAACTTCGTTCCAACCGAGTGTTCCACGACACTCACACATTTTTTATTTTTCTACTTTCAGACTCCAGAAATCTGCCTCGGCTACATTGAGGACAACGTGATCATCACCCTAGTAACTGCTCAGTGCATCTACTCCATCCTCAACTTCGTTATCTCATACCTCATGAGGTGGAGGAGAATGGTCTTAGTGTCTATCCTCTTCATAGCCACAATAAGCGGCGTTTTACTGGGCTTGATGTCTGAGCTGATATCCAGCGTGTTTCTGCTTATGGCCTTCACTTGTACGAATCTGGGCATGGGAATATTAGCTTCTTATTTTGTGGAACTATATCCTACTTCCTGTAGGTGAGTCAAAAATAACGTATTTCCATTTTCATCATTTTGCATACATTTCACACACTTTCATCATCATTGTCACCAACCCATCAGCGGCTCACTACTGAGCGCAGGTCTCCTCTCAGAGAAGGGTTATAGGCCATAGTCCACCACGCTGGCCCAATGCGACTTGGCGGACTTCACACACTTTCGAGAACATTATGAAGAACTCTCACAGATTTTATTACGATTCAATTCATTTGAAATATTATGAAGATTGACATTAAAGACCTATTATTTTTATGCCAATTTATGGTTATTCCAGTGGGAAGCTATAATATTGCTAGGTACACTATTCTGTACTTACAGTATCCGTACTTGTCCATTTCATTATCATGTACTATGTTACAGGATACTTATCCATTACGTCATCTACCTCTTTATTAACCGACAGACGACGACAGCTGGATATAAATTCTTTGTATGACCTTCTACATGCCTCGGTCTTATGCCGTCTGTATATAATAGTTTCCTCCGACTATTCTGTCTTTGGTCCACCTAGGAGGGTCTGCTAACATTGCGCTTTACGTTACGAGGTCACCACTTTAGTACCTTGGATTGGAACCCCAATGATCATCGATTATTCAAACTATTTTCATATTCATTTTATGAAATTCATTTTAGAAAACAACTCATATTTAATTTCATATTTTATTTAATGTTATTTAGATTGATATTTGTTTTATCAACTTTTCATATCCATTTTTACAGGGGCATGGTCGCCTGTCTCAGCATAATGGTAGCCAGGACAAGCACATTTGTTGGCATCAACGTAGTTGGCAATCTCATCTTCCACCACTGCCACACTACATTCTACGTGTGGTCCATCGTCGTTTTCAGTTAGTATAACATTATTATTTTCTTCTTTCTGTAGAATACTCATCATCATCTCCCTCTCCTTGTCCCACGCTATGTGGGGTTGGGACAACATGTCTTATAAGCCATGTTGTAAGTGGTTCGGCTTGTCATTTTACGACCGGTCCTGCCTGACGTCAACCCTCTTTGGGAATTCTGTAGAATACTATAACAAGGAATTATTTCATATCCCAAGATAGTTATTCTTTGTAAGAATCTTTTTCTTTATTGGGCTTTGTCCATCCTTTTATACGTGAATCCACTATAGCTTTCCGGCGGGTCGCCATTTGGCTTGTTGCTATGTATGTATGTATGTATGTTTGTATGTATGTTCAAGCGTGTTTATTCACTGCCAAAAGGAGTCCCTTTACCTTGACTCCAACTTTCCAAAGTGTGTCCATACCGATTAGAGACCATATTGAGCTCCTGGGCATAGACATCTCGCCCAACCTCAATTTCGGGAAATGCATCGAGTCAAAGGCAAAAACAGCAGCCAAAAAACTTGGTATCCTGAACAAGGTGAAGCGGTGCTTCACGCCTGAGCAGCGCCTGACTCTCTATCAGGCTCAGGTGCGCTCGGCCATGGAGTACTGCTGCCACCTATGGGATGGCTCTGCCAAGTACCAACTCGATGCATTAGACTCGGTAGATCGCCGTGCCCGCCGAATTATAGGTGATCAGTCACTAACGCAGGCAAAAATGCTCAGTCTGCAGCACCGTCGCAATGTTGCCTGTCTATCGGTCTTCTATCGGATATACTTTGGAGAGTGCGCTCAAGAACTTCACAACCTTGTGCCCCCTTCACCGTTTTACCACAGAACTTCGAGAAATCGTGAGCGTTGGCATCCTTACGTGGTTGAAATCCAACCTGCTCGCACGAAACGCTTCTGTTCAACGTTTCTGAATCGAACCGCTAAGGTGTGGAACGCACTTCCAACTTCTGTGTTTCCGGCCACGTATAACCTCAGTACCTTCAAGGCAAGAGTGAATAGGCATTTTCTAGGCAAGCGCGCTCCAACCTAGACCTCATCAGTGCTGTCCAGCATTGATTGTCGTCAAGTGCATGCCTATCCTGCAATAAAAAAAAAAAAAAATGTAGGTTTAGGTCAAATCTTCTAGCAAGATGAATTAGAAACACTGTTCGACTTCTGATTGAGCTGAAATTTAGCTTGTATATGTATAAATCGGATGACAATGCAATATTATTTTGACGTGGAGTTGATCTGATGATGGAGCTGGAAGATGGCTATCGGAACTCTGTAATAAAATGACGTAACCCCATTGAATTTGGGCTCGTTTGATTTGTATTGACAAGTACTTTGGTCCTAGATGATATGCAGGGTCTGATGATGTAGCCAGCTACTTAAAGCTTGTTTTTTAAAAATAAAATTTTTAATTTACACTTGTTTTATTTATTTTAGGTAGCGTCGTTGCAGCTTGGTTCCTTCCACCGGATAAGCCGGTACCACGTTAATTTACAGGTATTAGTTAAAGGACTTACGTTATATAGTAATCATCTGTGATTTTAGTATTATTAAGACATTAGTTATATTATAATGTAACAGAATGAATTTTATGTCATGGAATTATTATTATGTACAGTATGTATAGGATTTATGTTTAAGGAATTAAAAAATTTACATCGTATAGTTCTTTTTTTTCCTTAGCCTAAAATGTAGTCCAACGAGATGACAATATTCCACCGGGTATGTCGGTACGATAACCCGTAGGACTATTATCGTACTGATTCCTTATTTTGAACGAAAGAGGAATTTTATGTTCAGCATGGCTAATATTATTTAAAAAAAACATATTGTATATCATAATATTTAAATTTTATTTAAATACTTGTATAAATACGTTCAAAATATACCCATATTCTAAGGATAAAAACTAAAATATCTGTTCCTATGAGTAAATACATTAAGAGATCTTTACACGAATACATACTTATTATTATTACGTCTGTTTGCTATATTCAATCTATCTGCAATCTCTAAGTTTTCAACGCAGAAGACAAAATGTATTGACTTTTTTGTAATATTTTATGGATAGATGGAATATGAAAATGAACGTAACCAAATACCTATCTAAGTTTATTAACACACCTAGTAATTATTCTAATAATAATATTATGTACAGTTTACGTTCTATGATAACGTCTAGCCGAAATGGCACTAATTATGCTCCATCAGCCTCCAGAAAAGTTATTTTAGTTTTATAAAAGTTACTTTAGGGACGGAATTAAAATGATTCGTCAAATTGACATTGTCGCCAATTCAAAAGTGTGAAAAAGATCACAACTAACTATATAATTTTTAGTTCGGCTGATATTAATTACGAACACTGACCACCATTATTTTCTGGCACCACTTTCTAAGCACTGAAGAAAAATGCTAGCTAAAACAACTATGTACATAAAAACAAATACGATCCAGTTATACAGGTAAATAATGTAATTTCTCTATAAATTAGATACCATGTCTGGTAAAAAAAAAAAACACAACATTTTGTGGAACTGTGTCCAACTCCGTAGTAATGTTCGGAATCAATTAGAGTTAAGTGATAACAATAAATATAAAATTTGCTAATTTCACTACTTTTTATTAAAGATTTGTCGAACCAATATTTGTATAGGAACTTTAATATTCAAGCTCAAAAGCACTTTGTAAAAGTTTATTTGAATACTAAGTTTTTCTATTCTAGTTTGCGATATGACACTCCTTAAAAATATAAATCTATGGTATAATGATATGTTATTCTAATTTTGTATATTTTATAATGTTAAAGGAAGTATAAGTTTTTTATATAGGTAAGTAGATTTGACGACATATAATAATAATATTAATAACATACCTACGACGTGTAACTATTCTATAAAAACTAATTTGTCATATTAAGAAAATTATTTTCAAGCACATTAATATTAGGTACATTATGGTACAAGTGTGTAATGTTGGTGATTGCCGCTGAGGCGCCATTGAGACCCGAGCCGTTAGGTGAGGGTCTCAAGAGAGCCGAGGACGGGACGATACACACGTGTATCATACGACGTTTTTCAACACACTTGTGAAGAAAATAATACTAAACAACTGCACAACAACATTGGGTGCAGTAGGTATTCTGCCGCGGTCAAAACTTCTGGAATCTATAACTCACTTGTGAATAATAGTAATGTAAAAGTCACAGTTTGATTATAGGTGTCATGTTCAACTGCACAACAACATTGGGCGCAGTAGGTATTCTGCCGCGGTCACAACTTCTGGAATCTATAACTCACTTGTGAATAATAGTAAAGTAAAAGTCACAGTTTGATTATAGGTGTCATTATGTGCCTAATTGCGGTGAACTTAGAGCCACTTTATGAGCAAGTGTGTTGAAAAAATAATTTTTTGCACTCTGTATAAACGAAATCTATTCCAACTATCTCTGTTATGCCTACGTCATTAGGCACTTTTATATCTCATTTGCTTAGTTTATAGTATAAACTATTAAAATTAAATATTATCTAGGTATAAACTTTATACCTAAATAAATAATATTATTTACATATGGGTGGAGATGTATCTATCTAAGCTAATATTCTTCTCGACACTATCTGCTTCAGTCTTGTTCTCTTCTACGATCTTAACTTCTTCTAGTTTAATCATCATGATGGCACCAATGGATACTGGAACCAAGACAAATCATTGTAATACTCTTATATTAATTTGCTTTACAAAATATCATAACTTACGCAACTTCTTGCAGAAGTCAATATAACTTGCAGTAATTGACTAGTCTTTACATAATAGATACAAATGATTTGCCAGAGCTGGCTTTAGCCAATTTTATTGCAGGTGGACTAGTTCTTAGTAGTAACTAATTAGTGGCCTTTTTGCCTGGTCTTTTGGTCCATTTGGTCTGTGAGGTGGCTGCAACAATGCACTCAACGAGCGTTTCTACTTAAGGTGCACTAAACGCCTCTACCCGCGAAATTCAAATTTGATTTGGTTTTTCGCAATTTGTAAACTAATACGACAAAGTAGGCTTATGGCATTCTAATTGCGCCAATTGGCAGTATCATTTTCACAGGTTTATATAAAAATATTTAATTGAAAGATTCCAGTTTAAGAAATTAGTCAGAATATCGACTAATTTGTGAGTAACTCACGTCCAACTCGATATTCTGACTAATTTCTTAAACTTGACACTTTCAAGTAAAATTTATTATATAAACCTGTGAAGATGATACTGCCATTGTCGCAATTAGAATGCCATAAGCCTACTTTGTAGTATTAGTTTACAAATTGCGAAAAACCAAATTAAATTTGAATTTCGCGGGCAGACCCGTGTATTTCACCTTAAGACATATAGTGGGAACTGTGCAATAAGATGTTAGTTCAGCTGTGTCAACGAAACTAAATCTTCATCCAGACATCAATTTTGCACTTCTCTTGCAACCCAAATGCAAACCCTCCGTATAAGACTCTACAAAATTAGGAGCATTCTTGTTAGGGGGCGTTCATAAATTACGTGTGATGTTTAAGGGGGGGATGGGGGTCGAGTCAAATCTCATCTAATCCTACTAAACAAAAAAAAATTACACTATTTTGGTCCATTGAATCCAGATTGTACATGCTTTGTGATATGTACTAGTCTTAACTAATTTAAGCAAATTTTTTTCTTCTTTTTACTATAACAATCCAACGCGTTTACGTAAGAAACCCACATTTTGAAAAATCTCACGTGAGATTGGGGGATGGCGGAGGGGGTTGAATAAAATATCACGACATCTCACCAGGGGGGGCGGGAGGGACAGAAAATTTAAAAAAACACCTCACGTAATTTATGGACGTCCCCTTATAAGATAGGACAGTAGGTATTTAGTGAAGTAGGTAGTAGATAGTAAGGTAGGAGGTATAGATAACTTACGGGCTAACAAAGCAGCAACGGATATGAACGGCGCTGGGCAGGAGTAGTCCAACAGGACTCCAACAGCCAAGTTTGAGGCCACGCCACCAGCCCTGCCCCACCACGCGCCCCAGCACACACCGAGCCCTCTGTCAAATAAATATCATCATCATCATCATCATCAACATCATCATCATCACCGGCCCATCAACGGTTCACTTGTGAACGCAGGCCTCTTCTGAGAGAATGGTTTTTTAATAGCCAAGGCTTAACACTCCCTACTAGGAAAGATTGGTCTACGAGCAAAGACGTGCCCCTATGCAATAATTGTAACATTCCCGTACAATGCCACATAGAAGCTGATCAGAGGTTTGCGCTAAAAAATAAAACTCCATGTGAAATCGCAGCCAGAAGTTATTTTGTCATCGATTAAAAACTCTTTATTTTTATTACTCGGTAGGTTTGCGTTTGAACTTTGAAGACAATCAACACTGGGAAGCACTGATGATGTCTAGGTTGGAGTGCGCGAGCTATTCACTCTTGCCATGGTACTCAAAATAAAGGTGGCAGGAAATAGAATAGAAATATTTTTTATTCAAATAAACTTTTTAAAAGAGCTTTTGAATAATTGTCGATGATTCTACCACTGGTTTGGAATGCCCTTCCTGCCGAGAAGAACCAGCAAGAAACTCGGCGGTTGCTCTTTTTAAAACAAGTTTACAATACAATAAATACTATGCTATATATCCAGTGTTTCCACAATGAAGGGAAGTTCCAAAAATGCATACTACTTACAATTATTCGATACATATTAATATGGACAGACATAAAGTAGCCCTATTCCCGCCGGCGGAACCCGTTCACGAGCATGACGCATGACGCAGTTGTTGCCTCGCTCAACCATATTTGAGGGAACGTAACAAACCGCATCACACGACACCACCACAGAAATGTTTAAAGAGTGCGTGACATACTTAGGCTACCCATGTTAAGGCATCTAATTGAATAGGTACTAATATTCAAAGAAATGAAGGAAGGGTGTTCCTTCCAAACCTTGGCGGATCTTTTCAGAAAACTTGAACTAATGCGTTTCGTGCCATCAGGTTGGATTTCTACCACGTCAGGACGCCAACGCTCACGACTTCTAGCAGTTCTGTGGTAGAACGGTGAAGGAGGCACAAGGTTTGCACTCACCCTAATTTAGCCGGTAAAGAGTGCAACAGCAGCCTTATAAGCAGGACGTTTCCATTCAGAGACGCTGCATTGAGTGCTGCGGCTGCCGCTACCGCTAGATGGGTGGATGCTGCACAAGCGCAAACGCACGCGGCCAGACAAACGCACGCCATTGCGCAAGCGAGCGCACAGAGTGCGGCCGCGCGACGCACGCCGTACGCACCACGGGCTGATACCAGGGCGCATGCTGCGTTGCCGATGACGCAACACGCCCCCACTATCAGGCCTGATGTGAAAATCTGAAATTGCAAAATACCTTCTTTATACATTTCCAGTAACTCAAAACTTAAAGTAGCTTATGAGATAGGTCGTTGGGGTCCCAAGGTGCTGGAGTGGCGACCCCGCACCGGAAAACGCTGTGTTGTGGACCGACGACATCAAACGTGTCGCAGGGAGCCGCTGAATTCAAGCGGCGCAAGACCGAAGCCTGTGGAGGTCCATGCAGGAGACCTTTGTCCAGCAGTGGACGTCTATAGGTTGATAAAGAAGAAGAAGAAGTAGCTTATACCCTGTACGGTGTCGCATATTGCGGGAGACAGGCAATAGAAAATAACTTCACCACACAGAGTATATTATAAGTGCTTTTGAATTCTCCATTACTGGTTCGGAATGCCATTCCGACCGAGAAGTGCTAGTGGAACTACAACGTCATATGTCTAAACTAAAAATTCTCTAAATTGTCTATGTCTAAAATGTATTTGACGATGCTGAGATACATTGCATCTCATATCTTCAAGCCACATCAGTAGAACTTTATGGCTTTGCGTTGGAGAATGCTAAGAACTTAACCCTATGCTTATATATATAGGCATCAGTGTTGTAGGTATTTTAAGCCTCTTGATCAGTAGTGATGAAAAAGGTGACGGTTAAGAAAACGGAATGGGGAAAAAATCTTACCGAATCATCAATATTTTCATCGCATTTTTCTTCTCTGTGTGAACCAAATACTGATGTGTTGTATCTATTGACTTCGCTTCGGGAATGCACATTGTAGATTTTAGACATGTCTTTCCATTCGACGTTGGTTGCGTTGAACAGCTGAGCTGGTGCTGGTAGAGTTGTGTTGCCTGAACAGTCTTTCACTTGCATCCGGAGGAGAAGTTCTGGTATCCAGAGATTGAGGCCAAACCCACTGGGAATAAATAAAAAAATTGTTCTGAATTATATGATTAAGGAATAAGGATGAATCCTGGAAATTGTTTCTGCAAGTAGGTAGGTAGCCCGTGCAATGTTCGCCCGTTTTGAGATTTTATGGTGATTATCTGATCCCTTAATTTGAAAGTACGTTTTAAAAAGGCTTTTATCGAAAATGGAGATGAGATTTCTGTTGATTTTGGTGATAACAGGGCACAAAGTACTCTCTCACTATTTGAGATTTTTTCAGTCGGCGACTTTTAGGCAAGGGAGAGCGTTCAGATCCAGTTTTCCTCTGCAGTTTTAGATTTTTTATGATGATTAACCGGGATTCGCTCATATTTTAGCTCGTATAAGCATTAAAGCAGTGATAGCCTAGTGGTTAGGACTGTGGTGTGGTCTCCTATTCGGGGGGTCACAGGTTAGATCCCGGGTACGCACCTCTTACTTTTCCGAGTCATGTGCGTTTAAGCAATTAAATATCACTTGCTTCAACGGTGAAGAAAAACATTGTGAGGAAACCATCTGAGAGTTCTCTAAAATGTTTTCGAAAGTTTGTGAAGTCCGCTAACTCGCATTGGGCCAGCGTGGTGTACGATGGCCTATAACCCTTCTCTGAGAGGAGACCTGCGCTCAGTAGTGAGCCGTTGATGGGTTGCTGATGATGATGATGAATAATGATTTTTTGTTCGGCAGTTAACCCCGTAATTGACTACCTTATCACCTGACACCAAAAATACCAAAGTAATGCTTGGATACAATGGCTGCCAGCGACTTGCTTGAGATCGTCACTCCACCTAGTAGGTGGCTTAAAAACCCTCCCTGTACGGGGTTGCCATTTGGGACCCCAATGAGCCGTGTACTCACCCCGCCTATTGCTATCTCGGTAACTTTGGTTTTCCTACGGACTTTCTCATTTCTGATTTGTTTTAAAGTTGCTATTTCATCGAGTCGCGAAACTGAAGTGGAAATGGGCGGGGCACATAGTTCGAAGAGTTGATGTTCATTGGGGTCCCGAGATGCTAGATTGGCGATCCCGCACCGGGAAGCGCAGTGGTGACAGACCCCCCACTAGGTGGACCGATGACATCTAACGAGTCGCAGGGAGCCGCTGGATTTTGGCGGTGCAAGACCGAGGCCTGTGGAAGTTCATGCAATAGACTTTTGTTCAGCTGTGGACGTCTATCGGTTGATAAAGAGAGAGAAATCAAACTTACGCAGCCATGTTAGCAAAGAAGACGAACAGTATCAAGCTGGACTTCATGGCATATGTCTTCGAGACGAATATTTTGAGATCCTTCAACACTCCCATGAACAACGCTTTGGTACGACTCTGCTCTCCGCTTACCGTCTTTGTCATGAATATATTGTCTTGGATAAGTTTCTTGATCTGAAACGAATGGTAATTAAAGTAATCTGTTTTCTACATTGAAAATAATTTGCCTTTAAAAACTGATCACCATTAAGTACCTACTTAGTCCTTTCCATACCCAAGAAAAAGCTTTTGGTTTCTAAAAGGCAATAAAAATCCCTACATCTAAAACTGACGTACTTTTTAGCTCTTCCGTTTGAATTTTATATTTAAATTCTGCTCTACATTGAAAATAGTTTGCCTGTAAAAACTGATCACCATTAGTCTAAATGCCTTTCCATACAATATCACATTAAACCCAAAGAAAAGCTTATGTTTTTATTAACAGTCTTTAAAAGGTAAGAAAAATCCTTACATCTAAAACTGACGTACTTTTAAGCACTTCCGTTTGAATTTTATATTTCTGCATCGTGAAATGATGTTCTTATTTTGTTATAGGCACAAACATTTTAGTAATGAAAAAAAGAGTTTCTGGTAAAATATATGAGTTCCGAAAGACAACAAAGGCGGTTTTCTTGGGTAAACATTACACGTAACACGATATCTGCCCTAGAAGGTATTAGGTAGACGGTTCTCTATAGGAAATCCCATTCACCTTCACCTTTACGTTCCTTTACCAAAGAAAAATTGCCATGATAGGTATAATCTATCTATCTATCTATCTATCTAATATCTTTAAACGAGCAATGCTTGTATATAAATATATAATTATATAATCTGAATCTCGGAAACAGCACCAACGATTTTCATGAAATTTGGTATGCAGGGGGTTTCGGGGGCGATAAATCGATCTAGCTAGGTTTTATTTTTAGAAAAGGTCGTTTTATCCCTTACAATATCATTAGAATACGAAGGTAAATTTCGCCATCATCTATAAATTCCCGATGGCTCGACGGTAAGTCGGGCGGTCCCGAAACCAGAAGACACCGGTTCGAGTCCAAGACGCTTATATTTTCCCCTATGAATTTTTTTTTTTTAATATATATTTTCCAAAAAACACGATTTACCAAAAAAAACCGAGCAAAGCTCGGTCACCCAGTTATTTAAGTATAATATGTATAATTATCTAATATATAAAATTCTCAGGTCGCGGTGATTGTTACCAAACTCCTCCGAAACGGCTGGACCGATTTTTATGAAATTTTGTGTGCATATTGGGTAGGTCTGAGAATCGGCCAACATCTATTTTTCATACCCCTAAATGATAAGGGTGACAAACCCCTAAATATTTTTGTTGGCGGTACGAAGTTCGCTGGGTCAGCTAGTCTAATATACTCGTATAAAATTCACACGTCGCGGTGTTTGTTACCAAACTCCTCCGAAACGGCTGGACCGATTTTTATGAATTTTGTGTGCATATTGGGTAGGTCTGAGCTGAGAATCGGCCAACATCTATTTTTCATACCCCTAAATAATGAACCACCCCTAAATATTTTTGTTGGCGATACGAAGTTCGCTGGGTCAGCTAGTTATATTATACAATTCACCTCTCAGTCGAATACCTAATCTTTATAACACAATCAACAGCAAACTTTAACCACTAAAACTTCATAAATGGTGACGTTGAAACTTTATTAAAATGAAATAAGTATGTAAAAACTAAGCACACACACACACACACGTACACACAAATTATTAAAAAAAAAAGTAGATATGAGACCCATAACCAACCTTAAATTCCGTTGTAGAGCCTCTATTGCATCGATTTATGTAATTTATAATCTTCAACGCCTTATCACTTCGGTTGGTGTCTGAGAGTAATCTGGGGCTCTCCGGGAGAAAAAGCACCCAAATTCCGGAAACGAACCCCGGTATACTCCCCAGGGCCAAGTACAATCTCCAAGAGTATATGGGCAGGAGTGTTGAGTACCCGGATACCTTAATTGGTATAACTATCCAAGCGATTGCTGAAAAAAGAAGTGACGTGAAAAGCCTTATGGTTATCCTCTTCTTGTAGTGTCATCTCTACCGTAGATTGGCAATCATTACTACCCGTTCAATTACACATCACACACACACACATAAAAATCGACGACCGTTACAAAATGACGTCATACTGTAGCGTTGACATAAAAAAGATTCATCAGAAAAAAGTCCTTAAATATACAAGAAACAAACGTAAAGTATTTAGCGAAGGAACGGACAGTTTTCAATGAAAATGAAAGTGTTAAATCTTTAACTGATCACAGAGTAAATATAAAGAGTTCCAAAACACTGACCTCTAAATTCATTTGTTTAGTCGACCGTAAGCAACATTAAAGGAGTCAAGCTGTTTGAAATGATTAGAACTTGCAATATACGAGTAAGTTTAGAACTAGATGATGCCCGCAGTATTTAAGCTTTTAATAATCCCCTGGGAACTATTAATTGAATTTTCGGCATCAAAAGCAACCTATATGCGTCTCTGGCTTTGGCTCAGAGATACTGAGCCAAAAGACACGATTGGTTAAGTGGTTGAGCCACAGATTAGGAGTGGGTTGAGCCATGAAAAGATTGCAGACAGACAGACAGATAGACACACTTTCGCATCTAATACTAGTATAAAAATATGAGAAAAAATTATTATAAATAAAAAAAGGAAAAAATTTGTCAGACTGTATGGAAAAGTGATAATATGAAGTCATACTTAATTACTTAATACTTTTGATTAGAAAATTCTTATAGTGTGAAATACTTGTGAAACGGCAAAAATGTTGCTTAACTGCGTACATAAAACTGTTATTTATTCATACCATGATATTTTAGATGACCAATTTACCTTTACTTGTCTACTTAAAGATTACCTACTTTCATATACCACAAGGTAGTGTTGATAGTGGGTACAAAAAACTAATGTCATGAAAGCTAACAGTTTCTACTTAACGAGTGGCATCGTCCTGGTTTATTACCAGGTTTAAATTGAAAGTTAAACATGTTTTGAGGTCGCATTACTTGAATTGAACGGAAAAGTTTGATTCATCTGAACTAGGATCACTTTCTTATGATGTTTACTTTAAATGATAACAATTGGTTTATAATGTAGGCTTTTATTGGTATCAAAACATCATCGTGATTGACCGATAGACTTTCACTGCAAGACATCGATTCATTGTATAGGAACTTCAAAATTTATTAGCAATCTTGTGCTTCTTATATCTATGGCAGCTTTCTGCGATTTCATGTCGTCTTTCCACTTTTACCAGTGCAGTGCTTTAGTGCAGTGGCACTTCTCAATCTTCTTCTTCTTCTTTATCCACCGATGGACGTCCACTGCTGGACAAAGGCCTCCTGCATGGACTTCTACAGGCTTTGCTCTTGCGCCACCTGAATCCAGCGGCTTCCTGCGACTCGTTTGATGTCGTCGGTCCACCTAGTTGGGGGGTCTGCCATCACTGCATTTACCGGTGCGAGGTCGCCACTCCAACACCTTGGGACCGCAACGACCATCCGCTCTTCAAACTATATATACTTCTCGATACAATGTTACTATTCCAGCACCATGGGGTCCAACGTCTATCGGTTCTATAACTACTACTATAACTACTATGAATCTATGTACTCTCAAAGGACAGTCTGGATTAAGCTTACGCGGGGGCATAGGTCTAATGCGTAGAGGATTCTTAGCAAGAAAGAAAAATCATTTTCATCATACCTATTCGAAAAACGAATATAATAGAGGATAGCGGGAGCAAAATTTAATTTTAACCCCATGGGAGCAAAATTTAATTTAACCCCATGGGACTTTTCATTTCTCTCTTCTGATTGGTCCGCGTTCATGCTTTAGTATGTGTATTGGTACTGCGTTCGTTGCAGAAACCTGTCGATCGCTCATTCCGTTCAAAATTCAAAAATGTTTGAGAAGCTGTTGTCTTCGATAAGTCACGTGATCAATTTGTCGATCGGATATATACGCCCATAAATATTAATAAATGTTTAATTATTTCATAATTATTTATTTGTATTTTATTTAAACTTTCAATTTACGCATAGGTAATTTCTATACATAGTAGGTTGATACTCCTAGCTTTTTCTCATAGGTAAATGATGAAAAATAGTGTGTCTCATTGGGGGCCAAAATATTTTGTTCTCGGGCGGCGTATATTGAATTCATCGCTACGCTCAGGATTCTACTTTAGAATCCTTCGCTTCGCTCTGAATTCAAAATAACGCCCTCGGAGAACAAAAAATTTCTTTGGCCCCATATAACAAACAAATAACTATTGAGCAAGCAAGACACAGTTATAGTGACAGATACTGATGTAGGTAACTACGACAGAACAAAATATGTGTGGTCCCAAAATGGTCTCCACTCAGCATAGATGCTATGCCTTTGGAGGAAGCACAGGCACAGCGCTGGTCTTCCGCGGATCCAGAGGTTCCGGATGACTAAACAAGATATTATGTTAAAAAAGATGTAGAAAATAGTTAATGTAATGGGTTAGTTTAACATAACAAGAAGATAAACGAAATTTAATTCTTCACTACTATCGATGATTGTTACTTGCCCCCATTGTATTGGCTACTCTGTTGCTTCATAGAGAAACTCTGAGCATAGCTACCTGTTTTCTTCACCCGCTGAGTGACTGAAGAGATTTCAAGAAGCTTTATTTTTTAGCAATTCTGAGGCTTTTTAGCGTTCTGGAGTTATAAAATCTTAATAATCCTTACCTGGTAGAATAAGCCACGCTGCTACGAAGCTTCCCCCCGTAATGTCGAGATAAAATTGCCGTCTCTTGACCCCGACCAGATCTGAGAGATATGTGAACACCAATGTTGATGGAGCACCTGAAAAAGTGGTTATTCCGTTTTTATTAGATATTTTTCACTCCTACTAAAGTTATTGTATCGTCAGCCATGCAATCCTATCGTGTTGCTCTTTAGGGGAAGACCCGAGTTCAATTATCGGTCGGGGAAGGGGCCCCATTACGTTGTTCACTCCTTTTTTCAAGTCCACATCTTTGCAGACAAACTCTTTGCAGGGTATGTTTCGCTTATCATCAATTAAAGTGTAGATTAGAGTTAATTTTATATCGAAAACCACTCTTCAGGGAACTTAAGAAATTGTAAAGTTGAGCGGGAAGACTTTCTTGCATTCACTCTTAACTTTAAAATTTATTATTCTACCTAGGTACACCAATTATTAGCGTGTCACCAAACTGATGAGAAACTTTGCCTTGTTTTGTTACCACTATCTGGGATATATAAACATTATTCTGTTGTTACCACTTTACTGAGTTCTACTCCAAAAATATTAGCTTTGACCCTGCTGACACACTGCTGACATTGCGTTGATTAGTATGGTAAGGTAAGTTTACTATTTCACCCAATAATTAATGGTCGGGCCGATTTCACCAAGGCATAATAGTTAAGTCTTATCCGAGCGTAAGACAGCATTTTCAATACAAAAACTGTCAGAACGCCCAATTTATTCCTCGGTAAAACGTCATTCGACGTTGGTGAAATCGGCACTAAGGCTACTACAGACAAATTAGTTAGTAGTTCTGTTTCATGCACTATGCCTAACTTTAGAGAAAATCTTGAATGTAAGATTTCACCGGCGTTCTCGTCAGCGTCATCAAACGATAAATTTCAACTGAATAATAGGTCTAGGAAATAAACTTCTACGTTATTGCGCCGTCTGTAGTATTTATGCCTACGGTAATTTGTTTTCTATTTAAGATCTCATGTGTAATAAAATGTCGTCGGTCCACCTGGTGGGGGGTTTGCCAACACTGCGTTTCCCGGTGCGGGGTCGCCACTCCAGCACCTTGGGACCCCAACAACATCAGCTCTTCGAACTATGTGCCCCGCCCATTTCCACTTCAGTTTCGCGACACGCTGAGCTACGTCGGTGACTTTGGTTCTTCTCCGGATCTCCTCATTTCTGATTTGATCTCGCAGGGATATACCGAGCATAGCTCTCTCCATAGCATAGCTTTCACTAGGTGGACCGACGACATCAAACGAGTCGCAGGGAGCCGCTGGATTCAAGCGGCGCAAGACCGAAGCCTGTGGAAGTCCATGCAGGAGACCTTTGTCCAGCAGTTGACGTCTATAGGTTGATAAAGAAGAAGAAGAGAAGTGTAATAAAACTGACCATACCAATAAGGAATCCATTGATAGATCTGGCAGCCAGCAGCAGCCGGTAGTCGGTGACCGCGCTCTGGGCGAGGAGGAGCGTGGAGTCCAGCAGCAGCGTCATGCTGAGGATGTTCCTCCTTCCGAACACGTCGCCGATGATGCCCCAGAAGAAGGCGCTGGCTACACCACCTGTCAAAATAGCCTGCTATTGTAACAAGTATAAATTGTAAATTTTAAACACCCCCCGACATGTGAATCTATGGTCGGACTATGATATACCTGATATCGTCAGTTTTCTGCCCCATCATCAGATCACTACATGTATCATCATCATCATTAGTAACCCATCAACGGCTCACTACTGAGCGCAGGTCTCCTCTCAGAGAAGGGTTATAGGCCATTGTCCACCACGCTGGTCCAATGCGAATTGGCGGACTTCACACACTTTCGAGAACATTATGAAGAACTCTCAAATGTGCAGGTTTCCTGACGATGTTTTTCTTCACCGTTGAAGCAAGCGATATTTAATTGCTTAAACGCACTTGACTCCGAAAAGTCAGAGGTACCCGGGATCGAACCAGCGACCCCCGAATAGGAGAGTCCTAACCACTAGGCTATCACTGCTTTACATGTATACACTACACTATTATATCTGCTGTGAGATGCTGCAGCATCAGCTGAAGGTTATCGTGGTTTGGATGGCGATGCCATCATCATACTGTAAATAAAATTAAATAGTGATCAAAACGAATCCATAAACTACCTGCTATTATTTTTTTCAAGTTTTTTCAAGAGTGTACTAGTGTACTGGATATCCTGGCTGCAGCATCAGCTCATTGTGTTGCACCATTGCATTATAGAATCAAATACTGATCAAAACGAATCCAAACACAACATATCTATGATATTGATAAAAATTCTCCCCGATCGATTACATAATATAGTAGTCGCCCACCAATTATTTTTTCGCACGATTTATATTATTCCATATTACCTATAATGATTTGTGAATTCATAAATTGAAAACTGAAACATGTTTTTTACCATCGTCGTATGAACAGACAGCGTTTAAGGCGCTCTTAGTTGCTAACGAGTTTCAATATATATTTTCCTGTAAGACTTTTTCACGACCTTAGACGACAGTGGGTGTGATCGTCGCGAATCGATAGGTATCGAAGCAATTACCAGTTTGAGTTGATTCCGCTAAACGGTTAATTGTTATTGCATCACGAAGTTCGCAAACAGGCGTGTGTCGACGGATGTAAGATGAATGTGTGCGTGCTCTATTGAGTATCGACTTTTTTTTATTAATATGCTTGCGCTTGACGACAGTCAACGCTGGGAAACATTGATGAGGTCTAGGTTGGAGCGCGCTTGCCTAGAAGATGCCTATTCACTCTTGCCTTGAATTCGTGCTCGAATTATAGGTGGCAGAAAACACGGATGTGAAACACATGTGGTGTAATATAAAATGGATTATTTGGCGTGTGCTGAGAAAACTATTGATGATGCATAAAAATTATGTAGGTAGTACCTACTCTTTATTTTCTACAAAAAATTTCCGAGGGAATATATGTAACTATCATATTATTTAAGTCACAATAGTAGCTTTTGAGTTAGAGCGCCTTTATTATCGCAGTATTAATTCTTCCTTACTAATACATAATATTATAAAAGCGAAAGTGTGTTTATTTGTTGGTTTGTCCGTCAATCACGCTGCAACAAAGCTACGGATTGACGCGATTTTTGGATAGATATAGTTGAGAACCTGAAGGGTGACAAATCAAAGAGTTCCCGCGGGATTTTAAAAACTATATCCACGCGGGCGAAGTCGCGGGCATCAGTTAGTATTATATCAAGAGAATGAAATTAGTCTAAATCCTACCAACTGCGCCACTTGTAATACACAAATACATAATTATAAATGCGAAACTGTGTTTGTTTGTTGGTTTTGCCCTCAATCACGCTGCAACAATGCTACTGATTGAGGTGATTTTTGAGTTCTTTGGAGGGTGACATAGGCATCCCGAAAATCAAAGAGTTCCCGCGGGATTTTAAAAACTAAATCAATCCACGCGGGAGAAGTCGTGGGCATCAGCTAAATAAAAAAAAGTGTGTGTGTCAGCTCCGACGCACGACTGGAGTTTACTACTTAAAACGTCGTAATGCATTCGCGGCGCTCTTCCACCCGAGGTAGAAATTTGCATCGTTGTGAAAAACGTAACACGGGCATTCGACAACTCAAGCGAAAACCAACCTTATTTACTCAACGTTAGGGTAGAAATTTGCATCGTTGTGAAAAACGTAACGAGGTCATTGATAAATAGATTTTACTACTCCAATTTTTCTCATACCGGGCGCCTAAAATCGATTCTTAAGGAGTAAACTCCAAAAATATATAAAGCTTACCGCTCATAAAAGCCATATTGATCAGGCCGGCCTGGTAGGTGGACAGGCGCAGCTCGCACCTCGCCGCGGGCAGCACGTACGACATCACGCAGTTCTGCACGCCCGTCGTGAAGAACGCGCACGCGCACGCGCCCAGCACGCTGCGGCTGAAGCGGCCGTAACCTGGGGAACAGGGGAATTTAATGTTATCTCCCCTTGCGTCACTATTTTTTTTTAATTCGATGACAAGATAGTCCTTGACTGCGATCTCACCTGATGGTAAGTGACGATGCAGTCTAAGATGGTAGCGGACTAACTTGGAAGGGGTAGCGGCAGTGAAAATTCAACCCATACCCCTAATCGGTTTCTACACGCATCGGGCCAGAACGCTAAATCGCTTGGCGGCACGTCTTTGACGGTAGGGTGGTAACTAGCCACGGCCAACGAAAGCCATTCCACCAGGCCAGACCAGAGACAAATCAGAAATTATAAATTCCCAAATTGACCCCGCCGGGAATCGAACCCGAGACCTCCCAGTTATAAGACCACAGCGCTCACCACTGCGCCAGCGAGGTCGTTTGAGAGATTAGGAGCAGCAAAGACGGTTTAAACGTGCTCCCAAGGTACGAGGGTTCATCCAACATTCATTCAACGATAGGGGCTCTCTGGAATGCTGCTGAGAATTTCTTGAAAGAAACAAGTGTAAATTAAAAATTTAATTAAAAAAAATTGCTTTTAGCAGCTGGCTACATCATCAGAACCTGGATATCCTGTAACACCAGAATACTTGTCAAGACGAATCAAACGAGCCCAAACTCGATAGAGTAACGTCGTTTTATTACAGAATTTCTATAACCACCTTCCATCTCCATCATCAGACCCTGGATATCATCTAGGAATAGAATTCTTGTCATGGTGAATCAAATCAGCCCAAACTTGCTGGTGTAACGTCGTTTTATTACAGAGTTCCCATAGTCACTTTCCATCATCAAATCCATGTCACAATATTATTGCACTGTCATCCGTTTAACATGAAAAATTTCAACTCAATCAGAAACCGGGAAGTGGTTCTATTTCAGCTTGCAAAATTTACCTAAACAGACATACATACTGTACATACATACATACATTGCAAATAAAATTAAAGCTTGTGAAAACGCAAAAACTTTTGACCCATTGACGTCAGGCCAGTCACTATGGACCAATGATCCAGGAGTTTGGATAATACATAGAATCAAGAGATAGTAAATTTAGGCCATCACCAACGAGTTAGTGTGGAGGAGACAATGACACTGAAGGTATAATATTTACATTTGCGAGCCGTTCTGTTTAATAAACCCTACCAACTAGCATAATGATAATTATTATGCGATCCGGATGGTCAGATTGGAATGTGTAAGATTATTCTATTAGATAATGGTTAATCTAAATTTACTACTAGTGGTTCTTCTTCTTATCAACTGATAGTCGCCCTTCTTCTTCTTCTTCGTGACACTCTTGGCAGAGCGGTCGTGGTCATCGCGAATTGACGTCTTTAGCGGCAGATGTGATTCGCCTCACGAGCATTCGCCACTTCTCCCTGCTGGCCGACAGCCTGGTACACTCGTGCCCATGGACGGCCCACAGCAGACTTAATTTGGTCGGTCCATCGCATGGGGACATTCCTCGCCCTCTGGTGCCCTCCACTTTGCCCTGCACGACAAGGCGCTCGATGGACTCAATCCCATGCCGGGAGACGTCGTCCACAGCTGGGCAACTCTTGTACAGACGGCCACATGTTTCCAGTTTCGGTCTTGTGCCACTTGTATTCAGTGGCTCCAGTCAGCTCGTCTGATGTCATTGAATCATCGCGGTTCTTCGAACTATATCTACCCCGTCCATTGCTAGCTTACCTTTGTAACTTGATGAGCTATGTCGTTAAATTAGGTACGTCTAATATTTTTCCCTCGAACTCTTTCCAACTATGACAGACGTTATAACAATTTTAATGGTTACAAGCAGGAAAGGTCTAATTGTGACCCAAATCAATGAGTGACCAATCCGGAGAACCGTATTTGGCTTTTACGTTTCCTTAAAAAAATTGACCTACCTTTTTTATGGACGGAGGCGAAATCTCCTTAAGATACCCGTTTCGGGAGGGGAAAATTGGGTTATGTAGGATTTTTACCAACTAAAATCTACGCCTACCTACTGAGGCAAGTTGCTTATTATTATGTCAATAGACTGAACTTGATTGTGAGATTTTTTTTATTCATTGACAAGATAGCGCTTGCAGTGCTCACCTAATGGTAAAAGTTGATCCTATCTAAGATGGTAGCGGGCTATCTTGGAAGGCATATGTCATCATCATCATCATCAACAACCGGTAGTAAATATCATTCGTCTATGTCAACAACCCATCAACGGCTCACTACTGAGCGCAAGTCTCCTTTCAGAGTCCACCACGCTGCGCACTGACCCAATGCGAATTGGCGGACTTCACACCTTCGTGAACACTATGGAGAACTCTCAGGTGTGCAGGTTTCCTGACGATGTTTTCCTTCACCGTAAAAGCATGTGACATTAATTTCTTAAACGCACATAACTTTGAAAAGTCAGAGGTGATCCGGGATCAAACCTGCGACCCCCCGAATAGGAGACCACAGTCCTAATCACTAGTCTAGCACTGCTTCCAAGGTATATATGTGACACTGTAAATTAAACCCATTCCCCTAATCACTAGGCTAGCACTGCTTCCAAGGTATATGTATGACACTGTAAATTAAACCCATTCCCCTAATCACTAGGCTAGCACTGCTTCCAAGGTATATGTATGACACTGTAAATTGAACCCATGATAGTTGAGTATCTCTATTGGATCAAATCAATTATGAGGAGCCTGGGATGGCAAAAGGGGCCAAAGGGGCCAAAGGGGCAAAAGGGGCAAAAGGAGGCCATAGGGGCAAAAGGGGGCCAAAGGGGCAAACGTAGGCTATCACCACTATTTTTGATATAAAATTTATTTAATTTATAACAAAAAACATGGCCTTATCATAAGTTATAATTTGGCCATTTGCATGGGTGATCGGAATTGTCACCTATAGGAACCTGTATATAGGTTGACATTGATTATATGATCAAATCAAATAAAGTAAAGCTATTACGGGTAAGTATATAAGTATAGCTATGTGCCTCGACGTTGGTTTTTTGCATTGTTCGGGCTGCATAGGCGCTCGCTGGACTAACCGCAGAATAGCGCGCAAGATTTATGGCTAGGACAGGCAGACAAAGGGTAACTGTTATATTTTTATGTGTATTTAATTATAACTCAGCAATAATGGCTTAGTGGTTAGGTCTGCGGAGGGTCCCGCGTTCGATCCCGGGCACCTCTAACTTTTCGGTGTTACGTGCGATATCACATGCTTTAACGGTGAAGGAAAACATCGTGAAGAAACCTGCATACCTGTGAGTTCTTGTTCTCAATGGTGTGTGACGTCTGTTGATATGCATTGGGCCAGCGCGGTGCACCTTTCTTTAAGAGGAGACCTTCTTTCCGTAAATTGGTTGCTGATGATGACGAATTATACCTCGTCCTCGAAAAGTGTATGGCACAATAGGTCGGTCATCAGTACAATACTAGCCTAGTTATATCATTGCGTCGCGAAGTTGAATCAGGAATGCGTGGGGCTTTAAAAACTGATGGTCCTAATTCCTAAGGCGCTCAATTAGTAACACTAGTCCACCTAGGTGTAGGTAAGTAGGTCGCGCGCGAGTTGCTGACAGACACTGGAAACAAGCGGCACAATATTGTGTACTGTGGTCATCGATGCAGCATATCGCTGCGTTGGTGCATAGGTCAGACCTCTGTCCTGCAGCGGACGTTTAGCACTACCTCAATGCTGTAGAGAGTTACTTTATGGTTGGGATAAAGTTTCAAGAAGAGCTAGCAGCTTCAAGCCTCAATAGCCCAACGGTTAAAGGTGCGGACTGAAAACTGAAAGGTCGCAGGTTCGAATCCCACTTGTTGCACTATTGTCGTACCCACTCCTAGCACTAGCTTTCCACTTATTTTAAGGGGAGACGAGAATATTAGTCAACTTCAACTTGGCTGATATTCTTTTTAAAAAAAAAAGCTAACTTGTAGCTAAAGCGAGAGGGCAGATTGGCTTCTTTTAGCGGCAACGATCGGCGTTTTTATAGTTCTGAGTCGCTGTTCGGAAGCTCGACTCGCGTCCGAACGCTAACGTGGCCACACCAAACGCCAGTCGCAGCGATCGAGTTGCATTTTTTAGCATCGGCGTTCCGCGATTTAGAGTTGCGAGTCGCGAAAACGCGATGTAGTCGCAATAACACCGATCGCTGCTGCTAAAAGTAGCCTGTAGTAGTAGTAAAAGAAAATGCCGTAGATGATAACGTTATGGATGGGGTAATGTTTAGCCGTAAGGCTTCAAAAAGAGCTAGCCTAAGCCCCGCCGCACATGCACCCACTCGCATTGGTCTTCACGAGCCGCGTGCGAGTGGCAATATTTATAACCTATGGCACAGTACCGAACTCCGCATTTGCTCGCACGTGTCGATGCAGGCACGTACATGAGCATGTACGCGCGTGTACGCGCGTGCCGGCTAGGTGAGGCCAGCCGCTCGTTGTGATTTTTTGTCTCTGTGACTTTTTGTCGCTGTCCCCTACTGTCGTCCACTGTGAGCTACCTCCATTCCAAATTTCAGCCAAATCGGTTCATTCGTTGTGGCGTGAAAGAGTAACAAACATCCATCCATCCATCTAAACATCCATCCATACATCCTCACAAAGTTTCACATTTAATGCATATTACTTAGTAGGATTATGATACTTGTGCAATGCAATGCTTATCATTAAGAATTGTAGAAATTTTGATACCATAATTTTTAACATAGTTAATATTATTATTGTATTGATGTTGTACATGTGATTTAAAAAACTTCTCCTTTCGATTGGCATGCTGCTCAGGGTACGTCGCACTGTATCTTAATAAAAAAGCAAAATGTCCAGCTTCAAAACTCAGGAACAATTTAAACCTGTTCGATACTTCAAGAGAGTTTTGTGAACATTTTCGACGAAAGTGTTTAACGGAAACTTGCTCATATGTGGTGTAGGGAGATTCCTGTGATTCCATTCTGATTCAACTGCTTTAGATTTATAACTTCTAAATTGTACTAAGTCGCTTTCCAGGTTGTCTGTTTCTAGGTACGCTTTGATCTTCTAAACTACGTAATGGACTTTGCATGCGCCTGATCACTCTCCGTTCGTATCGGATTTCAATCCCATCGGACTGTGAGAATGGAGAGTACACCTGTGTTTGCGCACACACTTGTGCACTATTATATCTCCCACACAGATGATCTATAAGGAGGTTGGCCACCGTGACCGGATTCGGTCGGGAGGTCATTATTATTATTAGTGGACTTTGATACGGTTTTCGCTATCGTTTAGAAATTTTTTGCGGAAGGTTTTAAGCTTTTATCATAGCTTTTATCGCGGGCTTTGAACTAGGACAAACAGTTTGAGCGCGGCGACCGAATCAAGAAATTCCGTAACGTAAATAAACCTAACACCGTCGTTCAGTACCTAAGCGTTAACATTTTAGAGGTTCACAAGTAGCTCTGTTTGGCGCAGTGGGCGAGCGGCCGCTTTCTTTACCGTAAGGTGTATGATGTCGCAGGTTCGAATCTCACTCGCGAACTAGTGACAGTGCGCTTTTCTTGTTTGTTTGTTTTTTAAATTTTTTTTGCATAATTTTTTGCACAAGTGTGTGCGCAAACGCCGCAAACACAGGTGCACTCTCTATTCCCTCACTCTCATAGTCCGATGGGACGGAAATCCGACACGACCGGAGAGAGATCAGGCGCAGGACCGACGGCTTTACGTGCTCTCCGAGGCACGGGGGTGACACACCGCCAACTTCCTAACTCCGGGCTGGTACTGAGAATTTCATTGGCAGAAAAACCCAATACATTTTTTTAACGGCCCGACCCGGGAATCGAACCCGGGGCCTCGTCATCTGTAGTCGAACAAGCTAACCACTAGACCAACGAGGCAGTTAAGGCTACCTACATTACACTAGTGCGAAGCTGGGAAGAGTCGCTAGTAATTGATAAGCTCTATGCAGTTATTTATTGTAGGTTTTGTGTCAACATTGGTACGGAAAAGAACTCAGAATAGAAGAATAGAAGAATAGTAAATAAAGGTTACGACTTACGGCATACAAATATTACCATGACCTAATCATTTCTTAACAAACGTCATATGATGTAAAAACATAAATACGTGACAATTTCTGATTTCTGAATGCCAAACTAAGTGCACTGTGCGTACCTACGACTACCTTACAGCATTTTATGCAAGTATATTTATGATTAGTGATTACCTATTGTTATCAAGAGTAGTTAAATTGACACTTTCGTATAATATGAACATAATTATAGTCGAATTAATTAATTACTGTCAAATTCGTACAGACGTTCGGGAAAACTGGACAGACGGACAGTGTTTCGACAAAAGTTTAGGTTTAAGTGTTTATTTAGGTTATGCTCTTAGTAGTTAAAAATAAATTAAGGGGCAGTTATTTCGATAACACAGACACACTTCAATTTAATAATTTGTTTCTATGATCGAAGATTCTTTGGAAAAGTTTTTGTAAGATTCCAATAAGGCCCGCTTGCAGAGACGCCGGGTTAGGTTTAACCCAAGAATTTTGTAATTTTGA
Source organism: Oeneis ivallda (assembly GCA_029955525.1). NCBI lineage: Eukaryota > Metazoa > Arthropoda > Insecta > Lepidoptera > Nymphalidae > Oeneis > Oeneis ivallda. The sequence goes on from JARPMR010000009.1 coordinate 25,135,221, forward strand.
CAGAAGATTTATACGAAATCTGTCAAAGCAGCAGCTAACTGTGGGTTAAAAGGATATCGCGGCGTTTCTGCAAGCGGGCCTAACAAAACTAGAACTGACCAAGAGTACCCTTGACTCACCCTGACTAAAAATTTACAATAGCAGATATACGTAGTAGTTAAGGCAGGACATGACTAAATAACCGAATAGAAGCAAAGATTCATTGTACCATGCTGACTGCTGTGATAGAGTACAAGGTGGTACAAGTATGACGTGACGTCTATGTTCGTATTCACTGGCGACTCGCTACCAAATTCAAATTCAAAATTATTTATTCCACGTAGGCCAACCTGTGGCTCTTATGAGTTATGACACGTCATGACTCTACCACCGGTTCGGAAAGCGGATTCTGCTGAGAAGAGCCGGCAAGAAACTCATCAGTTGCTCTTTTCAAAATAATAATTTTACACAGCTATTACATTGTAATAAGTTTTTTATACTATCTTGTGGGCAGCCGGATGCCAAGCCGATTGAACCCATGCAACTTTTTTAGAATAGAATAGAATATAATATTTCCACAATGAGGTGAGGTTCCAAAAAAATCGTAGGTACTACAATTCAATTCATGTTAAGACGTTGAGTACTAAACCAATTTTCGCCGGTTCACCCAGTAGAAAAGCTCAGGGTCTGAACTATCACGTGTTTTATTCTTACGGTAGTAAATATAATAAGTCTATGGTTATTTGTTGCGTCTTCAGGTTTTGGATTTAAGGTTTTTGAAAATTCTAATAAGTGTTAGTTCAAAAACAGACGGTACCTATTCTATTAGGGTATATTATTAAATAAACCGTTCAACAAAATAATCTGCTTCATAATAATATTATTATGTAATTTTCGTAGTAATGATAATACCTCCTGGTTAAGACTTCTGCCTCCTATCCGAGGGGTACGGGATTCGAATCTTAGACATATTGTACTACCTCTAACTTAACGAAGTTAAGAACATTTAAATAAAGAAATATCACTTGCTTTAACAGTGAAGAAAAACATCCAGATGAAACCTGGGAGTCTCAATAATGTTCTCAAATGTGTGTTAAGTTTTAAATCCGCACTTGGCCAGCGTGGTAGACTTTGGCCTAAACCCTTCTCGTTACGAGAGGGGACCCGTGTACAGTATTGCGCCTGCGATTGGTTGAGAATTTGAGATAGATGTATTATTCTTCTGTGACAGCCCTACCAAAATAGGTAACAATTTTGCACGGGCGTTAGAAGTTTTGACTCTATCGGTTTCTATACGCATGTGGCATTGATAGTACCTTGACCGAGACAGCAAACAGTTCAATCGTCCACAGTGAATGGCATGTAAACACATGAGTGCGAGCAAAAAAACAAGCGTCCCCAGTAAAACAACTAGTTTATAGACCCCATTAACCTTTTCTATTGATAACTATGTGATCTCTACACGATCTCTCTTTACCTGAGCTGTAGATAACTCTACGATTTCATCATACCTATTCGAAAAACGAATATTGGCTTCAGAGGATAGCGGGAGCAAAATTTAATTTTAACCCCATGGGACTTTTCGTTCGTGCTTTAGTATGTGTTTATTACCTACTACTGCGTTCGTTGCAGTAACCTGTCAATCGCTCATTCCGTTCGAAATTCAAAAATGTTTGAGAAATTGAAATATTTGAGAAGATGTTAATACGTTCCCTCAAATATGGTCGTGCAAAGCAACGGCTGGATCATGCGTCATGCTCGTGAACGGGTGCTGCCGACGGGAATGGGGCTACTTTCTGTCTGCCCGTCTTAACATGAATCGAATTGTAGTACGTTTTTTTTTGGAACTTCCCCTCGTTGTGGAAATATTATATTTTCCAACAAAATTGTATGGGTTAAATCGGCTTGGCATTCAGCTGCCCACAAGATAGTATAAAAAACTTATTACAATGTAATAGCTTCATAATAATATAGTAAAATGATTGGTATTTTGAAAAGAGCAACTGCTGAGTTTTTTGCCGGCACTTCTCAGCAGAATCCGCTTTCCGAACCGGTGGTAGAGTCATGACGTGTCTACGACAGGGTCGAAATAATCCCATCGCGTTTATTTGTTACCTTACTCCTCCGAAACGGGTGGACCGATTTTTATGAAATTTTGTGTGCATATCGGGTAGGTCTGAGAATCGGCCAACATCTATTTTTCATACCCTTAAATGATAAGGGTAACCAACCACTAAATATTTTTGTTGGCGGTACGTAGTTCGCTGGGTCAGCTAGTATTATTATAATTTTTGTCAAAGTAACTTGTTAATTATTGACAGATTACAGATGGATTGAATTTAGTAGAAACTAGCTGATGCCCACGTATTTGGCTGCATATTTTTTTTTATTAAGGTTGAAGACAAGGGTCTGCCCGCGAAATTCAAATTTAATTTGGTTTTTCGCAATTTGTAAACTAATACGACAAAGTAGACGTATGGCCTTCTAATTGCGCCAGTGGAGTTATCATCTTCACAGGTTAACATAAAAATCTTTATTTGAAAGTGACCACTTTAAGAAATTAATCAAAATACTGAGTTGGACGTGAGTTACTCACAAATTAGTCGATATTTTGATTAATTTCTTAAACTGGACACTTTCAAGTAAAATTTTTTATATTAACCTGTGAAGATGATACTGCCATTGTCGCAATTAGAATGCCATAAGCCTACTTTCTCGTATTAGTTTACAAATTGCGAAAAACCAAATTAAATTTGAATTTCGCGGGCAGACCCTTGTCTTCAACCTTAAGTATTACAACCTTCCGTGGACCTAAAGGAACATACAAAAAATAAATTAACCGAATTGGTCCATCCATTCTTGAGTTATGCGCTTACCAACATTCATTTTTATTTATATAATCGACCGAGCGAAGCGAAGGTCTTTGAGTCTACTTGAGTGAATTTGCACTTGTCCGTCCGTCCGTCCGTCCGTCCGTCCGTCCGTCCGTCCGTCCGTCTGTCAGAGCCTTATAACTTCTGAATTACTGAACGTAATTACTTCAATTTTAGATATAATATGTAAACCGATGGCCTCCAGCCGAAAATGGCTTAAAAAGTTATAAAATCTTTATTTCAGGGGGGCTCTCATAGAAGCGAAAGCGACGAAAAAAAAATTTTTTGCTTTTCATAGGGTTACAGTACGTCATTTTAAAGATAATTTGGAACAGAGTACAAAAGTATTTTTTTTTTAATTTTTTTCCTAAAATTGACGAAATGGGGGGCTTTCAAAGTGGAGATTATATTTGACCTCACAACGGAATAACCATTGAGAGCTGGGGCTTGAAAGTTTTATAATTTTAGCGTAATATCATGTACTTGAACAACAAATACTAAAATTAAATAAATGTAATAAGGAAACTAAATTATTTAACTTTTAATGAGCAGCAACAACAGAACTTCACAATGATGTCAATAGATGGCGCTCTCATCTCATATAGCAAATGCAGCTTATATGTAACATAATATATTCAATTAAAATTATTATTTAGTCATTTAGCAAACATCAATAAAACTTCACGTTGCAGTTTGTTTTTACATGTTTTCTGATCGTGTCGATAGTTGACGCTGTGTACAAGTAATTTAATTTGAATGTTCCAAAAAACTATACCTAAGTTTGATTGAGGCCTTGAGGATTTCACTATAACAGTTCCCTAACCTTTACGGGCTACATATGTTAAGTTAGTTGACACTTTCTTTCAACTTTGTTATTACAAACCTCTACGGGACAACTTAAGGTGAAAATGACATATGGGATGTTAGGATTGTATTTAGGGGCTACCTACGTAAAGAGACTTCTACAAAGGGGATGATTTAGGTATGGTTGGTGAAAACGGGCATAATAATAATGTCAATTTTGATCGTCATGTATCTATTGAATGAATAAGTAATTATGGGAAACCGTTACCGCGAGGTCTCAGTTCGGGGCGAACCACTAGTATATATAGATATAGATAGATAGATAGGCATTATAAGATAAAAATATCACGGATAACTTGTCTCCTTTAATAACTGGGAATAGGTCCGTAATCTGACAGCTAACGCCATCTGTTATCAATGTCCCTCGCTAAACTCACCCGCTGCATCCAAAGCAGTCTCGTAGTCGGCCACTTCTTGTGAATCCTGACTCTCCGCGCCCCTGTGGGATGCTGCAACAAAAAAGAGGGGACTACATTCCTAGGAAGGACCTGTTTTGTTGCCTTATTGTGATTTCAGGTTAAAGAATTTATTTCCTCAACGAATTGTTACGAAATTCACTTACAGAGAAAAACAATAAATAAATATTATTATACAATTTAGATTTGGCTGTCAGATGCTAACTTACAATTCACATTTCATTCTAAATCTAGGTGATTTTAATAGGGCTATAAAATTACTGTAAATATTATATGAATGCAGTCTTAATTTGAATCAATTTGAAACCAGTGTAAATTGAAAATTTTAAACACTCCCGCCATTTGATTCTACGGCCAAATTATGTACTATATAGATCTTGACATCTTGTTACCCAGTTTTCTGCTCCATCATCAGATTCTCCTCCTCGAGCCTCGATCATCATCTACCTAACACCTATTACCTAGTCATTGAGACTACTCTAATGAGCATAAACACATTATATCTACTGTAAGTCGCTGTGATAGTGATAATAATTAAAAGCAGGACTAGTGATAGCTTAAGGGGCTACTTTATGGCCGCCCATCTTAAGATATATTGTATTGCGTTACACCGCGGCTGCAGTGTAACAGCGTGTTCTTGCAGAGAGATCGGTGAAGGAATAAAGAAACACAGACTGCAGTGTCTAATGGTAGTGGCATATATTACATATTTACAAAGGTCTTTTATACTAATAAAAATTATAAATAAAGGTGGGAGAAGTTGGTGCTCAGATATTATGTACGTGCGAAATTTGCTGATTAATATTATTATAAGTTGTTGAAATAAATTACAAGGTAATTATCGCGGAATTAAAATATGCTATGAGGTATGTATGGTCACGTCCCGTACGTGCCATAGATATTCCCCCCTTTAGGGAAAAAATGACGTATACATCAAAAGGGAAGAAAAAACTATTACTAATTAACATTGCTGAAAACGAACTGTAGGACGAGATATGCGTCCTGAACGCGTAACCTTCTGCTGTTGAATCTCTCTGTGATCTGTTGCTATGTCACGTTTGTTGCTGTTGTTACGCTCGTCGATCTCTTCGTTCAACAGAAATGCTGGCTTGATCCGGTCTATTGATACGTTGCATTCTTTGCCGTCTCGTTCAATGGTGAAAACTTTATCGTTTCGTCTGATTACACGGAAAGGTCCCTCATACGGAGGAGTTAAAGATGGACGTAGTCTATCGCACCTCAGGAATACGTGCGTACAGTCTGACAGGCGCGGGTGGACGAAAACGTTTCGATTTGAACTCTCTCTTTGCGGAATGTTCGTGGCTTGACTTATGTTTTCTTTGATATCTTGAACGAATTCGGGGTATGTGGTCTCTGTCTTGTCGCTGAAAAAACTTGCCGGTAACCGAATAGCTGTGCCATAAACGAGTTCTGCGGCGCTATAGCCAGTATCTTGTCGATAACTGGAACGTATGCCTAATAGAACTGATGGCAATTCTTTTGTCCAATTCGCTGTGTTTGCACGAGCCCTTAATGCTGTTTTTATCGTCCTGTGTAATCTCTCAACTTTCGCATTAGATTGTGGGTGGTAAGGTGTGGTCCGGATCTTCTCAATTCCCATTAATTTTGCGAGACTTTTAAGTATCTCACTCTCCATTTGAAGCCCCAAATCTGACGTTAAATGGATAGGGGTCCCGTACCTGCAAATCCATCCTTCATACACCAGTCTGGCTACAGTGGTGGCTGTAATATCAGAGACCATCGTAAATCGTAAAAATGCGACCTTCTATCAGTCGTCGGAAATGTTTTACCGCCATATACATTCCGAGTAGCTCTCGATCATAAGTTGAATACTTGACTTGCGTATCCGATAAGGATTTTGAAAAATATGCAATAGGTATCCATTTATGCTTGACCTTTTGTTGTAAAACTGCACCGACGCATTTTAAACTAGCGTCGGTCATTATTGCGATCGGTGCGTTTTCATCAGGAAATGCTATCGTTGCAATGTCACGTAAATCTTGCTTGCATTGTTGAAAAGCACGCTCGGCCTCTGCGTTCCACTTAATCAGCGTATTATCGTTTTTTCTTGAATTTATTAAAAATATGTTGAGTGGAGCTTGATGATTGGCGGATTGCTTGATTGCATGTCTGTAAAAGTTGACCATGCCCAGGAAACGACGAAGTTCCTTCACAGTTTTGGGTTTGGGATAATCGATGATTGCTTGAATTTTTTCTTGTGTTGGTTTCATTCCTTGGCTCGTTATATGATAACCAAGAAAATCTAGTTCTCGTTTGGCGAACTCGCATTTGTTCATGTTGATTGTAATACCATTTTGTTGCAATCTCTTGAAAACTGTTTCCAGATGTTTGTAGTGTTGTTCATCGGACTTGCTTGCGATTAATATGTCGTCGACAAAAATGAAAACGTAGTCCAAATCTCGGAATATTGAATCCATGAATCTCTGGAGGGTCTGTCCTGAATTACGTAAACCGAAAGGCATTTTTAAAAATTCGTATAAACCGATCGGTGAAACGATCGCGGTTTTCTCGGGTTCCGCTACTGGTATAGAATGATAAGCCTTCCGAACGTCGATTTTGCTGAATATGTTTTTCCCGTTTGCGATATATGTAAAATCCAGTAACCTTGGCAACGGGTATCTGTCTGGAACAGTAATCTTGTTAAGGGCGCGGTAGTCACCGCAAGGTCTCCATTCACCATTCTTCTTTTTTACCATGTGCAATGGACTGGCCCATGGGCTACTGGATGGTCTGCAAATTCCCATCTCCATCATCTCTTGAAATTCCTTTTTGGCGATTTTGTACTTGTCAGGAGGAAGTGGGCGAGCTTTGGCGCATACTGGAAATCCTTCCGTGATGACGTGATGTTGAACATTGTGTTGCGTAGGTCCTTTCATCGATGTTGGCCTTGTAATACTTTCGTACTTTTCCAGTAATTGTTTGAGAGGAGCGGATAAGTTGTAGTCGATGGAGCGGACGGACGGAATATTTACTCGTATAGAATTCATTGGTTTCTTGATTTCAGTCGTTTTGTCGATTAAGGTTTTCCCGTGTATGTCTACCAAAAGTTGGTAGTGGTCTAGGAAATCAGCTCCTAATATAGGCATCTTGACGTCGGCAATAACGAAGGTCCAGATGAATGGGCGGCGTAACCCCAAATTTAAGGTCAGGGTTTTTTCTCCATACGTATTGATAATGGTTCCGTTGGCGGCAAATAATTTCAACTCGCTTGCCTTTTTTGAGCTCTGTGATGGCTTTGAAATGACTGAAATGTTCGCCCCAGTATCCACGAGGAATCGATAACCACTGTTAGAGTCGGTAATCGTTAGGCGATTTGAGGGAAGAATAGCACAGAGTCTCGCCGCACGCTGTGCTGAATCTAGTTTTCCGAATGTTTGTTTACCCAAGAACAGGGTTTTTCACACTTTCGAGGTTTTTCTTTAAAGTTTTTATGATAGTAACAAAAATTGCTTCGTTGTTCCGATCGTGAATGCAGGCGTGAACTTGACCTAGGTCTATTGTACCGAGGTTGACTAAAACTGCTGCGTCGATGCATTGTTCGCGAGCGGTCATTGCGTAGCGCTGCAATTTCTAACTGCATCGTTGCAATTTGTGACGTCAGCTGGGTGATTAAATTTATGTCAGCTGATGCCGAAGACGATATGTTCGTATTGCAGCGGCTGTTCTCGTAGATGCGATCAGCCATTTCGCTTAGCTTGTCCAGTGCCAAATTTTCGGAAATCGCTAACACGGAGGTTACGGATGGAGGAAGTTGTCTCATCCATAATAAACGTAGTGTGTCGTCATTAATCTTGCCGCAGCCAGCTTCTTTCATTCTTCTTAATAGTTGAGATGGCTTTTGATCTCCCAGGTCCATCTCAGACAAAAGCTTATGGAATCGCCGATGTTCGCTTTCTTCATAACAGCTGATGAGCCGTTCCCGGATGCAGTGGTACTTGTTCTCTGAAGGCGGACTCGTTAAAATGTCGCTGACTTGATGGATGACGTCTTTGGGTAATTTTGATACGACCGCGTTGAACTTGTATTCATCGCCTTGCTTCTGCGGAGCCACAATTGCGTCAAATTGAGAGAACCAAAGACGCGGTGAATCCGTCCAGAACTGCGGAATCCTCTCTGCTATTGAGATTGATGCCACTAAGTCTGTGCTGCCGTTGAGTTGTTCGTCTGTAGAGTTGCCAGCGCCGAAACCTTTGACAGGTGTTTGACGAGCCATGATGACGAAAAAATATGACTCACAATGATCAGGATGTCTTGATGTGTTGGCCGATCTCGTTGGTTGGTTGGACACGTTGGGTACGATCTCGTCGGATGAACGCGTCGGATGACTCGGTTGAGGATCACTGCTTCGTACGTCGGAGAGCAGAATCACGTTGAGGTTTTTTCACGGTCGGGGTCACCACTATTGCGTTACACCGCGGCTGCAGTGTAACAGCGTGTTCTTGCAGAGAGATCGGTGAAGGAATAAAGAAACACAGACTGCAGTGTCTAATGGTAGTGGCATATATTACATATTTACAAAGGTCTTTTATACTAATAAAAATTATAAATAAAGGTGGGAGAAGTTGGTGCTCAGATATTATGTACGTGCGAAATTTGCTGATTAATATTATTATAAGTTGTTGAAATAAATTACAAGGTAATTATCGCGGAATTAAAATATGCTATGAGGTATGTATGGTCACGTCCCGTACGTGCCATATATTGCATTGTTAGTACTTGGTAGGTATGCATTTTTGGAACTTCCCTCATTGTGGAAACACTGCATACATAGCATAGTATTGTAAACTTGTTTTGAAAAGAGCAACCGCCGAGTTTCTTGCTGGTTCTTCTCGGTAGGATGGGCATTCCGAACCAGTGATAGAGTCAGACGATTCAAAAGCACTTGTAAAAAGTTTATTCGAATAAAAAATATTTCTATTCTATTCTATTCTATTAGTGGCTAGGACAGCGGTGCCCTATTTGGGGGTAGCGGGTTCGTTCCCAAGCACACATCTCTCACACTTATGTTCTCGAAGGTGTGTGAAGTCTACCAATTTGCATTGAGCCCGCGCGGTGAACTATAACCCTTTGCTGAGAGACCTGCGCCCAGCAGTGAGCCGTTGATGGGTTGCTGATTAAGATGATGAAGATATGATGATACCCCTAATCGGTTTCTACACGCCATGCCATGCCGCCATGTTTCTCCACGCCATGCCCCCATGCGATTTAGCGTCCACTAAATTGCATGGCGGTACGTCTTTGAGAGTCTAGCCACGGTCAAAGACCAGAAAACAACCACTTCACTTGTATGAATGAGACCACTATACTGGTTGAAAAAAGACTTATAAATCCTTAAAAAGCTGAACAGATTTTCAGCAAACATAGCTAATCCCGTCTTCGAATAAACATGACGGAAACAGTACTGAATTTTTGTATTTGTCAATTATTGTTTTACATCAATGACAAGCAATAAATATCACATGCTTCAACGGTGAAGGAAAACATTGTGAGGAAACCTGCACTCCTGAGAGTTCTCCAAAATGTTCTCAAAGGTGTGTGAAATCTACCAATTTGCATTGCGCCAGCGCGGCTTATTGGACTATGGCGACCCCGCACCGGGAAGCGCAGTGTTGGCAGACCCCCCACTAGGTGGACCGACGACATCAAACGAGTCGCAGGGAGCCGTTGGATTCAGGCGGCATAAGACCGAGGCCTGTGGAAGTCCACGCAAGAGACCTTTGTCCAGCAGTGGACGTCTGTCGGTTGACAAAGAAGAAGAGTGGCCTATAACATATAGGCCACTCTTGTTCTTTATTTGGTCTCCTCTCAGAGAAGAGTTACAGGCTATAACTCTACTCTGAGAGAGACATGCGCTCAATAGTGAGACATTATTCGGTTGCTCATGATCAATGTTAGATAACATAAATTGAAACAGTACCGGAACCACCATTTCACGGTGCTTTTCCATTAATTATGACTCCATGAATTATAAAAGTAATTTATTGCTTGTATAACGCGCTAAGGCGATAGTTTGATAGCCGTTTTATCGGAACGACCGCGCGTGCCGATAACGTAGGTTTTTTCGAAACATTTACGTGAAACATGTAAACAGTTAACAAATTAATACTAGCTATGAAATGATACGTATCTAGATTTAAATAATATTCAAACAATAAATATTAAAATATAATTTGTTTTTGTAGAGTTTGAACTCTTTTAGGATCACCTAAGCTAACACTTAACTTATTAACAGAAAATTCAAGCAATCAAATGGAATAGTGTTATTTAGCTAACATTTTTAAGTAAAAATTACAGATTTAGGTAAGACTGTGAAAATGATGTAAAATACGTAGTAGACGTTAAAAAACCACGTTGAAGCCACTTGAAAGTTTAGGGTTTAAAGGCAAAAAACAGACAATCACAGATTGCGAATTTACACTTACAACTTACAGAAGTCACAGTAAACGATGTGAAGCAAAAATTACGTAACTTCAACAATTAATTACAGTCAGTTTTGTGTTGTTTGTGTTTGTACCGAATAGGCTCTGTAACTATTGGACGGATTTTAATATTTTTTTCAGCAATAGAAAGCTAAGTTACCAGGAAGTAACATAGGCTATAATTTATTTTCAAAAAAATTAGAGATCCTTAAGAAAATTGCAATAATATAATCCAAAGTAGCAAAATGTTTGCAAAAAATGCATTATTTGGCGTGTGCTGAGAAAACTATTGATGATAAATAAAAATTATGTACTACATGATTAAAGCACTCATTATTCTCTACAAAAAAGTCCGCGAGGAAATATAGCTAACTATCATATTTAAGTCACAATAGTAGCTTTTGTGTTCTAAAATTTAATTAGATCGCCTTTATTATCGTGGTTTTAATTCTTCCTTACAATTATAAATGCGAAAGTGTGTTTGTTTGTTGGCTGGTTGGTTTGTCCGTCAATCACGCTGCAACGAAGCTACGGATTGACGTGATTTTTTGGATAGGTTAGATAGATTGATATAGTTCAGAACCTGGAGGGTGATATAGGCATCCCGGAAAATCAAAGTTCCCGCGGAATTTTAAAAACTAAATCCACGCGGACGAAGTCGCGGGCATCAGCTAGTCATATTATAAATTGGTTTTTTGCATTTAGATGACAAGTTACCGTTAACCGTTCCGTAGAGGGCTGTGAGTTCAAATCCTTCCCCACTGAGTTAGTCCCGCAGTTTACCTACTATTTATTACAAAAGGGGCCTATTTCACCATCGCCCGGTAAATTTTAACTGACGAATAAATTTGACATATTGACAGATCGACCATACAAAATCACCGATTATTTGTTTGGGGAATGAGAAATAAGCCCCGAGTGACTTTTGAAATTAAACACAATTTTTTTTTAATAATTTTGATTTGATTTTGAAATACTTACGCGGCGTCTCCTTAGGAGCAACCCTGCACCCCATTTTGCACAACACTACACAACTCCTTCCCACTTCAGCCGACGCGCGTTAAGTACCACGCTTCGCTATGCACTGCCGTTACTCGCGATCTTTCATATAAAGAAAGACTTAGTACACAGCATAAGTAACTGTCATATACGTTTACATGATTTACTGGACTCTACGCATGAATTTGTTTGCGGATAATCTAGGCTAGATGAAAACTTTTCTCATACAAAGAAAGGCTACTAGATGTGACGTACTCGATGGTATAGGAACTTATCAGGTTTGCTAGAAGCTACGCGAAAGGCGGGAATACAGCTTAAGTACCTAGTATGCAATGTAACAACTTGGTTTACTTAAAGCTACGTTTAAGTTAGCGGAAAACGTAGGCTAGATTAAAACTTTTTTTACCCGACAACGCCAAAGCAGAAACAAGGGTTATGTTCTTAGCAGTCTATGTAGGTATATTATGTATGTATGTGTCTATTGCATTTGCAATCGTTCCACCGTGCGTATTGCGTTCCACCGTGCCGCCTAAGCCGATTTTGATGAAGGAGGTGTCAATCGATTCGATATTATCGTCCGGGTGACATCTTCTTCTTCTTCTTCTTTATCAACCGATAGACGTCCACTGCTGGACAAAGGTCTCTTGCATGGACTTCCACAGGCCTCGGTAGTGCGCCGCCTAAATCCAGCGACTCCCTACGACTCGTTTGATGTCGTCGGTCCACTTAGTGGGGGGTCTGCCAACACTGTGGTTACCGGTGCGGGGTCGCCACTCCAGCACCTTGTGACCCAAACGAACATCAGCTCTTCGAACTATGTGCCCCGCCCATTTCCACTTCAGTTTCACATTAGTGACATAGGCTACTTATATTTTATTCGAATAAAATCAATATGGCGAATGTTACATCCAAAAAAGTGGGGGTCTCTGAATTTTTGGAGTTTACTCCTTAAGAATCGATTATAGGCGCCCGGTATGAGAAAAATCCGAGCAGTAAAATCAATTTATCAATGACCTCGTTACGTTTTTCACGACGTTGAAATTTCTACCCTAACGTTGAGTAAATAAGGTTGGTTTTCGTGCGAAAGAGCTTTCCGAGGGAAGCCGTGACCTTGTTACGTTTTTCACAACGATGCAAATTTCTACCCTAACGCTGAGTAAATAAGGTTGGTTTTCGTGCGAAAGAGCTTCCGCTTCGGATAGCCGAGCGCGTAGCGATCGGGTCCCCGAAGCGAAAGTCGGTCGGGGCGCGCTCGGACCCGAGTCGCGCGTAAACTCCAGTCGTGCGTTGGAGCTGACACACACTTTTTTTTTTCTCGTTATCGATTGTGATGAGAAATGAAAGGGGAGAAAACTCTGACTTCATTACGTATTATGAAACAAAGTCACCCCAAAAAATTATAAAACAGTCTGCCTGTCTATCTGTCTATCTGTTTTTTTTTAAAGAATATCACTCAAGTTGAACTTGACTAATGTTCTCCTCTCCCCTCCAAATAAGCGGAAAGCTTGTGCCAGGAGTGGGTACGACAATAGTGCAACGGGTGGGATTCGTACCTGCGACCTTTCAGTTTTCAGTCCGCACATTTAACCGTTGGGCTATTGAGGCTATAAAAAAAATAAAAACGACGCACGCGCGTAAAAATTAATTCAAGCGCCGCGGGTCTAGGAAGGTCTCAAGTCTGAAACCGATGACGGGACTCGCGTGATGCGGGCACCCGGCCCCCCGTGCCGTGCTGTTGTTCTAAATAATTATATTATAATACTAGCTGATACCCGCGACTTTGTCCGCGTGGATTTAGTTTTTAAAATCCCTCGGGAACTCCTTGATTTTCCGGGATAAAAAGTAGCCTAGATGTTGACCCGAGTAATAAGCTACCACGGTATAAAATTTTGTAGGAATCTGTGCGGTAGTTTTTACGTGAAAGAAGGACAAACATACAGACAGACAAACAGACAAAAAAAAATTTAGCTTCTGTTTTGATGTCTGTATCTTGAACACAATTAGAAGCAAAAACACTTTTTTGAATCTATTTCATGTACATAATTGGTTTCGTTTCTGTTTTAGTATATGTATAGATTAATTATAACGGCGCTTCAGGCAACCGGGCCTAAGCCGAGCGATACTTCTTTTATAAGCCTACATACTGTTCAAGGTATAACCTAAGCAAAAATTTCAAGGAGTTTGCAAAGTATAGGCGTTAAGCTCTAACCCGTATGATGCATAAATATAGTACAACTAGCTGACCCAGCGAACTTCGTACCGCCAACAAAAATATTTAGGGGTGGGTCACCCTTATCATTTAGGGGTATGAAAAATAGATGTTGGCCGATTCTCAGACCTACCCGATATGCACACAAAATTTCATAAAAATCGGTCCAACCGTTTTGGAGGAGTTTGGTAACAAACACCGCGACATGAGAATTTTATATATTAGAGAGATATTAAAATATACCAAGCGACTGAAAAACAATATCACTTCAATATTTCAGCGTTTACGGATACTACTAGCGCTATATCTATCGGCTATCTATCGCTACTAACCCACCATGTTTTGTGTTTCTGTTTCTTCTAAAGATGTATTACATTTCATAAATACGAACGCAATCAATATGAAGTATTTTACATCCAATTTTCCGTACTCCAGTTACAATTTTTAAACTTTAAGGGCCCGTTTCACCAGTTGCTGATAAAGCGCCTGATAGCCTATCCACAACTTGTCTGACAGATAGCATTCAAATTTCTGTTTCACAAGTGTCCGTTAAGACAATCTAGCAGATAAAATGTCAAACAGATTTATCTGACAGCTATTTAATCTATTAGATATATATCAGACACTTTAACGGATAGATACTTGTTAAATATTAAAATGGCGATAGGTTTTCGATGGTTTCCTTTTAAAGTCCGGTATCCAGGAATTGGAGATGGATGGAGAGATGTTTAATACGTATTATTTTTAATTTATAAACAATTGGATATGGATATTAGGTATATCGGCCTGTGATAATGGGCGTAAAAATTCCACAGTTAATTTTACATTTGCTTTATAACACACGTTTATGAAAAATCGGCCAAGTGCGAGTCGGGCCTCGCTCTTTTAGGGTTCCGTTAAAAAAATTAAATTAAAAAATTTCCATCTACCCACCTACCCATTTTAATTTAATTTTTTTAATTAAATTTAATTTTTATTATTTGTTGTTATAGCGGCAATAGAAATACATAATATGTGAAAATTTCATCTGTCTATCTATTACGGTTTACGAGATACAGCCCGCTGACAGACGGACGGACGGACAGCGTAGGCTTAGTAATAGGCTCCCGTTGGTACCCTTTGGGTACGGAACCCTAAAAATGCTGAACAAAAAACAATGCGTAAATTACAGTCGCCGCTATTATAAAGTTAATGAATTTCTTGATGACAAAGTTGCATGGGAGAAATCAGCTTGGCATCCAGCTGTCCACAAGATAAAATTATAACATATTTTGTACTACTAAGTAGATATAATTATAGCCAGTGATGACTTACGGATCCGAGACATAGTCGCTAACAATGGGCCTCATAAGTAGGCTCAGGATCGCTCAGCGGGCGATGGAGAGAACTATGCTCAGAGTGTCCCTGCGGGATCGAATCAGGAATGAGGAGATCCGTAGGAGAACCAAAGTCACCGACATAGCTCAACGAGTCGCGAATCTGAAGTGGAAAAGGGCGGGGCACATAGTTCGAAGAGCTGATGGTCGTTGGGATCCCAAGGTGCTGGAGTGGCGAACCCGCACCGGGAAGCGCAGTGTTGGCAGACGTCCCACTAGGTGGACTGACAACATCAAGGGAGCCGCTGGATTCAGGCGGCGCAAGACCGAGGCCTGTGGAAGTCTATGTAAGAGACCTTTGTCCAGCTGTAGACGTATATCGGTTGACAAAGAAGAAGAAGAAGAACAAAATTTTGTTTTGCATAGAGCTTTTCTGCTTTCCGAACCCGGTGGTGGAGTCATGACGTTTCGTAAGAGCTACAGGTTGGCCAATACTTTTTTACTTTATACTTTTATAATTTTTACTTAAAATTATAACTTTGAATTTTATTAAAAGTATGCTCATAAAAAAGCATTAGGTATACGATTGATGAATGTAAAAAATTATGTTTAGGACTCGCACCAGCAATTTATGAGTTGGTTAAATATAACTTTAAACTGTACACATAAAACTGTACATATTTTATCGTTTTTTTTTAAAGAACGACCGCCGAGTTTCTTGCTTTTTCTTGGTTCTTCAAAAATTACGCAAACCACTTTTTTTGGCCGGAAGAGCCCTGCCACCCCTGCTTCAAGTAGGTAGGTATGTGGGAATCTTCCGGCCAAAAAAGTGGTTTGCGTAATTTTTTCCTGAAAGAGTGAGAAATTTTCTATCGAATGCACTGCAAAAAATCAACACGATGACGGTAATACTTTTTTGAATTTTAGAAAAAAAAAATTCTTTTAACATTGTTTCGGCTTTTCAAATTAACGCATACCGAGCTTATTATAAACGTATAATATTTAACTATTAAAAAACATACGGCGTGGCGTAGTCCCTTTGGACCAAACTAATAAAATAAAGATTAATACTCAGACTCATTATTTACGGAATCCTGATATACAGGCGCCATTACGAAATAGCTTTCTGAAGTTTTCTTACTACAAAATTACAAAACGTGTTCTTAATAAGATCATTGAACCAGGCTCCGAGAAATTCCTACTTAGATGACAGGAAAAAATTCAAAAAATTCAAAATTTAAAATTATTTTTTTCATGTCGCTCTTATGACACGTCTAGACTACCACCGGTTCGGAATGCAGAATGCTGATGCAGAGATTAATTGAAGTTATTTTTCAGTGATTTCCCGACTGCGCAAAGGAATGGAAATGCTTGGGGCTTCTTATATTCATGATTCCCCTGAGAAGTTGTAGGGGAGCTAGAATGCCTTATGTTTTTGGAAATCGCATGGTTTTGCATCGTCATTTGGATGATATTTTAGTATGAAAATCTCAATTTTTTCCTTCGCATGAACTAGGATAAGCACTAACATTATACTGTTCTAAAAGTAGCCCAGAGTCAAACACCTTTAATGACTAGGTCCAGAACTGGGTATTCTATTCTTAGGTCCGGAGCTAATGTCCCTTCCACTCGTCCTGATAAATCTAGGTACTGCTTCTAATAATAAAACTGGTTAAACGCGAACCTGGCTGCTCACATGGGGGTTCTGTAGCTGTTAACTATAGATCGGTATGTACATATACTTTGTATGTATGTATATATACATTTGTCCTGAAAAATCCAAAAAACATAGTAAACATAGCTCCCAATCTTTTTGACGACCTCTTTGGCACAATGGTGCGCACTGTGATCTTAATGTTATAAGAGATGGGTTCAATTCCAGGATAGGGCAATTTGGCAATGTGAATGTGATAAGCTGTCTCATTTCGTCGTTGCAAAGGACTATGCAAAAAATTGTATGGGCACTGTCCCCACCCTTGACGTGGCACTATTTTTAGTATTATTGTGACGTCCCACAAAGAGACTAATTTACCATTTTCAATTCGAAAATAATTGGGGGTTTTTTTTAATACGAAAGAATCTAGGCGACAGGCAACGCAAGGGTCCGCGGCCGGAGGTGGTGAGAGGGAGCGCGGTTTTTGGAGTTTATTGGAGTTTATTTTGAGTAAATAAGGTTGGTTTTCGTGCGAAAGAGCTTTCGCTTCGGGAAGCCGAGCGCGTACCGATCGGGTCCGAGCAGCGCCTAGATGCAGCGAGCGCCGCGAATGCATTACGACGTTGTAAGGAGTAAACTCCAGTCGTGCGTCGGAGCTGACACACACACTTTTTTCTCTGCGTCTCAGAAACGCATCTGCATCTTACAATAGCTTTTTTCTAGTTGGTTAATGCTCCTGTATATGTATTACATACACATACAGGAGCATTAAACAATTAATAAACTGGTATCCAAAACACTTCACGAATATCCTCATTTCTGATTTAAGGTAGATTTATTTATTTATTTTATAATTTCTAAGATACGTTACTAGGAAATATCTAGATTAAGATTTATAAAAATCCTGTGACCTGCCTGCCTGCCTGCCTGCCTACCTGCCTGAAGTTGCAGGCGTCAGCTGTGGTTTATATGATACGGACGCCATGTCTCTCAGTCCCGCTCATTCGATCTAATCACGTAGGTCGTAGACATTGATAATTATACCTTCAATATTAATCTCACTCGATCTAGAAACATGGCGCCTAGGCTTTCTCCTAGGGTTTCCTGCAAAGAGACGAATAGCGAGTAATATTACTCTGGTTAATTTAGAAATCTTTAAACTATGTAAATAATATTAGTAAAAATAATTTAACGTTATTGTTTGTTTTATCCCAGTGGGTCGACCCATTAATGCGTTCACAGGTAAATTTATTTACTCGTAGACCCACGACGCTAGAGATTACAATTCTATTAGCTATTGAGAAGTTAAAATTTATAAAACAATTATATAAACTTGCTTAATTAGCGGTGAAGGCAAAAATCGTAAGGACACCAGCATGCCAAAGGGTTTTGCAAAATGTTCGCAAAGAAGGTGTGTGAATTCTGCCAATCTGCACTTGACCAAATAATTGGTGGTGGACTATAAGGCCTATAAACTATCTCATACGAGAGGACTTGTGCCCAGTAGTGCACCGGCGATGGGTTGGGATGAATAATATTACAAATTCGAAATGCGTTTGTAACATACAAACACATTCCTTCGTTTGTCCTTCAATCACGCTGCAACGGAGCAACGGATCGGCGTGATTTTTTGCACGGGTATAGTTGAGGACTTGGAACGTGACATAGGCTACTTTTTTATCCCGGAAAAACTCAGGTTTTGCGCAGGATTTTTAAAACCAAACCCCTAGCAAGCCCCTAGCTAAGTGAAGACCACGACCGCTCTGTCAAGAGCGTATCGACTAGGTGAGAATTTGTAGTTTCTGTCGAAAGATACTGATTTCAAATGTAAAACCAATTGCAATTGCATATTGCAATAGACCCCTGATTGGCGATATGTTTCCGTAATGTTTGCAACCTGTCCCAGCGTTTGAAACATGATAAAAACGAACCTATCATTATCCTAATGAGTAATATTAAAATCGTATTAGATATCGCAATAAGATAATGGTAGAGTACAAATTAAATGCGAATACGTCGGAGAAAAGCGACATTTAGCGGAGTAATGATTAGAGGTAGTTGCGTTGATGATGAGATAACAAGTAAAACTAGGTATCGAATATTATCAAATATTATACTTATTTTTAACAGACTTCAAAAAAGGAGGAGGTTCTCAATTCGTCGGAATCTTTTTTTTATGTATGTGATTTGGAAAATTCTTTTTTTGTTTGAAAGGGTATACTTCCCGAATGGTCCGGTCCCATTTAAATTTTTACGAAAACGGTCAAGCTGTATTAGAAAATCAACAATAAACTATATACTTTGTAGTGGCGCGGGTGTTTGAAGTGGGTTTTTTAAAAAGATATTTTTATATCAAATAAACTAGTGGTTCGCCCCGAACTGAGACCTCGCGGTAACGGTTTCCCATAATTACTTATTCATTCAATAGATACATGACGATCAAAACTGACATTATTATTATGCCCGTTTTCACCAAACATACCTAAATCATCCCCTATGTAGGAGTCTCTTTACGTAGGTAGCTCCAAAACACAATCCTAAGTCCTAACATCCGTCCCAATGTCCTTTTAGGTGTCCCGTACAGGATCGTGATAAAGATGTTGACAGTAATCATCACCTAACTTATCATAGGTAGCCCGTAAAGGTTAGGGAATGTTAGTGAAAAAATTGAATTATTATGTAGGTACTAACGAGTGAAAACGGGTTAGGGGCATCTGTACAAATCGTCATGTATCGACGCGAATAGAAAATATACAAAATGTTTAATGATATTTAACTAAAGAATAATTTTAATTGAATAATATGTTATTATATTATATAACTAAATAATAATGGTCGACGCAAAACTGTTTTTGGGATAGATTGTAGTCGTAACTCCTAGTTCCATGGAATAGTTAATGACTGTGCCTATTAGCATTATTGTGAAGCTATGTGAAAATTACTGATGCTCATTAAAAATTAAATAATCTCGTTTCTCTATAATATTCATATAATTTTAGTATTTGTTGTTCAAGTACAGGATACAAGTGAAATAAAAAAATAAGTACAGCTTGAAAATATATTATAGCCGATTTTCCAGAGAGCGTCTTCAAGCGAGCGTATTAAATCGCCACTTTGAAAGCCCCCCATTTCGTCAATTTTAGGAAAAAAAAAATAAATTTGTACTCTGTTCCAAATTGTCTTTAAAATGATACACAAAAACCCTATGAATCGCAAAAAAAAAATATTTTACTTCGCATTCGCTTCTATGAGAGCCCCCCTGAAAAAAAGGATTTTATAACTTTTTAAGCCATTTTCGGCTGGAGGCCATCAGTTTACATATTATATCTAAATTTGAAGTAATTATGTTCAGTAATTCAAAAGTTATAAGGCTCTGACAGACGGACGGACGGACAGACGGACGGACGGACAAGTGCAAATCGCTCTAGTAGACTCAGAGACCTCGCTTCGCTCGGTCAATAATATTCTACCAAGTGCCGCGATATCAGAATTCTAGACTTAGAATAAAAGTAAGCAGAGTATTATGTTTCATGTTTCAACGTTGTAAGTAAAACGTACAATTAAGCCTATCAAGTAGGTATACTACAGCAAGAACATAGTACGTTACTATCTATACCGAGAGTATAACAATTTCAGGAAATATTCTAAAACCTAGCTGATGTCCGCGACTTCGTCCGCGTGGATTTAGTTTTTAAAATCCCGCGGGAACTCTTTGATTTTGATTTTGATTAGTTAGGATACACCTTATTAATGAGTAATTTTAATAACAGTTCGCGAAAGACTTCCGAGTTACATAACTGATGTAAAAAATTTAAAATGCCTCCGACTAAGGGAGAGGGCAGACGGGCTACTTTTAGCGGCAGCGATCGCGGCGTTTTTATTGCATTTAGCGTTTTACGGCCTTTTGCGAATGCATCGCGTTTTCGCGATTCAAACGCGTTCGCGTTTTTATGGCTTTTAATGTTTTTATGGCTTTTTGCGTTCCATAAAATCGCTAAAAGCAATAAAAACGCGCGATCGCTGCAGCTAAAAGTAGCCAATGTGCCCTCTCCCTAAAATAAGTAATTACAATGTAATTATTTGCGCCGAATTGAAAACCTCCGTACGTAGGGTGTCTGTATTCCTTAAACATAGTCCAATAAATTTAATATCTTTATTTTTCGAGTTAGGCTTATGTAAGCTCTTACGAATGTCATTTACAATATTAAATAGTTTATAATACAATATTATGTAAACATAAATATTCTTTTAAATATTATACATAATAGGTGCAATTTTCAAACTTTAATTTAGTTTAATTTAATTTTAAGTGACTTTCTTGGCTCTACAATTATTATTAGTCTATGAAATAATATTCTAATTATTCCTAGAAATTCGTAGCGCATAGAAAGGACATTTGATTCTAATTTGAATACTAGAAAACATTTTCAAACGCTTTATAGTTTCCGCTAATAGCTAGAGCTTATCTACAAAAGGAAAGGAGGAAAAGCGAAAATTTCCATAATAGTCCTTACAATCAAGATGGTCGCCCTAACGATATACGTGTGTACAGACTACAGGCGTGTCGTAAATCAAGTGGACATGTAGGCGCACCTTGACTTTGAACTTGGACAGTCGGGGAGATAAGTGCTCAGTGAAAAACATTTACTCCTTGGAAAACATATACAAACCATCACGCACCAAGATACTATAAGATATTAAAAATATTTATTCGAAAAGAATTATTCAATAATTTTTATTAAAAAAATATCAATCCTTAAAGGTATATCAACAAATTACTACGTAAAAAAATAAGATATGCCTTAACAAAATATTAAATATATTTCACTATCGTGCTAATGACACTTTCCATTGATAATTTCAAAGTAACTACGTATATTATGTACAACTTAAAAGAGTCTCCAATCAGCTTTAAGAATATGGATGCATGAGAACTACCAAAGTATTTTTTGGCTTTTGAGCCTTGAGTTATTTGTCAGCATAGATTTTTGATAGGTAGTTGCTACGCTGTAGGAGCGTAGTGACTACTTATCATAAAATAATAATCTATGTTTGTTACTATGACGGAATACATAAATAATTCATAATTTAATATAAAAAATTATTTTTAAAAAACCGGCTTCAAACTTCCGAACCACTATACAAATTATATAATTTATTGTTGATATTTTAAAAACCACTCGACCGATTTCTATAAAATTTACCACCATCTTGGAAGTATACCCTTTGAAACAAAAAAAAAAGAATTTTTCAAATCGGCTCAGGCGTCTTCGAGTAATCGGTGAACGTACATAAAAAAAAAATAAAAAAAATATTCTGATGAATTGAGAACCTCCTCCTTTTTTGAAGTCGGTTAAAAACAAACTTCAATAAGTATTTTTATGATCATTGAGCATGAACATGCAGCAGTTTCCATCCCCTCAAGAAAGTCCATTAGAAGATAAAAAATCGTCTACAATTACAATAGACTTGAACATAAGCGTTTTCAGTTAGAATGTACACAGTCGGATGTTTTCGCAGAAACAGAAGAAGGAATACTTAAACCAATTTGCGCGTGTTTGCGGCCCGCGCCCGAAAAATGAACATTCGATCTTAGGGTTACGCCTCAAGTGTGCACTCACTGTATTTATTATTAGGAAAGGTCACATATTATGATTTGTGTAATCGCGCGGTTTTAACCTTGGGTCAAATCCCCCGTAAGCTCGAATTTCCATACAAATGAAGCTTTGCTTTAATTTTGATTGATTGACATCAAACTTTACAATTAGCAAAACTAAGTTTTTATGGATTGAGCTTAGATACTTGAGCTTAGAGAAATTGTTTGACCCGAATTTTAGATTTTCTAACCATTGTTACGATAAAGATCTAATACTACTTAGCTAAATTCGTTACAGCGAAGTAGTATACTTATTAGTCAATAATTTGTATATGAATTATTTACTATTTACTAAAGCAACCCTTCAACTATTATTAACTTATTTATTTATTGAAAACACCATAAATAGTCCAGAGTAGATAATTTTTGAAAACAAAAAAAATTATAGTAGGATGAAACCCATTGGAAAAGGAAGAGAATGCAACAAAAATGAAAGGAAAAATAAATTACGGGCGATCTGAGGTCGGGAAGTGGGAGGGAGGGGGGGTTTAAGGGTAAAAAACGGTTTATCTCAATTTCTGGAAAAACTACAAGTCCTATGGAAAAAAGTTAAATGGCAAAGTTGTAGGTAATAAAAAGGTCTACAACTTTTGTATTTAGACTTTTTTCACATAACCTCAAAATGTATGTGAAAAATTCAAATAACCAAGTTTTTGGTTTTTTATTTTTATCTTTTACAAAAAAAAAATATTTTTTCACGAAATTTGGTGAAAACTTTCCTTTTTATGTCCCAAACACACTGTAATTTTTCTGATTTAAAATATTTATTTTTTCACCTTTTTTTTGACTTAATATTGAAAAGGCACCTAATATTCAATCGAAAATTCTCCCGTCAAAATATCTGCTTTTTTAAAAAATTCGATGAGTTTTTTGTTCGTTGAAATCTCTACTTTCTGATGATGTAAAAAAAAATATACATTACTATGGTAAATGCTCTCAGAAAATGCAGAAACGAAATACGAAATAACAGGTAGTAAGGCCCAGACCCTCCTCGCCCCTTCCCCACTTCTCTATGAAATACCTTTTGATGGGCTAAAATTTTCCGTATGTCACTCAGGTATATAAGTTATCTTATAATAGCAATAAATAGCCATCTACGCATGTAATTTAAAAGGTATTTCATAGGGGCTAGGAGGGTCTGGGCCTTACAACCTGTTATTTCGTATTTCGTTTCTGCATTTTCTGAGAGCATTTACCATAGTAATGTATATTTTTTTTACACCATCAGAAAGTAGAGATTTCAACGAACAAAATGGTTACCGACTTTTTTAAAAAAACAGATATTTTGACGGGAGAATTTTCGATTGAAAATTAGGTGCTTTTTCAATATTAAGTCAAAAAAAAAAGGTGAAAAAATAAATATTTTAAATCAGAAAAATTACAATGTGTTTGGGACATAAAAAGGTAAGTTTTCACCAAATTTCGTGAAAAAATATTTTTTTTTGTAAAAGATAAAAATAAAAAACCAAAAACTTGGTTATTTGAATTTTTCACATACATTTTGAGGTTATGTGAAAATAGTCTAAATACAAAAGTTGTAGACCTTTTTATTACCTACAACTTTGCCATTTAACTTTTTTCCATGGGACTTGTAGTTTTTCTGGAAATCGAGATAAACCGTTTTTTACCCTAAAACCCTCCTCCCCCTACTTCCCGAGCTCAGATCGCCCGTAATTTATTTTGCCTTTCATTTTTGTTGCATTTTCTTCCTTTTCCAATGGGTTTCATCCTACTATTATTTTTTTTCACTTTTTATTATTTTTTAAGGCTTCTACCCTGGTTTAAAAATTGAAAATCAGCATATGTTTCGCCATGTTATCTGCATCAAAGTAAAAAGTAAATCGCAGTTATCAAATTCTTCACACCAATAAAATGCTTAAATAAATACTAAAGATAACGCTTGCGTGGTTGAAATAGTTTTAGTGTGACAGCACCTTAGCTCCTAAATCTTTAGTCTTCACTTTTGGAATTGCAATTAATCGTCTTTTATTATTTTCACAGAACTGTAAGGAACACATCAGAGTTTAAAGATATTCTTCATTGATGCATGAGACGTGTCCAGTTATTTTGGACTCGTCCAAGAAATTGTACGGTACTGGCTATAAATATTGTCATGTATACTTTCTTTTGTCGAGATTAAATAAAGATATCGTACTAAAGTCTAAACTTTAGATACACAAATGTATGAATTGAATTTCTTGGAACAAAAGTTTAAAAAACATTTTTTAATCGACGTTTCTAGAAAGTAACCTGTACCTATGTATCAGGCCTTGCTGTTTATAATAGACGATTTAAACATTGTCTAGAAGATACCTAATTTTCTTCTATGACTATAGAAGGCTAAGCAGTGAGTGGCAAAATTATATACGTCCGTCTGTCTACACTTGCTACAAAAAGCTGATGTCCACAGACGTCTAATTTTAATTTTGAATTAACTTAAGTACATAATTTATCTGTATATAAAAAACAACAAACTATTCAGTTAGGCAAACTTAACTAAGTAAGTTAGGGTATTAAAATCAAAATCAAATATCTGATTCAAATTCATTTATTATTTTTATTACACAATATTCTATTGATCATAATATTACAATACACTAACTTATTCATTAATTTACAATTATTAGATACGCACTGAGTTACACATTTTTTTTTCAAATAATATTTAATTCAAAAAATAATTTATGATTATAGAATCAGTACTAAATTCTTACAAAATCATTACAAAAGAAAAAAATTAAAAATTATATAATAAATATCAAAAAAAAGTACTTCTTACAATTTAAGTATTTTTTAAAAATTAAAATTTACTGATAAGTAAGTACATTAAAATAATTGTTTTTTACAAAGCAAAGTATATCAGCGATAAAAATTTATTCTTTAATCACACAAATTTTCTCATTACACTTACATTATTTGAAAATATACAACGATTGCAAAACGAACTTACATTATTAAATAAAAATTAAACAAACATGGCAACATCGCTCTTACCTTCCTAGTTCGACAAACTGTCATTAATTTAAAATTCGTACATACAGTCGCAGTTATAAAACAAAATTAAGGTTACTAGAGGCGTTTTGCTTTATTCGTAATTATATTCATCTTTTCGTATGTAGGTACCTACCAGAAGGCGACTATTTTCGATCATTCAATGTATCACACGAATATCGTAAGCAAACTTCCCTTAAAAAATAAACGTAAAGTATTTAATCTAAAGTTTTTCTATCGCCGTAATTATGACCCCCGATTACTGGATTTTTTACGAAAAAAATCATCAAAACAGGTACGACTTCTTTCCTTGTTAAGAACAAATTTAGCTACGGTGTGGAATATAGAAAAAGATAGATGCTCAATTCATAAAACAAATGTTGCGATCACACCCATATTAATCATACAAACGATTATTATCTTATAAAAATATAGAAACAATTATTAAGTAACTTCCAAAAAAATAGTTAATAAGGGTGAGATATCATAGTTTTCCACTGTTCGAGCTCTAGTTACCTACTTCTGTAGAAAACAAAAAATATTTCATGAATTGAGCTTTACAAATAAAAATTTTAATAAATTACGTAAAATTATTTACAAATAATGATTTATATTACAAAAGGCACGCAAAGGTATTTAAAACATAAAAAAGACCACTTTTGTAATATCATTAAGTTGTAATAATTATTATAATAAGGTGTTAATTAGAAGAAAGTAAAAATTAGTAGAAAAGCGAGAATCAAAGAGAGGAAAGGAAAGAAAAATTAGAAGTACCGTAACTAAATTTAATTTTAACAGATCCATTCCTGTTACTATTACCCTAAAAAAACTCTGTGATAGAAATTGATTACAAAAAATTAATACTGTCGTGCGTGAATGTACTTTCTTTTATTATGAAAAAATGTTTATTCTTTAAATTTCAATAAATCCATCGCTGGTATTAACGGACTATCGCACTGCACTGGATCGTTCCTGAAAATTTAAAAAAATACCTTAAGTGCCGATTTCACCAACGTCGAGTGACGTTTAACCTTAGATTAAGTGGGCGTTCTGACAGCTTTTGTATTGAAATTCTGCAAAATATCTTTACGTTCGGATAATAGGAAGTCAACTATTATTATGTTTGACAGCGAAACCGAAGCGAAAATTTCGAATAAAGTATGGGGTGTCGTTAAAAAGAATTTTTAAAACTATATTTTTTAACTACGTTTATTATCATTTGTTTAATTTAACTTCAAAACTGACTACTTCGCAGACTATAAATTATTTTTAGACCTATTTTATCCCGGGGCTATCCCAAAAACGGCTTAATATAAAGCCCTAAAAGCTTTAGGACCGGTTTCACCACTCTCAAGTAAACTTTAACTGACGAATGGAGACGTTTTGACAGATTGTCCATAAAACAAATTGGCAGTCATAGGGACTGCTGATAGAAGTGAAAACTAGATTTGCTAATAATTAAAAACAAATATAAAAAATATATAAAAATAAATAAAAATAATAAAAGTCGCGTGGTGTCGTGGGACACTAGATAGGAACGAAGTTATTATTATAATTTTATAAAATAAAAAATTGCGCGCCCCGGGTGGGCTCGAACCACCAATCTTTCGGTTAACAGCCACACGCGAGCCAATTACGCCACGGGGGCGATGCACAACTTGTTAAAATTATTATATATAAGATATTTTTTAGGCCATCAAATAAAAGTGTCGTTACTTTTTCCGTCTAGCCCCCTTTCGCAACGCGCGATAAGGAACTTCGTTCAAATTTAAAAACGCACTGTCACGTTTCGTGAGTGAGATTCGAACCTGCGACATCATACATTTAAACGGTAAGGAAGGCGGCTGCTGGCTGACTGCGCTGCACAAGGTTGCTTGAGAATCTCTAAAATGTTGAACGCTTACTGAAATCTCCAGGTTACGATAGTGACGGTGACGATTAAGCGAAATCCATGTTTTTTGCCCACCCAAAAAAGTGCTCAATGTGCCTAAAGAAGTTTTCACTTCAAAAACTGTCAAAACGTCCACTTTATACATCGGTTAAAGTTTACTTGAAGGTGGTGGAACAGGCCCTGTATGTAACTTATGTTTAATTCAAGTTATATCCGGTAATCAAACAACAAATATTATAATCAGTCGATTAGTAGTATTATTAGAATACCTGAAACTCCTACGAGTAGGTATATATAGTTGCAGTTCTTACCCCGGTAAATTTCTCAGAAAGGCGTTTGGCGATATCTTGGCTAATTCAATCCCATCGCTGTTATCGCAAACGATCCTCGCTAGAGTCACCTTCTTAATTTCAGCCAGTTGAACTGAAATCATTTATTAAGCTCAGACTTCAGGTTTACTTGTTTATCGAAATATACAGAATTTTTGACGTGATAACGTCTTATAAATCGATTAACACCGGCTGCACGCACGAAAAAGAGTCACGTTCCTGCGCGTGCAAGCGAGAGCGCGGCACAAGCGATAGAGAGGCACGATCGGCCCAAGCGTTGGCTTGTGACTAGAGAAAATTGTAATTTTCAATTAACTCCTTCTTTGTATTATACAAAATAATGATAATTCAGTGATAATAATTCAATTCAATTCACAAAAGTATGCAATTTTTCATCAATGTTTCTTTATGAAATATAACGTTATCACGTAAAACTATCGTCCGTAAACCGACTTTACAGACAACCAATTTTTCATAAAGAATAAGAGGGATAAACGTTAATAGTTTATTACTTTTCGCCTTTTTTCTCTATCAATTCTAAGTGAGTATAATATATTATAATAAAACTATACCTAAAATATCCGTAATTTAGTTGTGAAGATAATTATACTGACCATATTTTTTTGTCAAAGGGATCTGAGATTTTTACAATCATTGAAAATATTAGAATGTGCTAGAGAGAGGGATGTGAAATGCAATCTGCAATCTATCTATCTATCCGAGGTAGGATCTCGACTCGTCATAAGAGCCACAAGTTGGCCTACATGAAATAAATAAATTTTAATTTGACTCCAAATCGACGATGCTATAAACTCACCTGGAGTAAACGCCCCAGGATTAACATCAGGTCCGTACTCGTAGTAATACCGATCCCCTTTCTTCAATTTCGCGAACTGGTCAGCTATAATGTTAGCGAACGTAGTGCCAATAATACCCCCTTCTATTGCCTCTTCTAGAAGACCCCCCACCCATAAATCTATGTCTTCTGGGCTCGCGTATACTGCGGACAGCCTTCGGGCGGCCTAGAAGCAGAAGAAATATTTTTTTACTCGGTAGCGGTTTGTTTAGGACTTCAGCCTTCTATTCGCTGGGGTAACGGGTTCAATCCCGGACGTAATATATTGTATAGTCATAAGGGCAAGTGCTGTTCCTATGGACGCTTGTACCTGTGGACACAATCGATTCCATCGAAACTAGCAAACCTAAAATTCTAATTTGAACGCGAACTGTCAACCATAAACAAAGCTTTAGTATCGCCACGCCACGCTAGGTGCAAACTGATTGAAGTCAGTGTGTGGTTCAAGTCCCACCAGCTGCCTGTAGTGGTGGTACGCGTGCAGACCGTGGTCGCGGCCACTCTGCACTTTGATGGAGAATAAAAGAAGAAAAAGAAGCAAAAACACTAACGTTAGGTGCAAACTGATTGAAGTCAGTGTGTGGCTCGAGTCCCACCAGCTGCCTGTATTGGTGGTACGCGCGCAGCCCGTGGTCGCGGTCACGCTGCACTTTGATGGGGAATAAAAGAAGAAGAAGCAAAAACACTAACGCTAGGTGCAAACTGATTGAAGTCAGTGTGAGGCTCTAGTCCATCCAGCCTCCTGTAGTACCTAGTGGTACGCGTGTTGCCTGTGGTCGCGGCCGCGCTGTACGTTGATGGAGAATAAAAGAAGAAGCAAAAACACTAACGCTAGGTGCAAACTGATTGAAGTCAGTGTGTGGCTCGAGTCCCACCAGCTGCCTGTAGTGGTGGTACGCGCGCAGCCCGTGGTCGCGGCCGCGCTGCACGTTGATGGCGGCCAGGTCCAGCCCGTACGGGTTGCCGCCGTGGAACATGTAGCGGGATAACTGTCCGGATAACACAAACAAGGATATTAATTTTTCTAAATATATAAAAGGAAAAGGTAACTGACTGACTGATCTATCGAAGATTAGCTCAAATCACTGGACGGATCGGGCTGAAATTTGGCATACAGATAGCTATTATGCCGTAAGCATCCGCTTGAAAGGATTTTTGAAAATTCAATCCCTAAGGCCCGCTTGCAGAAACGCCGGGTTATCCTTTTAACCCAGAGTTAGCTGCTGTTTTAACAGATTTCATATAGAGCTTCTGTCAAAATTACATTCCTGGGTTAAGCATAACTCGGCCTCTCTGCAAGCGCGCCTAAGGGGTAAAGAAAGGGGTTTGAAAAATCGAACTGAACGTGAAAGAAGCCAAGAGCAAAGGCTAGTTACTAAAAAAAGCTCATAATGTTTGCTCATAAGCTCAACTACGATACAGCTGACTTCCCAATATTGTGATCTATTTCAAATTAAGTTTTTCACATTTTCGTTAGGGTGTCCCTTACTGTATTGTGATTTGTAGCTCTTGTTATATCGCTCGAGATCAACACGACTCTGCTGAGAAGAGCCGGCAAGAAACTTAGGTATTAGTAGGTCTTTAGGAAAAACTCTTTTCAAAACGCAAAGTGTTAGAAAATATATATAACGGAGACCGCATGGGTGGGCTCCTCATTATCGTGGGCATGTTCTTCTTGATCAGATTGCATAGTTGTGGGTACTCGGGCAATTTAAACGCGAGAAGCATCACATAATTTATTGCACTGCACACAATATTTACAAGTTTGTAGAATTAACACAGTAGTTCACAACACAATTACTTTAAATATTTTGTAAATAATCGACCGAGCGAAGCGAAGGTCTTTGAGTTAACTAGGGCGATTTGCACTTGTCCGTCCGTCCGTCCGTCCGTCCGTCCGTCTGTCAGAGCCTTATAACTTTTGAATTACTGAACGTAATTACTTCAAATTTAGATATAATATGTAAACCGATGGCCTCCAGCCGAAAATGGCTTAAAAAGTTATAAAAATCTTTATTTCAGGGGGGCTCTCATAGAAGCGAATGCGAAGTAAAAAAAAAAAAATCGCGTTACATAAAATTGTTACGTATCATTTTAAAGATAATTTTGAACTGAGTACAAAAATATTTTTTTTTTAATTTTTCCCTTAAAATTGACGAAATGGGGGGCTTTCAAAGTGGCGATTTTATACGCTCGCTTGAAGACGCTCTCTAGAAAAATCCGCTATGGATTTTCAAACTGATTTTATGTTTTTAGGTCACTTATATCCTGTACTTGAACAACAAATACTAAAATTATATGAATATTATAAAGAAACGAGATTATTTAATTTTTAATGGGCGTCAGTAATTCATATAGCATCAACATAGCTTCACAATAATGCTAATAGATGGCGCAGTCAGTAACTATTCCCATGGAACTACGAGTTAAATTCAATGTTTGATAAATAATTCAATGTTTTCACTAACGTTCCCTAACCTTTACGGGCTACCTATAAGTTAGGTGATTGATGTTTTCTGTCAACTTATTTATCACGATCCTGTACGGGACACCTAAAAGGATATTGGGACGGATGTTAGGACTTAGGATTGTATTTAGGAGCTACCTACGTTAAGAGACTCCTACTTAGGGGATGATTTAGGTATGTTTGGTGAAAACGGGCATAATAATAATGTCAGTTTTGGTTATCATGTATCGATTGAATGAATAATCATGGGATACCGTTACCGCGAGGTCTCAGTTCGGGGCGAACCACTAGTTAATACCACCATACAGCGAACGATGGGTTTGGTGCGACGGTGTGACTGGGAGACCATGCTCCACCAAGCTGCTAAGACGACTAGTGACTGTCTCATAACTATCTGATGACTAAATAATAATGACCGTCTGGCGGGCACCAGCCCTACTTATAGACGAATCGTCAACCCCCGCCACGCCAACTCCATCCAGGTTTGAATGTCAATGGAGTCAATTGAGTAATTGAATAACACATTGAGTGATTGACTAGTACATCCAATACCTGAGTTCACTTATAGAGGGCGCTTTCGAGTCACTTGAGTGACTTAATAAACTTGTACAAACAATACCCGAATTCGATATAGATGTCGCTTTCGAGTCAATTGAGTAATTTAATAAACTAGTACAAACAATTCGAGTCAATAATTGAGTGACTTAATAAACTTACTAAACTAGCGGCACGTTATGATGGCCGGTTTGACGTTTGTCCGCTCATGAAGTTCCGTATTAATTGATAACGACTTTGAAGAAAATAATTGTATTACTTTATTGACGATAGTGATGTGCAGAGATTCATAAATTTTATCGAATGTAGTTTTAGGTTTAGGACTCAAAATTTATTTATTAAATTGATTTCTAAAATGTATACAAGTGTAGAAAAATCAGTTTGCACCATTTAAGGGGTGAATGTACTTGTGAATATGAACAATTTTCACTATGTGGACAAACCTCTGAAATCGCAAAAAAATATCAGCTGTTTCATACAAAAGGTAAAATTTTTATTTTTATATGATATATACCACAACTCGGCATTTGGTTTTCTAAATTGAAAATTTTTAAAAATGGAATCTAATACGATCGTCACATAGGATCGCTGGCTAGCACAACTACTACCTCCGGCAAACTCGCGTCAATGCTCAATGCAAAACAAAGCAGTTTCGAATTGACGTTGCTTCGAAAAGTATAAACTGTCAGTGCAATGCGATTGTGATATAGTTTTGACCTGGCTTTGGATTTCAAATATTGATACTGCATTACTGTTGACCCTTGCTCGTTAATTTGGACTCTGTTCAAGCCCTTTGTTGTGGATTTCGTCGATATGACCGAACGTACGCAGAGAACTGTTCTAAATAGTCAGACACGTGAGTTCGTAATACGCCTTCGTAACTATTTCGATCGTGAAGCTCAAAATGGAGGGCCAATTTTACCTATAACGTCAGTGGTTGAACGCGTAGCTGATGCGCTTAATATTGGACAACGAACTGTTAGACGGATAACTAAAAAAAAATATGGCGAGACTGGCACAGAAGAAAATAAACTTCACACACCAAAAAAGAGAAAACGAGCAAAACCAGTCGTAGGCATCGATAGCTTTGATGCCGATGCTATCCGAAGACATGTTTACGGCTACTATTTACAGAAGGAGTATCCAACAAGAAAAAAGTTGGTGCATTCACTGAAGGAAGCTGGATTATTCTTCGGTGGGGAAAGTTCTTTAACGAAGATTTTGAAGACCATTGGATTTCGATACAAAAAATGTAACAAACGCAAAATATTGATGGAAAGATTTGATATAGCGATGGCAAGGTATACTTTTTTACGGCAAGTGAAAGAAATCAAAAATTGGCAAAATGTTGTGTTCTTGGATGAAACATGGCTTAATGCTAACCATACTGTAGGCCGTTCTTGGAACGATGACACAGCAGCATCTACTTCCAAAGTTCCTGTAGGAAAAGGATCGCGACTTATAATTTGTCACGCCGGAACCATCAACGGGTTTGTCGAAGGTTCTCTCATGGCTTTTGCGTCAAAAACCACTGGAGACTATCATGAAGACATGAATGGAGAAAAGTTTACTGAATGGTTTACCTCAATGTTGTGTAGCCTCCCTGAACCATCTATTATAATTATGGACAACGCCCCATACCACTCGATGCAAATTGACAAGCCACCTGCCCAATCCCAAAAGAAAGCTGATATCGTCGCATGGCTTCGTAAAAATGGCGTAGATGCAAACATGAATATGTTAAAAGCGGAATTAGTACGTCTTTTAAAAGAAAACAAACCAACCAAGATCCGATACGTCATTGACGAAATAGCATTAGAACATGGGCACAGAGTTATACGGTTACCGCCTTACCATTGTGAGTATAATGCGATTGAGTTGGTGTGGGCTCAAATTAAGGGATATGCTGCAAGACACAATACAGAACCCCCATTTACCACAAAAAAAATGCTAAAATTATTAGAAGAAGCTTGTGAACATGTGACTAAAGGAGACTGGGAAAAGGTTGTGAATAGAACTGTTAAATTAATAAGGGAAGATTATGAAAGAGATGTGAAAATAGATAATATTATAGAAAACGAACATATAATTATTAATGTAGGTGATGATAGCAGTGACGACAGTGAAAATAGTAGTATGGACGAATCTGATTAATTATGGCCTTTTGTGGCACCTTTTTTGGTATCTTTTGTATTCATATGTTTCTTGTGTGCATATAAAGTACCTATGTATATTCATTTTCATTCAAATATTCAGTTCGTTCAAATAAATTAAATAAACATATACATTTTTGTTTTATTAAACCTATTTAATCAGGTACAAAAACAAAACTTAATTGTTTTTTGTTCGAGAATAAATTGACATTCCACATCACTATTGTAATGTGTCAAACCGGCCATCATAGCGTGCCGCTAGTTTAACAATTCAAGTCAATTGAGTGACTTAATAAACTAGTACAAACAATTCGAGTCAATTGAATGACTGAATAAACTAGTACAACTATTTCATAACAGATGGCGCTTTAAATAATGGCCATTCTAATTTTAATCTCTGACATATTTAACTCATTATCCTTAGGTCCTTTATCATTCATTATTATCATAATATGCCAATTTCATATAACTCCATTATTTTGGTCAGTATACTACTTAAATCTTATGTGAAGATATTATTATGTATTACAAGCTGACCCAGCGAACTACGTACCGCCAACAAAAATATTTAGTGGTTGGTCACCCTTATCATTTAAGGGTATGAAAAATAGATGTTGGCCGATTCTCAGACCTACCCGATAGCACACAAAATTTCATAAAAATCGGTCCACCCGTTTCGGAGGAGTAAGGTAACTAACATTGTGACACGAGAATTTTATATATTAGATTAGGGTACTCACAGCCTCAGTAACAAATGGGTCGACGGATTGCATCGGTTGCCACATCAGACCCAGAAGTAGTCTGTCTAAGAAGGGCTTTATACGCATTCTGGATGGCTGGAACATCACCTCCGGTAGAGAAACCGACTCGTAAATACCGTTGTGCTGTGGACTAAGGACTCTGGAAAATGCATCAGTAAATAGCACTGTCAGATAATGCAACACATTTATTAAGCTATTGCATAGCTTTTAACTAGGACAAACAGTTTGAGCGCGGCGACCGAATCAAGGAATTCCGTAATGAAAAAAACCTAACACCGTCGTTCAGTAAGCGTTCAACATTTTAGAGGTTCTCAAGTAGTTCTATTTGGCGCAGTGGGCGAGCGGCCGCTTTCTTTAGCGTATGGTGTATGATGTCGCAGGTTCGAATCTCACTCGCGAAGTAGTGACAGTTCGCTTTTCTTGTTTGTTTGTTGTTTAATTTTTCTTTGCATAATTTTTATTATGCAAAAAAAATATTGCATAAATATTATAATTGCATAAGTTGATAAAAAATGCTATGCAATAGCTTTACCGCGGCAGTCCCCGAGTGCCACTTAATTTTTTTCGATAACCTTTTTGTATGTCGGTGAGCGCTGTGGACGTATAAGTGGAAGGTTTCGAGTTCGATTCCCAGTAGGAGGAAAATAATTTCTAAATTGTCTAGACTCTAGAGCCTGGTCTTGAGGTGTTTACTGTAATTTAGCGTTCCGGTACGATGGCATGTAGAAATCGTTTAGTACGGCTCTGCCATACCCTTTCCAAGTTAGTCTGCTACCATCTTTGACTACATCATCATTTACCATCATGTGGGATTGCAGTCAAGATCTCTCTTGTCAAACAAAAAAGAGACATATCGACACTGTCGTAGAAACACTGTCGCATAATATGAATATACAGAGAAATCTTTAGTTTAACACTAACGGTTTTTATAAACAATGCTTAACACCTCAGTAAAAGAAAAAAATAATAATATTCAGTAGTATTGGAGATATTAAATCGGACACAGTCGTATCTGAAACTCATTCCGAAAAAAACATCGCTTGTAAAGAAGCGCTGCTGTCGCTAACTTGTCAAATGATGGCGGCCACCAGTTGTTTGTCACTTACGATGTTGTTAGTTTGAAAGCCGTCGCGTTTCGTATGTTTTAATTTTAATTAAAAAAATACTTAATGAAGAAATACTCAAAAACCATGTACGTATATTAAGAACCAACATTGTTCTACGGAATTCCCAAAATACCAAATTCAAAACTTTAAACTGCTCTCCGCTTGAAGTAGCAATTTTGTATAAACAACTTTGTTCTACGTCAGTGTCGAATTATGGCCTATTTCACCACCTTCAAGTAAACTTTAACTGACAAATAAAGACGATTTGACAGTTTGCCCATTTGAGTAATGCTTCTACAATTTGTCAGTTCCACTGACAGAAATGATCCTGGTCTGCGAAATATTTTTAAGGTATTGCATAGCTTTTATCGCGGGCTTTGAACTAGGACAAACAGTTTGAGCACGGCGACCGAATCAAGAAATTCCGTAACGAAAATAAACCTAACACCGACGTTCAGTAAGCGTTCAACATTTTGGAGGTTCACAAGTAGCTCTGGTTGGCGCAGTGGGCGAGCGGCCGCTTTCTTTACCGTATGGTATAAGATGTCGCAGGTTCGAATCTCACGCGAAGTAGTGACAGTGCGCTTTTCTTGTTTGTTTGTTTTTTAATTATTTTTTTGCATAATTTTTATTATGCAAAAAAAATATTGCATAAATATTATAATTGCATATTGTTGATAAAAAAATGCTATGCAATAGCTTTACCGCGGCAGTCCCCGAGTGCCACTTTAGATTCTTCGTATAGGTATTACTTACGTAAGCTGGCTGTCGACTGTGGAATGTCCAAACCTCATGGCAGCAGCAGCGAACTCGGCTGCGAGAGATGGATTCACTGCGGAGTCGTAGGCCATGGCGTACCCTGGCGACGGTACCAGGCCGAACACTTGCATTGTTTTAGGACCTAGGTTACACAAAATTGTATATTGAATAGGTGTTCTTTGTAGATCTGAAGAATAAATTGCAGCGGTATAAGAGGCAAATCGAGATCGAAATATCGGATTACATAAGTACCACTTAAGAAACTGTAATTTTTTTGTTGTAGCATGATGCACCATACATGATGATTTTGTACCATATTCAACTATGTATAAGGTTAAAAATTAAAATGCATACTGCAAAAATCTATTGAGACTATTATTTTTCAGAAAATCTATTTTTATCAATATGTTCTTAATTATTATCAACTGAAAGACGTTCACTGCTGGACAAAGGTCTCCTGCATAGATTCGGTCGGATTAGTTAATATACCGTCGCTCGGTCTACCTAATGGGGGGTCCCCCAGCACTGCGTTTTCCGATGCGAGGTCTCTAATCCAGCTCCTTGGGACCCCATTCAGTTCTTCGAAACATGGCCCCGATGTCGGTTACTTTAGTTCTCTTACGGATCTCCTCATTTCTGATTTTATATCTTAGCGATACTCCGAGCATAGCCCTCTACATCGCCCGCTGAGCGACCCTGAGCCATGTTATAAGGACCATAGTAAGCGATCATGCTACGGATCCATGAGTCATCAATAGAAATAGAAATGTTTTTTATTCAAATAAACTTTTTTACAAGTGCTTTTAAATCGTCGATGAGTCTACCACTGGTTTGGAATGCCCTGCATGCCGAGAAGAACCAGCAAGAAACTCGGCAGTTGCTCTTTTCAAAACAAGTTTACAATATAATAGATATTATGCTATGTATGCAGTGTTTCCACAATGAGTGGAAATTCCACAAAAGCATACCTTATTCAACACATGTTAAGACGGGCAGACAGAAAGTAGCCCCTCCCGCCGGTGGCACCCGTTCACGAGCATGACGCATGACCCAGCCATTGCTCAACCATATTTGAGGGAACGTAACGTAACACGCACTGTTCGAAGACCCCACATGATGAGTAGTGGATGTCTAGACAACGTATTATCTTCACCTAGTAACAGAGGTAGCCACTCGTTGTAAATGACGTGCTGGTACTCGGCTAGCACGATTCTCCGGGTCTCCATGAAGACGGTGTCCTCATCCCAGCCAGGGTTCAGCCCGGCCAGGGCTCGGGCTACCCTGTTGTGCTCTCTGGTCCAGATCGTGTGGAGGACTGTTAAGGAGATCACCTGGTTTCCGTGGTTGTCTCCTGATGATAGTAAGGCTTAGGTACACAAAGGTTATTCTCAATAATTTAATTAAAAAAAAATTCTTTTTAAACAACAGACTTCAAACTCCCGCTTTACTACATTACACACACAGTATACATATTATAATTTATTGTTGATATTTTAAAAACCGCTCGACCGATTTCGATAAAATTTATATGGGACCACCTGGGGAGTAAACCCTTTCAAACAAAAAAGAATTTCCCAAATCGGTTTAGGCGTCTAAGAGTAATCGGTGGACATACATAAAAAAAAAGATTCCGACGATTTATAATCTCCTCCTTTTTTGAAGTCGGTTGGAAAGAGCAAGTCGTGAGCTCACTTAGAAGAGAACTTAAAAAGCATGATGCTATTGTTGATTATAAGTACTAGCTGATACCCGTGACTTCGTCTGCGTGGATTTAGTTCTTAACTCATTGATTTTCCGGGATAAAGAGTAGCCTATGTCACTTTCCATGTCTTTAACTTTACCCGTGAAAATCACGCCGATCCGTAGTTTTGTTGCAGCGTGATTTAAGGACAAACCAACAAACAAACACACTTTCACATTTATAATAATACTAGCTCATGCCCGCAACTTCGTCCACGTGGAATTAGTTTTTAAAATCCCGTGGGAACTCTTATTTTCAAGAATAAAAAGTAGCCTATATAACATTCCAGGTTCTCAACTATGCCCATTCAAATCAAGTCAATCTGCAGCTCTGTTGCAGTGTGATTGAAGGATAAACCAACAAACCGAAAAATCGACAAACACAGTTTCGCATTTATAATATTAGTAAGATACAAGAAAAAAACTGTAACCCGACAACAGAAAATTTGTATAACTTGTAACATCAGCCTTGTTGATTTTGTTTGTAAAAAATGTAGCCTATAATATTATTTTATAATTTTTAGGGTTCCGTACCCAAAGGGTGCCAACGGGACCCTATTACTAAATTAGCCTCCGCTGTCCGTCCGTCCGTCCGTCCGTCTGTCAGCGGGCTGTAACTCATAAGCCGTAATAGGTACCGTACTTGAAATTTTCACAGAGTATGTACCTATTTCTATTGCCGCTATAACAACAAATAATAAAAAATAAATTAAATTAAAAAAATAAAGGGGCTCCCATACATGAAAAAGGAATCGAAATAAAATTTATCATTTTGTCATTGTCTAGAACTCATTACAATTTTTACTTCAAAAAACCGGCCAAGTGCGTGTCGGGCCACGCGCAGTGTAGGGTTCCGTAGTTGAAAGTCTCTAGGATAGTGCTTTTGTTTTATTTATGAATATTGAATAAATTTTGAGTTCCATGGTTTAAATACTATAATATTCTACAAAATATGCAACTTACACTACGTGTAATACCTAACTTAGAAAAAACAGATATAACTCCTTAACTAATGAACCCTACTTAGCCGTGATAGTTTTCCTTTAAAATTCATTATATATACTACTGCTATGAATTTTTTTTTGTATCCTATATACAACCATTTAGCTGGCAGAGGGGGGGGGGGAACCTTGACTCTAATAAAATTTTGCACTTTAAAATATCATATTTCACAAACGGATCCCTGAATTGAAAAATGATGTTCCCACACCCACAATATTTTTGAAAGACCTATTCAACGACACCCCACACTATGGGATAGACGAGAAAAAAATAATTCATCCCCACTTTACATGTAGGGGAGGTACCCTAAAAAAATTATTTTTCACAATTTTATTTCACGACTTTGTCGGCGTGATTGATATTTATACCCTTGTCAAATTACAGATTTCTAGTACCAATAGTCTCTGAGCTAAACCGCGGACAGACAGACAGACGGACGGACATGGCGAAACTATAAGGGTTCCTTGTTTACTACGGAACCCTAAAAATGAAGAAATGGGGGGCCATCAAAGTTGTGACCAAAACAAACGAGCATTTTTTCCCCATAATATGCTAATTTAGTACTATCTAAGAACTAAGATATCTAAATATATACTTATCTAGTTTAAAAAAAAGTGATTTGGTCATATTATGTACAGAACGTGACGGTGAAGGAAAACATTGTGAGGAAACCTGCAAATCTGAGAGTTCTTTATAATGTTCTCGAAGGTGTGAGAAGTCCGCCAATTCGCATTGTTCCAGCGTGGTGGACTATGGCCTATAACCCTTCTCTGAGAGGAGACCTGCGCTCAGTAGTGAGCCGTTGATAGGTTGCTAATGATGATGATGATGATGTACGGAAGCCTAAAAGAGCGAGGCCCGACTCGCACTTGGCTGGTTTTTTCTTGTTAAGCTATTGCATAGCTTTTATCGCGGGCTTTGAACTAGGACAAACAGTTTGAGCGCGGCGACCGAATCAAGAAATTCCGTAACGAAAAAAAACCTTACACCGTCGTTCAGTAAGCGTTCAACATTTTAGAGGTTTTAAGTAGCTCTATTTGGCGCAGTGGGCGAGCGGCCGCTTTCTTTTCCGTGTGGTTTATGATGTCGCAGGTTCGAATCTCACTCGCGAAGTAGTGACAGTTCGCTTTTCTTGTTTGTTTGTTTTTTAATTTTTTTTTGCATAATTTTTAGTATGCAAAAAAAAATATTGCATAAATATTATAATTGTATAAGTTGATAAAAAATGCTATGCAAAAGCTTTACCGCGGCAGTGCCCGAGTGCCGCTTAATTTTTTTATTGATATTGTCACCTGATTCGAAGCAAGCAGCCCCGTCGTGTATGTTCAAGCACTCCTTCCGCCGGGTCAGCGGCGGCAGGTCCCGCCCGTAGTCGGTGAACACCGCCAGCAGGCCGCCCGCCGCCCGCAGCCGGCCCAGCTTCTCCACAGAGCTGCCGTACAGGTGGGACAGGTCTGGGTAGTGGGACGCGCCGTTCATCTGAAACATGGTGTACCGATAACGTTTACTCACCACTTCTTGAGCTGACGAAAGAAACATTGATGAAAAATTTGCATAATTTTATGAATTGAAGTGTATTATTATCACTTAATTATCATTATTTTGTATAATAAAAAGAAGGAGTTAATTGAAAATTACAACTATGACTGACGGGCTTTAGTTACAAGCCAACGCTTGGGCCGATCGTGCCTCTCTATCGCTTGTTCCGCGCTCTCGCTTGCACTCACAGGCTCATGCGGATCGTGACACTTTTTCGTGCGTGCAGCCGGCTTCATCGATTTATAAGACGTTATCACGTCGCATTGGCACTAGATTGTCCACAATTTGCTATCAGAAGATCTTGGGGTATTTTGGCCACATTGCCCGACGCCTTCCCAGTAATTTAGACATACTGATAGTCATAGGCAAGGTGGAGGGCAAAAGACCTCGCGGCCGATCACCTAGCCGCTGGTCGGACCAGATCAAGACACTCACTGGCCTCCCATTTACGACCGCAATAAGGAAGGCTGAGGACCGACAGGAGTGGAAGGCTTTAGTGACCACCGTTACGAAAAACCTGAATTACGGACACGAC
Organism: Oeneis ivallda; assembly: GCA_029955525.1. NCBI lineage: Eukaryota > Metazoa > Arthropoda > Insecta > Lepidoptera > Nymphalidae > Oeneis > Oeneis ivallda. The sequence goes on from JARPMR010000009.1 coordinate 25,176,332, forward strand.
CTTCAGAAATGAAGAACGCGATCAAGAAGAAGATCACGTCAAAAAACTATTACCACAGTATAACGAAGAGAATCAGTAGTTCGACGCCTTTGATCTCGTCGTAAATGCCGCCAGCGTCTAGACATGCGTCGCGACAGTGTATTTATGGTAGGGTTGTCACAAAGAAACAATTTCTATTAATATTTATAATTTGTACTATATTTCAGATCAACATTACAATAAACAATAATAATTAATCAATAACCAAAAATTAAAAATAAATTAAAATTAAAATATTATAAGTTGAATCAACAACAAATCAGTTTCTTGGCTGGCCACTTCAGCGGTCGTATGCAAATCAATTCCGCCGCATGCAAACATACTTATAAAAATCGGCCAAGTGCGAGTCGGGCCTCGCTCTTTTAGGGTTCCGTTAAAAAAAATTAAATAAAAATATTTCCATGTACCCATGGAAATATTTTTATTTAATTTTTTTAATTTAATTTAATTTTTATTATTTGTTGTTATAGCGGCAATAGAAATACATAATATGTGAAAATTTCATTTGTCTATCTATTAAGGTTTACGAGATACAGCCCGCTGACAGACGGACGGACGGACGGACGGACGGACGGACGGACGGACAGCGTAGGCTTAGTAATAGGGTCCCGTTGGTACCCTTTGGGTACGGAACCCTAAAAACATATTTTAGACTTAAAAGCTATACTTTAAATGATAGTTGTATAGTTAGTTGTACACTTTAGCTGTTGTTAACAGAATGAATATATTGTATCAGCCGTTAATTTATGAAGCATTATAAATGAGAGATAAATGTCACATAGACAACATGAAAACAAGAATTTTAAGCACCATCAACATGGGGCCGCGACCCATAGTATCGGAGATATTATAAGCTTTCAAAAATCTGATCACGTGGTCACATAGACAAAACGAAAAAAAAAAGTTTGACTACCATCAACATGTGGCTACACCCCATAGTGTCGGAGATATAAGATTTGAAAAATCTGATCACATGGTCACATAGACAACACGAAAACAAGAAGTTTGAGTACCATCAACATGGGGCCGCGCCCCATAGTGTCGGAGATATAAGCTGTCAAAAATCTGATCACATGGTTACATAAACAACACGAAAACAAGATGTTTGAGTACCATCAGCATGGGGCTGCACCCCATAGTTTCGGAGATATAAGCTTTCGAAAATCTGATCACATGGTCACATAGACAACACGAAAACAAGAAGTTGGAGTACCATAAACATGGGGCCGCCGAACCCGAAGTTTTTAGGGTACCATCTCACAAAATTTCACGCAAATCGGTTTAGAAATCACGGAGATATGCATATCACATATAGAAAGACACAACTTCGTTTTTGAAAGTCGGTTAAAAAATTAAGTTAGTAAGCCTAAGGTACTTCTTATAACATCAGCTATCTGTCAGTTAAAGTCCGGACAACACCAGTCCAGCCATTCCCGAGAAAAGTAGGAACAAACAAACAAACAGACAGACAGATAGATAGACAGACAGATAGGCAAAAAGTACCGAACCGAATATAAATTTAGTAAAAAATCTCTTATTTTGACATTACAAACAGATAGCTACTTCAATTTTATTTTTTTATATGTATGTCTGTATAGAGTATAGATATACTCGTAGATTTATAGATAATAGGTAATGAAAAAATTAATTTCAATAAATTAACCGTATAACAAGATTAAATACATATTTTACGCAAGCGTAATACGACAACCTTTAAATGTAGCTCCCATCTAAGCCGCGCTTACACGGGAGCTTACCTCGCTCCGCACTTACCGCACCCACCGCACGATTGCCCTGTCAAACCGGTTTCGTCGACACTCTGTATGAAACTATACTATCCTTACTCTGTGCTATTACTTTTAATGGAATGTAGGTTATAAATAACTATTTAATGTTTTTATGTAGTTAATGTTTAGTGTATGATTTATATTTGGAATTACTAAATAGTGCATTGTTCTACGAGGGGTGAAAGTGGCCGATTACTTACGCGGGTGTCGTTTGAGACACGAGACGAAGCCGAGTGTATCAATACACACAAGTCAGGAATCGCACTTTCTCCCGAGTGATACGTATAGTGCTTTATACTACACCTACGAGGAAAATAACAGACACATTTTTCAATTATTGAAGTTCACTTTTATGGGTATGGTTATATTTTTGGTTTTTATTGTTCTTTTTGATATTATTTTTAACCGACTTCAAAAAAGGAGGAGGTTGATAATTGGACGCGTATTTTTTGATGTGAAACATCTATAGCGGCACGTAAAACAGAGTTCTCGCGTGGCGACGCCTCGCCACGGCATGCGATGTTATATGTATACTTAGTGACATATTTAGTTCCTATCACAATCTGTTTAGTATGGTAGTAGTAGTAGTAGTAGTAGTGGTAGGGGTAGGGGTAGGGGTAGGGGTAGGAGTAGGGGTATGGGTAGGGGTAGGGGTAGGGGTATGGGTAGGGGTAGGGGTAGGGGTCGGGGTAGGGGTAGGGGTAGGGGTAGGGGTAGGGGTAGGGGTAGGGGCTGGGGTCGGGGTCGGGGTACGAGTAGGGGTAGAAAGGGTTAGGGGTAGGGGTAGGGGTAGTATTATTATACATATAATAATACTACCCCTACCCCTACCCTATACTTAGTGACATATTTAGTTCCTATCACAATCTGTTCTTTTCTGCATATTACTTTTACAAAATAATGTCGATGTTTCACATCTGCCAGCGTCCCACGACGGCTCACAATTTTTTAGGGTTCCGTACCAAAATGGTAAAAATGGAACCCTTATGGTGAGACTTTCTCTATAACTATTAAAGCTATCGACATGAAATTTGGCATAGTTGTGTATAATAGTGGCCCAACATCATTGGAATAAAGAATAATTGAAAATTATTTTTAGTTTTATTAAAAAAGGGGGAAAATCGGGAGATTGAAATTTCAAAGTAAAATAGCTATACCGAGTGGGGCCAAAATGTCGAAAAAAATACCGTCCCCCCCCCCCCCCCCCCCCTTATCTCCGAAGTTTACGAATCGAAAAATCTGAAATAATTATGGTCAATAGAAGTTTATGTATGTATATTTTACAGGAAAAATAAAAGCAACGCTCTAACTAGCATAGCTTTTTATATTAACAATAAACCTCTACAAACAAAGTTAACGATAAATAAGCAAATTAATTTAATATTATCGTTTTACTTTTACTTTTGGAGTAAGGAACCCTCGGTGCGCGAGTCCGACTCGCACTTGGCCGGCTTTTTTTATATTGTAGTTGTATGTATAAGTTGCTTTTTTTTAGCCCAGAAATAAATTTTATTTATTTTTTGTTTTAATTACCCGGGGGTGTCATTAAAATAAATAAATAAATAAAAAATTAAGTGGCACCGGGGACTGCCGCGGTAAAGTTATTGCATAGCATTTTTTATCAACTTATGCAATTATAATATTTATGCAATATTTTTTTTTGCATGATAAAAATTATGCAAAAAAATAATTAAAAACAAACAAACAAGAAAAGCGCACTGTCACTACTTCGCGAGTGAGATTCGAACCTGCGACATCATACACCATACGGTAAAGAAAGCGGCCGCTCGCCCACTGCGCCAAACAGAGCTACTTGTGAACCTCTAAAATGTTGAACGCTTACTGAACGACGTTGTTAGGTTTATTTTCGTAACGGAATTTCTTGATTCGGTCGCCGCGCTCAAACTGTTTGTCCTAGTTTAAAGCCCGCGATAAAAGCTATGCAATAGCTTAATAAATATATATAAAATTTTGTCATTGGGCTAATGTGAATTGATGTGTGTGGCCACAGTTATGGCTTATAAGTTATAATAAACCTTGCTCGGCAAGGCTTGAGCGGCAAGCAAAGATAAAGGCAATAAATATAACGCGCCTATTGTAAATTAATTGCAAAAATACCATGATTAGAATATGCCACCATACTTATAATAATTATATTGATGACGAGCTGATTTTCCGGGATAAAAAGTAGCCTTTATCCTCAACTATACCCATTCAAAAAATCAAGTCGATCCTTAGCTCTGTTGCGGCGTGGTTGAAGGACAAACCAACAAACACATTTTTGCATTTATATATTTTTACCAGTTTTCAACATATAGCCCTCTGTAAACCTATTGCAAAAAACTTAGCATCAAACCTGTGTGGCATAACCAACAGAACAGTCAAAGTCCGGAGCAAGCTGGGTCCGCACGAAGTTGATGCATTTCTGGTGGAACTGGCCGTAGAATACGTCTCCATCGTCCAGGACTATGGGGGCGCACGCCCAGTGCAGCTTTTCTGGAGGCAAGACATCCTCACCGTTGCTGGCACAGCAGGATATAGGGCTGCCATTAGCTGAAAGAAATACCCAACATTAAGACAATTGACGCTGGAACAGCTACTTAGTTTGTACCAAGCACAACCAAGTACCTTTCAAGATCGTGCATGCAGTACTGCAGCCATTTATGGGATGGCTCAGCCAAGTATCAGCTTGCTGCATTGGATCGATGCGCCAGAAGACTATCGTCAATGAATCGCTGGTTAATTTCAGACTTCAAAGTCTGGAGCATCTGGCGGTATACTATAAGATCGGAATAAGTGCTCAAGAACTATTTAATTTAGTTCCACCGTCACCCTTCTACCATCGAACCGCAAAGCATAGCATTGATCTGCACCGCTACGTGGATGAAATTCCACTATCGAGCACTAAGCGTTTTGACTCCTTAATTTGAAGGCACTTGTATTTTTCTTGCTCCACGCCTATTTGGCTCATCCTAGGGATGCAGTCTCTCATGTTCACCTGCTTCACAAAGCCAGCATAAGTTACATTTGTCACGAACACCGATACTTTACTCTTTATAACCGAGCCACTCAAAAGTATCATTCACAAACTAATCATGCCTTAAGAGAATAATCTCTTAAAATGTTAAAACCCTACCTATAGCCGTCTCCCCCACCCCTATAACAGCGCCTTTCCTCACATCTAATATCAATTTAACCACAAACACGACAGACAAACAGCATCTGAACGTGAGCATCTGAACGGTAGTTATCAGAAACATCTAAATCCGTACCAGGCGTGAATAGGTTGATAAGTCGACATGCATATATTTTTTTTATTGCATAATAGGCTTTAGGATTGTTTTATTCATAGGGTGAATAAATGACTAAGTCGATGGGTCTGTTTTACCGCACACAGCAAACATGTGAATTTTTAAATAACTCTCTTACAGGGTACAATGTGACGTCTTGAGATATTAAAACATACATATTATAATTATTTACACAACTCAACATGTCAATATAATGCTGCCAACTATTAATAAAAAAAGTAACGAACAACACGAGATGTTGATTTATTCCAACAACCTACTTAACGTTTTTAATAGTATAAATCAAGTTGTCCAGTTATTACCGCATCGAGTTTGCGTGTGTATTTTGTGACAAATAGATCTACCATTTATTACATTTTCTATCCCTTGCGTGTGTGATGAGACAAAGTGATATGTTAAATAGAGATAGCTGCAGTTTTGGCGATTTATCCTTAAATCACGCCATTTTATAGGGACACACGAGTAAGGTAACAAAGACAATAAGGACATTTCCTTTTTTTATATCTGAGAGATAAAGAGAAGTAAGTACTTTTTATACGTATAGGTACGTATTAAATTAATTAATAAATAATATTAATAGTTATTTGTTATACAAGAGTGCAAAGTTGCTTTTTAACCGCGTGCTCAATTTTGATGACCGAGCAAGCGAAGGCTTCTAAAATTAGAATCCTGAGCGTTAGCGAGGGAATCAAAAGAGCACGAGGTGAAAAATCTTTGCACTCGAGTGCAACACGTAACTTTTCATCTCCCCATTTTAACAATATAACATGAAAGAAAATGGCGCACGCAAAGTAAATTAATAAAAAGTACACCAAGGTTCCATATCTGAGTTTTTAACAAACTAAAAGTTGTATGATAAATTCGGCACCATGTAGGTAGAAGTAAATAGGTTTATTTAATGATGTTTTGAATTCAAAAACTTAGTGCACACGATGTTCTAAATTCAATTTACTTTATTTTTACCGTTTATACCGTTTTTATCCTCTAGCGGATAAAAACGGCTTTCGCACTCTGATATCGAAGAGCAAAAATACTCTTCCCGAGATTGGGAGATGAAAAATTCTTTGTTATTCGACCGATTTCGTTTAAAATCGATATTTGGGCTTCCCTTGGGTCAAGAAAGAGGAAATGGATGCCAAAATTTTAAAGTCACCATCATATTGAAATTCTTTGTTATTCGACCTATTTCGTTCAAAATCGATATTTAGGATTCCCTGGGGTCAAGAATGGAAATGGGTTCCAAAATTTTAAAAAGTCACCGCCATATTGAAATTCTTTGTTATTCGACCGATTTCGTTCAAAATCGCTATTTAGAATTCCGTGGGGTCAAGAATTAGGAAATGGGTTCCAAAATTTTAAAAAGTCACCGCCATATTGAAATTCTTTGTTATTCGACCGATTTCGTTCAAAATCGATATTTAGGATTCCCTGGGGTCAAGAATTAGGAAATGGGTTCCAAAATTTTAAAAAGTCACCGCCATATTGAAATTCTTTGTTATTCGACCGATTTCGTTTAAAATCGATATTTGGGCTTCCCTTGGGACAAGAAAGAGGAAATGGATGCCAAAATTTTAAAAGTTACCGCCATATTGAAATTCTTTGTTATTCGACCAATTTTGTTCAAAATCGATAAGTAGGCTTCTCTGGGGTCAAGAAAGAGGAAATGGGTGCCAAAATTTTAAAAAGTCACCGCCATATTGAAATTCTTTGTTATTCGACCGATTTCGTTCAAAATCCATATTGGAGTGTAAAACTGATGGTGACGTATCCAACATCGATCCTGATTTAGACTTCGAAGACCCTGATGCAGAAGGAGACGGAGAATTCAACTAATTCTATAACTTTGGTTTCGAAATAAATATAATTATTTTACAATTATTCGTTTTTTTATTACCTTTACAGACCTACATACATAATATTGCTATATCAGTCCCATAAGATGCAGGCAGAGGCTATTATAGTGTATTATCTATGGCTATACTTATTACTTTTATTTTTTTTACACACGTACTTAAAGTAGGTGCATAGGTGAATAACTTGATAACTCACTGGTGAACAACTTGATATGTCATTTTTATATAATAAATACGGTAAATTCATTCAATAATCTTATGTTATCTGAAAACGCAAAGCAAATGAATTACATACAGATAAAAAAATATTTAATAACATAAAATCTGAATTTACAGATAAAGTTTAAACTTAAAAATGGCTGCCCTGAAAAATGTGCATTTTCGACTTATTCAGATATTCACGCCTGGTACGGAAATATTAATCAATTACTCTAATCTAAGCGTACAGGCAATATTTATTCAATTACTATCGCAATCCCTCAATCAAATATAACGACCTAGACACGAAAGCATCTACTAGTCCGATGAGTCTCTGGCAGAGACTGAATTCGTATAGTCAAAATAGCTGTATTTAAACAAATATTTCAAGAAGGCGCTCAAGATGGCGTGCCCACGCTGTCAACAATGACAAATGTCGATTCAATTAAACTAATTTCAATAAACAAAATGATGAAATCTTAATCATTTCTAAAAATCGTTATTAATTTTAAACATGAATCTGACACATTATAGGTACCAGCAACAATATCCGAGGTTTCCAGCTTACCTAAAGTGAAGACCACGCTAGTGCTGATGTCGTGTGCTATGAACTGTCCGAACTGCATGAACAGCAGGTTGTGCGTGCGGCTGGGGTGACTGCCGTCCAGAATGAGGGCGCTGCTGACTGCCCGCGCTGGCGGCAGCGGGACTCCGAGTACCGAGATCCTGATCGCCCAAATACCTGAACACCAAGAAGGATTTTTCAAAAAGCATGTCTGTACAACTTTCTCATTTACTAGCTAATGCCCGCGACTTTGTCTTTGTGATTTCGTTATAAAATCCCGCGGCTTGATTTTCCGGGATGCCTATGTCACCCTCCAGGTTCTCAACTGTAGCTATCCAAAAAATCACATCAATCCGTAGCTTTGTTGCAGTGTGATTGACGGACAAACCAACAAACAAACACACTATTTATAATATGTACCTTTTAGTAGGGAAGAATTAATACTACGATAGTAAAGGAAATCTAATTAAATTTAAGAACACAAAAGCTACTATTGTGACTTAAATATGATAGTTAGATATATTCCCTCGGGCACTTTTTGTAGAAAATAATGAGTAGGTACTTTAATTATTTAGTACATAATTTTTATGTATCATCAATAGGTTTCTGAGCACACGCCAAATAATGCATTTTATAGGCAAAATTTTGCTACTTTGCGTAGCATTATTGCAATTTTCTTAAGGATCTCTATTTTTTTTTGAAAATAAGTTATAGCCTATGTTACTTCCTGATAACTTAGCTTTCTCTTGGTGAAAAAATGGTTAAAATTCGTCCAGTAGTTACAGAGCCTATTCGGTACAAACAAACAAAAAAACAAACAAACAAAAAACAAACAAACAAAAAAATCTTTCCTCTTTATAATATTAGCATAGATCACAACCCATCGTCGGCAGATTACTGGACATAGGCCGCTAGTTATAGAAGGCTATAGTTCAGCACGTTAGCAATGTGCGGATCGGCAAACTTCACACCTTGCTTTTGACGGCTCTTGAATGATCTCACCTGGTGGAAGTGACGAGTCAATCGAAGATGGCAGCGTGCTGACAAGGATTAAACTAAAACCAGTCACACTAAATCTCCCATATCAGCACCCTTCAAAATATCTATGGGTATACTTAATTTGTTTCTTTGCTGTATCTTACCGGAATGCTTAATTGGCTTGGCAGTAAGTCTGCCGATAAGATGCTTACTTAATAGCAATTGCGTTTCATAACTTTAATGCTAGGCTATTAAGCTTTATTTAGGCTCAGGGTCACTCAGCGAGCGATGGAGAGAGCTATGCTCGGTATATCCCTGCGAGATCAAATCAGAAATGAGGAGATCCGTAGGAGAACCAAAGTCACCGATATAGCTCAGCGAGTCGCGAAACTGAAGTGGAAATGGGCGGGGCACATAGTTCGAAGAGCTGATGGTCGTTGGGGTGCTGGAGTGGCGACCCCGCACCGGGAAGCGCAGTGTTGGCAGACCCCCCACCAGGTGGACCGACGACATCAAACGAGTCGCAGGGAGCTGCTGGATGCAAGCGGCGCAAGACCGAAGCCTGTGGAAGTCCATGCAGGAGACCTTTGTCCAGCAGTGGACGTCTATAGGTTGATAAAGAAGAAAGAAGAAGATTAAGGTTTATTCTGCTGAAAATACTCTTCAAGAAATAATACCGTCACTATAAGAAGGTGGTAGGAGCCTCTCGTAGCCAGTGTTGACGGCGCCCCAGCTCGGGTTGGCCTGGTTGTTACAGCTGCCATCAATGCTTCGGTATTTACTGGCTGCTTCTGGACACGAGGGTACCGGTGGGCAGAATGGTCCTACAAACATTATACTCGGTATGAAACAGGAGTTGGGTTTTAATTAACCATTGACTGATCTCACTTGTTGATAATTTTATTAGACTTTTTGTTTCATGCATCTGCCGTCCAGAAAAGACCAAAAAAAATTTAGAAGATAAAAACCAAATACCCCAGCTGGGAATCCACCCCAGTATCTTCCAGGATGAGTACTAGGATGAGGGAGGATGAGTATCGGTTATACCTCACCATTAATCGTTTAACGGTTAAACTTTAACCGAAAGCATTGAAATCATGGGCCCACCGCATTATTATCCCAAGACATCCTTCAATTCCTTCACCATGAGATAAGCTGAAGGAGTCTCTTCTAAACAATGAGGAATATAACACAGAGAAAGATGTTTCAGTTGCTTTTTCTAACAAAAACTCACCATCTGTATGATCAGTGAATCTCAAAGCCAACTCGTCATCCGACAGCGCTTGTCTGGATTTCAACTCCTGTGCAGCGAACAGGTTTAGCAATGCCCCGCGTCCCAGCTTCTGTGATCTTTTTTCGTATGTCACGAGAGACTAGAAACAAATATTTAGTTAATCTTTGATCAATAAGAATTTTAAAAGGTGTGTGTGTATGTGTGTGTGTGTTTGTGTGTGTGTGTGTGTGTGTGTGTGTGTGTGTATGTGTGTGTGTGTGTGTGTGTGTGTGTGTGTGTGTGTGTGTGTGTGTGTGTGTGTGTGTGTGTGTGTGTGTGTGTGTGTGTGTGTGTGTGTGTGTGTGTGTGTGTGTGTGTGTGTGTGTGTGTGTGTGTGTGTGTGTGTGTGTGTGTGTGTGTGTGTGTGTGTGTGTGTGTGTGTGTGTGTGTGTGTGTGTGTGTGTGTGTGTGTGTGTGTGTGTGTGTGTGTGTGTGTGTGTGTGTGTGTGTGTGTGTGTGTGTGTGTGTGTGTGTGTGTGTGTGTGTGTGTGTGTGTGTTTGTATGTATGCATGACATAAATAGTTATAGCGTTTTGGCCAGGCTTCGTGAAGGAAAATATCGTAAGGAAACCTGCATGCCTGAGCTCCCCATACTGTTCTCAAAGGTCTAAAAAGTCTGCCAATCCTTTGCACTTGGACAGTGGCCAAGCACGAAATGGTTCTTCAATCCAAACAAGCCCACCTTATTTTAGAGGAAAACTGTGCTCGGAACTGTACTGGCGACGTTTTGATATGAATGAATAAATGCGCTGAAATTATGGCGTGAAACCTGCATATTCCGAGAGAAATTCTGGGATTATGTCTAGTCTACTAAAGTAAATCTCCTCTATAGAATTATATTCCTCAATAATTGTCTCCTAAGATCACCAGGTGTTCACCCAGTACTGAGACGAACAAAAGATATTAGTATACCAGGTGGTGGCCAAAGCTCGGAGAAGTGGTATTGACAACAGCGTAATGCTCCTTCTGCAATCCTTCAGCACGTTCCAGCCACCGCTTCAGCTTCTGCCGCGAGTGATTGTGGGCTGCCTTCACGTCTTCCACGTTGATTGCTGAGCGGAACTTGCGATCTGACTCCGCTGGAATCAAGTTTATAACAGAATCAGTATACCCGTATCTGATTTATATACCTATTGGTACCTCTTACTGGACTTATCCACAGGGATCCATGAATATTAAAATCGCACAGTGCGCCATGGAGACGGCTATGTCAGGTTATTTTCTGAAGGATCTCCATCCGGAATAAAGTGAGCTGCAGGAGAACCAAGCCCAAACCATTACTAAACTGAAGTTGCAATTGGCAGGCTATGCTTGAAGTAGGATAGCCGTTGATGCCGGAAAGTATCTGAGTGCACTTTGGACCTACGATATAAAGAGAGTGGTGGGAAGCAGTTGGATGATGGAGGAATACTGAGGACAGGATGTGATGGCGTTCGTAAGGGAAGGCCAACATTGGAAGTCCACAGGCCGATGTGATGATGATGATGAGGATGATATCACGTACCTGCATGGCTTTTGCCTGTGAAACAGCATACTCCGACCCGCGTGCCATGGCATTGCGGGTTGTACGAGCCAGACCGCACGTGAGCTGGGCACTGGACGTGCGGCACGCAGACACCCTGCCTCGGACACACCACCCTTACTATAGAGTACGGACACACTTACCTGCATGGCTTCTGCCTGTGAAACAGCACACTCCGACCCGCGCGCCATCCAAGTGGCACTGTGGGTTGTACGAGTCAGGCCGCACGTGAGCTGGGCACTGGACGTGCGGCACGCAGACACCTTGCCTCAGACACACCTCCTTACTACAGAGTACGGACACACTTACCTGCATGGCTTCTGCCTGTGAAACAGCACACTCCGACCCGCGCGCCATCCAAGTGGCACTGTGGGTTGTACGAGCCAGGCCGCACGTGAGCTGGGCACTGGACGTGCGGCACGCAGACACCCTGCCTCGGACACACCACCCTTACTATAGAGTACGGACACACTTACCTGCATGGCTTCTGCCTGTGAAACAGCACACTCCGACCCGCGCGCCATCCAAGTGGCACTGTGGGTTGTACGAGCCAGGCCGCACGTGAGCTGGGCACTGGACGTGCGGCACGCAGACACCCTGCCTCGGACACACCACACTTACTATAGAGCACGGACACACTTACCTGCATGGCTTCTGCCTGTGAAACAGCACACTCCGACCCGCGCGCCATCCAAGTGGCACTGCGGGTTGTGCGAGCCAGGCCGCACGTGAGCTGGGCACTGGACGTGTGGCACGCAGACACCCTGCCTCGGACACACCACCCTTACTATAGAGCATGGACACACGTACCTGCATGGCTTCTGCCTGTGAAACAGCACACTCCGACCCGCGCGCCATCCAAGTGGCACTGCGGGTTGTACGAGCCAGACCGCACGTGAGCTGGGCACTGGACGTGCGGCACGCAGGCACCCTGCCTCGGACATATAGCACAAGGACGCTCCGTACTGTGTACATGCTCTGAAATATTGATTTTAATGCTAGACTAGATAGCCCTTAGCTTCAATCTCACCTTATGCTAAAGTAACGATGCAGTCCAAAATCAGTGGACTAATTTGAAAGGTTAGCAGTTTTTTTAAATAAACCCTACACCAATTCCAATTTTACACACCATCGACTTTAACGGTAACTATCCACGGGCAAAGCAAAACCAGACCAGAGACATTTTAGAAATTATAAAAAGATATTGCCCCCGCCGGGAATCTACCTCGAGACCTCAGAGTTTAAGCGGAGCGCTCATAACTGTGCCAGGGAGGACGTCTAAAAAAAGAAGATACAATGACGTAAGGCTCTTCATAAAAAAATTATATACGACGTTTTTCGTTGCGTCGACCGTACTAAAGTTGAGCCTATTACTTTTCTTAGAGAGGAGACCTGCTCTCAGTCATGGGCCGTTAATGGGTTGATGATTGAATTGAAGTAATTCAACCTAAATCATAGAGAACCCTGACGTGCCGTGCCCGTGTCCATGACTGACAAACTGCTCGACAAACTATATCAGGTCAAGCCAAGCCTCTTACTTTGGAAGTTTCTAACAAAGTTCCGCTCCAAAGGTAGGCCCAAAACAAGCAATGAATGTGTACTCCCATGTAATTATTTTCTATACTGGTACTGTTAATTACATTTTTGATGATTACTGTGATGAATACACCCTTCCACAGCACAGTACGTTTTTCTCCGAAATATTTTCTGCGAACTCGTCGTACTAACGCGACGATACTGCGTAGGCTTACTAGAATTGCATCCGCGTCGACTATTGCGTTTCTAGAAGTATTTTATTCTAAGCCTCTTACCTTTTTCATCATGCACCCCGTAATGACCACCCAAAGTCTCACCATGCGGTTCACTCACTACACTTTTTATTGGACTCAAAACCACTACGTAAATAAGAATTTGATACGCGAACTTGATTTCTCTCAATGATCTCATATTTAAGCTTTAGGCGTTGCTTTAATTTAAAAGAAATGATTAAAAAACGTGATTTATGTAATTTTATATTCACATGTTGATCGGGCCAAGTGCTAATGGTTAGACTTGACGTAAAAATGGCCGAGGAATAGTGAAACATAGATTAGTTGAAAAAAATACCAAATTGAGGGTGGGTACAAAGCTTTTTGAAGTAAAGATTTCGCTCAAAACCAACATTTACCTACCTACTACCTACATACATTTTGTTTGTACCAACCATGAACGTATAAAATAAATAGGGTCCATAGTAGCAACTACATTTCTCTTTCAACTCAAGTTTATCTATCGTGTATTCATTCTATATTTCTCTACAAATAAAATCGGTCAAGTGCGAGCCTCGGTCTTTTAGGGTTCCGTTAAAAAAAATTAAATTAAAATATTTCCATGTACCCATGGAAATATTTTAATTTAATTTTTTTAATTTAATTTAATTTTTATTATTTGTTGTTATAGCGGCAATAGAAATACAAAATATGTGAAAATTTCAACTGTCTATCTATTACGGTTTACGAGATACAGGCCGTTGACAGACGGACGGACGGACATCGGAGGATAGGGTCCCGTTGGCACCCTTTGGGTACGAAACCCTAAAAAGAGAAACCTGCTTGCCTGAGAGTTCTCCTAAATGTTCTTAAAGATTTACATTTACAAATAGATAACACCATTGAACTCCAGTTCCTCAATCCTGATGCTGCTGGGTGCTGCCCACAGAACAGAACAGGGCATATTGAGGAAATGTCGATTGTGAATTTATATTATGGGTACCAAATATGGACTAATAGGAACATAATGGCGTAGTGTGGCCGTAAAAAAGTACCAGCTCCTCAATCCTGATGCTGTCGGGATTAAAAGACTGCGAATAATTTATCAATTGATATTGAAGGTACCAAATATCTTCTATAAATATAAAAATCTCGTGTCACGATGTATGTTCGGGATAAATTCGAAAACTACCGAACTGATTTTGATCAAACTTCGTAACTATCTGTAATTTGGTCCAACTTATAAGATAGGATAGTTTTTATCTTAATTATCGACATCAATATTTGTTATTGCAAATTAAAATATGTTAATTACACGGCAGTCATTGACCGAGCGAAGCGAGGTCTCTGAGTTAACTAGAGCGATTTGCACTTGTCCGTCCGTCCGTCCGTCCGTCCGTCCGTCCGTCCGTCCGTCCGTCCGTCTGTCAGAGCCTTATAACTTTTGAATTACTGAACGTAATTACTTCAAATTTGATATAATATGTAAACCGATGGCCTCCAGCCAAAAATGGCTTAAAAAGTTATAAAAATCTTTATTTCAGGGGGGCTCTCATAGAAGCGAATGCGAAGTAAAAAAAAAATATCGCGTTACATAAAATTGTTACGTATCATTTTGAAGATAATTTTGAACTGAGTACAAAAATATTTTTTTTTTTAATTTTTCCCTTAAAATTGACGAAATGGGGGGCTTTCAAAGTGGCGATTTTATACGCTCGCTTGAAGACGCTCTCTAGGAAAATCCGCTATGGATTTTCAAACTGATTTTATTTTTTTAGGTCACTTATATCCTGTACTTGAACAACAAATACTAAAATTATATGAATATCATAAAGAAACGAGATTATTTAATTTTTAATGGGCATCAGTAATTCATATAGCATCAACATAGCTTCACAATAATGCTAATAGATGGCGCAGTCAGTAACTATTCCCATGGAACTACGAGTTACGACTACGACCTATCCCAAAAACAGTTTTGCGTCGACCATTATTATTTAGTTACTTATTATAATACAATAATTGTATTGTAATTTTTTTTGTACCATATTATTCAATTAAAATTATTTTTTAGTTAAATTTTAGTTAAATATTGTATATTTTCTATTCGCGTCGATAGATGACGATTTGTACAGATGCCCGTAACCCGGTTTCACTCGTTAGTACCTACATAATAATTCAATGTTTTCACTAACGTTCCCTAACCTTTACGGGCTACCTATAAGTTAGGTGATTGATGTTTTCTGTCAACTTATTTATCACGATCCTGTACGGGACACCTAAAAGGATATTGGGACGGATGTTAGGACTTAGGATTGTATTTAGGAGCTACCTACGTTAAGAGACTCCTACTTAGGGGATGATTTAGGTATGTTTGGTGAAAACGGGCATAATAATAATGTCAGTTTTGGTTATCATGTATCGATTGAATGAATAATCATGGGATACCGTTACCGCGAGGTCTCAGTTCGGGGCGAACCACTAGTATACCTATATACAGTTCGAGATTTCTTTAATTAAATCTCGAACGATGTTAGATTGTGGTTATCTAGATTGTGTTATAATTTTGCATTACTGATATTATAAATGCGAAAGTGTGTTTTTTTGTTGGTTTGTTCTTCAATCACGTCGTAAGTGAGCTTCGGATTGATGCGATTTTTTGCATGTAGGGTGTATTAGGGGGCTCTCAGACCGGGAGAGCTACTTTTTATCTCGGATAATTAAAGAGTTCCCGCGGGATTTTTAAAACTAAATCCATACGGACAATGTCGCGGGCATCCGCTAGTATTATACTATAACATTGAACTCCAGGTTCCAGCTGTTTGTACCGTTGCGTTTGTTTTGTAGCTTACCCGTGCCATCCCGTGCGAAGCCGAGGCGGGTAAACTAATTAGTAAATGAGAATATCATTTTCAACATAGGTAAAAAGATAACTAATTCACGCCATCTATTTGAGAAAAGCAAATTAAATAGGTACCTAGTAAGGTAAAAAAGAAACCAAAGTAATATAGGTACAAATAACTTATTTATTTATTCTTGCACAGTTTCTTAATAAAATTATTGTTGTTCTTATCTATTATATTGTTCACCAATTACAATATTATTATAATACTAATATATACAAATATACTTAATAGCTGATATAAATTCAAGTCTAAATTGGAATACAGTTGAATACATAGTAACTTAATATTTATATTTCATTTTAATACAACGAACAGAACTCAGATCTTCTTTTAAGATCTTCTATACTAATATTATAAAGAGGAAAGATTTTTTCACCAATAGAAAGCTAAGTTATCAGGAAGTAGCATAGGCTATAATTTATTGTCAAAAAAATTAGAGATCCTTAAGAAAATTGCAATAATGTAACCCAAAGTAGGAACATTTTGCCTAATTTTGCCTATAAAATGTATTATTTGGCGTGTGCTGAGAAAAATATTGATGATACATAAAAATGATGTACTACATGATTAAAGTACTCATTATTCTCTACAAAAAGTCCCCGAGGGAATATATATCTAACTATCATAATATTTAAGTCACAATAGTAGCTTTTGTGTTCTAAAATTTAATTTGATCGCCTTTATGATCGTGGTATTAATTCTTCCTTACTAATACTATAAATGCGAAAGTATGTTGGTTTGTCCTTCAATCACGCAGCAACAGAGCTACGGATCGACGTGATTTTTTGCATGGGTATAGTTGGGGACCTGGAGAGTGACATAGGCTCCTTTTTATCAAGGAAAATCAAAGAGTTCCCGAGGGATTTTAAAAACTACATCCAGGCGGACGAAGTCGCGGGCATCAGCTAGTCTTAAAATAAAATAGAAATTGTTAAATTAGTTATACATAATTTCAATTCTAACTAGCTTTTCCCGCGATTTTGCCTCTGTCACTCTCCAAGTCCTCATCGTGCAGAATGTTGAAAAAAATACCGCCCCCCCCCCCCTTATCTCCGAAGTTTACCAATCGAAAAATCAGAAATAATTATGGTCAATAGGTTTGTATCTTTATAGGAAAAATAAAACCAACGCTTTAACTTGCATAGTTTTTTTGATATTAACAATAAACCTCTACAAAGTTAACGATTAGTAAAATCAAAAAAATATGAATTTAAGCAAATTAATACAATACAATCGTTTTATTTGAATACTTTTACTTCTGGAGTACGGAACCCTCGGTGCGCGAATTCGACTCGCACTTGGCCGTTTTTTTACTTATCTCCTTCCCTCTTTTTTACCACGGCAGAACTCTATTTCAGAGATTCTAACACAGAATTTGCTTCTCATGAACACCGTGTCATTGATTTCTAGCTCCTCACCTACTCGTACATAATTATCGTCATCATCATCATTATCAACCCATCATCGGCTCACTACTGAGCGCAGGTCTCCTCTCAGAGAAGGGCTATAGGCCATAGTCCACCATGCTGGCCCAATGCGAATTGGCGGACTTCACACACCTTCGAGAACATTATGAAGAACTCTCAGGTGTGCAGGTTTCCTCACGATGTTTTCCTTCACCGTTAAAGCATGTGATATTTAATTTCTTAAACGCACTTAACTTCGACAAGTTAGAGGTGCGTACCCGGGATCGAACCTGCGATCCCCCGAATAGGAGACCACAGTCGTAACCACTTAGGCTATCACTCATATAATTATACGTACTACAAACCTTCCCACAATGCAAGTTACTATTACCCCTAGCTATCAAAGCAAAATAGATCAAATCAGATAAAATTAATCTATGCTAAGTAGTGATAGCCTCTGCAGCCTTTCGGGGGGTCCGGAGTTCGATCCCAGGCACCGATTCCATCTCTGACTTTTCTGCTCCAAGCTCCATAGTGTTCTGAAAGGTGTGAGAACTCGATACTTAGCCAGCGTGATGGACTTATGGACTTGTGCCCAATAGAAGGCCGGTGATTGGTTGAAATAAACTGGATAACCTGTCTAAAAGTTATTCCATTGATCGTATTTATATTCGATGACATTAGCGTCAAAGCAAAATATTGATTAAAAAAAATTGTTTGTCTGTAAAGTCGGTTTACGCACGATAGTTTTACGTTATAATGTCATAAAGAACATTGCCGATGACTGGCGGGCGGCACTAGCCAACGCTTGGGCCGATCGTGCCTCGCTCTATCGCTTGTTCCGCGCTCTCGCTTGCACGCTCAGGCTCAGGCGGAACGTGACACTTTTTCGTGCGTGCAGCCGGTGTTCATCGATTTATAAGACGTTATCACGTCAAAAATATTGGGTAAAATATTGATTCAAGTCACAAATTGAGTACATACAACCGATTTTAATAATTATGGAGCTTTACGGAGCGTATTGTACATACGTAAACTTATAAGAATGCATACATGCATGAATTGAGCTCTATTTCAAAGCTGTTATGGTATATCTTACTTTGACGCTAATGTCATCTAATACGATCACGATCAATGGAATAACTTTAGACAATCGCACCTCTGATTATGATTTATACGGCTTCTGCACTTTTACAGTACCCGGCGATATATATTGCACATCGGCCTTTGGAATAAAAGGCTATTTCTATTCTATTGCAAGGAAAGCTAGCCAGAAATTCACGTACCTAGTAATTACTGAAATCTCTTCACAATCGGCGAGCACATCACGTAACATAATATATAAAAAAATGCAGTCGAACTGTGAATAGAAAAGAATAGCGTTTTATTCCAAAGGCCGATGTGCAATATATATCGCCAGGTACTGTACAAACAATCGTTTGTGCGAAAATCTCAAAACATTTTTTGTTGTCAGCTGCTCTTATTTAGTTGATTGCAGTTTTCTTGTATTTGAAGAGGTGTAGAAGTCTTAGTAGGCTTAATGACATTAATTAATTTACGAGGAGTCCAACGGAATCTTCTTTGTAAGCTTAGATTCGCCCGGAAGTAGAAACGCGAGTAAACCACCAACTGTAATTAAAAAATACAATATTAGGAAAGATTTTTTTTTTTTGTAATTCATTAGACTTAAGGTTGAAGACAAGGGTCTGCCCGCGAAATTCAAATTTAATTTGGTTTTTCGCAATTTGTAAACTAATACGACAAAATAGGCTTATGGCCTTCTAATTGCGCCAGTGGAATTATCATCTTCACAGGTTTACATAAAAATCTTTACTCGAAAGTGACCAGTTTAAGAAATTAATCAAAATACTGAGTTGGACGTGAGTTACTCACAAATTAGTCGATATTTTGATTAATTTCTTAAACTGGACACATTCAAGTAAAAATTTTTATGTAAACCTGTGAAGATGATACTGCCATCGTCGCAATTAGAATGCCATAAGCCTACTTTGTCGTATTAGTTTAAAAATTGCGAAAAACCAAATTAAATTTGAATTTCGCGGGCAGACCCTTGTCATCAACCTTAAGTACGTATGACTTTAAATGGAGTTTTTTGCGAACGTCACACTGATGCAGCAAGAACGCTATAAATTCAGCCAATCAGTGGCGATTGCGAACGGCACACTAATTTTTACGCAATCCCTCTGTGGAACTCAAAAATGCTTCCGATAGTTACCAATGGTCAGTCCGCCGAAGGAATAGAAGGCGAGCTCGCAATCGCTGACCAGCATGTTCTTCAGGATGTTGATGCCCAGGAAGGAGCTGCCCCGCCCCAACATCAGAGTCACGCATACCGCCATCGCCCTTAAAATAAATAAAAAATTAAGCGGGGACTGCCGCGGTAAAGCTATTGCATAGCATTTTTTATCAACTTATGCAATTATACCGTGCCGCACTTGTGCCGTGTGGTGACGGCAGATCAGAATACAGTTGTCACCACCCCTCCTCTTCCCGCGGGTGTCGTACGAGGCGACTAAGGGAATATAACGGAGAACGGGCAGCAGCGTCCTCTGTGCTACTACTGCCATCTACTGCGATCACCAACCCGTCTGCCCCGCGTGGTGATTAGGGGCAAACCCTCCCCTTGGGAGGGGCCTTTAGTCCAGCAGTGGACTGTTATAGGCTATTGATGATGATGCAATTATAATATTTACGCAATATTTTTTTTGCATGATAAAAATTATGCAAAAAAAATTAAAAAACAAACAAACAAGAAAAGCGCACTGTCACTACTTCGCGAGTGAGATTCGAACCTGCGACATCATAAGAAAGCGGCCGCTCGCCCACTGCGCCAAACAGAGCTATTTGTGAACCTCTAAGTCTAAAGTGTTGAACGGTTACTGAACGACGGTGTTAGGTTTATTTTCGTTACGGAATTTCTTGATTCGGTCGCCGCGCTCAAACTGTTTGTCCTAGTTCAAAGCCCGCGATAAAAGCTATGCAATAGCTTAAAAAGGAGTGTGCTTTATACCACACGACTCAAGTAAAACTTACGAAACCCAACTGGCTATGAGAGAAAGAGAGAAAGAAAATGTGTGCTCGCACCTTTCTCTTTTGCCCCTACAGTAATATACGAAACGTAACTCTCTCTTTCTATCTTCACTAACTTATATCTCCCTCTCAACTTCCGTTCGCCTCGCCCGATCACACTTTTCGTAACGCATTCACCAGCTTACTCCCCAAGTTTAGCGCGCGTAAAGAAGTTTTACTTCAATGAAGTCGGTTAAAAATATCTAGATAAATATGGGGCAAAAATGGAAACTTATATTGTATCTAAGGTTGCCTGTTTGTCGAAATTCAAGTTAAAAATTATTTATTTCACGTAGGCCAACCTGTGGCTTTTATGACACGTCAAGATTCTACCACCGGTTCGGAAAGCGAATTCTGCTGAGAAGAGCCGGCAAGATATTCACCAGTTGCTCTTTTCAAAAAATTAATTTAACGATATGATTATGTAGCTAAGTATAAGTTATTAAACTATCTTGTGGGCAGCTGGATGCCAAGCCAATTTCCCCCATGCACTTTGTAATACCCGGCTTTGTAATGGCAAATCCCCCAGATTATGTAAGCCGATGGCATCAGACCGCAGATGAGTCCCCGAGAGCCGCTAGATGCTGAGAAAGTTGCAAGAGACTTTTGTCCAAGAGTGGATGTTTAATGGTTGATAAGGAAAAGAAGAAGTGGAGCAAACAAGAAAAAGACATGAACATTCCCAAAAGCTTTTATATAAAATCCATAGGATAAAAGAAAATTTCGCAAAACCTGCCTATTCCTAAAACTTTATTTTTTTTTATTCGATGACAAGCTAGTCCTTTACTGCGATCTCACCTGATGGTAAGTGACGATGCGGTCTCAGATGGTAGCGGGCTAACTTGGAAGGAGTATGGCAGTGAACATTCAACCCATACCCCTAATTGGTTTCTACACGCTACCGTGCCGGAACGCTAAATCGCTTGGCGGCACGTCTTTGACGGTAGGGTGGTAACAAGCCGCGGCCAAAGCCTCTCACCAGACCAGACCAGAGACAATTCAGAAATTATAAATTCCCAAATTGACCCCGCCGGGAATCGAACCCGAGACCTCCCAGTTATAAGGCAAACTTTTTTACATGGCGTTGTTTAAAACTTACTTGACATAAGTAGGGAAGACGGCGACGCTGAAGGTCGACAGCATGCCGAAGTTCAGCATGCCTGAACAGAAGATGACCAAACACACGGTGCTCGCGATCCAGGAGTGCATCACAGCGACGCAGATCCCGGCCACACCAGATACCAACTGAAAAATAATACAAACAATTTAAAATTATATTGGAAGCAGGTGTTACGAGTACTTTGCGTAAACTTGTACAAGAAATACGAAAAACTTATATCAAACACAAAATCCTTACTAAATATTATAAAAGCGAAAGTGTCTGCTTGTTGGTTTGCCTTTCAACCAAACAGCAACGGAGGAACGGATCGACGTTTTTGCATGGGTAAAGATGAGAATTTCGAGACAGGTTATAATAGGTACCTTATAAGGAAACACAGAGGGTTCCCTCCCGCATTTTTGGAAACCTGCCTCCAAGCGGACGAAGTTCAAAAATATCCTACGTTTTTGTACCGTGCCGTGGACTAGTTTATTATATCCTACTTCTTACTAATACTATAAATGCGAGTTTGTGAAGATGGATGGATGGATAGATGGATGTTTGTTACTCGCCATAACGAATGAACCGATTTGGCTGAAATTTGGAATAGAGATAGCCCCTACCAAGGTTTAGCACAAAAGTTACATTTTATTCCGGAAAATTAAAGAGTTCCCGCGGGAAATAAAAAAAAATTAAGTGGCACTCGGGGACTGCCGCGGTAAAGCTATTGCATAGCATTTTTTATCAACTTATGCAATTATAATATTTATGCAATATTTTTTTTGCATAATAAAAATTATGCAAAAAAATAATTTTAAAAACAAACAAACAAGAAAAGCGCACTGTCACTACTTCACGAGTGAGATTCGAACCTGCGACATCATACACCATACGGTAAAGAAAGCGGCCGCTCACCCACTGCGCCAAACAGAGCTACTTTTGAACCTCTAAAATGTTGACCGCTTACTGAATGACGGTGTTAGGTTTATTTTCGTTACGGAATTTCTTGATTCGGTCGCCGCGCTCAAACTGTTTGTTCTAGTTCAAAGCCCGCGATAAAAGCTATGCAATATCTTAAAAACTTACAAGAAACAAAAACCTTAGTTAATATCATAAAAGCGACAGTGTCTGTTTGTTAGTTTGTCTTTCAATCATACAGCAACGGAGGAACGGATCGACGTGGTTTTTTTGCATGGGTAGTTAAAGATGAGGATATTGAGACGTAGATTTTATTATGTACCTTTTATACGGACAAACTCTCAGGCATTTTTGAAAATTTGACTCCAAGCGGACGAAGTTCAAAAGTATCATACGTTTTTGTACCGTGCCGTAGACTTGTTTATTATATCCTACTGGATTGATGGATGTATGGATCGATGTTTGTTACTCTTTAACGTCACAACGAATGAACCCAGGTTTAGCACAAAAGCTACATTTTATTCCGGAAAATTAAAGAGTTCCCGCTGGAATTAAAAAAACTTAGTCTACGCGGACGAAGTTGCGGGCATCATCTAGTTAATCATCAATGAAGCGTTTCATAACTTACTTGGATGCTAATAAGCATCTGTTTCCTCCCAACGTAATTGATCACACTACTCAGAAACACGTTGAGGGCGGCGATCATGATACTGATCACGAACACGGTGATCATCGCGAACTGGTTGAGACTGCAATCGTTGGGCTGGAACAAAGATTATTATTCAAATCATTCAAAAATTATTTATTACACGTAGGCCGACCTGTGGCTATTATGACACGTCATGGCTATATCACCGGTTCGGAAAGCGAATTCTGCTGAGAAGAGCCGGCAAGAAACTCAGCGGTTGCTCTTTTCAAAATAATCATTTTACAATATTATTATGTACTTAGCTATTACATTGTAATAAGTTGTTTATACTGTCTTATGGGCAGCTGGATGCCAAGCCGATTTAATCCATGCAACTTTGTTAGAATAGAATAGAATAAAATATTTCCACAATGAGAGAAAGTTCCAAAAATGCGTACTACAATTCAATACATGTTAAAAAGGGCAGACAGAAAACAGCTCCATCCCCGCCGGTGGCACCCGTTCAAGAGTATGACGCATGATCCAGCCGTTGCTTCGCTCAACCATATTTAAGGGAACGTAACAACCCGCACCACGTGTCTGGATGAAATAATTATTACAACAAATCTTATAATATAAGTATAAAAGGAAAAGGTAGCTGACAGACTGGCTGAATGACGCATAGCTCAAACCACTGGACGGATCCGTCTGAAATTTGGCATACAGATAGCTATTACGACGTAGGCATCCGCTAAGAAAGGATTTTTGAAAATTGAACCCTTAAGGGGGTAAAATAAGGGTCTGAAAAATCAAAATTATCGTGATTGAAGCCGCGGGCAGCTAACGTATTACTATAACTAAATTTAAATTAAAACAAAATCCTAAATATCAGGAAGCTAAATATAAAAATACTAGTGGTTCGCCCCGAACTGAGACCTCGCGGTAACGGTATCCCATGATTATTCATTCAATCGATACATGATAACCAAAACTGACATTATTATTATGCCCGTTTTCACCAAACATACCTAAATCATCCCCTAAGTAGGAGTCTCTTAACGTAGGTAGCTCCTAAATACAATCCTAAGTCCTAACATCCGTCCCAATATCCTTTTAGGTGTCCCGTACAGGATCGTGATAAATAAGTTGACAGAAAACATCAATCACCTAACTTATAGGTAGCCCGTAAAGGTTAGGGAACGTTAGTGAAAACATTGAATTATTTATCAAACATTGAATTTAACTCGTAGTTCCATGGGAATAGTTACTGACTGCGCCATCTATTAGCATTATTGTGAAGCTATGTTGATGCTATATGAATTACTGACGCCCATTAAAAATTAAATAATCTCGTTTCTTTATAATATTCATATAATTTTAGTATTTGTTGTTCAAGTACAGGATATAAGTGACCTAAAAACATAAAATCAGTTTGAAAATCCATAGCGGATTTTTCTAGAGAGCGTCTTCAAGCGAGCGTATAAAATCGCCACTTTGAAAGCCCCCCATTTCGTCAATTTTAAGGGAAAAATTAAAAAAAAAATATTTTTGTACTCAGTTCAAAATTATCTTTAAAATGATACGTAACAATTTTATGTAACGCGATTTTTTTTTTTTTACTTCGCATTCGCTTCTATGAGAGCCCCCCTGAAATAAAGATTTTTATAACTTTTTAAGCCATTTTCGGCTGGAGGCCATCGGTTTACATATTATATCTAAATTTGAAGTAATTACGTTCAGTAATTCAAAAGTTATAAGGCTCTGACAGACGGACGGACGGACGGACGGACGGACGGACAAGTGCAAATCGCCCTAGTTAACTCAAAGACCTTCGCTTCGCTCGGTCGATAATAAGCTATGGTAGCAATAGTTCGGTGCTCGTTATCTAGTGAACTACTGCCACTGAAAAGTAGCACTAGTTCGATCAAACGGACTAACAACTGAACTACTGCTACTAGAGGATACTACTATGTGCCCAGAACGCTGGCTGCGCTACCCCGCTGAACGGCCAAACTTATATGTTGGCCGAGGTAACTTCCAGCCCTCTGATGGGCTCGAATAGAATAGAAGTATTTTTTATTCAAATAAACTTTTACAAGTGGTTTTGAATAGCCGATGAATCTACCACTGGTTCGAAATGCCCTTCCTGCCGAGAAGAATCGGCAAGAAACTCGGCGGTTGCTCTTTTCAAAATAGTTTACAATAAGTACTATGCTATGTATGCAGTGTTTCCACAATGAAAGGAAGTTCCAAAAATGCATACCTACCTACAATTCAATACATGTTAAGATGGGTACACAGAAAGTAGCCCCATTCCCGCCGGTGTCACCCGTTCACGAGCATGACGCATGACTCAGCCGTTGCTTCGCTCAGCCATATTATTTGAGGGAATTTAACAACCCGCATCAAACGACACCACTAGAGTAATGTTTAAAAGAGCGTGACATACTTACCTACTTACAAACACACTTACGCATATTTTATAATATTAGTTGGGATATTAACTAGCTATCGGCTTAACGACAATAATTGTCTGATATTTGTTTAAAAATAACGTTTTATCTAGAGTGAAATCTTATAAATGCATTATTGCAATTATAAAATTGAATATAATTTATAACTATTACAGACAATAATTATTTTATACGAATACCTAATAATTTTATTGTAATCCGATCACACACAACGACACAACCACGGTACGATAGACCCTTAAAAAATCGGCCAAGTGCGAGTCGTACCTCACCCTTTTAGGGTTCCGTACGTATGACCAAATCACTTTTTTTAAAACTAGATACATATTTAGATATCCTAGTTCTTAGAATGATAGTACTAAATTAGCATAAGGGGAAAAATGCTCGCTTGTTTTGGTCACAACTTTGATGGCCCCCTATTTCTTAAAAAAAAATCAAAATTCAAAATTATTTATTTCACGTAGGCCAACCTGTGGCTCTTATGACAAATCATGATTCTACCACCGCGCCGGTTCGGAAAGCGGATTCTGCTGAGAAGAGAATCTTCATTTTTGAAGCTAAAAAATAATAATAAAAAATATTTGAACTCCACATAATGAGTTCTAGACAATGACACCCCACGTGCCACGAAAAAAAAACAAAATTTTATTTCGACTCCTTTTTCATGTATCGGAGCCCCCTTTATTTTTTAATTAAATTTTATTTTTATTATTTGTTGTTATAGCGGCAATAGAAATACACACTCTGTGAAACTTTCAACTGTCTATCTATTACGGTTTACGAGATACAGCCCGCTGACAGACGGACGGACGGACAGACGGACAGCGGAGGCATAGTAATAGGGTCCCGTTGGCACCCTTTGGGTACGGAACCCTAAAAAGGATTTATTATCTTCGACCCATGACCAATTCAAAACAAACGGCACAAATATGAAACTGTTTTCTATGTTTTCGTATATTTGGGCCGCTTGGCCCGCTCCCTTTTAGCCTAGAAGACGAAATAACATTAGACGATAACTATTTATTTCGAGCAGTCAGTTATTAGGCTGACCTCTAAAGAGCGTGCTTTGGTTTGGCTTGACTTGAGACGGAGATATGAAAAGACATAAACATTTTCCGACAAAAATGTCTCATTTTAAATCAGTCTTCAGTCAGAACAGGGAAAGAGACGCCCTCAATCCCTTAGGGTCTAGACAGACTGCAAGCCGACTGAAAAAGTGCAGTTTTAATGCAGACATCGACCATACAACCTGCAGATAACTGCAGTCCGAATCCCGTTCAGTCACCATGCAGTAGTATGATAGATCTTTAGACACGTCACTCTGTTGGTTTATAAAAATAACTGATAAATTCAGAGATAAGGTAATTTCCATCACAATTATGGAAAATCGTTATGTAATTGTAAATTAATTACGTAAATTAATTATGAATTTTAAGATTAATTATGCAAATAGGTATGCATTGTGTAATTTGCTATCATTGTTTGATATAACGTCAACGATGCCTATATCATTTGTTGAATTTAGGTTATCTTTTAGAAATAATTTACGACTTTGCTCGATTTTATGAAAAATAAGTAAAATCTTATAAGTATCTAAAAAACAAATTAACGACATCTACTAATTGCATTTTATAGCATCATACCTACTGTAAATATATAAGAAAATTTGAAATCATAGATTTAGAATTGGTTGTCGCTTGATTAAGCTACCAATCCTGAATCTATAGTGAAAGTGTGAGTTTTGTTGGTTTATTGGTTGGTTAATGACTTTATTATTTGAATTGTTGCAAAGGTATTCGCTTGACAACAATTAGGTATGCCTGATGGAAAGCAATGATAAGGTATATGTTGGAATGCATGGATATAGATAATAACCTAGAGACTTCGGATTTTTATCCCAGATTCGGATAAGTACTTTTTATCCCAAAAAAAAATAACCAAACTCCACGGGGATAAACTCTCCAATAATGACGTAGTCACCGGAACAAATAATTTGGTGAATCTTTGAAACACAATCGGGAAATAAAGAACTACATAATAAATTATTATAATATATTATAGTTTACCTCACTTAATGTCGTATTTTGAATAGAGCTCAGCATTTGGCAAAAGCTGAGGTCGCCTTTACCATTTTCTAATGACTTCATGACCCCGTCCGCTATGAAGGGCAACCACACTATGAACGGATTTAATCTGGAAAATAAAACATAATTCATTGATGATATATAACTAGTGGTTCGCCCCGAACTGAGACCTCGCGGTAACGGTATCCCATGATTATTCATTCAATCGATACATGATAACCAAAACTGACATTATTATTATGCCCGTTTTCACCAAACATACCTAAATCATCCCCTAAGTAGGAGTCTCTTAACGTAGGTAGCTCCTAAATACAATCCTAAGTCCTAACATCCGTCCCAATATCCTTTTAGGTGTCCCGTACAGGATCGTGATAAATAAGTTGACAGAAAACATCAATCACCTAACTTATAGGTAGCCCGTAAAGGTTAGGGAACGTTAGTGAAAACATTGAATTATTTATCAAACATTGAATTTAACTCGTAGTTCCATGGGAATAGTTACTGACTGCGCCATCTATTAGCATTATTGTGAAGCTATGTTGATGCTATATGAATTACTGACGCCCATTAAAAATTAAATAATCTCGTTTCTTTATAATATTCATATAATTTTAGTATTTGTTGTTCAAGTACAGGATATAAGTGACCTAAAAACATAAAATCAGTTTGAAAATCCATAGCGGATTTTTCTAGAGAGCGTCTTCAAGCGAGCGTATAAAATCGCCACTTTGAAAGCCCCCCATTTCGTCAATTTTAAGGGAAAAATTAAAAAAAAAATATTTTTGTACTCAGTTCAAAATTATCTTTAAAATGATACGTAACAATTTTATGTAACGCGATATTTTTTTTTTTACTTCGCATTCGCTTCTATGAGAGCCCCCCTGAAATAAAGATTTTTATAACTTTTTAAGCCATTTTCGGCTGGAGGCCATCGGTTTACATATTATATCTAAATTTGAAGTAATTACGTTCAGTAATTCAAAAGTTATAAGGCTCTGACAGACAGACGGACGGACGGACGGACGGACGGACGGACAAGTGCAAATCGCCCTAGTTAACTCAAAGACCTTCGCTTCGCTCGGTCGAATATAATATAAAGAGGCAAAATCTTTCCTAAGCACTTAAGGTGGAAGACAAGGGTCTGCCCGCGAAATTCAAATTTAATTTGGTTTTTCGCAATTTATAAACTAACACGACAAAGTAGGCTTATGGCCTATGAAGATGATAATTCCACTGGCGCAATTAGAATTGCGCCAGTGGAATTATCATCTTCATAGGTTTACATAAAAATCTTTACTTGAAAGTGACCAGTTTAAGAAATTAATCAAAACACTGAGTTGGCCGTGAGTTACTCACAAATTAGTGAATATTTTGATTAATTTCTTAAACTGGACACTTTCAAGTAAAGATTTTTATGTAAACCTATGAAGATGATAATTCCACTGGCGCAATTCTAATTGCGCCAGTGGAATTATCATCTTCATAGGCCATAAGCCTACTTTGTCGTGTTAGTTTATAAATTGCGAAAAACTAAATTAAATTTGAATTTCGCGGGCAGAACCGTGTCTTCCACCTTAATAATGTGTTCTCAGCCGAGTTTCAATTACCTACTTACGGGGCTAATCCCAATGAGATGGACATAATCTAACTACAGAGTAGATAAAAAAGAGCACAAGTGTATGTGCACACAGGTGCACTCTCTATTTTTGTCGTTTTATAGTTCAATGGGGCGGAAATCGCGTTGACGAATACGAATAAGGAATCAGGAGATTCAAGCCCGGTTTGAGCTAAAAAAAAATATTGGCTTTTTCTATCAAGAAATTGACTCTTTTTGATTGTGTCCAATTGCCGTCACATCGCGCTACGAGACCGAAGGAATATAGAGAGTGCACTTATAGGTATTATTACACTCACCTGTGTAGGTAATATATAATATACATATAAAAATCTCGTGTCACGATGTATGCTCCGGATAAACTCAAAAACTACAGAACCGATTTTGATCAAACTTCGTAACTATCTGTAATTTGGTCCAACTTAAAAGTTGTTTAAAATAGTTTTTATCTTAATTATTGACATCAATATTTGTTATTGCAAATTAAAATATGCTAAGTCATATATACAGTTCGAGATTTAGGTCGCTAGGCAACCTAGTAACCTAAATCTCGAACGATGTTAGATTGCGAGTCTTAACCCAAATAGACTACTTATGTTACTAATATTATAAATGCGAAAGTGTGTTTGTTTATGGGCTTATCCTTCAATCACGCCGCAGCCCGCAACAGAACAACGGATTGACTTGATTTTTTGCATGGGTATAGTTGAGGACTTGGGGAGTGTCATAGGCTACTTTTTATCCCGGAAAATCAAAGAGTTCCCGAGGGAATTTAAAAACTAAATCCACGCGGACGAAGTCGTGGGCATCAGTTAGTATCTTATATTTTACATAATATTTTCCTTTCCTTTCCTTTATTCTCTTAGTTTCGTTAAGATTGACCCTGACGAAATGCGTTCTGGGTATATAAGTATACCGGTAATATGTAAAGTCAAGGAAACTTACCCAACATAAACTATAATGAACAATATGGACAGTAGCACAGTGTTCTTCAGTAGGGGTGGTTTAAGGAGAGGCACAGTCTGCGAGATGATCGATGACCAGAACCC
Organism: Oeneis ivallda; assembly: GCA_029955525.1. NCBI lineage: Eukaryota > Metazoa > Arthropoda > Insecta > Lepidoptera > Nymphalidae > Oeneis > Oeneis ivallda. The sequence continues at coordinate 25,206,875 of JARPMR010000009.1, forward strand.
TTTCGTGGCCTTCCCTGTGTCTTCACCCAAGACCAATGTGCCCACCTGGTTGACAAAAATAATAAGTCGATTTTATATAATCGTGTAGGATTTTCGCAGTGGCCCTTTACCTGTAACTGTTCGAGGCCCGTGGCAAATGAGTCAGATGGAGCCCTCTCCCACCCATATAAAGTAGCTCAACCAACGTTAAAAAAAACTTGAGAGGTGTCAAGGGACACCCGGATAGAACGAAGTTCCTTTCGATTAATTAATTTGGAATTGTGTTCAATATTTTCACACTACAATTATTTTTATTATTAATTTATTAAATAATAAATTAATAATAAAAATAAAAAAATTTGGGAAAAATTCCACATGTAGAAATTACACACATCAAAAGTGTCTAGGGATCAACATATATTTTTGCAATAACTTTTCTCCTGATTGATATTAATTAAAATTTTCTTTAAGGATTCATCAAATAAAGTGTTTTCGTTTGTCACAGTAACGATAAACCAAGTCACCTTTGCATTAATAAAGAAATTTGCTATTTTCCTAATAAAGGGATTTTTGACATTTGAACCACTAACATTAAAGTTCGAAAAAAAGACTGAAATAACAGTTTTCTTTAAAATTTTATTGGGTAACTTAAACAATTAATAATCCGTGTTTCTACCGCGAACACTAACAACACAAGAACATCGGTTTGGCATACTCAAAATGAGTTCATCCAAATCACGCTGTGGAATGGCCGCCCATGTTCGTTGCAACAACAAAAAAAGGTCTTCTTGCCACTGGATACCCTCCATATTCGGCAGAGCTCTTCTCTGTAGCATATCCCATGCATGCTCAATCGGGTTCAAGTCTGGCGACTGAGCAGGCCAGGGCAGGACATTGATGTTAGCTGCGGCGAGAGTCTGTCTTACAACTCTTGCGGTGTGCGGTCGTGCATTATCATGCATTAACTGAAATAAGGGACCGATTTGCACTTGTAGAGGAACGATGACGTCTGATACAATCGTCTCAGCATAAATTTGAGCGTTGAGGTTGCCTCTGATCCAAATCAACTCAGTTCTTCCGCCGATCCAAATACCCGCCCATACCATGATGGTTCCACCACTATAAGGATGGACTTCCTGGCAGGATTTTAATCGCTGTTGGCGTCCAGGGGTTCTCCAGTGTCGTATACGTCTTGTATCCGGTCTCATACCAAAACGAGACTCATCAGAAAAGCACACGAAACGCCATTGTTCTTCTGCCCAATTTCTGTGTTCAAGAGCCCATTGATATCGAATCCTACGATTGTGCATTGCTATAGGTGGTACCCGTAGCGGTCTTCGGGAATGAAGGTTCACTTCATGCAAGCGGTTTCTGACTGTTTGGTCGCTAATTAAGTTCCCTGAAGAGTGATGAAGCCTCACGGCTAACATCATGGCGGTTATTGTTGGAGCTCTTCGAGTTAAGATTTGAATGTATCGGTCTTGTCTCCGTGTGGTGCAGCGATACCGTCCTCCATGGCGCTCAGCCACGGTACCAGTGCTTCGGTAACGTGTCCAAAGTCGACTGATAACACTCTGACTTGTATTCAGAGCTAAAGCCACAGTACGTTGCCGGGAACCAGCTTCTATCATTCCCACGGCTCTGAGCATTTCTTCCCTGCTTAAATGACGTCGCCGCTCCATAATAACGTTGGTTTTAATCAGTAGTAGGGAAACAGTAGCACTAATAATGTCTTCAATGCGTTGTATGTTTTTATAGGGAAAATATTGACAGCTGATTTTCATCTTTTACTCGAATTTGATTGACAGTTCCTGATTCAAATTATGAAATGCACCAAAAAGGATCCATATAAATTTATAAAATCATAAATTTATTACAAAGCCACATCTCAATCTCAAGAAATCCGCATAAAAATGCTTGATCCCTAGACACTTTTGATGTGTGTATTTAAAATAAAATTGAAAATAGAAAATTCAGTCTGTCGAGCTAGGATTCGAACCATCGACCCTTATCGACCTTTATGCGACTGTAGAAACCACAAGGCTACGGAGATCTAATATTGTACTGTGAAAATATTGAACACAATGCCAAATTCACATTCAAAAAAGTGTCGGTTTTCTCAAAAGTGTCGGTTCAACTTTGTCTTAATTTTTTCCGTCCAGCCCCCTTCCGCACCGCGTGATAAGGAACTACGTTCCAAAAATTCATCATTATCAGGGGGGGTCACTTTATAACAGGATTCTGAAAGCCATCATCCAGCTCCATCATCAGATCAGCTCCATGTCACAATAATATTGCATTGCAATTCGATTTGCATATACATGCAATATTTCAGCTCAATCGGATACCGGGAAGTGGTTCTAATCCATCTTGCAAGATTTGACCTGAACATACATACATTGCAAGTTAAATAAAAGCTTGTAAAAATACTCATTACTTACATTATAGTCATCAGCGCTCTTCCCTGTATTGATCACAAAGAATGCCTTCAGCACCTCCAGAGCCTCTTCCTCTTTCCCAACACTGAGCAAGTACCTCGGGCTTTCGTATGACAAGAACACCCCCACCGCCCCGATGGCGCAGGGTATCGCGAAGATGATGTTCAGGAGACGCCATGGAGTGAACGTGATTCCCAAGAGTGGCATGTCGTAAGAGAATACCAGTTGTAAGACAGGGATACTTAATACTGAAACAAGATTGATATTACAGGATAATAGAATAGAATAGAAATGTTCTTTATTCAAATAAACTTTTTTACAAGTGCTTTTGAATCGTCGATGAGTCTACCACCGTTTCGGAATGCCGATTGTTCGGAATGGTTCGGAATGAATGATAGACTAGATACATGTGAAGAAGACCTATTTTGGATCAGCATTTTAGCGTTGCCTCAACCTACAATAAACCTAACCAAGCAAACCTCATCATCATCATCATTATCATCATCATCATCAGCAACCAATCAACGGATCACTACTGAGCGCAGGTCTCCTCTCAGAGAAGGGTTATAGGCCATAGTCCACCACGCTGGCAATGCGAGTTGGCGGACTTCACACACCTTCAAGAACATTATGAAGAACTCTCAGGTGTGCAGGTTTCCTCACGATGTTTTCCTTCACCGCTGAAGCAAGTGATATTTAATTGCTTAAACGCACATGACTCCGAAAAGTCAGGCGCGTACCCGGGGTCGAACCTGCGACCCCCTTTTTTTTTTTTTATCGTAGGAGGGGAAATCCTCATGGACATCCGCCGACCGGATAGTGCCGGACTCCTACCGGCTAAAACCCCTCCTACCTCCCAAACAGTATTGTTCCAGCCATGGGCCTACCAATACTGCCGCTGTCTGTAAGCAATCCTCCCTCATAATCCGTTTCGTTCGTCTGTCTCTTTCCTGGTCATGACATCCTCCATATACTTCCGAACCAGAAACCAATTGTTTTCGGACGCTAGCATGAGTTCTACTAGGCTCTCCACTCCTAGGTCCTGTCCCAGCTCTTGCACGACCCTCCTTCTTTCTTTTTCGAACTGCGAGCAGTGGAAAAGGGTGTGCTCAACATCGTCCCGTGGATCTGGGCAGTACATGCAACGGCTGTTAGCGCGTTTTTTGATGCGCTCTGTGTACTGCATGAATACTCCATGACCAGTGAAGCACTGAGTCATATGAAAGGTTAATAAACCGTGCTTCCTATTTACCCAGCTTCTTAGGTCCCCAATAAGCCTGTGCGTCCATCGTCCCTTTGATGATTGGTCCCACTCCTCTTGCCATCTCATAAGGGTCCTTTCTCGTACAGCACTTCTTTCTCCCGGTTCTTTCAGCCCATAGCTTTCTAGTCTTTCCTTTGCTAGCAGATGCGCCGGGAGTAGATTTGCCAATACGAGGGCAGCATCAGTTGATGTCGTTCGGTATGCACAACATGTCCTTAATGCCATCATACGCTGTGTGCTCAAGACTACCCTCCTATGAACTTCTTTTTCCATAGCCGTTACCCATATTGGTGCCGCATACATTATGGTGGACTGCATTGCCAGAGCTAAAGTCCTTCGTTTTCGTGTGCTGGGTCCTCGTGTATTCGGTAGTATTATAGTAAGTGCCTTTATAGTTTTTTGGGCTTTTTCACACGCAGTCTTAATGTATTTGCCAAAATTCAGATGCGAGTCTAGTGCCACCCCTAGATAGTTAACGGTTGGGGAGGGAATTACCGGAGTATTCCCGCACGTAAAAAAGTTATCGGCACATGGTCTTCTGTTAAATATAATAGCCACGGTTTTTTCTGGAGCAATTTCTAGTCGATTGTGCAGCAACCATAACCTTATGCAGTGTAGGGCTTCATCCCCGTTTCTTACTAAATTTTCCGCGTTATTAGCCGTCACTGATATTGCTAAGTCGTCTGCGTAGCATATTAATTTAACGCCTTCTGGGACTTCTACCGACATAATATCGTCGTATAGGACATTCCATAGAGTGGGACCAAGGACGGAACCTTGGGGAACTCCTCCTCCAATTTCCATTTTAACGTCCTTCTTTAAGAGGACTGCTCTATGCTCTAGATAGTCTATTACACTGTTGATAATGTGTTTGTTTACATTTTTCGCCTTGAGTTTAGCTATTATTTTTGGCCAGGACGCCGTGTTAAATGCATTTCGAATATCCACCAAAATTAAGCCATTCCATTTCTTCCCTAATTTTGCTTGTCTTGCAAAGCTCACTACTTGTTTGATTGCATCAATTGTTGATCTGCCTTTCCTGAAACCATACTGATTATCATTGAGTCCTCCATTTTTATCAATTTCGCGAATCAATCTAGTATTTAAAGTCTCTCATAAACTTTTGATAGGACATTTATCAGACAAATTGGTCTGTACTTATTGGGTTCGGTCGGGGACTTTTTTGGTTTGTCAATAAGAATGAGCTTTGCTACCTTCCAACTCTCTGGAAACTTTCCTTTCTCTAAAAGGCCGTTAAATAGCTGGACAAAGTAGAGGGGATATCGCAAAATTACCCGTTTAATAACTTCTGGCGGTATTAAGTCGGGGCCAGGGGCTTTTCCTGACTTAATTTTGTCGGCGGCGTCCTTAATATCCTTAACTGAGAACCTTAAATCTTCCAAATCCTTCTTTCATCAATTCTTCACATAATTGTTCTTTATTTAATTCCTCACTTTTGGATACTATGAATAACTCTCTAAACACGTTCTTTTTATCATCAAGGCATAAGGTTGTTTTAGGGTTAGGTAACTGAAGTTGACTTTTAACTATTTTATAGGCACCCCCAAATACATCACCTTCTAACTCATTACAAAGATCATCCCACTTTTGAGCTTTAGCCCGAGTCACAGCGAGTTTCAAATCCGTTTTAGAGATCTTGTACTCTGTTTCTAACTTTTCTCTTCTATTTGTCTCCTTACATTTTTGAAATTTTCTTCTCTTTTTTCTCGTTTCTTTTATTTTTTCTTGTATCTCTTGAGTCCACCAATAGGGTAACAAATAACTATCATCGCATCTAATCACTGGTGTGCTTTTATTGAAGGCCTCTTTAAGAGCACTACCACACACTTCATGGTTTATCTCCTTTCCATTTACTAATTCTCCAAACGCTTTGTTAAACATTTCTAAGTTAGTTTTTCCAAACCTATATTTATGCACACCACTGACTTTATTTTCTATTATGCTAGTTATTACCATCCTGTGGTCACTCATAGACACATCATCTTCTAAGACTGTCCAACTGGTTTTTTCAGCCAATACTTTATCATTTACAAATGTCAGATCTATAAATGATATTCCATTTGGGCGGACACAGGTAGGGACTTTAGCGTCGTTAAGAATATTAAGTTCCAAGGAATGAGCCCATTCTAGTAGTTCAACACCTCTTCTTGTGATAACATTGCCTCCCCAACAAGTATGTTTCGCATTAAAGTCACCAGTTACTATAACTTTGTTTGAAGGGTTCGCTAGCGTTCTTATATCATGTTGAACATTGCTTAGGTGGTTTAGGAACATTTCCGTAGTACATCGGTTGGGACTTATGTATATGCTATAGAGTGAAGTGTCTTTAGTCTCAATGCAGATAAAACAGCCCACTGTTCGATATTTTGCCACATCGTACTTTCTGCTATAATTAATTATCATGGCACCATGATCTTCACTTACATAGTGGTGTATGTTATTGGCTTTACACTTCGCAATATTTGGCTCGGTTAGAGCTATAAAATCACATTTTTTCTCCGACGCCACAATCATAGCCATATCATGAGCACTGATACTCCTATTTGCATTAAGTTGTAGAACCGTGAATGTTGTTATATTTATTTCCCCGAGTCACTTCTTCTCCTGCTCTGTCTGGCTTTAGCTAGAGCTTGTTGGAAAAACTTGCATCTTCCGCTACCTGATGAGTGGCCTTCTATATTACAGAGTGGGCAGAAATCTGGATTTTTACAGTCTATAGCTCTGTGGCCGTTTTGAGAACAGATGTGGCACTTTTGACTTCTATCCACACCTGTGCATTTTGCTGCAATATGATCATATTGCCCAGCATCGATAAAATTTTAGCACATCAATTCTCTGTTGGGCTTCACATATACTTAGTCCTATCCTTATTTTATTCATTTTTAGTAGTCCTTCAGCGTCCCTATTATCTAACACTAATGTGGCTATCTGATTTCCGTTTTTCATGGGTCGTAAGGATCTGACTTCTAATTCTTCCGGTGATATAACTGTTATTGTATCCAGTATAGCGGTTCTAACTTCCTCCTTATCTGCAACACTATCAATGTTTTTAATATGTAAGGTGGTTTTTGACTTTTTATTTAGTGTCTTTACTTTTTTGTCTTCCACTATGTCTTTAATAGTTTTAGCCACTGCAGTAGAATTTTTCTTAACATTTACTAACACATCACCCTTATTTGATTTCCTAACTCCTTTTATTTGATCTAAGACTTCGCTTCCTTTTAGGCCATCCTTTAATTTCCTTAATACTTGTGCATATGAGTCTGAGTCTCAATAATTATAACTTCCTCGTTTCTATCTATATGTTTATTTCCTTTTTCTGGTATTTTATTCTTCTTGGCCCTCATATATACGGTGATTTCGGTGTTATGGAATATGACTTCCTGAATCTTTTTCATTATATCGGATGAGATACCCTGAGGTGTGACAATAGAGAGCTCATTCATACCAAACTGCACAGCAATTTGTTTGATTTCTTGACATAATTTGTATACGTCATTTTGGCTTCTTCCATCCTGTTTGGTCGGGTCATAGAAGAACACAATAACTTTCTTTAGCTTTGTCTTATAACCTTCGGTAGTTAACAAGGTTACTGTTTGTTCCATTATATTATAGCTACCACCATCACAAGTGATTTTATTTCCATCTACTATGTATGGGTATCTACTGAGTATTCTTCTTCCAGTTCTGGATTGTGATTTTATTTGGTCTTCACAGAAATATACAACGTTGTTGCATAGATCTTTGAATATGTCTCCGTGGTCTACTGTTACATTTTTAAAACTATCTGCGATCTGCGACCCCCTGAATAGGAGGCTATCACTGCTTATAAACCATACTGCCTTATGTCTGCTTAGAAAACCTAATAAAATAACGAAATTTTATTGTATTGAACAAATACTCATACAACAGACCTTATTTGACCGAGCGAAGCGAGGTCTCTGAGTTAACTAGAGCGATTTGCACTTGTCCGTCCGTCCGTCCGTCCGTCCGTCCGTCCGTCTGTCAGAGCCTTATAACTTTTGAATTACTGAACGTTATTACTTCAAATTTAGATATAATATGTAAACCGATGGCCTCCAGCCGAAAATGGCTTAAAAAGTTATAAAAATCTTTATTTCAGGGGGGCTCTCATAGAAGCGAATGCGAAGTAAATAAAAAAATATCGCGTTACATAAAATTGTTACGTATCATTTTAAAGATAATTTTGAACTGAGTACAAAAATTTTTTTTTTTAAATTTTTCCCTTAAAATTGACGAAATGGGGGGCTTTCAAAGTGGCGATTTTATACGCTCGCTTGAAGACGCTCTCTAGGAAAATCCGCTATGGATTTTCAAACTGATTTTATTTTTTTAGGTCACTTATATCCTGTACTTGAACAACAAATACTAAAATTATATGAATATTATAAAGAAACGAGATTATTTAATTTTTAATAAATCAGTAATTCATATAGCATCAACATAGCTTCACAATAATGCTAATAGATGGCGCAGTCAGTAACTATTCCCATGGAACTACGAGTTACGACTACGACCTATCCCAAAAACAGTTTTGCGTCGACCATTATTATTTAGTTACTTATTATAATACAATAATTGTATTGTAATTTTTTTTTTACCATATTATTCAATTAAAATTATTTTTTAGTTAAATTTTATTTAAATATTGTATATTTTCTATTCGCGTCGATAGATGACGATTTGTACAGATGCCCGTAACCCGGTTTCACTCGTTAGTACCTACATAATAATTCAATGTTTTCACTAACGTTCCCTAACCTTTACGGGCTACCTATAAGTTAGGTGATTGATGTTTTCTGTCAACTTATTTATCACGATCCTGTACGGGACACCTAAAAGGATATTGGGACGGATGTTAGGACTTAGGATTGTATTTAGGAGCTACCTACGTTAAGAGACTCCTACTTAGGGGATGATTTAGGTATGTTTGGTGAAAACGGGCATAATAATAATGTCAGTTTTGGTTATCATGTATCGATTGAATGAATAATCATGGGATACCGTTACCGCGAGGTCTCAGTTCGGGGCGAACCACTAGTAATATGAAAATTGTGTTAGCCTTAATTTTCTGTAACATCTTATTGCACCTGTCTATCTGCCAAACCTATCAAATGGACTAAAAAAATTAAAATGGATTTGATTTTCATCATCATCAGCAACCCATCAACGGCTCTCTACTGAGCGCAGTTCTCCGTCTCAGAGAAGGTTTATACATCATAGTCCTCTACGCTGGTTCAATGCGAATTGGTAGACCTCACACACATTTGAGAACATTAAAGTGAACTCTCTGCAGATTTCCTCGCGACGTTTTCCTTAACCGTTGAAGCATGTGATATTTAATTGTCAAAACGCATTACAACATATAACTCCGAAACGCTAAAATTGATTCAGATTTCCGTTACGAAGTATCCCCGTCAAAGACACTAAAAATAAACAGTAAAAGTTTACCAGCCATGACTCCAGTAGCACCGAGATAAACGGTAGACGTCGAGGCGACCAGAACAGATCTTCGGTTCTGCGGCGTACATTCGCTTAACAGAGTCACCGCTAATGCATAAGTCCCCGCTACACTGTAAAGAAAATTTCAAAATATGTAAGGACTGCGGTTTACTATTCGGGGGGCCGCAGGTTCGATCCTCTGACTTTTCGGAGTTATTTGCGTTCAAGCAATTTAATGTTACATGCTTCCACGGTCAAGGAAAACATCATGTGGAAACCTGCACGCCTGAGAGTTCTCCATAATGTTCTCAAAGGTGTGTAAAGTCTACAAATTGGCATTGGGCCAACGTGTTGGACTATGGCCTGTAACCCTTCTCTGAGCGGAGACCTGCGTTCAGTATTGACGTTAATGGGTCGCTCATGATGATGATGATACCTACTATGCGTGTTTAGGAGACCCAGAGTCAGCAACAAAGCTCATCGAGTCGCGAAGCCGAAGTGGCAATGGACGGGACACACAGTTTGTAGAACTGATGGTCGATGGGGTCCCAAGGTGCTGGAGGCAACCTTGAAAGCGCAACGTTGGCACCCCGACTAGGTCACAGACAAATCGCACGGAACCTCTGTACATATAAGCTGCATAGGAGCGAGGCATGAGGAAGTCTACACGAGAGATCCATATGTCTAGCAGCATCCTACTAATCCTACATCTTACCTATCCTACTTAATATTATAAACGCGAAAGTTTGTGAGGATGGATGGATGTTTGTTACTCTTTAACGCCACAACGAATAAACCGAGGTAGCTCATACCCAGGATTAGCACATAGGCTACATTTTATCCCGAAGAATTAAAAAACCTTAATCCGCGTGGACGAAGTCGCGGGCATCATCTAGTTGGTTGATAAATCAGATGATGAGTCTCGAAAAAAGCTTTTTTAACCTTCTACAAGCTAGCTCTGCGATCTAACCTAGTGGAAAATGGAGATGCAGTTTCTGATAGAAGCAGGTTAGCGAATGAATTGCATTCGATGGCAATGACAATTAGAAAGAAAAGAAAGAAAGAAAATACATTTATTCAGTAACTAGCTGATGCCCGCGTCTTTGTCCGCGTGGATTTAGTTTTTAAAGTCCCTCGGGAACTCCTTGATTTTCCGGGATAAAAAGTAGCCTAGATGTTGACCCGAGTAATAAGCTACCACGGTATAAAATTTTGTAGAAATCTGTGCGGTAGTTTTTACGTGAAAGAAGGACAAACAAACAGACAGACAAACAGACAAAAATTAAATAAAAATCTGTTTTGGGCTCAGTATCGATAGTAAAGCATCCCCCAATTAAAATTTTCAAAATATATTAAATGTACAGAAATCTTCCAGTTACAGTTTTATTATAAGTAAGTATAGATATAGATATAGATGGTGGCACTCGGGGACTGGCCGCGCTAAAGCTATTGCATAGCATTTTTATCAACTTATGCAATTATAATATTTATGCAATATGTTTTTTGCATAGTAAAAATTATGCAAAAAAATAATTAAAAAACAAACTAACAAGAAAAGCGCACTGTCACTACTTCGCGAGTGAGATTCGAACTTGCGACATCATACACCATACCGGTAAAGAAAGCGGCCGCTCGCCCACTGCGCCAAATAGAGCTAAGTACTTGAGAACCTCTAAAATGTTGAATGCTTAGTGAACGACGGTGTTAGGTTTTTTCGTTACGGAATTTCTTGATTCGGTCGCCGCGGTCAAACTGTTTGTCCTAGTTCGAAGCCCGCGATAAAAGCTATGCAATAGCTTAAAAATATATAAATGTAACATTAATTGCGTGTGACACCATCCAGAAAGGATATACAGCTTAGCATAATGCCTCACTTCTCATACGCAATACGAATACAAAGTGGGACGCTTATTTTTAGGTGTGACTTGGGTGGCGCCACAGACGCCATTATATAAATTAGTTAAAATAGTATAGCATCGATATAGTTAAAAGCTTAAGATTAAAAAATAATCGACTGTGACAGACGGACGGACGGACGGACGGACGGACGGAGAAAGTCTCACCATAAGGGTTCCATTTTTACCATTTTGGTACGGAACCCTAATAGCTATTTAGTAAACATCATGGTAAAAATAGACAAAAAGAAGCAGAAAATAATATTATGAACGCAAAAAATATGATTGGTGATGACGTGAAAAATATTATAAAAAATACTATAGGTGATGACGTGATAAATCGCATCATCTATTAATGACCTGATTGGTCTGCGAAACACGTCTCGACTCTACTCCTCTACGGTGGACAGGCAACCTAAGCTGAGACAACCAACAAACGCTGAGGAAAAACATCATCATCATCATCATTAGCAACCCATCAACGGCTCACTACTGAGCGCAGGTCTCCTCTCAGAGAAGGGTTATAGGCCATAGTCCACCACGCTGGCCCAATGCGAATTGGTGGACCACACACCTTCGAGAACATTATGAAGAACTCTCAGATGTGCGGGTTTCCTCACGATGTTTTCCTTCACCGTTGAAGCAAGTGATAGTTAATTGCTTAAACGCACTTGACTCCGAAAAGTCAGAGGTGCGTACCCGGAATTGAACCTGCGATCCCCCGAATAGGAGATCACAGTCCTAACCACTTGGCTACCACTGCTTCAAGGAGGAAAAACATAATGAATCTTAATCTGATTCCAACAACTTACGCGCTAGAAGACAAGAACTTCAGGACGCTGAATACGATCCAGTTGGGAGACAGTGCGCTGGCGCTGCCTGCCACGAAGGCGAGGATCATGCACAGTGCCAGAATCTTCCGCCTGCCCTGCGTGTCCGCCAAGTAGCCCCAGAAGTGGGACGTGGCGATTATACCTGCAACAGAACATTACTGGAGCCCCGCAGTAAAACAGGACGCCTCCCATTCTAAAGCCACATCATCACCTTCATCAGCCCCCCGATTGTTAAAAGTTATTCCATTGATCGTATTCTTATTCGATGACATTAGCGTCAAAGTAAAATAATCCTTGATTGTATTGATTTAAAGTCACCAATTCAGTACAACCGATTTTAATATGGAGCGTTATGCAGCGTATCGTTCATACGTAAACGTATAAGAATGCATATTATGTTACCGTTAGAGTGCAGAACCTTACCTTCGTTACTCTGTGATAATACGTTAATGTGCACATTAACTAGGTAATCTGCAGATGCTCGGATACGATACGTTAAAGTGCAAAATTTGAATTAAAAAAGGTATTTTTTGCACTTTACCTAGTTAGTCTGCACAATAACGAATGGTACATCGTTAAATTGCGGAAGACACTGAACGAAATACTTTTGTTTCGCTCACCCGCTCCTCCCGTACCCCTCAGGTTTTTTTAACTTAAGTTAGGTACATTGACCCAATACAACCTAAGTGCCCAGACAACCTAAGTGCCCGGCCTGCGGCCGGGCACCTGGCTGTTCATGTATAACCCCAACCTAACCTAACTTTAGATTTTGCCAAAATATGTATATAGCACTTGTTGGATTTAGTTTGGTTATGTTAGGTTAGGTTAGGTTATTAATTACCCAGTGCCGTCTTTAAGGCAGGGCCCGCAGGGCCCTGGCCCGAGGCCCCGAGGTAGGCAGGGGCCCCACAATTCTGAAAATTCGATATACAACAACAAATTTTATAACATAATAAGAAAAATATCAAATCACACACTTGGTAAAATAGAAACAAGATTTAGAAAATTTGTTTAAAAATTTATTTTTGCACTAAAATAACAGTAATTATATACAGCTTAAAAAACTTTTTTTCTCGATTTCTTCGCAGCAAAATTTTTTATATTAAAAATAATTTTTTTAAGGATTTTCCATCCCTTACATAGGCCCCAGCCAGTACCTTGGCCCATAGCCTCGTTGATCCTAAAGACGGCACTGTAATTACCTACAACTAATTAAAATGTTTTATTAAAACAAGAACCTGTTTTATGGAATTTACCGTATGCATGGTCATTAGTCTGCAGATTACCTAGGAATTCAGCAGATTATCTAGTTAATGTGAGAACTCAATTATTTTTTCCACTTTAACTGACTCAGCCAGATAATCTGCAGAATACCTCGTTAATCTGCACTCTAACTGATTTACGCAAATTAACGGTAACAGATACACGCTAATTCAATGCTTGTTATGTTTTATGTTACTTTGACGCTAATGTCATCGAATACGATAGCGATCAATGGAATAACTTTAAACAATCGCAGGGCAGATAATATGATAATGGTCAATGTGTATCTATAATGCACCTATAATGTAGCTATAATGCACCTATAATGTATCTTTATTGCACCTATAATGTATCTATAATGCACCTATAAAAAAGAAAACCTTAAACGTAACGTACACCTGCTGAGTTTAGTGAAACTGAAGCGCAGCGTTAGTCTTAACAACCCAATAACTATACAAAATTGTCTTAGGTAAGGCGCATACATACAACTTTTACATCGACTAAACTGTTTAGTCGAGTTGTGTACTTTTCGTGAATTCCACACAAATATACTATAATCAAAAGCAAATCGATACGGCTTTTTGATTTTTTTGTCAAGCAACTATCGTGTTGATAGTTTGCGCACATTCTATGATCGCAGTACATTCCTATAAACTTATGAAACAGAACTAAATAGTTGTTCAACTAAAAGTTGTATGTTTGCGCTAGGCCTAATGCTGGTAAAAGCCGTATACCGTCCAGTGTACCTATTAAATTATTTTATTTAAACATCTTTATTGCTACTTCCAGCAGATATTTTATCTGTTAGATATATATCAGGCATTTTATCAGCTGCAAGTGGTGAAACAGAAAGTGAAGACAGTGCCATAAGGATTCAGTGTTATGTTGTTGTGAGACCACAGGAAAATTCCGATGCTACGGTTTCGTGGTGGAGGTGAGCCAACAGCTTTAATACCACGCAAAAAATCTATACATATAATAGAACTGTAACTGGAAGATTTCTGTACATTTAATATATTTTGAAAATTTTAATTGGGGGATGCTTTACTATCGATACTGAGCCCAAAACAGATTTTTATTTAATTTTTGTCTGTTTGTTTGTCCTTCTTTCACGTAAAAACTACCGCACAGATTTCTACAAAATTTTATACCGTGGTAGCTTATTACTCGGGTCAACATCTAGGCTACTTTTTATCCCGGAAAATCAAGGAGTTCCCGAGGGACTTTAAAAACTAAATCCACGCGGACAAAGTCGCGGGCATCAGCTAGTCTAATTATAAGGTCACAGCTGTTTATATGTCGATAAGTATGTGATGCCAAACTGGAGGTACAAAAACAAGTTGCGATTTTGTGAATCAACAAACTGGTTATATACGTACGCAAATAAATAAAATTAAAATGGCTTTCTGCGATTCCGAAATAACTTCCTCCAATAAAGTTCATAGTTATTAACTTTTTATGATTATTTGAATAACCCATCGCACAAAAACTGTTTTTTTTTTCTCTTCACCGGGCTAATCTTCGGAGAATTATACAAAAAGTGTCAAAAGCTACTTTTTACGTAAGTTTATATTTTGAACAAAAATATGCAAAAAAAATTGGTTCTCTGTAAAGTCGGTTAACGGACGATAGTTTTACGTGATAAAGTCATAAAGAAACATTGATGAAAAATTGGATACTTTTATGAATTGAATTGAATTATTATCACTGAATAATCATTATTTTGTATAATACAAAGAAGGAGTTAATTGAAAATTACAATTTTCTCTAGTCACAAGCCAACGCTTGGGCCGATCGTGCCTCTCTATCGCTTGTTCCGCGCTCTCACTTGCACGCGCAGGCTCAGGCGGAACGTGACACTTTTTTCGTGCGTGCAGCCGGTGTTCATCGATTTATAAGATATATCGATTATTTAAAAATTGTCATCCGCACTATAGCCAGCGTTGGGGAGTGTCTGAGAGGAGGCCTGTACCCAGTGGGTCAGCGATGAGTTGAGATGGGTTGAGATGTTTACTTGTTACTTGTTTACATATAAAGCCTCTGTAACTGTAAAAATAACTGCCTCGTTGGTCTAGTGGCTAGCTTGTTCGACTACAGATGACGAGGTCCCGGGTTCGATTCCCGGGTCGGGTAGTTAAAAAAAATGTATTGGGTTTTTCTGCCAAAGAAATTCTCAGTACTAGCCCGGAGTTGGGAAGTTGGCAGTGAGTCATCCCCGTGCCTCGGAGAGCACGTAAAGCCGTCGGTCCTGCGCCTGATCTCTCTCTGGTCGTGTCGGATTTCTGTGCCATCGGACTATGAGAGTGAGGGGGTAGAGAGTGCACCTGTGTTTGCGCACACACTTGTGCACTATAATATCTCCCGCGCAGATGGTTGATCTCTAAGGAGGTTGGCCGCCGTGATCGGATTCGGTCGGGAGGACCTTTACATAATAATATAATAAAACAGAAACGAAACCAATTCTGTACATGAAATAGATTCAAAAAAGGGTTTTTGCTTCTAATTGTTTTCAAGACACAGATATCAAAACAGAAGCTTAATTTTTTTTTGTCTGTTTGTCTGTTTGTTTGTCCTTCTTTCACGTAAAAACTACCGCACAGATTTATACAAAATTTTATACCGTGGTAGCTTATTACGGGTCAACATCTAGGCTACTTTTTATCCCGGAAAATCAAGGAGTTCCCGAGGGACTTTAAAAACTAAATCCACGCGGACAAAGTCGCGGGCATCAGCTAAACTACGGCCGTTCAGAGAATGCGTTCCTGACACGTCGCGATTGAACTGACGACGTAACTTTGTAATGGCGTTGCCGTTACGATAAAAATATTATTGCTGGTTGTTTACCGTTTTAACAATTGATGAGCATTAAAACAACATTATTATATCAATAATCAATTAATGTCATAATTTTGTGACAGTTGTCGTGACTAACTGATAGGTGTCAGGAACGCATTCTCTGAACGGCCGAACTTTAGTTACATATAAAGCCCGTACCCAAGAGCGACATCCCAGCCATGAGCCCCTGCTGGAACACGGTGGTGGCGAGGTCGCAGGCGCTGGCGGGCACCAGGTACGCCACCGACATGATCTCGAACGCCATGCCCGTGATCAGCGCCACGTTCACCAGCATCGCGACCACGTTCAACTTGTTACTTGTTTACATATAAAGCCCGTACCCAAGAGCGGCATCCCAGCCATGAGCCCCTGCTGGAACACGGTGGTGGCGAGGTCGCAGGCGCTGGCGGGCACCAGGTACGCCACCGACATGATCTCGAACGCCATGCCCGTGATCAGCGCCACGTTCACCAGCATCGCGACCACGTTCAACTTGTTACTTGTTTACATATAAAGCCCGTACCCAAGAGCGGCATCCCAGCCATGAGCCCCTGCTGGAACACGGTGGTGGCGAGGTCGCAGGCGCTGGCGGGCACCAGGTACGCCACCGACATGATCTCGAACGCCATGCCCGTGATCAGCGCCACGTTCACCAGCATCGCGACCACGTTCAACTTGTTACTTGTTTACATATAAAGCCCGTACCCAAGAGCGGCATCCCAGCCATGAGCCCCTGCTGGAACACGGTGGTGGCGAGGTCGCAGGCGCTGGCGGGCACCAGGTACGCCACCGACATGATCTCGAACGCCATGCCCGTGATCAGCGCCACGTTCACCAGCATCGCGACCACGTTCAACTTGCCGTAGCCTGCGGGACAAGCACATCATTATTAGGGTTCAGTACCCAAAGGGTGCCAACGGGACCCTATTACTAAGCCTCCGCCGTCCATCAGCGGGTTGTATCTCGTAAACCGTAATAGGTAGACAGTTGAAATTTTCACAACGTGTATATTTCTATTGCCGCTATAGCAACAAATAATAACTAGTGGTTCGCCCCGAACTGAGACCTCGCGGTAACGGTATCCCATGATTATTCATTCAATCGATACATGACGACCAAAACTGACATTATTATTATGCCCGTTTTCACCAAACACACCTAAATCATCCCCTATGTAGGAGTCTCTTTACGTAGGTAGCTCCAAAACACAATCTTAAGTCCTAACATCCGTCCCAATGTCCTTTTAGGTGTCCCGTACAGGATCGTGATAAAGAAGTTGACAGTAATCATCACCTTACTTATCATAGGTAGCCCGTAAAGGTTAGGGAACGTCAGTGAAAACATTGAATTATTATGTAGGTACTAACGAGTGAAAACGGGTTAGGGGCATCTGTACAAATCGTCATCTATCGACGCGAATAGAAAATATACAAAATGCAGCAATTAATAGTTTATTGAAGTTTGATATTTAACTAAAGAATAATTTTAATTGAATAATATGTTATTATATTATGTACCTAAATAATAATGCTCGACGCAAAACTGTTTTTGGGATAGATCGTAGTCGTAACTCCTACTGACTGCGCCATCTATTAGCATTATTGTGAAGCTATGTGAAATTTACTGATGCTCATTAAAAATTAAATAATCTCGTTTCTTTATAATATTCATATAATTTTAGTATTTATTGTTCAATTAAAGGATACAAGTGAAGTAAGAAAATAAGTACAACTTGAAAATATATAGCCAATTTTCCAGAGAACGTCTTCAAGCGAGCGTATTAAATCGCCACTTTGAAAGCCCCCCATTTAGTCAATTTTAGGAAAAAAATTAAGAAAAAATACGTTTGTACTCTGTTCCAAATTGTCTTTAAAATGATACACAGCAAAACCTATGAATCGCAAAAAAAAATTTTACTTCGCATTCGCTTCTATGAGAGCCCCCCTGAAATAAAGATTTTTATAACTTTTTAAGCCATTTTCGGCTGGAGGCCATCGGTTTACATATTATATCGAAATTTGAAGTAATTACGTTCAGTAATTCAAAAGTTATAAGGCTCTGACAGACGGACGGACGGACGGACGGACGGACGGACGGACGGACGGACAAGTGCAAATCGCTCTAGTAAACTCAGAGACCTCGCTTCGCTCGGTCAATAAATAAAGGAGGCTCCCATACATGGAAAAGGAGTCGAAATAAAATTTTATTTTTTCACCCTGGCATGTGTGGTATCGCTGTCTAGAACTCATTGAGTAGAGTTCAAATATTATATTTATTCGCATTAAGTTTTATCATTTATTATAAAAATGTACAAGTTGCCTTGGCCGCCGCCGCGCTGCGACTCGAGGCGTCAATCAATATAAATAACTATGCCTACTATCTGTATTTTATTTAGATACCCCTAACTTTAAAACTACTGGACCGATTTCGATGTGATATTTCGATATTTTTTTTAGCTTCAAATATGGGTTAAAATCATCAAAATCGGTCAAGTTGAACCAGAAATATAATTTTTTTTAATTCTAATATCCCATATCTTCTAAAGCCTATATTTCAAACGGACAACTAATATAATTCAGGCTTGTGGTCTTATTATTTTTTGTTCTCTTAAAAAGAGCTATCCAACAGTGTATGACACATCTTGATTTTACATGGGTACCAAAATGCCCATCATCATTTGGTAAAGATTTGATGAATATTTTCGGAGATGGAAGACGGAACTTCTCAACGAATGGGAAGAAATCGCTCGCGATCAGAGTATGTGAGACTTATAACCATGCGTAGTTTGCAAGATGTAATAGAACTATTCCCATTTTCCGATTGAGCTGAAATTTCGTTTGTTTTGACAAGTAGTCTTAAAATATGATATCCAGGCTCTGATTATGGAGCTGAAAAGTGGTTATGGGAACTCTGTAATAAAACTACGTAACCCCATTGAGTTTGGGCTCATTTGATTCGTCTTGACAATTGCTCTGGTAGGTACTATATGATATCCTGGGCCTGATGATGTAGCTACTAAAAGCTTGTTTTTAACCTCCGACGCAAAAAGAGGGGTGTTATAAGTTTGACCGCTATGTGTGTGTCTGTCTGTGGCACCGTGGCTCTTAAACGGGTGAACCGATTTGAGTGCAATTTTTTTCAGTTTAAAAGCAGATTTTATATGTGTGTGTGACATGTTATGTTTTATCGAAATCGGTTTAGCCGTTTCAAAGTTATCAGCTGTTTTGTTAGCTGTGGTAGGGTTTAGACGCATAATATGTATTTACTTTACTGTCTTTACTTTACTTTCAAACACGCATGTGGCCTAAAATTTGAAACACCCACGTACTATATGCTATATAATATACTAGCTGACCCGGCGAACTTCGTATCGCCACTTTATCTATTTAAATAATAGAAATAAACTATCCTAATCCAAAAAAAAACTATCCTATCTTTCAAGTTGGACCAAATTACAGATAGTTACGAAGTTTGATCAAAATCGGTTAAGTAGTTTAGGAGTCCATCGCGGACAAACAACGTGACACGTAATTTATATATATTAAGATATCTATGCAAGATTATGGAATTCTAGGTCTAATGCTGTTCTGCAAAAAAATTATCAAATTTACGGCCGTATAAAAGACTTATTTTACATTGGTGAAATCGGCCCGCAGAATTAGTAGGATTAGCCCACACTAAAAATTGTTAAATAAAAAACTTTAAAAAAATTATATCTTCAATAATAACAAAAAAAAACCGGCCAAGTGCGAGTCGGACTCGCGCACCTAGGGTTCCGTACTCCAAAAGTAAAAGTAAAACGATGATATTATATTTGCTTATTTATCGTTAACTTTGTTTGTAGAGGTTTATTGTTAATATAAAAAAAAACTATGATAGTTAGAACGTTGGTTTTATTTTTCCTGTAAAATATACATAAATTTCTATTGACCATAATTATTTCAGATTTTTCGATTGGTAAACTTCGGTGATAAGGGGGGGGAACGGTATTTTTTTCGACATTTTGGCCGATTACTCAAAAACTATTATATATAGCAATAAATAAAAAACTGTTTTAGAATGCACAAGTAAAGGCCTTTCATATGATACCCCACTCGGTATAATTATCTTACTTTGAAATTTCAAACCTCTGATTTTCCCCCTCTTTTAATTAAACCAAAATAATTTTCGCGTTGATTTTATTTTTCCTGTAAAATATACATAAACCTCTTTTGACCATAATTATTTCAGATTTTTCGATTGGTAAACTTCGGAGATAAGGGGGGGGGGGGGACGGTATTTTTTTCGACATTTTGGCCGATTACTCAAAAAGTATTATATATAGAAATAAATAAAAAACTTTTTTAGAATGCACAAGTAAAGGCCTTTCATATGATACCCCACTCGGTATAGTTATCTTACTTTTAAATTTCAAACCCCCGATTTTCCCCCTTTTTTAATCAAACTAAAATAATTTTCGCGTTGCTTTTATTTTTCCTGTAAAATATACATAAACCTCTATTGACCATAATTATTTCAGATTTTTCGATTGGTAAACTTCGGAGATAAGGGGGGGGGGGGGGGGGGGGGGGGGGGAACGGTATTTTTTTCGACATTTTGGCCGATTACTCAAAAACTATTATATACAGAAATAAATAAAAACTGATTTAGAATGCACAAGTAAAGGCCTTTCATATGATACGCCACTCGGTATAGTTATTTTACTTTGAAATTTCAAACCCTCCGATTTTCCCCCTTTTTTAATAAAACTAAAAATAATTTTCGATTTTTCTTTATTCCAATGATGTTGGGCCACTATTATACACAACTATGCCAAATTTCATGTCGATAGCTTTAATAGTTACTGAAATAATCGACTGTGACAGACGGACGGACGGACGGAGAAAGTCTCACCATAAGGGTTCCATTTTTACCATTTTGGTACGGAACCCTAAAAAGGAACAAATAATTTTATTTTATTACATAATTTATTTAATCAAGCGTTAACTTATCATGCCAAAATAAATTAATAACATAAAACAAATCAGATAATCATTGACCGAGCGAAGCGAGGTCTCTGAGTTTACTAGTTGACCGAGCGAAGCGAGGTCTCTGAGTTTACTAGAGCGATTTGCACTTGTCCGTCCGTCCGTCCGTCCGTCCGTCCGTCCGTCCGTCCGTCCGTCCGTCCGTCTGTCAGAGCCTTATAACGTTTGAATTACTGAACGTAATTACTTCAAATTTAGATATAATATGTAAACCGATGGCCTCCAGCCGAAAATGGCTTAAAAAGTTATAAAAATCTTTATTTCAGGGGGGCTCTCATAGAAGCGAATGCGAAGTAAAAATTTTTTTTTTGCTATTCATAGGTTTTCTGTGTATCATTTTAAAGACAATTTGGAACAGAGTACAAACGTATTTTTTTTTTATTTTTTTCCTAAAATTGACGAAATGGGAGGCTTTCAAAGTGGCGATTTAATACGCTCGCTTGAAGACGCTCTCTGAGAAAATTGGCTATATATTTTCAAGTTCTACTTATTTTCTTACTTCACTTGTATCCTGTACTTCAACAACAAATACTAAAATTATATGAATATTTTATAGAAACGAGATTATTTAATTTTTAATGAGCATCAGTAAATTTCACATAGCTTCACAATAATGCTAATAGATGGCGCAGTCATCTATTCAACTATTCCATGGAACTACTCGTAGGAGTTACGACTACGATCTATCCCAAAAACAGTTTTGCGTCGAGCATTATTATTTAGGTACATAATATAATAACATATTATTCAATTAAAATTATTCTTTAGTTAAATATCAAACTTCAATAAACTATTAATATTGCTGCATTTTGTATATTTTCTATTCGCGTCGATAGATGACGATTTGTACAGATGCCCCTAGGCCCTAACCCGTTTTCACTCGTTAGTACCTACATAATAATTCAATATTTTCACTGACGTTCCCTAACCTTTACGGGCTACCTATGATAAGTTAGGTGATGATTACTGTCAACTTCTTTATCACGATCCTGTACGGGACACCTAAAAGGACATTGGGACGGATGTTAGGACTTAGGATTGTGTTTTGGAGCTACGTAAAGAGACTCCTACATAGGGGATGATTTAGGTATATTTGGTGAAAACGGGCATAATAATAATGTCAGTTTTGGTCGAAATGTATCGATTGAATGAATAATCATGGGATACCGTTACCGCGAGGTCTCAGTTCGGGGCGAACCACTAGTTAATTATATTCGCGTTACTTATGTCTGTAAATAATACTTTTTGGAGTCGTGGGAATTTTTGGAGCCTTTGTCACAACTCACAAGTCAAGTTCAAGTCGGGCTAGCGTGGCGCATTCGTTTCATCGTTTCATAGTTTCTATTTAGGCTCGCCCGACTTGAACATACGTGTGACAACGGCTCCTTTTAAATCCAGAAAAACAAACATTTCCCACGGCTCTAAAAAATATTATTTTATTATTTACATAATTGTGTACCTCGAATATAAATGACTATCTGATTTGTTTTATGTTATTAACTAGCTGTTGCCCTCGCGACTTTATCCGCGTGGAGTTAGGGTCTTTGAAGATCCCGTAGAACTCCTGGTTTTATCGAGACAAAAGTAACCTGTAACACAAGCATACCCATGAAAGAATCACGTAGACCCGGTTGCTCGATATAACTAACTCGAAAAATTATGGACTTTCATACAAACATTCAACCACCTATTTAACCCCTTTGGGGGTAGACTTTTCAAAAACTGTGAAAGACGTATTTCTTTGTTTTAATCGATACAAAGTTTCATAGATAGAACTTTAAAAAGGACAGACTTTCATACAAAATATCGACCCCTATTTTACCCCTTCGGGGGTAGAATTTTCGAAAAATGTAAAATACGTACTTCTTAATTTTTTAGGGTCCCAAAGGGTACCAACGGAACCCTATTACTAAGCCTACGCTGTCCGTCCGTCCTTCCGTCTGTCAGCGGGCTGTATCTCGTAAACCGTAATAGATAGACAGATGAAATTTTCACAGAATATGTATTTCTATTGCCGCTATAACAGCAAATAAAAAAAAATTAAAATATTTCCATGGGTACATGGAAATATTTTTATTTAATTTTTTTTAACGGAACCCTAAAAGACTCCCCGACTCGCACTTGGCCGATTTTTATCAAAATACTAAGTTTTGTAAACATAACTTGAATAATAACTTCAAAAATATCTACTATCTTACAAACATTCAACCCCTATTTAAAATTAATTTAATTAAAAATTACAAAAAATCCTTTCTTAGTGCTCGCCTACGTTATAAAAGAAAGCTACTGTCAAAATTTCAAGTTTCTTACTTCGATGGTTTAGGCTGTGCGTTGATAGATCAGTCAGTCAGTCAGGAGAAGCCATATGTTTAAATAAGTAAACTAGCTGATGACCACGACTTCGTCTGCGCCGATTTAGTTTTTAAATTCCCTCGGGAACTCTTTGATTTTCCGGGATAAATAGCCTATGTCACTCTCCAGGTCCTCAACTATACCCATGCAAAAAATGAAGTCAATCCGTTGCCCTGTTGTGGCGTGATTGAAGGATAAACCAACAAAAACTTTCGCATTTATAGTTTTTTTTTTTTTTTTTAATATATAGACTAGCGCTTGACTGCAATCTCACCTGATGGTAATTCAAATTCAAATGTTTTATTTGCAAGATTGAGTACATAATATGATCTTATACAATTATCTAAGCGCTTCAATCTGCCACATAGTAGCATGCAAAAGAATAGTCATACAAAATTTAATATTTAAATCTATAATTTTTAAATTCAAACAATGTCATACTCATTCTAACTGTTAATGATAAAAATAATGTCAGTTCTATTAATTTCAAAAAAAATTAAACAATGTCATTAATATTTTTGTCCTGAATAAATTCATCAACAGTATAGTAGCATTTGTTTAAAAGTATTTTGTATAGTTTTGATTTAAATCGATTAGCATTTAGGTTTTTTATACTGTCCGGTAACTTATTATAGAGGCGTACGGCCATGCAGTAAATATTTTTTTTAAATAAATTTATTCTTTGTCTTGGAATTATAAGTTTATTTTCATATCTGTTGGATCTTGTAATTGTGTCAGCTATGCGTGGAAAATAGTCCCTATGCTTATGAACAAAAACTGAGACTTCATATATGTAGAGACTTGGAAGAGGCAGTGTCTTGGTACTTTTAAAGAGTGGCCTACAAGATTCCAAAGGTGCGGCTCCGCAAACGGCTCGAATACATTTTTTTTGAATACGAAACACTTTTATCACATCAACAGAGTTGCCCCATAGGATTAATCCGTAACGTAAAAGAGAGGAAACATACCCGTGGTATGCGCAAAGAGCCGTCTCTTTTGATGTTACACTTTTAAGTTTGTATAGAGCGTACACAAATCGATCTAGTTTTTTACATAGAGAATCTATATGAATTTTCCAATTTAAAAACTTATCCATTGCTACACCAAGAAACACAGTATGGTCAACCTGTTCAATAGGTAAATTATTGCATGTAACTTTAATATTTATTGGAAAACTATTGTATGTTTGAAACTGTATATATTTAGTCTTACCAACATTTATACATAAATTGTTTTGGCTCATCCATTGAACAACTTTATTTAGGTTTTCATTGACTTCCTGTTCAAAAGTTTCCCTGTTTTTACATTGTATTATGAGAGTCGTGTCATCAGCAAATTGGATACAGTTACATTCGACTGAGTCAGGTAGGTCATTCGCATACAATAGAAATAACAGTGGTCCCAAGATACTTCCTTGTGGCACACCATACTTGTTTGTCCTAAAGTTTGATGTAAATGATCCCCTTGTATTGCCGCAGATTTTATTAATTTGAACACTCTGTTGTCTATTATTTAGGTAGCTATGAATCCATTGGTGAGCATTCCCTCTTATTCCATAATTCTGTAGTTTATTTAAAAGTATCCTGTGACAAACAAGATCAAATGCTTTAGACATGTCCAGGAAAATACAAGCTACTGGAGTTTTTCTATTTAGACTCTCTGTTATTTGCTTAGTAAGCGCAAAACAAGCTAATGACGTAGAACTATTTTTTAAAAATCCAAATTGTTGAGGTTTTAACAAGCTATATTTTGATACAAATTGATATATTCTTTTGTACATAACTTTTTCGAATATTTTTGATAGGATAGGTATGAGTGTAATTGGCCTATAGTTATTGAGTTCTTTTTTCGATCCTTTTTTGTGTACGGGTTTAACTACAGAGTATTTTAATCGGGACGGGAATTCACCTTGTGATATGGAGAGATTTATAATGTGACTCAGAGGACGTGATATATGTTTGGCGCAAAGTTTTACAGCTCTTGTATTTATTTCGTCATAACCTGTAGAGTTAGTGTTTTTTAATTCCATGATAATTTTATATATTTCACTGTCGTCAGTAGGGTAAACGTAAATGCTGTCTCTAATATTATCATTTTTACTGCTTAAGAGGGGTGAATTGCTCGTATTATTGGTAGTATTAGATAAATTTATAAAATACTCATTAAATTTTTCTGCTATATCATTTGCGTCATTATATTCAATACTGTTGATTTCAATACTATTAATTTCCTGGATTTTATCATTTTTTGCGGGTAGAGAATACTTTTTTATTACAGTCCAGGCTGCTCTACACTTATTTTTTGAACGTATGACGTATTTGGCATTAGCCAAGCTTTGTGCTTGGATAATGCATTTCTTAAATAATCTATTATAATTTATGTATTTATCCTTGTTTATTTTTTTATTACTAGAGTTTAGACGATATGATAGGTATAAAACTCTCTTTCTAATGCTGCACTTCTTTATACCTCTTGTGATCCAGGAGTTTATTTTATTATTTTCAAACACTTTAACTTTAATTAAAGGAAAACATAGTTTATAAAACAAAGTAAGTGTATCATGAAAAGAATCGAATGCACTATTTGTACCCGTCTCTTCAAATATATCGTTAAAAGTTAATGATTCAATGTACTCACAAAATTTTCTAATGTTATCTTTGCTGAAGTCACGTTTAAATTCAAACCAGTAAGGGAGGTTACTTTTATTTGAAATACTAATAGGAGTTTCGAAAGCTATCGATTGACAGGTTTCATGATCAGATAATCCCATATAATGAAGCTCAGCTGTTACATCTGGGATATTACTAGCAATTATATCTATACAGGATTTTTTCCTAGTGGGTCTTAAAATATGTTGATTCAAATTACAATTATTTAGTATCGATTGCAGTTCCTGTGACACTGAATTATTAGTGAGTAAATCAATATTCCAGTCGCCACAAAGGATAATGCGTTTTTTCTTTTTTCTAATTAAAATATTTGTCAAATTACTAAGATTTTGTAGAAATGCATTAACATTCGAGTTAGGTATTCTATATATACAAACAATGATAGCACTGATAGAGGTTATTTCGGTAGCACAGTATTCAAATACATATGGAATTGGTTTAACAGTCAAAGCTACGGGTTTATATTCAAAATTATTTTTTATAAGAATACAGCTCCCACCTCTTCGTTCCGAAAGCCTGGAGTAGGAGGCCACTAATTTATAATTCTTTAACTGAAGGTTTGATTCAGTGCCTTGTTTCATAAAAGTCTCTGTTAAGCAAATAATATCAATGTTACCTACTTTAGGTTTGAGATCTTCTATTGCAAGGTGAAACAGTTCTTGCTTATTCAAAATGCCTGCTATATTTTGATGTAATAAGGTAATGTTAGAAGAAGTTAGAGTATTATGCACGAAAAAATTGTTCTCTATTATTTTCAGTAGTTGGACCAGCTTTATTTTTATTAATTTTATTGAAAAAATTTGGTATTGTCTTTTGGATAAGCTTCACCTTAGAGTTTAAGGAATTCGATATTTTAGGTTTTTTTTCAAAATAATAAGGTATAGTGCCTTTTTTGACTCGGGTATAATATTTATTTGGCTCATAATTTGCATTATTCATAGTTTTTAAGTGAGTAAAGTAAGTAAGTGAAGTGAGTTTTTAAGTAAGTGAAGATGCAGCCTAAGATGGAGCGCGCTTGCCTAGAAGATGCCTATTCACTCTTGATTTAAAGGTATCCAAGTTATAGTCAGTTGGAAAAACGGAAGCCGGAAGTATAGTAGTAGTAGTATTAGTAATGCAAAATTATAACACAATCTAGACAATTGCAATCTAACATCGTTCGAGATTTAGGTTGCTAGGTTGCCTAGCAACCTAAATCTCGAACTGTATATAAGTATATATGACTGTCGTGTAATTAACATATTATTAGTTTAATTTTCAATAACAAATATTGATGTCAATAATTAAGATAAAAACTATCCTATCTTTTAAGTTGGATCAAAATAGAGATAGTTACGAAGTTATATCAAAATCGGTTCAGTAGTTTTCGAGTTTATCCCGAACATACATCGTGACACGAGATTTTTAATATATATACTTGATTAAATAAATTATGTAATAAAATAAATATTTGTTCCTTTTTAGTTGTAGTTATTATTATTGAAGTCGGTTAATATCATTATAACTTATAAGTTATAAAAAATTAGGGAAAAATTCCACATGTAGAAATTGTTTAAAATAAAATTGAAATGGAAAATTCGGTCTGTCGAGCTGGGATTCGAACCATCGACTTTGAACTGTTAAGCGACTGCCGAAGCCACTAGGCTACGGAGACCCAATGTTGTACCGCGAAAATACCGAACACAATGTAATCGAAAGGAACTACGTTCCATCCGGGCGTCCCTTGACACCTCTCAAGTTTTTTTTTTAATTTTTACTACATATTCCGAGAAATCAATAAATCCACGAGATTAATATTACGAAGATCCTAGCGACATCTACTTAGTGATAAAATTATATATTGTAACCAGTTCGTAACCTGCTCATCGACCGGTTTCAGTTTCTTATTCCACGATCCTTAAAATACCAATGCTATACTAAAGATATACAGTGTACAGTAGTGCTAAATGCTAATTCAGTTGTAAGCAAAAAGCTTGGCGCAGTTTATGATTTTATTAGGTACACGACTGCCCAACAAAAAGAATAACGTTTTCAGAGTTCCTGTATGTATGTGAGTATCTTTATTCCACCGTAACTTCTAAATGCCTGAACAGATTTGGATAGGTAAGTAGGTATATGGGGTATTGTTTGACTCCTTATAACTATCATCCCAAGTGACGCTGGCTATTTTTAGTTGATATTCTTTACAATTGACGCGCGTGCGGACAGAATCTGTACGTCCGCAATGTAAGGGCTGGTATAGCCTTTGAGTATTAAACCAACACGGTATAGCAGTCGGATTTTTATTCCATTTTAATAATTCGCTTGTATTGACTCT
This sequence comes from Oeneis ivallda, assembly GCA_029955525.1. Taxonomy (NCBI): domain Eukaryota; kingdom Metazoa; phylum Arthropoda; class Insecta; order Lepidoptera; family Nymphalidae; genus Oeneis; species Oeneis ivallda. The sequence goes on from JARPMR010000009.1 coordinate 25,235,231, forward strand.
AGTCTGCTCTTAAGAGAGTCGTTAGCAGAAGCTAGTTACCACCTTATCGACAAAACGTGCCGTCAACCGATTTAGCGTGCCTAGAGACCGTTTAGGGGTACCGGTTAAAAAAATTGCCACACCCCCTCTCACTTAGCCAGCTTTCACGATAGACTGCATTGTTTTTTATTTTTTATTAAAGTGATAACCTACACTTAAGGTCTCTAAGGATCTAGATGTTGCTAACAGTTGCTTAAACTGAAAAACTAATACAGATCACTAATTTCGACGCTGACGTGTAGTTCGACCGTAGCCATGGTGTAGGTGGCTAACACACTCGGGCGCGATTCCCAAGAGATGTGGGTTCGAATCCCGCTGGCTTCGGAATTTTTGATTTGTGTTTATAAATTTAGACTGCATTGTCTTTTAACATTTTAGTTAAGTTAGTAGGTAGGATAGGTAGTATTCCAGCTATCTACTAGCTATAACTATCTAATAGCTGTCTACACAAACGAATTAGCACCAATGTTTTATTGAAGTGGGACATTAAGTAATCAGTTGATCTAGAGAACTAGGCAAGTGGTTATATTTCGATACAATCGATTATTATTAATCGATGATTATGGCTAGTTCTGTTGCATAAAATCTCTTAACTAAAAGTATATTTAGACCAGTTTATTTAGTTTTAGTTTCCAAATTAATTAGTTTAGTTTAAAGACATTGTGTAGCCACATTGCTTTCCATTACCTTAACAATTTACACGACCAAAACCGTGGACAATGTTAATTATTTCTTTGCAGTGTGATAAAGATACTCTTAAAGCCGAGCCTCAGGCGAGGATTTTAGAAAACGCCGAGCTTACTTTTGGTTTCGCTTAATATTATTATTTGTGTATCATACGATGATCCTCGATGATCAGACGTTTTGCAACACATTATTTTGTAAGTGGAACAATAACATTTGATTACCACTATCACCAGAAGATATACCAGAAGTCAGCATGTAAGTTCAATGAGTCGTATTAACTTTAGTTTTATAGCACTTGTTCGGTAATAGTCTAAAAAGACTTTCACTCACCCGTCATATCCAAAGCCTCCTCAAAAGTCACACAACTTTTAGCAACCATTTTGTATTTTAAAGTTCAACACAGTTCAACACACTTCACTGGAGAATATTTTTATTTTGTTCTATATGAACGTCACTATAGTACCTACCTACTACAAATCGAAAATTGGGTTAAATACGCAAATACGCAATAAACGCAATTAAAACAGTCCTACTTCCTGGGAATTTAATAATGTCACTTTAAATTACCCATGTTTGTAAATAAATTTTAATATATTAATTTAATTTATTTTTATTTATGGGTACCGCGCAGCACCTCTCGATAATGGAGATGACGTGCAACTGACGTGTGTGCGTTATCCGGGGTAGGTATATAAGATGCTGTGCGTATTTGCCGTGATAGTCTCTCTAGTGGTATTGCGGGCTCGCGGGGTCGCGGAGTCGCGGCTACGCACCCGGGCTTGACTCGTCATAGTTATGTGCGTTTAAGTATTTCATCATCATCATCATCATCTCAGCCTGCGGACGTCCACTGCGGAACATAGGCCTTTCCCAGAGAACGCCACCACACCCGGTCCTCTGCCTTCCTCATCCAGCCACTTCCCGCCACCCGCTTTATATCGTCGGTCCAACGTGCTGGAGGGCGCCCCACACTACGCTTACTAGTTCGCGGTCTCCACTCTAGAACTTTTCGGCCCCAACGGTCATCGCTTCTACGACAAGCATGGCCTGCCCACTGCCATTTCAGCTTGCTAATGGTTTGGGCTATGTCGGCGACCTTGGTTCTCTTACGGATCTCTTCATTCCGAATCCTCACTCCTCCTCACACGAAAACTCCTAACATAGCCCTCTCCATAGCTCTCTGAGTGACTTTAAATTTGTGGATCAAGCCTTTTGTTAGTGTCCACGTTTCAGCGCCATAAGTGAGGACGGGAAGGACACATTGATTGAAGAATTTACTTAATTATGATTAATAGCCCCGGCTTCGCTCATGCTAAGTTCGATTTTTCAAACCCCTATTTTACCCCTACCTAGAAGCAGTGATAGCCTAGTGGTTACGACTGTGGTCTCTTATTCGGGCAGTTGTGGTCGCCTATTAGGTTCGATCCCGGGTACGCACTACGCACCTCTGACTTTTCGAAGTTAAGGGCGTTTAAAAGATAAAAATATCACATGCTTTAACGGTAAAGGAAAACATAAGAATAACCCCCCGAATAGAAGACCACAGTCCTAACCACTAGGTTAGGACTGTGGTCTCCTATTCGGGGGGTCGCAGGTTCGATCCCGGGTACGCACCTCTGACTTTTCGGAGTCAAGTGCGTTTAAGCAATTAAATATCACTTGCTTCAACGGTGAAGGAAAACATCGTGAGGAAACCTTCACACCTGAAAATTCCCCATAATGTTCTCGAAGGTGTTCTCCGGCAATTCGCATTGGGCCAGCGTGGTGGACTATGGCCTATAACCCTTCTCTGAGAGGAGACCTCGCTCAGTAGTGAGCCGATGATGGGTTGTTAATAATAAAATATAATAATAATTTTACCCCCACAGGGGTTGAATTTTCAAAGATCCTTTCTTAGCGAATGCCTGATGACGCGTCATAATGACTATATGTAGCCCATATAGGTATGCCAAACGGCCCGATCCGTCCTGTGGTTCGAGCTGAGCGTTGATAGATCAATCAGTCAGTCAGTCTGTCAGTCATCTTATTTCCATTTATAGATATTGTCACTGGTTTTAACGGTGAAGGAAAACGTCACGAGGAAATCTGTATGCCTTAAAGTTCTCGATTATGTTCGCAAAGGTACTTATCTAAAGTCAGCTAATCCACACGTCTTGGCCAGGGTAGTGGACTAGGGCCTTAAACTTTCTCATCTTGTGAGGAAACCCGCCCAGCACTAGAACTACTAAGTTGATAAAATATTATATTATGAAGTAGATACTACATAGTTGTGTTGGACATAGACTCAGAAGTGGAACTTATCACTCAAAACTAATCACGCCTTAAGAGAATACATCTCTTAAAACGCTAAAACCCTACCTATTGCCGTCTCCACCATCCCCAATAACGGCCCCTTTCCACTCAGCTAATAACCACAGCACGATAGACAAACCACCATCTGAACGTGAGGGTAACTAACAAAAATATCAAAGTATTGATTAATCAAAACAACATCTGAACGTGAGAGTAGTTATCAAAACATCAAAATATTAATTAATCAAACCAATATCTAAACATGAGGGTAGTTATCAAAACTATCAAAGTATTAATTAATCAATTACACTAATCTAAGCGTACAGGCAATATTTATTCGATTAGGGTGCGATTGCTATCGCAATCCCTCAATCAAATACAAAACGACCTAGACACGAAAGCATCTACTAGTCGGATGAGTCTCTGGGCAGAGACTGAATTCGTATCGTCAAAACAGCCGTTTTATACTAATATTTCAAGATGGCGCGCAAGATGGCGCGCCCGCGCTGTCAAAGTCAAATGTCGTCAATATACGTCATGAAACGTATATTGACAAAGGTATGTTGACACTGTTACACTTATTGTTTCATGAGGTATACTGAAAAACACCAATCATATTTTTAAATTGCTAACAGTCGGCCTTTCCTGGCCGTATTCACGTCTCGTGAAACAACATAGTAGCCGTTTACAATGTAAGATAACTTATAACAGAATTCATTAAATCTCAATTATTTAATCAACACCGATGGGACATTTTGGGAATGAGTGGGGTGAGATGGACAGATAGCGGAGATTATACCAACCCAACGACACTCGCTTCTATTACTCGGGAGGTCAAAACATGAATGAGGCGTGGGTTTCATTGTGACTAAAGACATCAAGCCCTGCGTTAAATGGTATATACCATATTCTGACAGAGTGATTCTATTACAGCTAAATACCAGGCTGATACGAACTAATCTCATACAAGCGTATGCTCCAACTGCTGATAGCACACAAGAGGAATGTGAAAAATTTTATGAAGATATCCAACCAATTTTAAAAGTTGTAAAGGAACATGAGGTTATCATGGTGATAGGGGATTTTAACGCCAAAGCTGGAGAGACTTCTGTGACACAATATTTTCGGTCGATTACTTAGTTTAAATTACCCAAAAGGCGTTTATATACCTGGGAATCCTCAGCTCAAACTAATGATAAGATTACAAGAAATCAAATAGATTTCATCAGAAATCAATTCAGAATCACCGCTATCATAATGCAATTACAGTCGCCAAGAAGTATCCCGGATATCCACTCGGATCACAATCCTCTCACATGTAAGGTCCGACTTAAACTTGAGCAAATAGAGAAAGGAAAAGCAAGAAGAACCTTTAATATACCACAGCTAAATGACGACAAAATTAAATCTGAATTCTCGAAACGAACTGACGAAATTAACACGATGAATGAAACAGAAAGTGAAGAATCGTTGTGGAAGAATAATAAGGTGACATTGTTAGATTCGGCTGAGCAAATACTCCCTTCATGTTCACTTCAACTAAAACGTTACTTGAGTGACCCCTTCATGTTCACAACAAGTAAGATAAAACTTGAGTTATTGTTAAAGTGACCCCTTCATGTTCACTTCAACTAAAACGTTACTTGAGTGACCCCTTCATGTTCACAACAAGCAAGATGAAACTTGAGTAATTGTTAAAGTGACCCCTTCATGTTCACTTCAACTAAAACGTTACTTGAGTGACCCCTTCATGTTCACAACAAGTAAGATGAAACTTGAGTAATTGTTAAAGTGACCCCTTCATGTTCACTTCAACTAAAACGTTACTTGAGTGACCCCTTCATGTTCACAACAAGCAAGATGAAACTTGAGTAATTGTTAAAGTGACCCCTTCATGTTCACTTCAACTAAAACGTTACTTGAGTGACCCCTTCATGTTCACAACAAGCAAGATGAAACTTGAGTAATTGTTAAAGTGACCCCTTCATGTTCACTTCAACTAAAACGTTACTTGAGTGACCCCTTCATGTTCACAACAAGTAAGATGATACTGTTATTGTTAAAGTGACCCCTTCATGTTCACTTCAACTAAAACGTTACTTGAGTGACCCCTTCATGTTCACAACAAGTAAGATAAAACTTGAGTAATTGTTAAAGTGACCCCTTCATGTTCACTTCAACTAAAACGTTACTTGAGTGACCCCTTCATGTTCACAACAAGCAAGATGAAACTTGAGTAATTGTTAAAGTGACCCCTTCATGTTCACTTCAACTAAAACGTTACTTGAGTGACCCCTTCATGTTCACAACAAGTAAGATAAAACTTGAGTAATTGTTAAAGTGACCCCTTCATGTTCACTTCAACTAAAACGTTACTTGAGTGACCCCTTCATGTTCACAACAAGCAAGATGAAACTTGAGTAATTGTTAAAGTGACCCCTTCATGTTCACTTCAACTAAAACGTTACTTGAGTGACCCCTTCATGTTCACAACAAGTAAGATGATACTGTTATTGTTAAAGTGACCCCTTCATGTTCACTTCAACTAAAACGTTACTTGAGTGACCCCTTCATGTTCACAACAAGTAAGATGATACTGTTATTGTTAAAGTGACCCCTTCATGTTCACTTCAACTAAAACGTTACTTGAGTGACCCCTTCATGTTCACAACAAGTAAGATGATACTGTTATTGTTAAAGTGACCCCTTCATGTTCACTTCAACTAAAACGTTACTTGAGTGACCCCTTCATGTTCACAACAAGTAAGATAAAACTTGAGTTATTGTTAAAGTGACCCCTTCATGTTCACTTCAACTAAAACGTTACTTGAGTGACCCCTTCATGTTCACAACAAGCAAGATGAAACTTAAGTAATTGTTAAAGTGACCCCTTCATGTTCACTTCAACTAAAACGTTACTTGAGTGACCCCTTCATGTTCACAACAAGTAAGATGAAACTTAAGTAATTGTTAAAGTGACCCCTTCATGTTCACTTCAACTAAAACGTTACTTGAGTGACCCCTTCATGTTCACAACAAGTAAGATGAAACTTGAGTTATTCTTAAAGTGACCCCTTCACGTTCACTTCAACTAATAATTAATAGATTATTCCAGATAAATCAACCACTTAGCTCAAATTGTATTATTCCAATTTACGTATAACCTTTAAATTCCAATGGAAACCAACTTCATCGATAAGATACTATCAGTAATTCATTATCTGTTATTTGGGCGTAGGCCTTAACCAGGATGGCGATAAAACTATCTCCCGGGCAATCCCACTTCTGATCTGTTGGACATAGACTCAGAAGTGGAACTTATCACTCAAAACTAATCACGCCTTAAGAGAATACATCTCTTAAAACGCTAAAACCCTACCTATTGCCGTCTCCACCATCCCCAATAACGGCCCCTTTCCACTCAGCTAATAACCACAGCACGATAGACAAACCACCATCTGAACGTGAGGGTAACTAACAAAAATATCAAAGTATTGATTAATCAAAACAACATCTGAACGTGAGAGTAGTTATCAAAACATCAAAATATTAATTAATCAAACCAATATCTAAACATGAGGGTAGTTATCAAAACTATCAAAGTATTAATTAATCAATTACACTAATCTAAGCGTACAGGCAATATTTATTCGATTAGGGTGCGATTGCTATCGCAATCCCTCAATCAAATACAAAACGACCTAGACACGAAAGCATCTACTAGTCGGATGAGTCTCTGGGCAGAGACTGAATTCGTATCGTCAAAACAGCCGTTTTATACTAATATTTCAAGATGGCGCGCAAGATGGCGCGCCCGCGCTGTCAAAGTCAAATGTCGTCAATATACGTCATGAAACGTATATTGACAAAGGTATGTTGACACTGTTACACTTATTGTTTCATGAGGTATACTGAAAAACACCAATCATATTTTTAAATTGCTAACAGTTGAGTGTATTGGGGTATGTGTAAGTAATATGTAAGTGGGGTATGTAATTATTTATTATGTTAATATGTAAAAGTAGCCCCACTTTGCGTCTGCCCGGAATTGTAGTACTTTTTTCTTTGGAACTTCCCCTCATTGTGGAAATATTATATTTTACTCTAACAAAGTTGCATCTAGGTTAAATCGGCTTGGCATCCAGCTGCCCACAAGATAGTTTAAAAAACTTTATTTTTTATTACTTTATGATTATTTTGAAAAGAGCAACTGCTGAGTTTCTTACCGGCTCTTCTCGGCAGAATCCGCTTTCCGAACCGGTGGTAGAATCATAACTTGTCATAAGAGCCACAGGTTGGCCTAAATAATTTTGAATTTTGAATTTTTTTGAATTTTATTGTCTGAAGGAGTAAGGTCCTCCTCGAGTCAGTAGGCGCACCAATTCTTGGTGATCCTGAGATGGTGTAATGAAAATGCTCTGGTCTTAAAGAAGGGTCTGGCTGGGTTGCGCGAACGAGATAGCAGCAGCCTTTTCAGCTTTAACATTTAGGAACAATAATTTTATTTAGTGATCAAGTTTTTGTCTGTATTCTTAAACACCTTCTTGTTAAAAGCTGAATAAATGTTTATTTATTTATTTATTTATTTAGATATGTCCCCGCTGCCCAGCCACTATGGGTCTAGTGCTAAGCGATGCGTGGAAAGCCGGTGGAGTTCTAGTCTGTATGAGGCCGAGGAGGGCACTGACGGTGGGCATAGGAATTCATAAATTAAAAGGAGTGAGCTAAGTATGTTGGCAATCTCTCTCAGGGATAAAATCCGGACTGAGGAAATTCGTAGAACAAAACTGACCGACATAGCTCTGAGGGTAGCAAGAATAGAAATGTTTTTATACAAATAAACTTCTTTACAAGTGCTTTTGAATCGTCAATGAGTCCACCACTGGTTCGGAATACCCTTCCTGCCGAGAAGAACCAGCAAGACACTCGGCGGTCGCTCTTTTCAAAACAAGTTTACAATACAATTGATACTATTCTATGTATGCAGTGTTTCTACAATGAGGGAAAGTTCCACAAAAGCATACCTAATTGTAATTCAACACATGTTAAGACGGGCAGACAGAAAGTAGCCCCATTCCAGCCGGTGGAATCCGTTCACGAGCATGATGCATGACCCAGCCATTGCAGCCATTGCCAAGCTGAAGTAGCAGTGGGCAGGTCATATCTGTCGCAGAACCGATGGCCGATGGGGCAGACGTGTTCTGGAGTGGAGACCGCGTACCGGCAAGCGCAGTGTAGGACGACCTCCAGCTCGCTGGACCGATGACCGCAAGAAGGTGGCGGGAAGCGGTTGGATGAGGAAGGCGGAGGACCGCTTTGGTGGCGCGCTCTCGGAAAGGCCTGTGTCCAGCAGTGGACGCATACAGGCCATCGATGATACAGGCTGATGGATGGATGGATGAAGCTAATTGTCATCATCACAATAGGGTATTTGACTATATTAAAAATATCGTTTCATTTGGTGTCATCCTAAAAGATTATTATCTAAAAACATTATTCCATACGACAAAACTAAAAAATAAAGTTTTATTTAATTAGAAAACATTAAATAAAATTGCTATAATTCCGGCCATGGTCACGTGATCGAAAACGTTCCGTGATCTCGAATGACGTCACAGTCCACACCACCTATGGGATGGTGAATTGTCATTGTTTGAAATGTGAACTGTGACGTCATGAGAGCAAATGGAACGTTTCGGCGGCAATTTATTTTTTTGAATTTATTTCTCGATTTTTATGAAAAATACTGAAAATTATGCCGAAATATACGTTTTGTTAGCTTCAGCATAGCATTATTAACAATTTAAGATGATTTTCTAAAAGTAGTCAAATACCCTATTGTCATCATCACAATTGTCATCGTCACTGTGAATCTACGGCGGTATGCCATCTTATTGGGCGTGGGTCATGTAGTTAAATAAAAACAATCGAAACAAATTAATATTAATTGAAGTGTTTCTTCGAAATAACCGCCTCTCATGAACTCGTATTAATATTTGAACAACAGCGTTTGTTCAACCTACTATGTTTTGTTAACGGTGCTAAGGGATTTATGCTCCTTTTTATCTCATAAATATTTAAGGATAGTGCGCAAAAAGATTTAAAAAACTTAATATTATGTAGGGACAGTACAAGCTATATTAGATATTATAGGGTTTGCTGTCGGTCGTCGAAAATTACCCGAATTTTGCTGGAATTACCTACCTAGTTTTACTCCTAGTATCATACTAATACTATCGATAATCGATGAACACCGGCTGCACGCACGGAAAAGTGTCACGTTCCGCCTGAGCCTGAGCGTGCAAGCGAGAGCGCGGAACAAGTGATAGAGAGGCACGATCGGCCCAAGCGTTCGCTTGTGACCGCGCCGCGCGTCGCCCGCCAGTCATCGTCAATGTTTCTTTATGACGTTATTACGTAAAAACTATCGTCCGTAAACTGACTTTACAGACAACCAATTTTATTTTTAGGAAATCTTTTTTCGTAATTTTAAACAATATGATTACCTAATTAAAAGGATATGAAGAAAACAATTATAACAAAAAAGTAATTAATACATTTATTATAATTTACACTTTAAAATATTAATAAATCTTAATAAATATATTTGTCTACTTACATTTAAGTTTTGGTATAAGTTCACGTTACTATATTATTATGTTTATACAAACTTAGTCACTACATTCACTCGGTATTCAAAACAGATTTTACTATCCTTTAGCTCGGATAAACGACACGGATAAAAATACATGGCTCGTTTTATGCACTTGTTGTATAATCTACTATTTTGCGCTTATCAAAAACAACGACATATCATTTTGCGCAGGAACATCCTATATACAGAAAGTAATCTGTGGGTACGTCTCTATTCTTGATACAAAGCCCTATACTTATAAAAGTGGCAGTACTGGGTAGGTACTCAAACTGTAACTTTGCAGAAAACACGAACGCCAGAAGGGCGTTCCACACTTAGCAGTTCATTTAATGTTCTATTTTACGAAGGCAGCTTCAGTGGGATACTTTTAACGATTCTTGACTTCATTTGGTAGAAGTAACGCAACGAAAGCACCAACTGAAATAAAATTATTAGAAGTTTAACAATAACAACATTCTAGGTTTAAATGCATAAGAAGAAGGATATTTTACGATAGGTATGTGCTCGACGACAATCAATGATGGAAAGCGCTGATGAGGTTGGAGCGCGCTTGCTTAGAAGATGCTATTCACTCTTGCCTTGAAGGTTGATACTTACATTATATATACTGATGACGGACGCTGGAATGGCGTTCGACATCATAGCTAGAGACAGCCATAGCGGTTTATTTCAGAAATAGAATAGAATAGAAATATTTTTATTCAAATAAACTTATTTACAAGTGCTTTTGAATCGTCGGTGAGTCTACCACTGGTTCGGAATGCCCTTTCTGCCGAGAAGAACCAGCAAGAAACTCGGCGTTTGCTCTTTTCAAAACAAGTTTTAATACAATAGATACTATGCTATGTATGCAGTGTTTCCACAATGAGTGGAAGTTCCACAAAAGCATACCTAATTATAATTCAACACATGTTAAGACGGGCAGACAGAAAGTATCCCGATTCCCGCCTGTGGAACCCATTCACGAGCATGACGCAAGACCCAGAAACGTTGAACTAATGCGTTTTAAGATAATAATTATGGTATATTAAGATGGATAGAAAGAAATGTTTAATGTATATTGTAGAAGCATCATAAATCTTTTTAATAATCTGAATGCAAAGACGAAGTTAATACACCTCATTAAAAAAAATTATGAGTTTTTGTGATCTGCAATGTCTAGATTGGATTTTAATATACATACAGCTGCTCGTGCTGATTACTCACTGATTCATTGATCACCTCTCCTGTAAAATTTTGTATGAAAACAATAACTGTATCCAGATTATAATGAGTTGAAATGTGCCAAGGTAAAAACCCCTGAATAAATAAAAAAAACCCAATAACCCTGCCTCTTCAAAGTCGGACAACTTACCAAAAGTAAGACCAGCAAAGCAGAAAAAGGCGAGTCGACAATCAGTAACCAGTAGGTTCTTGAGGATGTTGATACCTACGACTGAACTGGCTCTGCCAATCATCAGAGTTAGACAAACTGCCATCGCCCTGAGAAATAAACAAAATTATTATTGTATAGGTTTTACTCTAGAGTTGACCTTGAGAAATCCTTGACCTAAAGTGAACCGAGGAAGAACCGGTGATACTTCTAGAGTTGAGACCCGAGAATCTTGACATGTCATAACAACCACCGGTGAAATAATTATGGTCAATAGAGGTTTATGTATATTTTACATGAAAAATAAAATCAACGCGAAAATTATTTTAGTTTAATTAAAAAAGGGGGAAAATCAGGGGTTTGAAATTTCAAAGTAAGATAATTATACCGAGTGGGATATCATATGAAAGGCATTCACTTTTGCATTCTAAAACAGTTTTTTATTTATTTCTATGTATAATACACTAGCGGCACGCTATGATGGCCGGTTTGACGTTTCTCCGCTCATAAAGTTCCGTATTAATTGATAACGACTTTGAAGGAAATAATTGTATTACTTTATTGACGATAGTGATGTGCAGAGATTCATAAATTTTATCGAATGTAGTTTTAGGTTTAGGACTCAAAATTTATTTATTAAATTGATTTCTAAAATGTATACAAGTGTAGAAAAATCAGTTTGCACCATTTAAGGGGTGAATGTACTTGTGAATATGAACAATTTTCACTATGTGGACAAACCTCTGAAATCGCAAAAAAATATCAGCTGTTTCATACAAAAGGTAAAATTTTTATTTTTATATGATATATACCACAACTCGGCATTTGGTTTTCTAAATAGAAAATTTTTTGTGGCACCTTTTTTGGTATCTTTTGTATTCATATGTTTCTTGTGTGCATATAAAGTATGTATATTCATTTTCATTCAAATATTCAGTTCGTTCAAATAAATTAAATAAACATATACATTTTTGTTTTATTAAACCTATTTAATCAGGTACAAAAACAAAACTTAATTGTTTTTTGTTCGAGAATAAATTGACATTCCACATCACTATTGTAATGTGTCAAACCGGCCATCATAGCGTGCCGCTAGTGTAAACTAGCGGCACGCTATGATGGCCGGTTTGACGTTTGTCCGCTCATGAAGTTCCGTATTAATTGATAACGACTTTGAAGGAAATAATTGTATTACTTTATTGACGATAGTGATGTGCAGAGATTCATAAATTTTATCGAATGTAGTTTTAGGTTTAGGACTCAAAATTTATTTATTAAATTGATTTCTAAAATGTATACAAGTGTAGAAAAATCAGTTTGCACCATTTAAGGGGTGAATGTACTTGTGAATATGAACAATTTTCACTATGTGGACAAACCTCTGAAATCGCAAAAAAATATCAGCTGTTTCATACAAAAGGTAAAATTTTTATTTTTATATGATATATACCACAACTCGGCATTTGGTTTTCTAAATTGAAAATTTTTAAAAATGGAATCTAATACGATCGTCACATAGGATCGCTGGCTAGCACAACTACTACCTCCGGCAAACTCGCGTCAATGCTCAATGCAAAACAAAGCAGTTTCGAATTGACGTTGCTTCGAAAAGTATAAACTGTCAGTGCAATGCGATTGTGATATAGTTTTGACCTGGCTTTGGATTTCAAATATTGATACTGCATTACTGTTGACCCTTGCTCGTTAATTTGGACTCTGTTCAAGCCCTTTGTTGTGGATTTCGTCGATATGACCGAACGTACGCAGAGAACTGTTCTAAATAGTCAGACACGTGAGTTCGTAATACGCCTTCGTAACTATTTCGATCGTGAAGCTCAAAATGGAGGGCCAATTTTACCTATAACGTCAGTGGTTGAACGCGTAGCTGATGCGCTTAATATTGGACAACGAACTGTTAGACGGATAACTAAAAAAAAATATGGCGAGACTGGCACAGAAGAAAATAAACTTCACACACCAAAAAAGAGAAAACGAGCAAAACCAGTCGTAGGCATCGATAGCTTTGATGCCGATGCTATCCGAAGACATGTTTACGGCTACTATTTACAGAAGGAGTATCCAACAAGAAAAAAGTTGGTGCATTCACTGAAGGAAGCTGGATTATTCTTCGGTGGGGAAAGTTCTTTAACGAAGATTTTGAAGACCATTGGATTTCGATACAAAAAATGTAACAAACGCAAAATATTGATGGAAAGATTTGATATAGCGATGGCAAGGTATACTTTTTTACGGCAAGTGAAAGAAATCAAAAATTGGCAAAATGTTGTGTTCTTGGATGAAACATGGCTTAATGCTAACCATACTGTAGGCCGTTCTTGGAACGATGACACAGCAGCATCTACTTCCAAAGTTCCTGTAGGAAAAGGATCGCGACTTATAATTTGTCACGCCGGAACCATCAACGGGTTTGTCGAAGGTTCTCTCATGGCTTTTGCGTCAAAAACCACTGGAGACTATCATGAAGACATGAATGGAGAAAAGTTTACTGAATGGTTTACCTCAATGTTGTGTAGCCTCCCTGAACCATCTATTATAATTATGGACAACGCCCCATACCACTCGATGCAAATTGACAAGCCACCTGCCCAATCCCAAAAGAAAGCTGATATCGTCGCATGGCTTCGTAAAAATGGCGTAGATGCAAACATGAATATGTTAAAAGCGGAATTAGTACGTCTTTTAAAAGAAAACAAACCAACCAAGATCCGATACGTCATTGACGAAATAGCATTAGAACATGGGCACAGAGTTATACGGTTACCGCCTTACCATTGTGAGTATAATGCGATTGAGTTGGTGTGGGCTCAAATTAAGTGATATGCTGCAAGACACAATACAGAACCCCCATTTACCACAAAAAAAATGCTAAAATTATTAGAAGAAGCTTGTGAACATGTGACTAAAGGAGACTGGGAAAAGGTTGTGAATAGAACTGTTAAATTAATAAGGGAAGATTATGAAAGAGATGTGAAAATAGATAATATTATAGAAAACGAACATATAATTATTAATGTAGGTGATGATAGCAGTGACGACAGTGAAAATAGTAGTATGGACGAATCTGATTAATTATGGCCTTTTGTGGCACCTTTTTTGGTATCTTTTGTATTCATATGTTTCTTGTGTGCATATAAAGTATGTATATTCATTTTCATTCAAATATTCAGTTCGTTCAAATAAATTAAATAAACATATACATTTTTGTTTTATTAAACCTATTTAATCAGGTACAAAAACAAAACTTAATTGTTTTTTGTTCGAGAATAAATTGACATTCCACATCACTATTGTAATGTGTCAAACCGGCCATCATAGCGTGCCGCTAGTGTAGTTTTTGAGTAATGTCGAAAAAAATATCGTCCCCCCCCCCTTATCTCCGAAGTTTACCAATCGAAAAATCTGAAATAATTATGGTTAATAGAGGTTTATGTATATTTTACAGGAAAAATAAAACCAACGCTCTAACTAGCATAGTTTTTTTTATATTAACAATAAACCTCTACAAACAAAGTTTTAACGATAAATAAGCAAATTAATATAATATTAACGTTTTACTTTTACTTTTGGAGTACGGAACCCTCGGTGCGCGAGTCCGACTCGCACTTGGCCGGCTTTTTTTAGATACGCACTTATGCCGCACTCAGAGTCGCTAATCGTTACTTAACGACATAATCTTGGATTTAAAAAGTTTCATTCTCAGAAGTTTACGCTTAATTTGTACATTAATGACAATTTAGTAATAGATTTAATGATAATTAATTAATCATTAAACAATATAATTTAGTACATGCGGCTGAGTGCGGCAGTTAATCACAAGTCGATGATTAATTAATCATAATTTAATGAATGACTGAGTGCGGCAGTAAGAGAAGAAGAAAACGAATTAACATGTGTTGAATTATAATTAGATATAATTAAGTATGCTTTTGTGGAACTTCCCCTCATTGTGGAAACTCTGCATATATAGCATAGTATTTACTGTATTGTAAATTTGTTTTGAAAAGAGCAACCGCCGAGTTTCTTGCTGGTTCTTCTCGGCAGGAAGGGCATTCCGAACTAGTGGTAGACTCATTGACGATTCAAAAGTACTTGTAAAAATGTATTTGAATAAAAAATATTTCTATTCTATTCAATAAGAAAAATTATACAAACTTGACGTAAGTTGGGAAGACGTCGACGCTGAAGGTGGAAATGAAGCCGAAGTTGACGGTGCCCGACACGAACACGACCAGGCAGACCGTGCTCACGATCCAGGAGCTGGTGGCGGTGACGCACAACCCTGCGGTGCCACATATCAACTGCAAAACAGAGATTTTTGTACCCAAGGTGGATCGATGACGGAATATACGGCTGGCAAAACAGGTTGTTTTTGAGCTTTCTTATTTACATTTTCCTTGAAATCTGCTGGACCTGTTTCAGTGTGGTCTCTTGCCTTTAGCGGTGCGCTCAGGGGCATTTTCTTACCACGATCTATATATAGTTTAATGTTGCCCATCGTCTTCTACATATATTCAAATGACCATGCAAAAAATCGTCCCCACCCACCAACAGATTTGAAACGTATCTCAGTTAATACATCACGGTAGTATGATGATTTTTTACTATGACGATATCTAACGTTGATTTGGGGTTTCCACGCAAATCGAATTTGAATTATTTATAAGTGTGAATAATTTTGGATACCAGTTTAGTAGTTTACAATAATTATAAAACGAATATACAGGAGCATTTACCAACTAGAAAAAGGCTATTGTGAACGCAGATGCGTTTCTGAGACGCAGAGAAAAAACCACGACGCGCGCTGCCCGCGTTCCCACTGACGGTGACCGGCGCGCGTACTTCAGCGTGCATACATTCATTTGTATTTTAAAAAAACCAATTATCTTCGGATTGAAAATGGTTATGTCTTTTTATGGGATGTCACAATAATATTAAAAATAGAGCCACGTCTGTAGTTGTCACGGACACGGTCACGGTGGTGTCTGGGGACAGTGCACATACAAATTTTTGCAAAGAAAATTAAAAGCAGTGCTAGAAAGTGGAAGTGCAAATTTCTTGCGCAGGAGGAGTTCAAATATATCCTAAAAACAATGTCCTATTTCCAAAAGCATACCTGTACAACGATAACCATACGTTTCCGTCCAACGTAATTGACAACAGTACTTAGTACTACGTTGATTACAGTAGTCACCATGCTGGTCACAAATACTGTGAGCAGTGCGAACGTGTTGATACTGCAATCATTGTTCTGAAACAAGCAATGTCGGATTTGAAAAAAAGTTGACTTGTAGCATGCGGGCGACAAAAAGGGAAAATTTATCAGCAAACTACTTAAATAAATCTTGGTTATATGCAATTTTATTTTCATAATATCTTCATAAACTTTATAATATTAAAGAAGCTATATAAATCAGAATAAATATTAATGGCAGCAATTTTATTGTAAATGGTACATTCAATAAAATTTTGGAAAACTGAGCGGAATGCAAATTTTTTCTCAATAATACTCCTCTTTTTCCATCTAATATCATTGATAATACTGGCTAAATCGTTCCGCTACAGTTCAGTTCCGCTCAGTGTGGTCTTGCCTTTATTTATAGGTTCCAAAAAGCACCAAATGTTAAGATACTTCACCTCGATCAAAGTTGCATTTCGAGTTGACTCCAACATTTGGCAGAAGGACATGGCTTCACCCCTTTCATTTGCCTTCATTATAGAGTCCGCGATAAAGGGCAGCCACACTATAAATGGATTTATCCTGAAAAATGCATCCACAATTATAACTACTATCTCCCTAGGGAGAAATTATAGCGTTTTACACACGCTCTTTAGACAAACAATGCCTATTTTTCGAGTGTGAGATAAGAAAAAAAATAAGTTGTCTGTAAAGTCGGTTTACGGACGATAGTTTTACGTGATAACGTCATAAAAAACATTGATGACCGTTAACCACAGCGCGCACGTGATGACTGGCGGGCCCGGCGGCAGGCGCTCTGCCAAGTGCCAACGCTTGGGCCGATCGTGCCTCTCTATCGCTAGTTCCGCGCTCTCGCTTGCACGCTAAGGCTCAGGCGGAACGTGACACGTTTTCGTGCATACAGCCGGTGCTATCGATTTCTAAGACGGTATCACGTCAAAAAGAATCCATGTTGAATTTGATTTACTACTGTGGTAATAGTAACATCGCCAATAATTATACGTGTGCTGAATCGTTATTTTTAAGTTTAAAAATAATATTTATATTTATTCTATTAATGTATTCTATTCTATTTAAAAATATGAAAATTTGTGAGTGTTGTGCAACACTAGGTTGGAACGAAGTTCCTTTTAATGATATTTTAATAATAAAAATAAATAAAACAAAAAATATTAATCTGAAGTCAGGATTCGAACCAAAGCTTCGCGGAACATGTGATTCGTTCGATTCGGCAACACACAAAGGTCGTGACGGAAAAATTCTTACACTTTTTTTGCCTAGCACTTATCCAAGTCAAGCCAAGTCCGTACCGTCCGATAAGGAATTTCGTTCCAATTATTTGTAAATAACTTACCCGGCGTAAGCTATAACAAACAGCACTGATAGAAGCATTGTACTCTTCAGTAGAGGAGGCTTCAACAGCGGCAACGTTTGTGAGACTATCGATGAAAACATCCCTTCGATGGGCCCTCCAGTGTCTTCACCTAACACCACTGATGTTACCTTGGACAAGTGAATTTTAAAACACATCAAGGTGGAAGACACGGGTCACACACCATAAGCCTAATTTGTCGTATTAGTTAACAAATTGCGAAAAACCAAATTAAATTTGAATTTCGCGGGCAGACCCGTGTCTTCCACCTTAAGTATAAACTTCAAAACTAATTACTGTAAGCGGTGATAGACTTGGAGGACTACTTTTCGGAGGATCCGACGTTCCATCCCAGGCAGGCTATGCATGATGCCTGCCTGGATGTTACTAGTAGGTTTTATAAATGCGAAAGTGTGTTTATTTGTCCTTCAGTCACGCCGCATCAGAGATACGGTTCGACGTGATTTTTTGCAGAGGTTTAATTGAGGTCCCGGAGAGTTAAAATTCCCGGAGTCCCGGTAAATTAACGAGTTCCCGGGGGATTTTTTAAACTGAATCCACGCGGACGAAGTCGCGGGCATCAGCTAGGTTCTAATGTTTCGGAGTCATCATCATCATCATCATTAGCAACCCATCAACAGCTCAATACTGAGCGCAGGTCTCCTCTCAGAGAAGGGTTATAGGCCATAGTCCACCACGCTGGCCCAATGCGAATTGACGGACTTCACACGCCTTCAAGATTATTATGAAGAGCTCTCAGGTGTGCAAGTGATATTTAATTGCTTAAACTCACTTGACTCCGAAAAGTCAGAGGTGAGTATCCGGGATCTAACCTGCGACCCCCCCGAATAGAAGACCACCACTAGGCTATCACTGCTTCGGAGTAATGACATTCGATTAAATATAATAATGAAAAATGCTGGAGTGAGCAGGCTAGGCGATTTTTGCCACGCTCTGGGGCTTGCGTCCTAAAGGTTGTCATCGCCATACAAGTGCAGTGCAGTGCCACGAGCTTGATGGGCTACTTGGCCCAGGGGCAACCAGAGATGGTCTTTTTGACTATTTGCTTATTGGATAGAAGCAGGCGTTACTTTGCGGAAGTTCATGATTGTCTAGACTAGACAGTACTGCATTGTAAAGTCATCTCCTGAGGATGCTCCGGTGTCGGGGCGAAACGTGCATCGAGATTATTGTTGAAGTCTTGTGTGGTGGTGCATGTGAGTGGCGGTGGCATTGAAGATAGTGGCATAGAATCCGCTTTCCGAACCGGTGGTAGTCATGACGTGTCATAAGAGCCACAGGTTGGCCTACGTGAATTAAATTGCTTGCTTGGGAACTTTGCTTTCTTGCTTGCTTGGGAAGGTGAGCGGTGCTCAGCTTGTTACTGCATGTTTGACCATACAGATTTTTTCTGTTGGTGGATTATAGCAAAATAATTCTAACCTTTTCTTGCTAAAATTTGTTTATTGTTGTACAACGTGTTATTGGATTTTTTTTATGTGACATTAAAAAGTAGGTATAAAATTGTTGTTGATTGTACGCCTTGCGGCATGAAATAGTGATACCTACCAACCTAGAACTTGTACTTTTTAAACTTGTTCCAACCTTTACTACCTGCCTATTTCAACAAATAAATAGATTTTGATCGTGAGTTTGTTATTTTGTTTTAACGATGAAGCAAAACATCGTTAGGAAACCTGCTTGAAATTAGTGTTCTTCCAATGATAATATTAGGTATAGACATGTATAGATATGTCTAGGTACCTATTAATAGTGTTCTCCATATAAAGTTCTGAAAGATGTGTAAAGTCTACCATTCTGCAGTCGGTGGGTGGATATTACCCTTAACGGAGAGTGGAGACCAGCGCCCAACAGTGGGCCGACGATGGGTTGAGATGAATCATCATCATCATTATGCAGGAAAGGCATTCCGAACCAGTGGTAGATTCATTGACTATTCAAAAGCACTTGTAAAAGTTTATTTGAATAAAAAATATTTCTATTCTATTCTATTCTATTCTATTCATCATCATCATCATCATCATCATCATCAACCCATCTTTCCTTTCCAAAAATCCTTTCAGTAGTTTTTAACGCGAACAGACAGACAGACGTGCGGCGGGAGACTTTGTTTCATAAATGTATCACTACTGTTAAAAAAAATATCAGTGAAATACTTTATTCAAAAAACCAAACAAACCAAACCAAACCAAAACCAGAAACCAATTGGTTGTCTGTAAAGTCGGTTTACGGACGATAATTTTACGTGATAACGTCATATAGATGAACAGCGTGCTGCTAGAACTGCGCGACACATCCGCTAACTACCACAGCTAACCACAGCGCGCACGCGATGACTGGCGGGTCACAACTCACAAGCCAACGCTTGGTGCCTCTCTATCGCTTGTTCCGCGCTCTCGTTTGCACGCTCAGACGAACTTGACACTTTTTCGTGCGTGCAGCCGGTGTTCATCAATTTATAAGAGGTTATCACGTCTAAAATACAGCAACTCACTTCGTAGTCTTCTGCCCTTTTCCCCGAGTTGGTCGCGAATATGGCTCTCAACACCTCTAAAGCCTTCTGCTCCTCGCCCATACGCAGGTAGTACCGCGGGCTCTCGTGGCTGCTCAACATGCACACAGCTCCAACGGCGCAGGTCGAAGCGAACAGCAAGTTCAACAGGCGCCATGAAGTGAAGTAGATGTCGAAGTATGGGATGTAGTAAGAGAACTTCAATTGTAGGACGGGAATTGCTAAAACTGGAAAAAAGAAATTTATTGAAAGAATTTATTTAATTAAGAATCCTTGAGGATGGATGGATGTTTGTTACTCTTTCACGCCACAACGAATGAACTCATTTGGCTGAAATTAGGAGTGGAGATAGCTCATATCCAGGAATAACTCAAAGGCATATAAACTCATAACAGAGTTCCCGCGGGGATAATAAACTTTAACGTCACGTATCTACGCGGACGAATTCGCGGTAGTTTCTATGTTGTACTGAAAACTGAAAAGTCAACGGTTCAGTTTTTCAGCCGTTGGGGAATATTAGGTCAAGTTCAGCATGGTTTTAGATAGAATAGAATAGAAAATTATTTATTGCACAACAAGAAATTAAGATTAAAATACACAAGAAAAAGAAAATAAATAAAGGGTGCAAAGGCGGCCTTATTGCAAAAGCAATCTCTTCTGCAACCCTTGTCTAGAGAGGAAAACAAAGAAGATGATGGGTAAAAATCCATAAGGAAGGAGCCTTAGTAATTATTTGTAGCAATTGAAAGTGTGCGCGAAAGTGCTATTGGAAAATTAGATTTTATTTCTTTACTTTACTCGTATTAGATTTGAATTTAGTAAGTAGGTATACATACCAGTGTAAATTGAACAAAATACCTGACATCCTGTAATCAAATTTTCTGCTCCATCATCAGATCCACCTCCTCGTATATAACTAATCCATATATTTATAATAACTCAGGAAAGTACACCATAGTATTACTTACTAGATGATGCCCGTGACTTCATACGCGTAGATTAAGGTTTTTTAATTCCTTCGGAAACTCTGTAATTTTCCGGGATAAAAGTAGCTTGTATGTTAATCCTGGGTATGAGCTATCTCCATTCCAAATTCCAGCTAAATCGGTTCATTCGTCGTTGAATGAAAGAGTAACAAATATCCAACCATACATCAATCCTCACAAACTTTCACATTTTGTTATATTATCATCACAATATTAGTAGGAAGTAGGACTTTCGCACAAGTAAACTAAAGGTTAACTTTGAGCTTCGTTTCATCATCATCATTAGCAACCCATCAAAGGCTCACTACTGAGCGCAGATCTCCTCTCAGAGAAGGGTTATAGGCCATAAGTCCACCACGCTGGCCCAATGCGAATTGGCGGACTTCACACACCTTCAAGAACATTATGAAGAACTCTCAAGTGTGCAGGTTTCCTCACGATGTTTTCCTTCACCGTTGAAGCAAGTGATATTTAATTGCTTAAACGCACTTGACTCCGAAAAGTCAGAGGTGCGTACCCGGGATCGAACCTGCGACCCCCCGAATAGGAGACCACAGTCCTAACCACTAGGCTTTCACTGCTCTGAGCTTCGTTTAGTAAACAAGTATAGTTCTTGCAATTCACGGGGGCCACTGACTTATGGTTGTGTGTGTGTCGTATCTGTATAAGTGTGAGCGAGCGCAATGCTCGCGCCTGCCCGCTCCCACCTAGGCTTTGACAGCCACGCACACTTACTTGAGTTGAATTGTAGTACGTTTTGTGGAAATGTCATATTCTATTCTAACAAAGATACACGGGTTAAATCAGCTTGGCATCCAGCTGCCCACAAAATAGTATAAAAACTTATTACAATATAATAGCTACTTATTAATATTGTAAAATGATTATTTTACTGAGTTTCTTGCCGGCTCTTCTCAGCAGAATCCGCTTTCCGAACTGGTAGAATCTTGACGTGTCATAAGAGCCACAGGTTGGTCTACATGAAAATAAATAATTTTGAATTTTGAATTTTTTATGCAATGTGCATGTACACGAAGTAACCACAAGTAAAGCTCACTCGCCTTCGTGAATTGCAAGAACTGTATTCGAAGTAATTCTGTGACTTACCAGCCATCGCCCCAGTGGTGAACGGGTAGATGGCGGTGGATATGGCCACCAAGACGGATCTTTTGTTACGAGGGGTGCACTCGCTCAGCCAAGTCATAGACAACGCTATCGCACCGGCTAAACTGAAATAAACCATGAATTGTAAACACGGGCATATGTGTGTTATGTTCCACCGTAGCGCAAAAGACTCCTGAGCCGATTTTGATGCATGACGTGTCAATCGATTCCTCGGTGTACCGGTGATGTCAAACATCTAGGCCAGGGGTTCCCAAAGTGGTGATGGTGGATATCGACCCCTTGGGGTTGAAATATCTTAATATATATAAACTAGTGGTTCGCCCCGAACTGAGACCTCGCGGTATCCCATAATTCCCATAAGGTAGATTTAACTATATTATATTGTAATTAAAACGCGCCGAATCTGATGACGTCAATCGTCATCTGCTTTCGTGGATGGGATGCGTATTTACAATATTAAAGACAGCGCCATCTATTAACAGTATAGTGAAGTTTTGTTAAAAACATTGATGCCCATTAAAACTTAAATAATTTCGTTTCTTTATAATATTTATGTAATCTTAGTATTTGTTGTTCAAGTACAGAATATAACTCAAATTATGTGTAAGTTTCAATTTTTAGGGTTCCGTACCCAAAGGGTACCAACGGGACCCTATTACTAAGCCTACGCTGTCCGTCCGTTCGTCCGTCCGTCCGTCCGTCCGTCCGTCTGTCAGCGGGCTGTATCTCGTAAACCGTAATAGATAGACACATGAAATTTTCACATATTATGTATTTCTATTGCCGCTATAACAACAAATAATAAAAATTAAATTAAATTAAAAAAATTTAATTAAAATGGGTAGGTGGGTAGATGGAAATTTTTTAGCAAGAAAAGGTTAGAATTATTTTGCTATAATCCGCCAACAGAAAAAATCTGTATGGTCAAACATGCAATTAAAAGCTAAGCACCACTCACCTACCCAGCCAAGCAAAAAAGCCAAGTTCCCAAGCAAGCAATGCCACCACCACTCACATGCACCACCACACAAGACTTTTACACTACTCTCGACGCACGTTTCGCCCCGACACCGGAGCATCCTCAGGAGATGTCGACTTTACAATGCTGTATTGTCTAGTGAAGCTCGTGTCAAATGCGCGGTATTATATACCTTTTTCCTACCCCCACTACTGTTGCCCCGCCCACTACCCCCCGGACCCCCCCACTACCTCCCGGATCCCCCCACTACCCCCCGGATCCCCTCCTCTTTTTTCAAACAAACGAAGCAGTGGTGAACTTGAGACGTTCACTTGTTCATTAAGTAATTTAAACTGATTATTATTATTGTGTTTTATTATTTCTAATTGTTCCAACATGCTCAGTCGAAGTCCTTTATCGCAGGTATGTAAGATTTTATATGAATGATCGGATGATAATTTGTGTCCACTATCAAGGAGATGTTTAGCAAAATGAGACTTTTGGGGTTGGTTGTTCCTAACCGCGGCCATATTATGTTCTTTGTTTTTTGTTCTTTGTTAGTTGTTTTTTGTTCTTTGTTGTTTGTTCTTTGTTGTTTGCGGTTAGGTTATCAGGTATCAGTTCATTTTGGAAAAGGGGTCTCAGTGCAAAACTGAAGCCTGTGGAAATCCATGCAAGAGACCTTTATAGTCTCTGAGCTAACCCGCGGACGGACAGACGGACGGACATGGCGAAACTATAAGGGTTCCTTGTTTACTAGGGAACCATAAAACAGGTTTTATCTACTCCAGCATCGAAAAGTTCCAATTTCGAATTTGACAGCTGAATCGAAATGAACCCTCTTTTGGTTTTGCTTCTCTTTTCGATGCAGCTCGTTGTATGGGAGCTGATTCGAAATGGTTATCTTCGTAAACTAGGATACCTACCTAAAGCTAAGGCTCTGAGTTCTGGCACTTTTGTACCGTTCATACGACAGAGGCGCCACAGGCGGCTGGTGGCGGCTTACGGAGTTACTTTTTGTTACTTTATTGAGCCTACGGCGTATTTTGTTAATGATTTTATTTTCCTTGTCGTAGATAAAACCTTGTATGCAACTGACCGTAATTAGTCTTTTTAATTCTCGTACTATCCTATTTTCATACTCGGCAAGCCTCGTATCAAATAAACTAGTGGTTCGCCCCGAACTGAGACCTCGCGGTAACGGTATCCCATGATTATTCATTCAATCGATACATGACGACCTAAACTGACATTATTATTATGCCCGTTTTCACCAAACATACCTAAATCATCCCCTATGTAGGAGTCTCTTTACGTAGGTAGCTCCAAAACACAATCCTAAGTCCTAACATCCGTCCCAATGTCCTTTTAGGTGTCCCGTACAGGATCGAATCATCAGGATCATTGAAGTTGACAGTAATCATCACCTAACTTATCATAGGTAGCCCGTAAAGGTTAGGGAACGTTAGTGAAAACATTGAATTATTATGTAGGTACTAACGAGTGAAAACGGGTTCTAAGGGGCATCTGTACAAATCGTCATCTATCGACGCGAATAGAAAATATACAAAATACAGCAATTAATAGTTTATTGAAGTTTGATATTTAACTAAAGAATAATTTTAATTGAATAATATGTTATTATATTATGTACCTAAATAATAATGCTCGACGCAAAACTGTTTTTGGGATAGATCGTAGTCGTAACTCCTACGAGTAGTTGATATGGAATAGTTAATGACTGCGCCATCTATTAGCATTATTGTGAAGCTATGTGAAATTTACTGATGCTCATTAAAAATTAAATAATCTCGTTTCTTCATAATATTCATATAATTTTAGTATTTGTTGTTCAAGTACAGGATACAAGTGAAGTAAGAAAATAAGTACAACTTGAAAATATATAGCCAATTTTCCCAGAGAGCGTCTTCAAGCGAGCGTATTAAATCGCCACTTTGAAAGCCCCCCATTTCGTCAATTTTAGGAAAAAAATTAAAAAAAAAATACTTTTGTACTCTGTTCCAAATTGTCTTTAAAATGATACACAGAAAACCTATAAATCGCAAAAAAAAATATTTTACTTCGCATTCGCTTCTATGAGAGCCCCCCTGAAATAAAGATTTTTATAACTTTTTAAGCCATTTTCGGCTGGAGGCCATCGGTTTACATATTATATCTAAATTTGAAGTAATTACGTTCAGTAATTCAAAAGTTATAAGGCTCTAACAGACGGACGGACGGACGGACGGACGGACAAGTGCAAATCGCTCTAGTAAACTCAGAGACCTCGCTTCGCTCGGTCAAAAAGCCGGTCAAGTGCGAGTCGGACTCGTGCACCGAGGGTTCCGTACTCCAAAAGTAAAAGTAAAACGATAATATTATATTAATTTGCTTATTTATCGTTAACTTTGTTTGTAGGGGTTTATTGTTAATATAAAAAAACTATGCTAGTTAGAGCGTTGGTTTTATTTTTCCTGTAAAATATACATAAACCTCTATTGACCATAATTATTTCAGATTTTTGGATTGGCAAACTTCGGAGATAAGGGGGATGGAACGGTATTTTTTTCGACATTTCGGCCGATTACTCAAAAACTATTATATATAGAAATAAATAAAAAACTGTTTTAGAATGCACAAGTAAAGGCCTTTCATATGATACCCCACTCGGTATAGTTATCTTACTTTGAAATTTTAAACCCCCGATTTTCCCCCTTTTTTAATCAAACTAAAATAATTTTCGCGTTGCTTTTATTTTTCCTGTAAAATATACATAAACCTCTATTGACCATAATTATTTCAGATTTTTCGATTGGTAAACTTCGGAGATAAGGGGGGGGGGACGGTATTTTTTTCGACATTTTGGCCGATTACTCAAAAACTATTATATATAGAAATAAATAAAAAACTGTTTTAGAATGCACAAGTAAAGGCCTTTCATATGATACCCCACTCGGTATAGTTATTTTACTTTGAAATTTCAAACCCCCGATTTTCCCCCTTTTTTAATCAAACTAAAATAATTTTCGCGTTGCTTTTATTTTTCCTGTAAAATAAACATAAACCTCTATTGACCATAATTATTTCAGATTTTTCGATTGGTAAACTTCGGAGATAAGGGGGGGGGGGGGGGGGGGAGACGGTATTTTTTTCGATATTTTGGCCGATTACTCAAAAACTATTATATATAGAAATAAATATAAAACTGTTTTAGAATGCACAAGTAAAGGCCTTTCATATGATACCCCACTCGGTATAGTTATTTTACTTTGAAATTTCAAACCCCCGATTTTCTCCCTTTTTTAATAAAAGTAAAAATAATTTTCGATTTTTCTTTATTCCAATGATGTTGGGCCACTATTATACACAACTATGCCAAATTTCATGTCGATAGCTTTAATAGTTACTGAAATAATCGACTGTGACAGACGGACGGACGGACGGACGGAGAAAGTCTCACCATAAGGGTTCCATTTTTACCATTTTGGTACGGAACCCTAAAAACAGCACTCGAATAAAAATTAAATGACCCTCATTACGATGCAGTTTCATAAATAGCTATTGTAGTACAGACTCGCTTAAAAATTGACAAACTTACGCGCCAGCAGACATGAACTTCAAGACGCAGAATACGATCCAGTGAGGCGAAAATGACGCCGCCGCGCCGCATGCGAAGGCGGCCCACATGCTGCAGCCCAGCACCCGGCGCCGCCCGCGCGTGTCGCCCATGTAGCCCTGCATGTGGGACGTCGCTAGGATACCTGCCATCGAAACGATCACTTGAAAAGAATTGAAATGAAATGAATTGAAACGAAATAGAACGAAATGAAAACGAAGCGGAACAAAATGAAACGAAGTGAAACGAATTGAAACGAATTGAAACGAAATGAAACGAAATGAAACTAAACGAAACGAAGTGGAACGAAATGAAACATTTAATTTCATCCGTAATTTAATTGTCGAAGATTACAATTGACCACATTTTGTCAAAGTATTTGAGATTTTTTACAATCATTGAAAATGTTAGAATCATACTAATATTATAAATGCGAAAGTGTGTTTGTTTGTTTGTCCTTCAACACGCCGCAACAGAGCCACAGATCGACGTGATTTTTTGCATGGGTATAGTTGAGGACCTGAAGAGTGACATAGGCTACTATTTATCCCGGAAAATCAAAGAGTTCCCGAGGGATTTTAAAAATTAAATTCACGCGGACGAAGTCGCGGGCATCAACTAGTTTAGAATATGCGAGAGAGATGCGAAAAGTAATAACCCTCGTAAGAGTCTACCTACTGTCCCGAACTAAATATCAACATTGCCTACGCCCTCCTTCAGAACAACTCAGTTATTCAAGCAGAGTGCGTCGGCATCACAGCAGCAGCCATTGCTATGGCCCAGAGGCAGGTAACAAATTTTAATATAAACATTAACACAGACAGTCAAGCAGTTTTGAGAGCCCTAGCCAATAATACGACCTCCTCAAAACTCATACTTGACTGCCAAAATGCACTACGAAAGATTACAAAGTCAAACATTGTCACACTACGCTGGGTAAAAGGTCACAGTGGCGATATTGGAAACGACGCAGCCGACGAACTAGCACGGCGAGCCTCAGCAATGAAGGTGATGGGACCGGAGCCGATCGTTCCCATACCCTTCTGTGAATACAAAACTTGGTTGCACAACCAAACAGTAAGTACACATGCCGAACTTTGGGCAAATACTACAGACTGCAGACAAACAAAAGAGGCATTTCCACGCCTCAATCAACGCCTCACAGCGAAACTACTACAACTAAACAGAACCAAGCTAAAGGTAGTTGTAGGTACGATCACAGGACACTGTTCGCTCAACAAGCACCTTTTTATTTTAGGTATTACCGACGCATGCAGAGCATGCATGGAGGACGACGAGACACCGGAAAACGTACTGCTTAAATGCAGGGGTGTATCCAACCAACGAGAGAAGTACATTGGCTCTCCAGCAACACTTCCGGAAGTCCTCGCCGACCTGGGTGGCCTGCTCGGATTCCGGAGGGAGCTCGGCTGGATGGAGTGATCCGGCGGAGGGCCGCACCAGCGGAACCACGCAAAACGGGCAGACATGCCTACTTGCGGAGAAAATTCCCAGGAGTAAAGAAGAAAAAGAAGAAGAGTCTATACCTAAGAGCGGCATCCCAGCCATGAGGCCCTGGTGCGCGGGCGTGGTGCGCAGGTCGCAGGCGCTGGCGGGCACCAGGTACGCCACGGACACCACCTCGAACGTCATGCCCATCATCAGGCTCACGCTCACCAACAGCGCCCGGGCGTTGGCCTTGCCGAAACCTGACAACAAAAAGTTTACATTGTACATTTTAAACACGTGAGTCGTATGGCCGGACTATCATACTAATATTATAAATGCAACAGTGTAATTGTTTGTTGGTTTGTCCTTCAATCACGCCGCAACAGAGCTACAGGTCCACGTGATTTTTTGCATGGGTATAGTTGAGGACCTGGAGAGTGACATAGGCTCCCGGAAAATAAGAGTTCTCGAGGAATTTTAAAAGCTAAAGCCACGCGGACGAAGTCACGAGCATCAGCTAGCACCTACTAATATTAATGCGAAAGTGTGTTTTTTGTTGGTTTGTTGGTTTGTCCTTCAATCACGCCGCAAAAGAGCCACGGAGAGTCTACGCGGACGAAGTCGCGGACATCAGCTAGTACCTAATATTATATAAGTCAAAAATATTTTTTTTTATATACCTAGGTATATGAATAGCGAGAAAATGAGCGGGCGGGTCACCTGATGTTAAGTGATTACCGCCGCCCATGAAGATTTGCAGCACCAGAGGCACCACCAATGCGTTGCCGGCTTTTCAGGAATTTGTTGGTCCGCCCCTGCATGTTGTAAGTTGTAAGATGGGAACACCGACGACACTTCCTTCCACAGTGTGGTATTTATTATTATTTATGGTTTTTCCTTTATTTCCAAAGTTCTAGTTGACTTTTGCCCGCTACTTCGTTCGCGTGGAGCTCGCTCTTGTCTGTATACTAGTTTACAATAAATATTATAGTTTAATAAATCGTTGAGTTTCGTTTTTAACCCCCGACGCACAAAGAGGGGCGTTATAAGTTTGACGTCGATGTCTGTCTGTATGTGTGTCTGTGGCATCGTAGCTCTCAAACGGATGGATCGATTTCAATGTGGTTTTTTTTATTTGAAAGCCAGTTTCCTTGCGGTGGTTCTTTGCTATTTTTGGTTAATATCGGTCCAGCAGTGTAAGAATATCAGCTCTTTTCTAAAATGATGTAAGGCATTTTTGGCGTATGATTGTGCTTCACGCGTGTCAGTATTAGCCCGACCATTCACATGTCGGGGGTGTTTTAAATTTTCAACTTACACTTGTTCACAGTCCCTGTTTAATAATTATATTGTATGATTTCAAAAATATTCAAGGTTAGTGCTAGCACGGTAGTGAAATAATAATAAATTATGTAAAAAACGTAAATAAGATAGTAATATTACGTATAGTCCCAATATTAGTATAGTCCAAACATAAGTACTTATCTAATGTTTGTACAAACGATATCTGAAGCATTTAGCATATGTAGAACAAGATACAAAATGTTCTTAATGAAATTGCTGAGTTTCTTGCCGGCTCTTCTCAGCAGAACCAGCTTTCCCGACCGGTACCGGTGGTAGATTCCTGACTTGTCATAGGTGCCACAATTTTGCCTAAATACATGAAATAAATAAATAATTTGAATTTAAAAAAATCCAGCGGGAACCTTCCGTTTTCGGGGATGAATAGAATAGAAAAGAATAGAAATGTTTTTGATTCAAATAAACTTTTTTACAAGTGCTTTTGAATCGTCGATGAGTCTACCACTGTTTCGGAATGCCGTTCCTGCCGAGAAGAACCAGCAAGATACTCGGCGGTTGCTCTTTTCAAAACAAATTTACAATTCAATAGATAAGCTATGTATGCAGTGTATCCACAATGAGTTCCACAAAAGCTTAACTTATTATAATTCAACACATGTTAAGACGGGCAGACAGAAAGTAGCCCCATTCCCGCTGGTGGAACCCGTTCACGAGCATGGCGCATGATCCAGCCATTGCTTCGCTCAACCATAATTGAGTTAACGTAGCGATGAAGGTAGCCTATGTCACTCTGCGAAAATTACATCGATTCATTGCTCGGTTGCTGTGTGATTGAAGGACAAATCAAGAAACAAACACACATTCGTGTTTAAAATATTAGTATGGATCGTTTTGAAATTATAAAGGAAGAGTTATGATTTTAGCAGTCTGTCTACGAATGTTAGTGTGTAGCTGTTATGTATGTATGTTTCCATTTACGTATGTTCAACCGCAACGCCTTAACTACTGAACCGATTTTTAACCGACTTCAAAAAAGGAGCAGGTTATCAATATGTCGGAATCTTTTTTTTATTTACGTTCACCGATTATTCGAAGACGCCTGGACCGATTTGGAAAATTCTTTTTTGTTTGAAAGGGTATACTTTCCAGGTGGTCCCATTAAAATTTTATCGAAATCGCTCGAGCGGTTTTGAAAAATCAACCTTAAATTATGTAGGTACTTTGTAGTGGCGCGGGTGTTTAAAGTCGGTTTTTAAAAAGATTTTTTTTATTAATTTTTATTATTATGACGAATGAAGTGTCAATCGATTCGTTATTAACATGGAACTAGGAATTACGTAGTCTTCCTATTTCTATGGTTATTAATATCTTCTTCTTCTTCTTTATCAACCGATAGACGTTCACTGCTGGACAAAGGTCTCTTGCATGGACTTCCACAGGTCTCGGTCTTGCGCCGCGTGAATCCAGCGGCTCCCTGCGACTCGTTTGATGTCGTCGGTCCACCTGGTGGGGGGTCTGCCAACACTGCGCTTCCCGGTGCGGGGTCGCCACTCCAACACCTTAGGACCCCAACGACCATCAGCTCTTCGAACTATGTGCCCCGCCCATTTCCACTTCAGTTTCGCGACTCGCTGAGCTATGTCGGTGACTTTGATTCTCCTACGGATCTCCTCATTCCTGATTCGATCCCGCAGGGACACTCCAATCATAGCTCTCTCCATCGCGGCCCGCTGAGCGGTCCTGAGCCTACTTATGAGGCCCTTAGTTAGGTTACTAATATAGCCTGGGTGATATACCCAAAATCAATCTGACATTCAATTTGACGTAGACGTGTTAAAATAACAATTTTTCAACTTTTTGTTTCATCATCATAATCATCATCATCATTATCAACCCATCATTGGCTCACTACTGAGCGAGGTCTCCTCTCAGAGAAGGATTATAGGCCATAGTCCACCACGC
Source organism: Oeneis ivallda (assembly GCA_029955525.1). Classification (NCBI taxonomy): domain Eukaryota; kingdom Metazoa; phylum Arthropoda; class Insecta; order Lepidoptera; family Nymphalidae; genus Oeneis; species Oeneis ivallda. The sequence continues at coordinate 25,266,797 of JARPMR010000009.1, forward strand.
TGCTGGCATTGGGCCAGCAGCGAATTGGCGGACTTCACACACCTTCGAGAACATTATGGAGAACTTTCAAGTGAGCAGGTTTCCTTACGATGTTTTCCTTCACCGTTAAAGCATGTGATATTTAATTTCTTAAACGCACTTAACTTCGAAAAGTCAGAGGTGCGTACCTGGGATCGAACCTGTGACCCCCCCCGAATAGGAGGCCACAGTCGTAACCACTAGGCTATCTTTAGGCTTAGGCTGCTTCTTTTTGTTTATACTTTTATTATTATTACTTTTACTCACCAGTTTCATTCAAAGCCTCCTCAAAGGTCACCGAATTTTTGGCAATCATTTTTATGAAAACTCATCAATTCCCGTTAAACGTTTAATGTCATTAGATTTAACTTTTAGACATAACCTGGGCACTAAACTTTTCTGTTTCCCATAGGTATTATTACATAAATAGTAATTTTAAACTCCACTATCTGGGTACATCTTCTGGATCGCGTCTAGGTAGCAGCGTTCAAGTAAACTCACGAGCAAATCATTCGGGTTGCTGAACGTCTTTATTGTACACACAAAGAATCTTAAGGTAGTCTCTCACCGGGAGCATTCGCCTATAATGTAACAGTTCAAATTTGAGCTACATCAGTGTGTGAGAAGAACTGAGCTTTACAGTGCACAACCTGTAATGATACAGTTTGACACAACCTCAGAGAAGAACCGAGCATTACAGTGCGCAACATGTAATGATACAGTTTGACACAACCTCAGAGAAGAACCGAGCATTACAGTGCGCAACCTGTAATGATACAGTTTGACACAACATCAGAGAAGAATCGAGCATTACAGTGCGCAACCTGTAATGATACAGTTTGACACAACCTCAGAGAAGAACCGAGCATTACAGTGCGCAACCTCTAATGATACAGTTTATCACAACCTCAGAGAAGAACCGAGCATTACAGTGCGCAATCTGAAATGATACAGTTAGTCACAACATCAGAGAAGAACCGAGCATTACAGTGCGCAGCCTCTAATGATACAGTTGGTCACAAACCCAGAGAATAACCGAGCATTACAGTGCGCAATCTGAAATGATACAGTTAGTCACAACATCAGAGAAGAACCGAGCATTACAGTGCGCAACCTCTAATGATACAGTTTGTCACAACCTCAGAGAAGAACCGAGCATTACAGTGCGCAATCTGAAATGATACAGTTAGTCACAACATCAGAGAAGAACCGAGCATTACAGTGCGCAACCTCTAATGATACAGTTGGTCACAAACTCCGATAATAACCGAGCATTACAGTGCGCAACCTCTAATGATACAGTTTGTCACAACATCAGAGAAGAACCGAGCATTACAGTGCGCAATCTGTAATGATACAGTTTGTCACAACCTCAGAGAAGAATCGAGCATTACAGTGCGCAATCTGTAATGATACAGTTAGTCACAACATCAAAGAAGAACCGAGCATTGCAGTGCGCAATCTGTAATGATACAGTTTGTCACAACCTCAGAGAAGAATCGAGCATCATTATTATACAATTGATTGTGAAGCTGTAGACTGACTTGTAACATTTTGGTGTAATGTATCGAATTTTTGTAACTCAAACATAACATGGAAATGTTACAAGTCAGTCTCCAGCTTAAATGCTCTCGGTGGGGGATCGCCTTAATATGTTGGTATAATATTATGAACTCTTAATTCATTTCAAATTTACTTAAGACTTATTCAGAGATTTCCAACAGTAAGTGTTCTATTACGCTAGTTTATAGTGCCGATTTCACCAACGTCGAGTGACGTTTATTCTAGGAATAAATCGGGCGTTCTGACAGTTTTTGTTCTGTAAAAACGCTCGGGTAAGACTTATTTTACGTTGGTGAAATCGGCCCTCAATGTGTTATCGCTATCAGAATTATTAGCCATAATGCCTACAGCAAATACTCATAACTACTGACTTAAATAGCTAAGGTGTTCGTGGCAAGTTTAGTATGTTATACTAGGCAGTTAGGCATATAGTTCGAAAAGCTGATGGTCGTTGGGGTCCCAATGTGCTGAAGTGGCGATCCTGCACTGGGAAGCGAAGTGTTGGCAGACCCCCCACTAGGTGGTCCGACGTCATCAAACGAGTCTCAGGGAACCGCTGAATACAAGTGGCGCAAGACCGAGGCCTGAGACCTTTCCTTTCTTTTGAGAGTCCATCCATGTGAACCTTTGTTCAGCTGTTGACGTCTACCTGTTTATAAAGAAGAAAAAGTAAGAAGTACATTTTTATAAATAAGATAAAATGTGGTTCACTACAAGTTTACCTAAATTAAAAATATAAAACTCCCCCGAATGTGGAATTTATGATCAATCCATGTATGATATTATACCCAACCTAATATGCTTACCTTAACTTAACATCCAGTTACCCAAGAGTTACCCAGTTTACTGCTCCATCACAAGACATTAACCAACATAATAGGCATGTTGCCAACTATAGTCGGAATTATAATTCGATTCCACGTTTGACATTAGCTACTGTCATTTTGTAAAATAATGATACCACATATAATAGTGTAGTGATGAACACAAAAATCGATAAACAATCGCGATTTATGTTTATGTAATCTGGTAATCATAATATTGGTGTGCCAATTAAAGACTAAATTATTGATTTTTATTTAAATAAATACATAATTACTAATAATAATTATTTATTAATTAGTAACCGCTGCTTTATTTTATAAAAAGTTAATCGACCGAGCGAAGCGAAGGTCTCTGAGTTAACTAGAGCGATTTGCACTTGTCCGTCCGTCCGTCCGTCCGTCCGTCCGTCTGTCAGAGCCTTATAACTTTTGAATCACTGAACGTAATTACTTCAAATTTAGATATAATATGTAAACCGATGGCCTCCAGCCGAAAATGGCTTAAAAAGTTATAAAAATCTTTATTTCAGGGGGGCTCTCATAGAAGCGAATGCGAAGTAAAAAAAAAAATATCGCGTTACATAAAATTGTTACATATCATTTTAAAGATAATTTTGAACTGAGTACAAAAATATTTTTTTTTTAATTTTTCCCTTAAAATTGACGAAATGGGGGGCTTTCAAAGTGGCGATTTTATACGCTCGCTTGAAGACGCTCTCTAGAAAAATCCGCTATGGATTTTCAAACTGATTTTATGTTTTTAGGTCACTTATATCCTGTACTTGAACAACAAATACTAAAATTATATGAATATTATAAAGAAACGAGATTATTTAATTTTTAATGTACATCAGTAATTCATATAGCATCAACATAGCTTCACAATAATGCTAATAGATGGCGCAGTCAGTAACTATTCCCATGGAACTACGAGTTACGACTACGACCATTATTATTTAGTTACTTATTTTAATACAATAATTGTATTGTAATTTTTTTTGTACCATATTATTCAATTAAAATTATTTTTTAGTTAAATTTTAGTTAAATATTGTATATTTTCTATTCGCGTCGATAGATGACGATTTGTACAGATGCCCGTAACCCGGTTTCACTCCTTAGTACCTACATAATAAATAAATAATTCAATGTTTAATAAATAATTCAATGTTTTCACTAACGTTCCCTAACCTTTACTATAAGTTAGGTGATTGATGTTTTCTGTCAACTTATTTATCACGATCCTGTACGGGACACCTAAAAGGATATTGGGACGGATGTTAGGACTTAGGATTGTATTTAGGAGCTACCTACGTTAAGAGACTCCTACTTAGGGGATGATTTAGGTATGTTTGGTGAAAACGAGCATAATAATAATGTCAGTTTTGGTTATCATGTATCGATTGAATGAATAATCATGGGATACCGTTACCGCGAGGTCTCAGTTTGGGGCGAACCACTAGTATTTTTGTTTTTTATATTAAAAACAAAACTTATAATAAAAGAACCTAGATAGTTTTCTGTATTGGCAACCCGTGCGCGCTCGTGCAGCTATCGCCATTTTGTTTATCTTGTCATTCGGCTTCATTCTCCCAGTCTGACTGCACGAATATCTTGTTTCATTGCGAATCGATATTTTGTTATTTTGTTGGGTTTTTGTTAAAGTTTTGTTACGTTGTGTTTGTTGTTACGTTTATAGTTTTTTTGTGAACTTTGAGTGAATCTATTTGTTTTGGTTTTCCATCAAAATGGATCCTCAGCCAAGTACATCACAAAAAGACGTGGATGTTTTCTTGTCCCCAAGAAAAAAACGTCCACGAAAAGCTTTCACTGTTACTGAAAAAGTAATGATCCGCAATGCCTACAAGTACGTGAAAAATGAAACTTCTGTGCAATTGGAGGCCTTTGAAGTAGTGGAAGAAAATGAATGTATGAGCAAAGTTGCTGACATATTGGGAATAACCTCACGCTCTGTTTGTAACGTTTTGAAGGAAGTAAATAAAGGTGCGGCGCCAACTCCTCCTAAAAAAACTGGACCAAAGCGAAGTTTCAAAGACAAAATTGATGAATTTACATTCTCCGCAATACGAAGACTTGTCCATCAGTTCTTTTACCGAAATGAACCTCCAACGATTGCAAAGGTTAGTCAATCAGTCAGACAGTATTATTTTATACCTACATCTTTTATATATATAAGTAATGATTCCAAACTATTATAAAATTTACTATTTTAGATTTTACAAGTGATGAACGATGATCCAGAAATGCCCAAGGTTTCCAAAGACACCCTCAGAAAAATTTTGAAGCATCTTAATTTTAAATTTGTTGCACGGTCACGCAAGAGCACACTTATTGATCGAAATGATATAATAACATGGCGCCAGCGTTACTTGCGATCTATATGTCAGTTTCGACGAGAAGGGAGACATATATATTATCAAGACGAAACTTGGGTTAACACAGGTAAGGCTAACATTTTGAATTTATATACATTTTACATTAAATTTAATAGTAATATTGAATGTTAATGTACTATATTTATTTTTAGGTCATACTGTAAAAAAAACTTGGGTGGACAAGAAAGTCACATCATCTCGGCAAGCGTTTTTGGAGGGACTGACCAGTGGATTAAAAAATCCATCTGGAAAAGGCAAACGTCTCATAATTAGCCATATAGGTAGTGAAGAAGGCTTCCTGGAAAAGGGGCTCATGATTTTTGAAGCAAAGAAAAATTGTGAAGATTACCATGATGAGATGAACGCAGTTTGTTTTGAGGAGTGGTTCGCTGGAGTCTTACCAAAATTAAGACCAAACTCAATTGTGGTCATGGATAATGCACCTTACCACTCCCGAAAATTGGAAACGGCACCAAAAATGAGCTGGAAAAAAGCTGCCATTCAAGACTGGCTTTTAAATAAAAATATTCATTACGAACCAGATATGGTTAAAGCTACGCTTTTAGAACTGATTCCACATAACGAGTCTTTTAATAAGTACGCTGTAGAAGAAATGGCAGCACAACATGGGATCACGGTTTTAAGACTGCCCCCTTACCATTGCGAGCTGAACCCAATCGAATTGATATGGGCGCAGGTAAAGGGGCATGTAGCTCAAAATAATAAAACCTTCAAATTGACAGACGTGAGAAATTTATTTGAGGAAGGCATTCAAAAAATTACGGCTACCGAATGGTCTAAATGCGTATCCCATGTTGTCAAAGAAGAGGAAAAAATGAGTAGGCTAGATATTTTAACTGACAATATCACAGACACATTTATAATACATGTTACAGAAAGTGACAGCGATAGCGATAGCGAAGACGGCGACGATTTTAAAATAAAATATTACCATAATACATCTATTTGTTTTATTTCTCATGTTCCTTCATGATCACATTTTTTTATTTATTTCACACACAATTATTAAAGAAAACTCTCAGATCCTTAATAAAATTAATCGTCATAACTAAATTATCCGTTCAGAAATATTTAATTTCCTGATATACTTAGTTTCTATTAAAGTAGTAGTTGTTTAGATATACTACTATAAACGAGAGGAATCGATTCGGAAATATTCCATTTCCGTATCGAATAATTTCTTAACGTCACTATTTAGTACTTGTCATAACGTTGCAACACTGAAATTGTCAAATCTGGAATCGAATTACAATTCCGACTATAATCACCAATTCGTCAAACATCAAAATAGTGTTAGAGCTTGTCAGACGACAGACAGCCGTTGGAGAGACAAGGGAAAGACGACAGACAGAATATAATAGACAGTCTACAGACGTCAGACAGATGTCAGACAGACGATAGACAGACGTCATACAAGTATCAGACAGATGACAGACAGACGTCAGACTGCTGACGACAGACAGACGTGAAGTCCGTGAAGTGGGCGAAACACCGTCGAAGTAGGAATTACGACCAAAGAGAATGTAATCACTACGTTTCACTACGTTTTAAGGTTGAATATACGGGTCTGCCTGCGAAATTCAAATTTAATGTGATTTTTCTAATTTGTCTCTCTAACTAATTTGTGAGTAACTCACGTCCAACTCGATATTCTGACTAATTTCTTAAACTTGGACACTATCAAGTAAAGATTTTTATATAAACCTATGAAGATGATACTGCCACTGTCGCAATTAGAATGCTATAAGCCTACTTTGTCGTATAAGTTTACAAATTGCGAAAAACCAAATTAAATTTGAATTTCGTGGAATTTTTTGAATTTCCGTATAATGAACCTAAAAAGTCGGGACAAAGAAATGAACGTGCGCTACCGAACAGCACCAACTTAAACTTCTGTTATCTCTTGTTACTTAATTTTCTGTTATCTCTCAAGGACTAGAGGCGAACTCGGTAGGTGCGACAGAGAAAAAACTTTAGACTAAGATGAATATAAGCCGCCATTTTAAAATTAGCGCACGTTTCATGCAAAAAAAAATCTCTTCGAAGTTGCGCCGGCCTGATTACGACTACAGACCGTTCACTATAACTCTTTTATAACTTGTCCCTTGCCGTCATGTTGGCACCATTGCTTCACGTAAGGAAAACCTTGACAACGGCTTGAGATTAAGCAATGGTGCCAAAATGACGGCAAGGGACAAGTTATAGTTAACGGTCTGTACGAAACACAGAGGTCAGACAGATATCAAAACGTTATTTTTAAACATAATTATGCAATAAGTCGATATATAAAATATTCCGATAATATTATAAGCGTCAAGATGTCGAATCGACTACCGGTATATATCCAAGTGTTAAAGTATTTGTATGAAATCGCCAATATGTCAGTAGCTCCGTCCAGACTACGAGGCCAAACCACTTACAGTTTGGAGTGGGACAAGGAGACGTAATCTCCCCGAAGCTCTTTACCGCTGCGTTGGAGGACGTCTTTAAGCTTCTGGATTGGAACGGACTTGGCATCAACATTACGGCGACTACAACCTGCGATTTACCGATGACATAGTCGTTATGGCAGAGACTCTGAGAGACCTCAATACAATGCTCAACGATCTCAGCAGGGTTTCTCGACAGGTGGGCCTGAAAATGAACATGAGCAAAACGAAAATCATGTTCAATGCTCATGCGGCTATGGAACATGGAACAGCTTTACACCAAATAGTAGGGTACTGGAATTCGTCCACAAAAGGAGGAGAACTCATGTCCACCATCATACGAAAAAAAGTAGCATTCTTTGGACACTTACAAGAAGGAGCTCAATTCTCATTCCCAAAACTAGTGCTGGAAGGCAGGATTGCAGGCAAGAGACTTCCAGGTCACCAAAGACGCAAGCGGTTGTACGATTTAAGGGGGTGGACTGGGCTGACTTATCCAAAATTAAAAGATGCGGAGATCCGAAGCTTTCGCATGATGACCGCCAAACTTCAACACGAGGAAGGCACATGATAATGATGATGATGGTGATGAATGCTCATGCTCCGCTCCACCCAGTTGTCGTTGAGAACACTGCATTCGAAATTGTGGACGAGTATATATACCTGGGACACACAGTCTAGCTAGGTAGATCCAATTATTTCGAGATCAACCGCCTAATCCAACTCGGCTGGGCAGCGTTCAGGAAGCTCCGAGATGTCTTCTCGTCCAAAATCCCTCAGTGTCTGAAGACTATAAAGTCTTCGAACAGTGCGTGTTGCCAGTGATGTCATGCGGATCCGAGACTTGGTCGCTAACTTTGGGCCTCACAGAAGTAGAGTAGAGTAGAGTAGAATAGAAATATTTTTATTCAAATAAACTTTTTACGAGTGCTTTTGAATCGTCTAACTCTAGCACGGAAGACAGACAGAGGTTCGGAATGCCCTTCCTGCCGAGAAGAACCAGCAAGAAACTCGGCGGATGATGCTCTTTTCAAAACAAGTTTACAATACAATAAATACTATGCTATGTATGCAGTGTTTTCACAATGAGGGAAGTTCCAAAAATGCATACCTACTAACAATGCAATATATCTTAAGATGGGCAGACATAAATTAGCCCCATTCCCGCCGGTGGCACACGTTCAAGAGACCACCACACGACACCACCACAGAAATGTTTAAAGAGAGCGTGACATACTTAGGCTAGACTTAAGGACTAAAATAAGAAATCAACAAACAAACACACTTTCGCATATTAATTTATAATATTAGTTGCGATATTAGCTAGCTATGGGCTTAACGACAATTGTCTGCTATTTGTACTTCTATTTAAAAAATAAGGTTTTATCTAGAGTGAAATTTTATAATTGCAATAAGCTTTACTGCCTAATATAGATAAAATATAATTTATAACGATTACAGACAATAAGGATTTTAAACGAATACCTAATAATTTTATTGTAATCAGATCAAAAACTGGTTACATCCAGTGAAAATTATCTAATTTTGAATGAATAGTTTTATGTCCGTACCTATTGATAAGACGGGGACTCTTTCCGCAAAGTTTGCGAACCAAAAAATCCTTACTAATATTATAAATGTGAAAGTGTGTTTGTTTGTTGGTTTGTTGGTCTGTTGGTTTGGTGGTACGTCCTTCAATCACGCCACAACAGGGCAACGGATTAATGTGAGTTTTTGCATGGGTATAGTTGAGGACCTGGAGAGTGACATAGGCTAAAATGGATCGTGGATTTAGTTTTTAAAATCCCTCGGGAACGCTTTGATTTTCCGGGATAAAAAGTAGCCTAAGTCACTCACCAGATCCTCAACTATACCCATGCTACAAATCACGTCGATCCGTGGCTCTGTAGCGGCGTGATTGCAAGACGAACCAACAAACACACTTTCGCATTTATAATCTATAATCTATATATATAAAAGAAAGTGGTGTTAGTTACACTATTTATAACTCAAGTACGGATGAACCGATTTGGCTAAAAATTGGAGAGGTAGCTTAGAACCAGGAGACGGACATAGGATACTTTTTATCCCGTTCGACCGCGTTTCCGTCAAGTAACTACACAAAACGTATAACAAAAACGCATCTGACATGGAATAACAAAACGCCAATGACAGTGGAATAACAAAACGTAAATGACTAATTTTGTCTTTGGTTAAGTATGGTAAAAACTTTGACAATTATAAAAATGATTTTCTCTTTGAATCATCATTAACAATGCCGCGAGCAAGAGGATCAAATGTTTCCTGCTACAAAGCTACGGATTGACGTGATTTATTGGATAGGTATAGTTGAGAACCTGGAGGGTGACAAAGATTTCCCGCGGGATGTTATGAACTAAATCCACGCAGACGAAGTCGTGGGCATCAGCTAGTATTATATATTGATATGAAGTATAATATCACAATGCGCCTAGTAATAAATTAATAGCAAAAACTCAAGGTCCAACTTGCCGTACACTGCCGAAGGCGTTGATAGATCAGTCAATCAGTCAGACAGTAAGTATATTATTTAGATAGTATGGTAGTACCACAGTATAACGAACTATACTATCCTTACTCTGTGGTAGTACGGAATCATTTATTTGGAAGTGTAAGTCGCACTTAGCCGTATTTTATCGTAAATTGAAGGGTATGTTCCGATATACACTGTGACCACTGTAAGGTGTGATGTCAATCCAGTATACTGTGAAGCCGTTTCCTTTTAGTTTGCTATACTGGTAACTATTTAAAACGCAACGCAGTCCAGCATACTGTCATCCCCAATTTCCGATTCTGTTTTCAAATGAAAATATTTATCATGTACACGTTTTCTATTCAACAAGAAAAATAATTTTTTGAATGTTGTTGCTCATAAATTTAATGTCCGAGTTTTCAAATTTTCAATTGAATTAATTGCATAATAATAATCAATCATTAATGGAAGCTGTTAAATCTCTAGGCGCTGTTATGTTTTTTGATCACTTGATCAAAGTTCTGAGAGCACCTTACCTCGAAAGCGTCAGCGCTCACAGTACAAAAATACGTTCAACTCGATATTCTGACTAATTTCTTAAATTGGAAACTTTCAAGTAAAGATTTTTATATAAACCCGAGAAGATGACACTGCCATCGTCGCAATGAGAATGTCATATAATCCTACTTCGTCGTATCAGTTTACAAATTGCGAAAACCAAATTAAATTTGAATTTCGCGGGCAGATCCGTATAATCAACCTTAAGTATTTACCTACGTATGCAATGTATTATCATAACTTAAGCAGGTAAATTATTGTGACAATCAGCCCCAATATCTAATTGATATTCTATTATCTAGCTTACCACCGTCATTATGGTTTATTGATCGATTGCTTTCATGCATTATGCATGTGATGTTTACCTGCTACACGATATTTTGTCTGGAGATGCTATTTCTTTGATAAGATTAGATTTTATTGAATAGTGATAGAAGATTTTTTTGATTAAAGATTTTTCACAGCACGTGTTATTAATTAAGGTATTGATTATTAAAAATATAAGGATTTAAAATGATAAATTATTCTGATTTCAGTCATAAATTATAATAGTGACAGAATAATGGCACATATTGTTGCCTACATGAACATGCACAGATCGTGCTCTAGGCCGGATGTAGCAAGGAAGTGTTCTAGGTCCGCTGGTTTATAATGTGCATATCGGAAGGGCAAAAGGGCCTAGGGCTGCCACCTACCAACTTACCGAGTGTTCTTTTTAGTTATTTTAGTACCCAATGTTTCTGTCTATTCAAATGATTTAAGCCTAAAATAACAATAATCGTCTAATAATAAAATCAACATGTACATAGAATAACATGTTTTATTGTCTAATAATAATTAAATCGACATAGCTCCGCGAGTCGCGAAATTGAAGTGAAAATGGGCGGGGGACATAGTTCGAAGAGTTGATTGTCGTTGGGGTCCCACGGTGCTGGGGTGGCGACCCCGCACCGGTAAGAGCAGTGTTGGCAGACCCCCCACTAGGTGGACCGACAACATCAAACGAGTCGCAGGGAGCCGCTGGATTCAGGCGGCGCAAGATTGTAGCCTGTGGAAGTCCATGCAGGAGACCTTTGTCCAGCAGTGGACGTCTAACGGTTGATAAAGAAGAAGAAGAAGAATAAAATCAACTAACTTACTTCGAAAATAAAAACCAAATTAAATCCCAAACATCATCGAACGCAGTTCAAAATATTACCCAAGATGCTAAAGCTAAAAGCATTGCGCCTTTCGAGGGCCAAACTAATACAATAGAATAGAATAGAAATGTTTTCTATTAAAATAAACTTTTTTACAAGTGCTTTTGAATCGTCTACCACTGGTTCGGAATGCCCTTCCTGCCGAGAAGAACCAGCAAGAAACTCGGCAGTTGCTCTTTTCAAAACAAGTTAAAGATATTATGCTATGTATGCAGTGTTTCCACAATGAGGAAAAGTTCCAGAAAAGCATACCTAATTAAAATTCAACACATGTTAAGACGGGCAGACAGAAAGTAGAACCATTCCCGCCGGTGGAACCCGTTCACGAGCATGACGCATGACCCAGACATTGCTTCGCTCAGCCATATTTGAGGGAACGTAACAACCCGCATCACATGACACCACCACAGAAATATTCAAAGAGAGCTTGACATACTTAGGCTACCCATGTCAATTTTTTGATCAAGGTAGCTGCCAACTCTTGGATCATCGATAGACTTGATGATCTTTTAGAAAGTTCTTCAAAAAGTGCATAAGCCCTACTCGTGCATACAAAAAGTTCATTGAGCAGGTAAAGGGAATTTTTTTTCTCAAGCCTCAATAGCCCAACGGTTAAAGGTGCGAACTGAAAACTGAAAGGTCGCAGGTCAGAATCCCACCCGTTGCACTATTGTCGTACACACTCCTAGCACAAGCTTTCCGCTTATTTGGAGGGGAGAGGAGAATATTAGTCAACTTCAATTTGGCTCATCATTAGCAACCCATCAACGGCTCACTACTGAGCGCAGGTCTCCTTCTCAGAGAAGGGTTATAGGCCATATAGTCCACCACGCTGGCCCAATGCGAATTGGTGGACTTCACACACCTTCGAGAACATTATGAAGAACTCTCAGATGTGCAGGTTTCCTCACGATGTTTTCCTTCACCGTTGAAGCAAGTGATAGTTTAATTGCTTAAACGCACTTGACTCCGAAAAGTCAGAGGTGCGTACCCGGGATCGAACCTGCGACCCCCCGAATAGGAGACCACAGTCCTAACCACTAGGCTACCACTGCTTCAATTTGGCTCATATTCTTTTTTTAAAAAAAATTAATAAGTAGGCAACCCTAAGTGGATGCATTAATTGGCACTTCCTCGTGAAGGGTCGATATCACTTCTTACGTAGTGTAATATGATAATAAAGCGTTTACGTTCATTATTTCCTCTTTCTGTAGAAATAGACAAGTTAAAAGCTGCAATTACCTAATCGAGGTTATGCACGGGTCGCGTAACTTTAGAATATGACACTTTATCCGCCGCGAAATGTATGAAATGTGCACTTGTTTGTCTTCGCAACGATATCGGGCTACAGCTGGAGTCCTGCAAATGTTTGCTAAAGCCCAATTTAGACAGTGCCTCGTTAATCGTTCATTTTTCGAGATTTATGCTTTCATTTTCGAGGCTTCATCGATGAGTCATCGAAAATGAACCGTCTAAATTCGCCCTTAGGGCAAATCGCATTAGGGTGCATTTTCGCAAAAAAATGTTCGCAAAAATGAACGGCGAACGAGGCACCGTCTAAGTTGATCTTAGACAGCAAGTCGCGAAACTGATGTGGAAATTGGCTGGGCACATAGTTCCACTTCCAAGAGCTGATGGTTGTTGGGGTCCCAAGGTGCTGGAGTGATCGGACATCTGGACGTCTGTCGGTTGACAACTAATAAGACACTCCGCATGTCTTCACAATAATCAAATTCAAATTAAAAAATTTATTTATTTCACGTAGGCCATCCTGTGGCTCTTATGACAAGTCATGACTCTACCACCGGTTCGGAAAGCGGATTCTGCTGAGAAGAGCCGGTAAGAAACTCAGCAGTTGCTCTTTTCAAAATAATCATTTTACAATATTATTATGAAGCTATTACATTGTAATAAGTTTTTTATACTATCTTGTGGGCAGCTGGATGCCAAGGCGATTTAACCTATGCAACTTTGTTAGAATAAAATATAATATTTCCGCAATGAGGGGAAGTTATAAAAAAAATCTACAATTCAAATTATGTTAAGACGGGCAGACACAAAGCAGCCCCACTCCCGCCGGCGGCACCCGTTCACGAGCATGACGCATGATCCAGCCGTTGCTTCGCTCGACTATATCTTTCGCTGAGGGAACGAATCTTCACAGCCTATACCATAATATCTTGCCTAAGCAGACGCTTTCTAAACAGCAATAGGTACTAGCAGCCTAGCCTCATCTGACAGAGGTTGGGTCAGAGCGCTGTTACAACTTACAGCAGCCGATCTGCCGGAGCATAGCCGGAGCATGAAAGAACGAGCAAGAATATCCTATTTCTTTAATATACTCAAAGATTTCTTGGCCTCATAAACCGACTTCAAAAAAAGAGGAGGTTATCAATTCGTCGAAATCTTTTTTTTTATGTACGAGTATGTCCACCGATTACTCGAAGACGCCTGAACCGATTTGGAAAATTCTTTTTTTGTTTGAAATGGTATACTCCCCAGCAGTTTTAAAATATTCTAAGTAGTAACAATACGCACATAGTTTGAAAAGCTGAAGGTCGTTGGGGTCCCAAGGTGCTGAAGTGGCGACCCCGCACCGGAGAGCGCAGTATTGGCAGACCCCCCACTAGATGGACCGACATCAAACGGCGGGATACAGACGGTGCAAGACCGAAGCCTGTGGAAGTCCATGCCAGAGACCTTTGTTCAATACTGGACGTCTATCGGTTGATAAAGAAGATAAATATCACGCCCGCGAGCTATCAATGAAAGCAAGATATACGGCTTCCGAACGTTAGGAAGATTTTTGTATATCTTGTATGTTTCTCAGACATTTGACATAACATATCTCCTGATATGGACATAATCTGACACGCGCCGCCAAGAGCTAAGATAACAGTAGACTACTTATACGGATCAAATCTTTTTGCCATATCTGTGACGTCATTATTCACCTGAAAACACCACAAGCAAGTGGTTTCATCATCATCATCATTAGCAACCCATCATCGGCTCACTACTGAGCGCAGGTCTCCTCTCAGAGAAGGGTTGTAGGGTCGCTGGCCCAATGCGAATTGGCGGACTTCACACACCGTCAAGAACATTATGAAGAACACTCAGGTGTGCAGGTTTCCGCACGATGTTTTCCTTCACCGTTGAAACAAGTGATATTTAATTGCTTAAACGCACTTGACTCCGAAAAGTCAGAGGTGCATACCCGGGATCGAACCTGCGATCCCCCGAATAGGAGACCACAGTCCTAACCACTAGGCTATCACTGCTCCAAGCAAGGGGTTTAGTAGGTACTCTATGCAACAAAGAGTAGTTCTAAGGAAGGTAGCTTTAGATGATAGAAGCGACGCGCGACGCGACTGCTGATGTTCTGCGATCACACCTGATGGTAAGTGACGACGCAGTCTAAGATGGTAGCGAGGGTAGTAAATGGGCCAAAACCTACACCACAACCAGAGATAATTTTATCATCATCATCAGCAACCCATCAACGTATCACTATACTGAGCACAGGTCCCCTTTCAGAGAAGAGACGCTGGCCCAATGCGAATTGGCGGACTTCACACACCTTTGAGAACATTATAGAGAATTCTCAGTGCAGGTTTCCTCACGATGTTTTCCTTCACCGTTGAAGCGTGTGATATTTAATTGCTAAATACGCACATAACTCCGAAATGTCAGAGGTGCGTGCCCGGGATCGAACCTGCGACCCCCCGAATAGGAGACCACAGTCCCAACCACTGACTAAATCATCTCAGCTCAGTAGATAATCTTAATATATATATTTCTTGTGTGCGTGTGTGTCACTGAACTCCTCCTAGACGGCTGGACCGATTTTGATGAAATTTTTTGTGTGAGTTCAAGGGGATTCGAGGATGGTTTAGATTCACAATTTGGTCCACTGGAAAATGTTTATTTAACTAATTTTTCATTTATATGTAGTGGGGGTACGAAGTTCGCTGGGTCAGCTAGTAGTAATATAAATCCCTAAATTACCCCCGCTGGGAATTAAACCCGAAATCTCCCCGATTATAAATCATAGCGCACACCACTGCGCCAGAGTCGTCATAGAAATAGTGAAACCATAGCGAAACTGCCTGTTTTGAAAATATGTTCAACTATGCAACTTACCTATCCCTTTCGTTTCGCTGCTGCGCCTTCACGGCTAGCTTAAACTTAAACGCATAGAGGTATGTACCATTTCTAATCATACTAACATTAGAAATGCAAAGTTTGTGTGGATGGATGGATGTTTTTCAATCCCTCACGCCACTTTGGAATGAAGATAGCCCATACCCAGGTTTAACATATAGGCTACATTTCGTCCCGGAAAATTAAAGAGTTCCCCCGTGAATCAAAACCTTAATTCACCGGACAAAGTCACGGGCATCATCTGGTAGAATTATTGAATATTAACTGTAGATAATAATATAAAAAAATATTTTTAAAAAATTGACTTCAAACACCCGCGCCACCACAAAATATACAATTTATTGTTGATTTTTAGGGTTCCGTACCCAAAGGGTACCAACGGGACCCTATTACTAAGCCTACGCTGTCCGTCCGTCCGTCCGTCCATCCGTCCGTCCGTCTGTCAGCGGGCTGTATCTCGTAAACCGTAATAGATAGACAGATGAAATTTTCACATATTATGTATTTCTATTGCCGCTATAACAACAAATAATAAAAATTAAATTAAATTAAAAAAATTAAATTAAAATATTTCCATGGGTACATGGACATATTTTGATTTAATTTTTTTTAACGGAACCCTAAAAGAGCGAGGCCCGACTCGCACTTGGCCGATTTTTTAAAAACCGCTCCACCGATTTCGATAAATTTTAAATGGGACCACTTGGGAAGTATACCCTTTTATTCCTCACGATGTTTTCCTTCACCGTTGAAGCAAGTGCTATTTAATTGCTTAAACGCACTTGACTCCGAAAAGTCAGCGGTGCGTATCCGGGATCGAACCTGTGACCCCCCGAGTAGGAGACCACAGTCCTAACCACTAGGCTATCACTGCTTCGGTATTCCCAGGTTACTCCCATGCAAAAGTCGACAATCGGTTAGCAAAAACGTTATCTCCACTATCAGACTAGGATTTATTTAGCAGCTTCATCTCAAGTGTAGGTTATCTTGTCCGAGATGTTAGATATGTCGGACATCTGAGTGAACTTGGAAGGGATTGATAAGGTGGTAGTGATAACGTTTACAGATATTATGTAAACAGTATATTGATTCGTGGATCAAGAACAAAACGTCATTTTGATAAGAAAATGTTCGACAGCTCTATGCTTTATTGAATGACAAGATAGCCTTTGTCTGCGATCTCACTTGATGGTAAGTGACGATGCAGGCTAAGATGGTAACGGGCTAACTTGGAAGGGATATGGCAGTGAACATTCAACCCATACCCCTAATCGGTTTCTACACGCCAACGTGCCGGAACGCTAATCGCTTGGCGGCACGTCTTTGACGGTAGGGTGGTAACTAGCCACTGCCAAAGCCACCCACCAGACCAGACCAGAGACAATTCAGAAATTATAAATTCCCAAATATACCCCGCCGGGAATCAAACCTGAGACCTCACAGGTATAAGACAACAGCGCTCACCACTGAGCCAGGGAGGTCATCAACAACAATGGTAAATGAAGATGCAGGCTAAGATGGTAGCGGGCTAACCTGGAAGGAGTATGGCAGTATACATTCAACCGTACCCTAATCGTTTTGTACACGCCGTATAGTACCGGAAAGCTACGCCCAAAACCTTACCTACCTACACCAAACAGATTTTTTTTATTTTTAAAATATTTTCGTTCGTAAATGAGGGACGCAACTTCAACCGATAGCCGTCCACTGCTGGACAAAGGTCTCTTGCATGGACTTCCACAGGCCTCGGTCTTGCGCTGCCTGAATCCAGCGGCTCAATGCGACACAGACGGCATCAAGACTGGGTGACTGGAAGATAATATGAAATTGTTGAATAAGCTAAGCGAAATAATGACTAGTAGGCTACCTATAGGTACCTAGGTATTATGATAATATTATGTTTTTCTTCTTTGACGTTTCCCTCTCCAGACAAGGGTTGCCTGGAAGAGATTGCTTTTGCAATAAGGCCGCCTTTGCACCTTGTATTTATTTTCTCTTTCTTGTGTATCAACCTTTATTTCTTGTAGTGCAATAAAGAATTTTCTATTCTGTTCCATTCTGTTCCGTTCTGTTCTGTTCTATTCTGTTCCGTTCCGCTCCATTCCGTTTCACTCCATTCAATTCCGTTCTATTCCGTTCTACTCCGTTCTATTCCGTTCTACTCCGTTCTACTCTGTTCTACTCCGTTCTACTCCGTTCTATTTCGTTCTATTCCATTCTTTTCTATTCTATTCTATGTTAGTAAAGTACTATGATTCGATAATATAAGGGGATAACTAGCACTAAATTCCGTACCCAAACCCAGGACCTCATGCTCCAAAGCTGACCCAGCTAGCCACCAAACCAACGAGGCAATCGCAAAGTGATTGACAGCAAAGTGGGTGTAACCTCCTACTACACAATAAACTATCTTCAACTGATCAAATCTCAACTAAACGTTATTTGAGTACCTTAGAGTTAGAGTACGTCGACAGGTCAATTTAAACAAATTGCATCTAGGTATATAGGTAAGTATGTAGGTATGTATGTACCTACTCAGCTTCCCTGAGTGATTTTTATTAGGAAATTAGGTGACCTGCGCGAACACGTTCGTGGACACGCAGTCTTTGCGGGTGACGAATATA
Source organism: Oeneis ivallda (assembly GCA_029955525.1). Classification (NCBI taxonomy): domain Eukaryota; kingdom Metazoa; phylum Arthropoda; class Insecta; order Lepidoptera; family Nymphalidae; genus Oeneis; species Oeneis ivallda. The sequence continues at coordinate 25,285,105 of JARPMR010000009.1, forward strand.
GAAAATTAAGTGGCACTCGGGGACTGCCGCGGTAAAGCTATTGCAAAGCATTTTTTATCAACTTATGCAATTATAATATTTATGCATTTATGCAATATTTTACCACACGCTTACTGAACGACGACGGTGTTAGGTTTATTTTTGTTACGGAATTTCTTGATTCGGTCGCCGCGCTCAAACTGATTGTCCTAGTTCAAAGCCCGCGATTAAAACTATGCAATAGCTTAATAATCTTTCCCGGTTTTGTCTCACAATCACGACAGTTCTATAGTCACAAGAACTAAGGAAAATAAACGTATTTGACGACTTTTCATAATATTTTTCATTTGTCGAATAATCCACAAATCTGGGGACACGGGAGTGTCCCCGCCACGACGAGCCAAGCGAAGCGCAAGGGCACTACCTACCTTTTCTCGAAGCGCTTCGTTTTGTTTTTAAACCCTCATAAATTAGGTTTAGATCATACCAGATAAACAAAATTCTCAGGGTACGATGTCAATCGTGACCTTATATTAAACATACAAAGTTTCAATTGGATGCTTTTATACTTTAGATTTAATTGATATCTAAAAAAAACCCCGATTTCGTCACTGACTCACTCACTAATCGAAAATTCTTAGGATCCTTCCCGAAGTCTTAGAAAGCTGAAATTTGGTATATAATCTAGTGTTAGTACACAAACAACAAAAAAATTATAAAACTTGAAACTTTTACCCCCCAAGTCAACCCTTTAAACTAGGGCACGGAAGTCTCATACAAATGAATGAGACATCCGCATATTTTAAAAGTTTATATAGGGACTCTTTGTTTCTTATTTTTCAATAGGTTCATAGAAATTACCTGTCATTGATTGCTAGGCAACACTTTATTTGCAAACATTCCATATCGATTTTAATAAGTATACAAAATATTCTTAAACAACCAGAGAACCAGTCTATACAAAAGTACTTTGTGAAGAGAACCAACCACCGGAAGGAGGAGGAGGAGGAGGCAAAAATTTCTCAACAATAGACCATCTCGAATTTGAGGCAAAAAGTAAACGCGCAGGGTTGACTAGATGTCATAGTAGAAATCAGCAAAGTTTATTTCGTCAATGAATACATAATACATCTCGCGCAATTGAATTCTTTGAAAACCAAGCAGAAAACGAAATTCAAAGAAGAATTGCTCTAGTATGGAACAAATACTGGAGTCTGAAAGAAATCATGAAGAGCCAGGTTAGTCTTAGTATTAAGAAAAAAGTTTATGAAACAATAAATTATTATGCCATCGCTAACATATGGATGCCAGACATAGTCAGTGAAGAACGAGGACGAAGTGAATAGCAATATGCCAAAGGAAAATGGAAAGAAGCACCTAATAATAGATAATTACTCGAATACTCAAAAATTGTAAGTTGTAGGAATAAGGTGGTAGTAGAAATAAAGCCTTTTTAATATATTTTATTTATTTTAACTTACAAAATGAAGTGAAAAACCACCAAAAACATTTTCATGTAAAATGTTGCCACGACGCGCGAGACCAATGGTTCGCACTGTCAAAAAGATATCAGATCTCATGTAGAGCCAAACTTCTAACTCTACACGCCCTAAATCTACAAACCAAACACAGACTCTACACGTTAGACAAAATACGTGGCTTGGCCATTTCGCTACATTCACTTGGGCTTAAGGTGAAAAATTTATTCACTGTTCATTACTTTTCTTATAAACAATAGTTCTTGTAGTAACGAAACGGCTTAGCCACATATTTTGACTAGCGTGTAGAGTTTGTGAAGTTAGGGCTTGTAGATTTAGGGCGTGTAGAGTTAGAAGCTTGGCTCTCTATGAGATCTGATATCTTTTTGACAGTGCGAACCATTGGTCTCGCGCGTCGTGGCAACATTTAACATGAAAATGTTTTTGGTGGGATAGTATTCTAAAAACCTCACTATAAACAGCTAAATTAATAAATTGAACCAAGAAATCTTTGAATTATATAAATTGAATAATTTTATAAACAAAATTTATTGAGGGTGAGCTGTTCCTTATTATCATACTAATATTATTGTTATGCTAATATCATAAATGCGAAAGTGTGTTTATTTGTTGATTTGTCCTTCAATCACGCCGTAACAGAGCCACGGATCCATGTAATTTTTTGTATGGGTAGATAAAGTTGAGGAATTGGAGAGTGACATTGGCTACTTTTTATCCCGGAAAATCAAAGAGTTCCCAAGGGATTTTAAAATCTAAATCCACGCAGATGAAGTCGCGGGCATCAGCATTATAAAACATACATAAAGAAAACATACATAATTATAATAAAATATGTTTTGTTTTTGGCACAAAATGAATAAATTAAATAATTTGCAAAATCATATCGTATCTAATCTTATAACAATCTTCTTCATTTCCTTTTCCATGTATCTTCAATTTACTTGCAAGGACATGAATGTGGAGCATTCTCCAATGCCATGAAGACTTTAGTTTATATGTATTTTGTTGGTGAATACTGAGTGTTAAAGTTAACGTCCAAATGTAGGAGATATCATCTATAGCAACCATTCCCATGGAGCCTATCTAATCTATCGAACTTGGACTGATGTAAGCTTTGTCACGAACTCAGCGTGAATAGCATAGAATAGAATATAATAGAATAGAAATATTTTTTATTCAAATAAACTTTTTTTACAAGTGCTTTTGAAGCGTCGATGAGTCTACTACTGGTTCGGAATGCCCTTCCTGCCGAGAAGAACCAATAAGAAACTCAGCGGTTGCTCTTTTCAAAACAAGTTTACAATACAATAAATACTATGGTATGTATACAGTGTTTCCACTATGAGGGGAAGTTCCACAAAAGCATACCTAATTAAAATTCAATACATGCTAAGACGGGCATACAGAAATTAGCCCCATTCCCGCCGGTGGCACCCGTTCACGAGTATGACGCATGACCCAGCCGTTGCTTCGCTCAACCATATCTTTTGAGGGAACGTAACAACCCGCATCAGAGCAAAAGAGCGTGACATACTTACCTACCTTTGTTGAGGCATCGAATTGAATACCAATATTCAAACACTCAAACACGTGAACACTCTGTAGGTAAACAGCAATGCAATACTCTTCTTCTCTATCAACCTGGACAACTTTCGACGACCTCCCTGGCTTAGTGGTGATAACTGGGAGGTCTTGGGTTCGATTCCCGGCGGGGTCAATTTGGGAATTTATAATTTGTAAATTGTCGCTGGTCTGGTCTGGTGGGAGGCTTTGGCCGTGGCTAGTTACCACCCTACCGTCAAAGACGTGCCGCCAAGCGATTTAGCGTTCCGGCACGATGGCGTGTAGAAACCAATTAGGGGTCATCATCATCATCATCATCTCAGCCTGCGGACGTCCACTGCTGAACATAGGCCTTTCCCAGAGAACGCCACCGCACCCGGTCCTCAGCCTTCCTCATCCAGCCACTTCCCGCCACCCGCTTTATATCGTCAGTCCAACGTGCTGGAGGGCGCCCCACACTACACTTACTTGTTCGCGGTCTCCACTCTAGGACTTTTCGGCCCCAACGGCCATCGCTTCTGCGACAAGCATGGCCTGCCCACTGCCATTTCTGCTTGCTAATGGTTTGAGCTATGTCGGCGACCTTGGTTCTCTTACGGATCTCTTCATTCCGAATCCTGTCCTTAAGAGAAACTCCTAACATAGCCCTCTCCATAGCTCTCTGAGTGACTTTAAATTTGTGGATCAAGCCTTTTGTTAGTGTCCACGTTTCAGCGCCACAAGTGAGGGGTAATTAGGGGTATGGGTTGTGAATGTTCACTGCCATACATAAAAAAAACCGATAGACGTCCACTGTTGGAGAAAATTCTCTTGCATGGCATCCACAGTTCCACTTGGTCTTGCGCCGCCTGTATTGCGGCTCCCTGCGATTCGTCTGATGTCATCGCTCATCAGTCCACCTAGGGGGTGGGGGGGAGGGTCTGTCAACACTACGTTTTCCGGTGGTATCATCGGGTTTTTGAAGCATATGCTCCGTCCATTTCCACTTCAGCTTCAGATATGTGCCTTAATTGTTGGTTTTCTATTGTTAGCCATTCTCGGCAGCCGTGTGTCCAGGCTACAAGTTATCACAGGGGCTAGACGAGCAGCCAACGGGTGCAGTATTGACTCTGCCTCGAGCGAGGTGTGATCTGGACAATACATTACATATAATATTTGAAAAATACATTTTAAAAATGTATAAAATCTTTGCGACACGCCATCCCGCCTCAGTTGTTTTTCGAATTCACAACCGTGCACATAGGTTACTATAAGTCAAAATAAATATAAATAAATAGGATATGGGGACAAATTTTTATTAAGTTATTAAGTATAAATAATATTAAGAAGCTTAGCTTACTCATTAATCTAAATAGATTAATAAAAATATAATTAATTCAAGAAATTTAAGAAATGTGGGTGATTGCAGTGACTTTGTTTGCCGCCTTAACTGGTAAGTGCAATCTATAGATGAAGACTTCGTAGATGTTTACCTGCTAGTTACATTTGTGTGGGCAGTCCTGAAGCTGCTTGTGAATTAAGAACTCCTTTCTGGTGTACTTATTTATTAAAGGTTACAGACATGGTGACTGAGTATAAAATGCAATGTGAAAAGGTCCGTTCGCACCGAAGTTAGGTAGACGAAGGCGGGAATTATAGAGTCAGTCGGATCCTCATGGAATTGGAGACGCGACGCACGTTTTGCTGAGTGGTCTTTGACAATAGGGTATTTGACTACTTTTAGAAAATCATATTAAAGTGTTAATAATGCTATGCTGAAGCTAACAAAACCTATATTTCGGCATAATTGTCAGAATTTTTCATAAAAACGAGAAATAAATTCAAAAAAATAAATTGCCACGGAAATGTACCATTTGTTTACATGACGTCACAGTTCACACACAGTTCAATGCCAATTCCAAAGCCCAAAGGTGGCGTGAACTGTGACGTCATTCGAGATTCAAGAACGTTTTCGATCTCGTGAACATGGCCAGAATTATAGCAATTTTAATTAATGTTTTCTAATTAAATAAAGCTTTATTTTTTAGTTTTGTCGTATGGAATAATGTTTTTAGATAATAATCTTTTAGGACGACACCAGATGAAACGATATTTTTAATATAGTCAAATACCCTATTCAACCTCTAGTAAATATAATTCGTCTATAAGAGTGGGGGGCCATCAGCGGTTCAGGATTTATGTAACGTAATGAAAGCTTATTTAAAAAAAAAACATCAAATTCAAATTCAAAATCATTTTATGTAGGCCAACTTGTGGCTCTTATGACAAGTCAGGAATCTACCACCCTGCACCGGTTCGGAATGCTGATTCTGCTGAGAAGAGCCGGCAAGAAACTTAGTAGTTGCTATTTTCAAAACAAAAATGTTACAATATTATCATGTGAACAGCTGAAGCAAAGCTGATTAGAATAGAACAGAAATATTTTCCACTTAAATAAACTTTCACAAGTGCTTTCGCGTCTATGAATAATATAAATGAATCTACCACTGCACTGGTCCGTAATGGTACTTAGAATTCAATACATGTTAAGATGGGCAGACAGAAAGCAGCCCCATTCACGCCGGTGGAACCCGTTCACGAGCATGACGCTTGATCCAGCCGTCGCGTTGCTTCGCTCAACTATATTTGATACCCACGACTTCGTCGGCGAGTATTTACGTATTTCAAAATTTCTTATGAGCAATGAAAGAACTGTGGTCTAATCTCCTATTAGGTGGTTCGTGGGTCAAGCACCACCGACTTTTTAAATCTATGTACGTTTAATATAATAACTACACTTTCTGCGAAATCGACTTTATTGCATTTCCAGAAAGTCCAATTTAAGCTGCATCTTTCTGTAATAGTTCTAATTTTTGATTATTATCATTTATTAAAATGATGATAATTATTATAATATTATCCTTTAAAGTTAGAATACTTAATAACTACTTACACACTATAATAATTAATTCAACAGACTGCATATTTTAAGTAGATAGTATTTTTTCCGTATGATAAGACAATTTATTATTGCTTAAACTAATTAATAAAATTAAGGTTTAAGTAACTAAGTAGGTAATTTGAGTTCCAATCGAGTCAAGGTTTTATAACATAACTACTACCTAATTATTACGCATATTAACTATTTAGCTTCTTTCTGTTCTATTTCTGTCATTTTATTTGTTTTTTAACCCCCGACGCAAAAAGAGGCGTGTTATAAGTTTGACGTCGATGTCTGTCTGTCTGTCTGTGTGTGTGTGTGTGTGTGTGTGTGTGTGTGTGTGCGTCTGTGGCATCGTAGATCTCAATTCACCATTTAAGCATGTGATATTTTCTTAAACGCACATTACATTCTCCGAAAAGACAGAGGTTCGTTCCCGGGATCGAACCTGCGACCCCCCGAATAGGAGACAAAAGTCCTAACCACTAGGCTATCACAGTTTTTAGGGTTCCGTACCCAAAGGGTACCAACGGGATCCTATTACTAAGCCTACGCTGTCCGTCCGTCCGTCCGTCCGTCCGTCCGTCCGTCTGTCAGCGGGCTGTATCTCGTAAACCGTAATAGATAGACAGATGAAATTTTCACATATTATGTATTTCTATTGCCGCTATAACAACAAATAATGAAAATTATATTAAATTAAAAAAATTAAATTAAAATGTTTCCATGGGTACATGAAAATATTTCAATTTAATTTTTTTTAACGGAACCCTAAAAGCGAGGCCCGACTCGCACTTGGCCGATTTTTTATACACTTTACACATACTTAGCCGGAAATTCGAAATACATCCATTCGGAGGACATAAGGTTCGAACAATATTAATAAAGCAGCTCTAATGCCCAAAGACAGTTCATTTTTAGAGATTTTTCATCGTTCATTTTTGCGACTATTTTTTGCGAAAATGAACCAACCCTAAGGCCCTAAGGTCGAATTTAGACGGATGGCTCACCTTCGAAAATGAAAGCAAAAACCTCGAAAAATTAACCGTAGAAAATTCACCCTAGGTGCGAATTAAGACTGTTCATTTTCGCAAAAATTTTCGCAACGATGAACGATGAACGATGCACTGTCTTATTTGGGCCTAAGCAAGTCTTTGTGAACCCGTCCTTTAGAATAGAATTTTTTTTTTTCAAATAAACTTATACAAAGTACTATCTTATATTGTATTCATACAGTTACAGTATAGGTTTGATTAATTCGTGTTCTTTGTGCTCGTATCAAATAGACCTGTTGAATAGATCGTGTGCTACTGCTACCACAATGTCACTGCTACGCTTTGCTACGGCTTACAAAGTTACAATCCTGCGATCTAGTGCGAGGCTCATAGTGCGGCTACATTATCGTGCGAACATTCGTATCCAATTGTCGCGATAAATAGCTGTGTCTCATTCTATCACAGCTGCTAAATAATCATGCCAGTTCACCCGAACTTTGACGACCTCCCTGGCTCAGTGGTGAGCGCTGTTGTCTTATAACTGGGAGGTCTCTTGTTAGATTCCCGGCGGGGTCAATTTGGGAATTTATAATTTCTGAATTGTCTCTGGTCTGGTCTGGTCGGAGGCTTTGGCCGTGGTTACCACCCTACCGTCAAAGACCTGACGCCAAGCGATTTAGCGTTCCGGCACGATGGCGTGTAGAAACCAATTAGGGGTATGGGTTGAATGTTCACGGCCATACCCCTTCCAAGTTAGCCCGCTAATCGCAGTCTAGGACTAGCTTGTAATCGAATAAAAAAAGAACTCACGAACTACCCGGCCATACTTGTAACAAGTTCAAGTGTAGTTCGTTGTGTCGCGAATGAGTTCGGGTGCCGGTGAACTAATACGATTATGTAGCCGCTGTGATAGAATGAGACACAGCTATTTATTGCGACAACTCGACACGATTTTTCGCACGATAATGTAGCCGCACCATCAGACGGGCAACAAATATCGCCATATTATTCATGATCCCGTCAACAGCAAACACTAAAATTCCCGTTATACGGAATCGAAAACTATGAGTATTAGTAGTTATCAATTATAATATGATTAAATTAAGCTTTGTCAATGTGTTCATTTAAAATAGCTGAAAAAATGTTTAAAAAATATATTTTTTTTTCAATACACTGTCAACGTAATTGCGCGTTCTCCATAATTCTATATTTTAAATTTTAATGAAAAACAAGTGTAAATAAAAAAAAAATTTTTAAAAACAAGCTTTTAGTAGCTGGCTACATCGTCAGACCCTGGCTATCATCTAGAACCAGACTACTTGTCAAGATGAATCAAACGAGCCCAAACTCGATGGGGTTACGTCGTTTTATCAAAGAGTTGCCAAAACCACCTTCCGGCTTCATCATGAGACCCTGAATATCATCTAGGACCAAACTACTTGTCAACACTAATCAAACGAGTTTAAACTCGATGGTATTACATCATTTTATTACAGAGTTACCCTGATCAGATCAGACCCTGGTAATCATCTAAAAACAAAGTCCTCGTCAAGACGAATCAAACGAGCTGAAACTCGATAGGGTTGCGTCGTTTCATTACAGAGTTCCTATGACCACCTTCCAGTTCCATCATCAGACCCTAATTACCATTGAAAGACAAACTAGTCGTCAAGACGATTCAAACGAGCCCAAACTTGATGAGGTTGTAACGTTTCATTGCGAAGTTCCTATGGGCACCTTCCAGCTCCATCATCACATCAGCACCATGTCTTCATAATATTACATTGTCACGCGATTTACACATGTATGCAAAATTTCATCTCAATCGGTAACCGAGAAGTGGATCAAATTTAATTTGCAAGATTTGATGACAAATATCGTTGATGAGTTGATGACAAACAATAACAGGTGAAACTAAATAAAAGCTTATAACAAAGATCCAGTTTTCAGTATCGATTGTTTTCTGTCACACATAAATTGCCATGCGGTCTTTTAATACTTTATCTTTTTTTGTTGTGAAATGTTGTAATCTAAACATTTTATTGTTTAAGCAGACTTATAAAAGGTTCAATAAACTCGACGCGTCTATTTTATTATACAGAAAAGTAGGCAACAAAGTATCACACTCGTTTTTTGTCTTTTTTATTTGCACTATTTTTGAAATTTTTATTTCCCACTTTTCAAATGTGAACATATTATTATCTACAAACAGATAGTATTTTTATGACATAAAATCGGTTTATTTTACGAGAAAAACGTACCAAAACTCACTCCTAAATCGTCAATTTTGTGTGAAAAGGTGACGGAAAATTATTTTTTCAACACACTTGCTCATAAAGTGGCTCTAGTTTCACCGCAATTAGGCACAAAATGACACCTATAATCAAACTGTGACTTTTTCATTACTATAATTCACAAGCGAGTTATAGAGTTTTTTACTGGTTGAGTTGCTTTGTTCTTAAAAAAGTTTCGATACAAAATAGATCGTATTCAATAGTACACATAAATTAATGTACCTATTGCTTGCTCATTTCATGCAACTTCGTATTTAAATAGATTTCAACTTGTACGTGTTTTTAATAAATAAAACTTCCACTCAAATATAACTTTTGTTTTTTCTGTAAGTAATAAAGAAAACTTGAAATTCCCCATTTTGTACGTGGCTAAAACGCTATCCGCGAAAAGCCAAAAAGAAAGAAACCTCATTCTTTTAGTCTATGGTCGATCGCCAAGATGCGCGCGCATAGGAAAACTGATTAATTTGTCCCGCCCTCCGCTAGGAGTAATATTGTTCTGTGGTCCCGCCATTGCGAAAAGTTTTTGACAACTCGTTTTCACTATTGAAATTACAATTATTTATTGATTAAAATGTTATTTTTTAGTATTATTTTCTTCACAAGTGTGTTGAAAAACGTCGTATGATACACGTGTGTATTGATGATTACCGTCCTCGGCTATCTTAAGGCCCTCACCTAACGGCTCGGTTCTCAATGGCGCCTCAGCGGCAATCACCAACTTCACACACTTAATACCATATTATTTAATACTAGCTGATGCCCGCGACTTCGTCCGCATGGATTATTACTATACCCATGCAAAAAATCGCATCAATCCGCTGTTCTGTTGCGACGTGATTGAAGGACAAACCAACAAACAAACACACTTTCGCATTTATAATATCAGTAATGCTTTATTATAACACTTTTTATAATTGTCAAATTTTTTACCATACTTAACCAAAGACAAAATTACGTTTAGCTGTCATTTACGTTTTGTTATTCCACTGTCATTTGTGTTTTGTTATTCCATGTCAGATGCGTTTTTCTTATACCACGTTTTATAGTGACATGACGGAAACGCGGTCGAACGGGATAAAAAGTATCCTATGTCCGTCTCCTGGTTCTAAGCTACCTCTCCACCAATTTTCAGCCAAATCGCTTCATCCGTTCTTGAGTTATAAATAGTGTAACTAACACCACTTTCTTTTATATATATAGATATATAGATAATATATATAATGTATATAATAGCACTTATGTGCTATTATAGTACCTGCTAAAAATAGGATTCTCAACCAAACAAATCCCACAAATTGGAGATAAAGGACCAATCTATATGTACAGTACCCGGCGATATATATTGCACATCGGCCTTTGGAATAAAACGCTATTTCTATTCTATTGCAAGGAAAGCTAGCTAGAAATTCACGTACCTAGTAATTACTGAAATCTCTTCACAATCGGCGAGCACATCACGTAACATATATAAAAAAAATGCAGTCGAACTGTGAATATAATAGAATAGCGTTTTATTCCAAAGGCCGATGTGCAATATTATATCACCGGGTACTGTAGTAATTTTTAGTTCCATTGTATTTTGTTCGATTTAGTCACAAAATGTAACGAAAACTGCACGGACTCGTGATCGTGTTCTTACTCGTAAATGGAACAGAGATCTATTATTATCTAAAAATTAAAATTGTTGATTGTTACTCTTTGGGTCTGCACAGACGAGGGACCATTGCCCGCGGAGGACAATACTCCATCGTCCTATTACTACATACTATAATCTATCATCGTCATCATCATCAGCAACCCATCAAGGGCTCACTACTGAGCTGGTACTGCGAATTTCTTGACAGAAAAACTCAATACCTAAATTTTTGGGCATGACCCGGGAATCAAACCGGGACCTCGATCGTCATCCGTAGTCCAACTTACTAACCACTAGACCAACGAGGCAGTATAGTATTAGCTGTATAGTATAAAACGGAACTTTGAAATGGCACAAGCGGTAGTCATCGGCCGCGTACAAACATTTCTGTTGAATAATCTAACACTGAGTAACTACATCCACTTAATAAAGAGACAGTTTTTATCAAAGCCCAAACATTTGCAAATCAGCCAAAAAAATTCCATTTAAAGTGTATTTCATATATTTTGGTATCTTCAACAAATCTAAATGCATTTATGCTTTACTTATCGGATACTAATAATAAAGACTTCATACAATTTTTGTAGGTTTTGAATATTAACAACGATAGATTGACTTGGTCGTTAGACTATGTCCAAAAACTGGTAAGGAGTGAAACTGTCGGCTCGGGGCTTCGAATCCTGACTTCAGATTATTATTTTTTATTCTATTTATTTTTATTTTGTTTATTAATTTATTTTTATTATTAACTTTATTATTACTTTATTATTTAACTTCGTTCCAACGTTCCGCCTGAGCCTGCGCGTGCAAGCGAGAGCGCGGAACAAGCGATAGAGAGGCACGATCGGTCCAAGCGTGGGCTTGCGACTAGAGAAAATTGTTTTCAATTAATTCCTTCTTTGTATTATACAAAATAATTCAGTGATAATAATTCAATTCAATTCAATTCATAAAAGTATGCAATTTTTCATCAATGTTTCTTTATGACGTTATCACGTAAAACCGACTTTACAGACAACCAATTTATTTTTTAAATGTTAATCAATTCTCACTACGAGTAGGTTTGAAAGTGAGGTAAAATTATTGGTGGTAATTATTTATATCGACTTAGTGCCGATTTCACCAACGTCGAGTGACGTTTTACAGACGAATAAATTGGGTGTTCTGACAGTTTTTATATTGAAAATACTGTCAAAATATCAAATTTATGCCCGGATAAGACATAAACTTAAATAATACGTTGGTGAAATCCTAATTAACGTTGACCTACGAAATATAATATGTAGATGTTGTCTTTGCTTCCACCTTGAAACAAAAAATAAAAATCATTACCAATGTTAACCAATAAAATAAAGGCGTCCATCGAAACTGAAATCTTGCGAACATCGCATCGATTGTATCTGTTTCATAATCTTTCCAATAAAATCAATATATGTAACTTCTACCTACCTATCTAGATTTTTTTTATCATTGACATTATCGAAAACAATCCGTCACAAGCCTTTTTAGGATTCTGTAATAAACAAGGAACCCTTATAGTTTCGCCATGTCCGTCCGTCTGTCCATCCGTCCGTCCGTCCATCCGCGGTTTAGCTCAGACTATTGGTACTAGAAAACTGTAATTTGACAAGGTTTGAATAGGTCTTTCAAAAATGTTGTGGGTGTGGGAACACCATTTTTCGATTCAGGTTTAGAGGTCAGGTTATTTATTAGAATCAATTTCGCCCCCCCCCCCCCCCCCTCCCTCTGGATTTTATATAGGAAAACTATCACGGCTAAGTAGGGTTCATATGTTATGGAGTTATATCTGTTTTTTTCTAGGTTAGGTATTACACGTAGTGTAAGTTGCATATTTTGTGGTATATTATAGTATTTAAACCATGGAACTCAAAATATATTCAATATTCATAAATAAAATAAAAGCACTATCCTAGGTCAGCAATAATATTTGTGACTTGCAACTACGGAACCCTACACTGCGCGTGCCCCGACACGCACTTGGCGGGTTTTTTTATCAATATTAACTTACTTAAATCTGTCATGTAGTATGAAGATATCAAATCGTAACTTTTTTCAAGCACTTCCTAAATCTGCATTTCCCAAAAGGTATATTAATTCAAAGGCAAATTTAACTATAACAGTTTACATTAACTTGAACAATTTCCTTTTGTTATTATTAAAAAGTCTTTAACTGACTTTTACTAACTAGGCAGTTAATTGATTTACCTAAGAATTATTTCTATTCTATTTACATAATATATACCTAATACTACATTAAAACTAAATTTATTCTAAAATTAAAACTAAAATAAAAATTAAATAAAATCTAAAACCCCATCGAAGTCACTGCAGTGTGGCATAGTACCCAAGATGCTGGCAACATTCATTAAAATTCATTAAAAAAAAAACTATTAACAAATAAAAAGATTTTTGACTGAAAAAAAAAACAATACCTAAAAAAGCATCAAAATATCGAATGAAACTACGTATTTCTGAAAGATCAATGAAAATTTTAATTAAAATTACTTACATTTCCGTTGTTTTGTTAATGTTTTCACATTAGTTCGATATTTAAGCGTGACCAGACAATCTCGATATCTGAAAGTAATTCTAACGCGATTAGCTTGAAACTTTAATTAATATTTAATTATAAAATGTGTTAATTAAGAAAGTTAAATTAGTAATTGACCTGTTAAATTATATTATTCATGAAAGAAGATTATTGTAATACCAGTATTTTATTCACTTTTGTCGTTTACTAAATCCAATTTAAATGGTTTAATTTTGTATGTGATTTTTTAGGGTTCCGTACCCAAAGGGTGCCAACGGGACCCTATAAAGCCTCCGCTATCCGTCTGTCCGTCCGTCCGTCCGTCCCCGGCCGTCTGTCAGCGGGCTGTATCTCGTAAACCGTAATAGATAGACAGTTGAAATTTTTACAGAGTGTGTATTTCTATTGCCGCTATAACAACAAATAATGAAAATAAAATTAAATTAAAAAAATAAAAGGGGCTCCCGACATGGAAAGGGAGTTGAAATAAAATTTCATTTTATTACCCTGGCATGTGGGGTGTCATTGTCTAGAGCTCATTAATTGGGGTTCAAATATTTATTTTTTTATTTTTTAGCTACAAAAATGAAGAAATGGGGGGCCGTCAAAGTTTTCGGTGTTAGACCACTTTTATTACGGGATCTATCTCAAAAACTAAACTACCTACGTAGGAATTAGAAAGGAGGATGGCAAATTTTGGCACAGTACCTACTTTTAAAAACCGTTCAGATTCAGGAATCATTTAAATTTAATTAATATTTTTCAAAGTATTTTTCTGTGTAAACCCCATATTTTTAGAAGTTGGGGATCAAAAATATAATTATTCACAATTACACATTATAAATTACCATTCTAATGGCAATACATAATATCATTTTACGGAGTAAAGAATAACTAACTTGTCAAAATAATAATTATGTCAATGTCAATTGTCAACTCTATCAATTAATGTCATTCGTGGTCAGTTTATTTCATAATTTTTTTTGTTGTGGTTATAGACATATAGATAGCAGCACTATGAATTAAATAGTAAGTAGGTTAGCTGTTTTAAATGTTTAAAAGAAAGCGTGTTCTCTTTGGTATATATTCAGACGATGATCTTCAGTACCTATTCGATTTTTCAAAGCTATTAAATGTTATTAAGGTAATTTGCCTTAAAAATAATTCAATGGAAACTTATCCTCATTTTTAACAATATACTATTGAATATCATTTTTCTCCCAACTTTATTTGATTGACTTTGATTAACTTTTTTGTTAGTCTGGTTTACTAGAACAAGTATCAGAAGTTTGATTCGTGAACGTGGGCCTCAAGTCTGGGTCAGAAACTATGGAGCTCGGCAATCTCCTTTCTGTATATTATGTACTACTTATATAATACGGTTTATAAGTAATTGAGGCCAAAACAAACGAGCATTTTTCCCCATATGCTAATTTAGTACTATCTAAGAACTAAGATATTTAAATATTATCTAGTTAGACTAGAAAGAAAAGTGATTTATTTGGTCATATGTACGGAACCCTAAAAGAGCGAGACCCGACTCGCACTTGGCCAATTTTTTATTATTATTAGGAATACAGGGATGGGTATAGGTTATACCGAGACTACGAACGGACTTACCTTCGTAACCAACCAACCCTGGTAGCTGATGCTTAAAAAATTAACGAATCCGTATATTCTCGACAAAATGTTTTCACGAAAGTTCACCGTGCCATACAATGTCATCCCCTTTTTCGACAATAAGTATTCCCCGAATTTCGGAGTACCGACAACAAATCTAATTTGAAATGTTCCCGGTCACCCCAGGGAAATGAATACGAGAGTCCTTAGGAAACGACTAAATTAGCTGTTTACATATAAATAGTACCGAGTAACGAGTACCTATCGTTATGCTATGGTATAAGAGAAAACAAGTTAACTGGCTTTGCGTTTGTGACTAAGGGCACGTTTCTGCACACGCGGCGCGTTGCGCGGCGTGTTTCCGCACGCCCGCTGCTGTGCCCGCCGCGTGCGCCGTTGCGTACAACGCAAACGCTTCTGCAAGAACGCTCTCATACTTGGCCATCACCGCGCGACGCGACGCACCACGCGCCGCGCAACGCGCCGCGTGTGCATAAACGTGCCCTTAGAATCTCCAAAGCCTGCATGCCTGAGAATTTTCAGAGTTACGTGCGTTTCAAAGCCTTCTTATGAGCCCCATAGTTAGCGACTATGTCTCAATACAATTACAAAATCCTTAGGTATTATTATCATTAAAAATGCGAAAGTGTGTTTGTGACTTGTGTGTTGGTTTTTGAAGGTTTTTCCTTCAATGACGTAGCAATGGAGCAACGGATCGACGTGATTTTTAACATGGGGATAGTTGAGGACTTGGAGAGTGACATAAGCTACTTTTTATCCCGGAAATACAGAGGGTTCCTGCGGGGTTTTTATAATCCTAACTCTACCCCGACGAAATATAGAGCAAAAGCTAGTATGTACCTATGTACTTATAATAAACTACAATAGTAAAACCCTTTGAGTATATAACCAAGTAAAACCTATTCATTTAGAATAATAGAAATAAAAAGATAAAAGTTTGTAGAAATAAATAAAGATAAATTTTTATTAGTAGAGACAAAAAAAATTGTGAGCCGTCGTGGGACGCCTGGCAGATGTGAAACATCGACATTATTTTGTAAAAGTGTCAACTAAAGCAGAAAAGAACAGATTGTGATAGGAACTAAATATGTCACTAAGTATACATAAATAACATCGCATGCCGTCGCGACGCGTCGCCAAGGCATGCGTCGCCACGCCAGAAATCTGTTTTTACGTGCGGCTATAGATGTTTCACATCAAAAAAATCCTAGGGCTTTGTTGATTTGGTGAAATCATTGTGGAAGACGATTTTGTCGATTGACAAAATAAGTTCTCTTGTTACAGGTTTCACCAACGCAGAAGACTGGTCCTATGACTGTGAGTAATTTTATTTCCTCTCTATTAAAAAATAATGTTAAGAGAAACCCCCCTAGAGAACTCATTTCAATACCCCAGAGGAAAAAATAAAGGATAAATAGGAAGGATAAAGGGCGAGTTTTATACGAAGTTTCATTATTTTCTGCATTTAACTCAATTTACCTACATTCAGCAGTGATAGCCTAGTGGTTAGGACTGTGGTCTCCTATTCGGGGGGTCGCAGATTCGATCCCGGGTACGCACCTCTGACTTTTCGGAGTCAAGTGCGTTCAAGCAATTAAATATCACTTGCTTCAACGGTGAAGGAAAACATCGTGAGGAACCTACACACCTGAGAGTTCTTCATAATGCTCTCGAAGGTAGTCCGCCAATTCGCATTGGGCCAGCGTGATGGAGTATGGCCTATAACCCTTCTCTGAGAGGAGACCTGCGCTCAGTAGCGAGCCGTTGATGGGTTGCTAATGATGATGATGTTGATTTATTTGACAGACGAAACACAATGGCCAGGAGTATGCAATACGGGCTCCAGCCAGTCGCCCATCAACATAATGTCCCGCAGTGCCATCGTGGACAAATCGGACTCGCACATCAGAGGCCCGCTTGTGTTCCGGGGGTACGGGAACGTCAACGCCTCTGCCATCAATGACGGACATACATGTAAGTACTGACATTACAGTTGTGCTCTACAGTGGGACTCACACATGTGGACGCCAAAACACGCACATCAGAGCCCTTCTCGTGTTCCGAAGATGAGGGAAATTCAACGCCTCTATCGTCAATAATGCAAGTAGTGACAAAATCACAGTTATGCCCTGCAGTGGGACTCTCACAGGCAGGTGGAAAGATAATCTAGCCTGCGGAAAAGTTGGACACTAAAAAAAAGTTCTGCTCGTGTTCCGTGGCTACGGGAACGTCAACGCCTCTGCCATGCCAATGATGGACATACGTGTAAGTACTGACATTACAGTTGTGCTCTACAGTGGGACTGTCGCTAGCAGATAGAAAGAGTGATCTATAGGCTTCGGACAAGCAGACAATGCACATTCGTCTCGTGTTCCGTGGATGAGGTAACTTTAAAGCCTCTGCCATTTATGATGCAAGTAGTGACAAAATTACAGTTGTGCCCAACAGTGGGACTCTCACAAGCGGATGGAAGGAGTGCTCTTTGCTGCGGCAAACTGAACTTGAACCGTCCAGCTTTGTTTTGGGTTATTCATCCCTTTTTATTATATTATAGATAGAAAATTTCATATATACAATACTATAAACCTAAATTTAATTCTAAAATTAAAACTAAAATAAAAACTAATTAAAATCTTAAACCCCATCCAAGCCACCGCAGTGTGGCATAGTACCCAAGATGTTTTTATTTGTATTTTATCATCATCATCATCAGCAACCCATCAACGGCTCACTACTGAGCGCAGGTCTCTTCTCAGACAAGGGTTCTAGGCCATAGTCCACCCACGTTGCCCCAATGCGAATGGACTTCACACACCTTCGAGAACATTATGAAGAACTCTCAGATGTGCAGTTAGGTCTCCTCACGATGTTTTCCTTATAGTTCATAGTTCGTAGTTCTTTATTGCATTTCACATGTAACAGGTAGGTACATATACACATGAGACCCTGTGAGGGTATTGCAAACAAAAAAATTTACATTTAAAGATACATACACAGGAAATAAAATAAAATAAAATAATACAATGTCAGTTAAAAGCTGGTTAAAAGTAGTTAAGTACAAATTTCAATTAAAATATTAATAAATCCCAAAAAGTCATGTTAATTACAATCATAAAAAGTTTATTACAGTCTATGTCTTTATATAATATTAATTATTATTTTATTAAATTAAAGAAAAAATTTAAAAAAAAAAGAAATAATAATTTACAATGTCAGTAAAAAGGTAGTTGAGTGCAAAAATGTCTAATCAATATTTGTAAATCCTAAATGTCTATTGAGTATAAAAAGTTCATTACATATTACATACAATCTATTTTTTATACAATATCAATTATTATTTTTCCGACATATTCCTTAACCGTCGAAGCAAGTGATATTTAATTGCTTAAACGCACTTGACTCCGAAAAGTCAGAGGTGCGAACCCGGGATCGAACCTGCGACCGCCCGAATAGGAGACCACAGTCTTAACCACTAGGCTATTACCGCTTGTATTTTATATTAGATAAATATTGTGGTACATGCGGAGAAAAGTCAATGCGATAAATTTCTTCACAGTGAAATGGACCATTGAAGAAGACGATCCCCCCCCGCAGGTGTCCGGAGGTCCACTGCGGGGTAACTACAGCTTCGTGCAGTTCCATTTGCACTGGCTATCGGAACACGCGATAGACGGCATGAAGTAAGTCCACTTACCGAACTATTAGACTGGGTTTCCACGGCGCGGTTCGCACCCGCGCCCGCAGCGGTTGCGGTTCCGCTAGTACTGCGCCCGCCGCGGGGGCAAACCGCGCCTTGGAAATTGAAACTTCATTTTCCATACAAAATGCAAATCTGCATTCTACGGAGGCCGCGGGCCCGCAACCGCTGCGGGCGTGGGCGCCGAACCGCGCCGTGGAAACTCAGTCCTACACTGATCATAAGTGATTCGACCCCATCTTGTTGAGGAGTTCTGTCTTCATATCTGGAATGGGGCTACTTTCTGTCTGCCCGTCTTAACGTGTATTGAATTGTAGTACCTACGCTTTTTCGGAACTTCACCCCATTGTGGAAATATTATATTCTATTCTATTCTAACAAAGTTGCATGGCTTGTCATCCAGCTGCCCACAAGATAGTATAAAATCTTATTACAATGTATAATAGCTACATAATAATATTGTAAAATGATTATTTTGAAAAGAGTAACTGCTGAGTTTCTTGCCGGCTCTTCTCAGCAGAATCCGCTTTCTGAACCGGTGGTAGAGTCATGACTTGTCATAAGAGCCACAGGTTGGCCTACGTGAAATAAATAATGTTGAATTTTTAAGTCCGTTTAAGCAATTAAATATCACAAGCTTCAACGGTGAAGGAAAACATCGTGAGGAAACCTGCACATCCGAGAGTTCTCCATAATGTTCTGGAAGGTACGTGAAATAAATAATTTTGAATTTGAATTTGAATATTATTGCATTATCCAGGTACCCGATGGAGTTCCACATGGTGCATGTTAAGACCGGGCTGACGGTGGACGAGGCTATTCAACGTCCTGACGGCCTCAGCGTTATTGGGATCCTGGCTGAGGTGAGTGATGAAGAAAGATGGCGGCCTGCGGGCCTCGTTTTAACAGTGGTAATAGCTGAGTTGCCATTCGAAACATAGGCATAGTCGCAAATTATGGGCCTCATATGAAGTCTCAGGGTCACTCAGCGATCCATCCAGCATCCGGGCGATGGAGAGAGCTATGCTCGGAGAATCCCTGCGAGATCAAATGATCCAGAAATGCGGAGATCCGTAGGAAACCAAAGTCACCGACGTATTTACTTAAGCGAGTCGCGAAACTGAAGTGGAAATGGGCGGAGCAAATAGTTCGAAGAGCTGATCTCTGGGGTCCCAAGACGGGACCCCAGGGATAAGGGACGGGTAGTGTTCGCAGACCCTCCACTAGGTGGACCGACGACATTAAACGTGTCGCAGGGAGCCGCTGGATCCAGGCAGTGCAAGATCAAGGCCTGTGGAAGTTCATGCGAGACCTTTGTCCAGCAGTGGACGTCTATCATTTGACAAAGAAGAAGAAAGAAAAAAAATTACCTGCGCTATGTATTTAAAAATCCTGCGGGGATCCTCTATTTTTCGTGGATAGCTAGAGCAAGGTAAAAGGTAGCCTATGGCACACTCCAACATTCTCCACATATTATTAATTACCTACCCATGCAAAAAATTGCGCCGAACCGTTGCTGCATGATTGAAGGACAAACAAACACACTTCCGCGTTTATAATATTAGTTAGGATGATCTGTACTACTCTATAAACTCTGCTTCATTAGACAATAATATACTGTGATAGAGTAATTTTGTAAACGTTGAAATAAGTTTGCGTTTATTGACGTGATAACGTCTAATAAATCGATGAAGACCGGCTGCACGCACGAAAAAGTGTCACGTTCCACCTGAACCTGCGCGTGCAAGCGAGAGCGCGGGGCAAGCGATAGAGAGGCATGATCGGCCCAAGCGTTGGCTTGTAACTTTATTTATCAATGTTTCTATGTGACGTTATCACGTAAAACTATCGTCCGTAAACCGACTTTATAGACAACCAATTTTTTTTTTTGGTTTATATCAGGTATATGACAGCACAGAGGAGAATGAGTTCGCCCTGGAAGAGTTGGTGCCAGCCGTGCCGTATCTCCTGAAGAGAAGGGAGGGCTCCGTGCCTGCTTCAGTCATTGACCTCACGTAAGTCGTAGCTTCCGGTGTCCGATGTTACTTATCTATATGTTGATCTTAAAGGCAAGAGTGAAAAGGCATCTTCTAGGCAACCACGCTCCAACCTAGACCTCATTAGTGCGTTCCATCATTGATTGTCGTCAAGACTCAAGAGAAAGCTTATCTATACTTATAAGAGATATATACTTATAAGTCTTTACTAACTGACTGACTGATTGTTTCATAATATTACAAGTTATGTTTATGAAACTTGGTATTATGGCTATCTAATAAAAATAAAGAACTAAAGTTTTTTGGAATTTCACCACCCCCTGGGTTAAATAAGGGATGAAAGTTTGTATGAAAGTCCTTCAATTTTTAAGTTATGTTTGTATGAAACTTAGTATTTTGATGTTCAATTCTTTGATGGGTATGGTTGCGGAACTGCAGAATGACATGGGTTACTTTTATCCCAAAAAGAAGGGTTCCTGCCGGATTTTCTAAATTCCTACTTCCACGCGGACAAAGCCGCGGGGGCAAAAGTTAGTCTTGCAATAAAAAAACCGGCCAAGTGCGAGTCGGACTCGCGCACCGAGCGAGGGTTCCGTACTCCAAAAGTAAAAGTAAAACGATAATATTATATTAATTTGCTTATTTATCGTTAACTTTGTTTGTAGAGGTTTATTGTTAATATAAAAAAAAACTACGCTAGTTAGAGCGTTGGTTTTATTTTTCCTGTAAAATATACATAAACTTCTATTGACCATAATTATTTCAGATTTTTCGATTGGTAAACTTCTGAGATAAGGGGGGGAGGGGGGGGGGGGGAACGGTATTTTTTTCGACATTTTGGCCGATTACTCAAAAACTATTATATATAGAAATAAATGAAAAACTGTTTTAGAATGCACAAGTAAAGGTCTTTCATATGATACCCCACTCAGTATAGTTATCTTACTTTGAAATTTCAAACCCCCGATTTTCCCCCTTTTTTAATCAAACTAAAATAATTTTCGCGCTGCTTTTATTTTTCCTGTAAAATATACATAAACCTCTATTGACCATAATTATTTCAGATTTTTCTATTGGTAAACTTCGGAGATAAGGGGGGGAAACGGTATTTTTTTCGACATTTTGGCTGATTACTCAAAAACTATTATATATAGAAATAAATAAAAAACTGTTTTAGAATGTACAAGTAAAGGCCTTTCATATGATACCCCACTCGGTATAGCTATCTTTCTTTGAAATTTCAAGCCCCCGATTTTCCCCCTTTTTTAATCAAAACTAAAATAATTTTCGCGTTGCTTTTATTTTTCCTGTAAAATATACATAAACTTCTATTGACCATAATTATTTCAGATTTTTCGATTGGTAAACTTCGGAGATAAGGGGGGGGAACGGTATTTTTTTCGACATTTTGGCCGATTAATCAAAAACTATTATATAAAGAAATAAATAAATAACTGTTTTAGATTGCACAAGTAAAGGTCTTTCATATGATACCCCACTCGGTATAGTTATTTTACTTTGAAATTTCAAACCCCCGATTTTCCCCCTTTTTTGATAAAAGTAAAAATAATTTTCGATTTTTCTTTATTCCAATGATGTTGGGCCACTATTATACACAACTATGCCAAATTTCATGTCGATAGATTTAATAGTTACTGAAATAATCGACTGTGACAGACGGACGGACGGACGGACGGACGGACGGACGGAGAAAGTCTCACCATAAGGGTTCCATTTTTACCATTTTGGTACGGAACCCTAAAAAAACGAGTGTGCTTTAGACCACACGACTGAAGTAAATTGTATGCTCGCACCTCTCTCTCTTGTCCCTACAGTAATATACGAAACGTAACTCTCTCTCTTTCTATCTTCACTAACTTAAATCTCCCTCTCAACTTCCGTTCGCCTCGCCCGATCACACTTTTCGTAACGCATTCACCAGCTTACTCCCCAAGTCAAGCGTGCGTAAAGAAGTTTTACCTCAATAAACTGATTTCAATCAAAATATTAGCTACGTTCGTAGCTCTTGTAATATTTTAAACTTCACTCACCACCACCATGATAATATTTATTGATAATTGCTGGCCATTTTTAGGGTTCCGTACCCAAAGGGTGCCAACGGGACCCTATTACTAAGCCTCCGCTGTCCGTCCGTCCGTCTGTCAGCGGGCTGTATCTCGTAAACCGTAATAGATAGATAGTTGAAATTTTCACATATTGTGTATTTCTATTTCCGCGCTATAACAACAAATAATAAAAATAAAATTAAATTTAAAAATAAAGGGTGCTCCCATACATGGAAAAGGAGTAGAAATAAAATTTTATTTTTTTACCCTGGCATGTGGGGTGTCATCGTCTAGAACTCATTAAGTAGAGTTCAAATATATTTTTTATTAATTTTTAGCTACAAAAATGAAGAAATTTTCGGTTTTAGACCACTTTTGTTAGGGGTTCTATCTCAAAAACTAAACTAGTTAGGAATTTAAAATTTTGGTATATTATGTATTATATAGTGTATTTAAACAACAAATACTGAAAACACCGATTTATAATACGGTTTGTAAGTTGTGACCAAAACAAACGAGCAGTTTTTCCCCATATGCTAATTTAGTACTTTCTAAGACATCTAAAATATATGTATCTACTTTTACAAAAATGATTTGGTCACATGTACGGAACCCTAAAGGAGTGAGGCCCGACTCTTGGCCACTTGGCCACTTTTTGATACCCTCGTAATATTTAAATATTATCAAGTTTTTGTGGTTTTTTTCCTACAGGCGGTTGTTCAGTTCCAACATGCAGTCTTTCTTCACATATCACGGCTCGCTTACCACTCCGAACTGTCAGGAGGTTGTCACCTGGATCGTCATGGACAGGCCGATTAGAATTTCTGATGCACAGGTGAGATACTAGGCTGACTTCACACACCTTCGAGAACATTATGGAGAACTCTCGGATGTGCAGGATTCCTCATGTTTTCCTTCACCGTTGAAGCAAGTGATATTTAATTGCTTAAACACACATACAAATTCAAAAGTATTTATTTCACGTAGACCAACCTATGGCTCTTATGACACTTCATGACTTTACCACTGGTTCTGATCGGATTCTGCTGAGAAGAGCCGGCAAGAAACTCAGCAGTTGCTCTTTTCAAAATAATCATTTTACAATACAATCAATTATCTGTCCCAAAAATTGATCCACGCCTCTGGTGACCAAAGAGCTGGCGCTTATTTAGCCCAAAGGTTTAGCCTCGCTATTCAGAGAGGTAATAGCGCCAGTGTTTTGGGCACCATGCCCATTAGCGATCACTTGGACGGCGTGTATTTTTTGTAAATATAATTAGTAGTAATTTTGTAATTTATTTTGTCAGAATATTTAATCCATTTTACAATATTATTATGTAGCTATTACATTGTAATAAGTTTTTATACTATCTTTTGGGCAGCTGCATGCTAAGCCGATTTAACTCATGCAACTTTGTTAGAATAGAATAGAATTCCCACAATGAGGGGAAGTTCCAAAAACAATTACTACGTACTACAATTCAAACCATTCCCGCCGGTGGCACCCGTTCACGAGCGTGAAGTTGCTTTGCTTATCTCACTTATTTCACTAACCCTTCTCTGGAGAGGGACCTGCGCTCAGTAGTGAGCCGTAGATGGGTTGCTGGTGATGAAGTGTACTATTTGAAGTTAATTTCAATTTATTCACCTATAAAGTTTTTTTTCTTCTTCTTAATCTACTGATAGACGTCTCAATAGACGAAGGTCTCTTGTACGGACTTCCATGGACCTCGACGGTACATCAAACGTTATATCTCCGTTAATTGTTTGACATTCATAAGGAATCCAAAATTATATTATCTGCCTTCCTTTCCAGTTCAAACTCTTCAGTAAAGTCGACGTGGGTGGCATCAACAACTACAGAAGTCTGCAGCCAGTCAACAACCGGGTTGTTCACAGGAGTAAGGAATCCAGCGCTACCATCGCTTTTCCCAGCGGTCTCAGCCTGCTTGCAGCGCTGCTAAACCTGTCCTCTTCAGCTGTGAGTGGAGTTATCAGCAAGGGCGCGTGCACTCTGGTGAACATCAAGAAGAAATTCTTCGGCCATGATATCAAGGAATGCTCGGTTAAAAAAGCGTTGGCGTGAACGAAATAAACACGAGACGGCTGATGCTGCCATCGCTATATTATTGGAACGTAGTTCCTTATCGCGCGGTGCGGAACTCGGAAGGGGGCTAGACGGATCGACACTTTTTTGAAACCGACACTTTTTTGAAGGCCTTGTGGCATTGTGTTCGGTATTTTCGCGGTACAATATTGGGTCTCCGTAGCCTTGTGGCTTCTGCAAATTGAAAATGGAAAATTCGGTCTGTCGAGCTGGGATTCGAACCATCGACTTTTGGCTGTTAGGCGACTGCAGAAGCCACAAGGCTACGGAGACCCATTATTGTACCGCGAAAATACCGAAAACAATGCCAAATTAATTAATCGAAAGGAACTACGTTCCATCCGGGTGTCCCTTGACACCTCTCAAGTTTTTTTGTTACGTGTAAAGGGTTCGGAATAAAATGCCAGTCCCGAAACAAGAACGTTTGTTCACGCACTATACAACAGTCCACTAGCTCTTACACTATAACACACACTGATCACAAATAAAGCACTCTTACAATCACCTTCGACTTCGCACTGGTCACTCGCTTGAACTCACTTGATGGCTTGTCAAAACAAAACAAAACTGACTCGGGTGGCATCCGCGCTTGTTTATATACCGGTCCCCTACTCCTAATAGAACATTCGAGAGTTCAATTAGATGTAACCATGTTGTTGTTTACATAACAAGCCTTCGAAAGTTCCAGATAAAACAACAGGTCACATCTTCACAATTTTTGTAAACAACTCAAGGACGTTAGTGGGTACTTATCGCGTACCTACCTACGCGACGTAGATACCTACTGTCGGAGTAGCGAGAAATCAGTAGGCATTTGTAAAATTATTTTTAGGTATAGGTAGGAGATTTTTTATAACCGACTTCAAAACAGGAGGAGGCTCTCAATTCGTCGGGATCTTTTTTTTTTATGTATGTTCATTGATTACTCGAAGACGCTTGAACCGATTTGGAATATTCTTTTTTGTTTCAAAGGGTGTATACGTATATATACTACATAGTTACTCCCAGGTGTTTCACTGGTCCCATTTAAATTTTATCTAAATCGGTCAAGCGGTTTTTAAAAAATCAACAATAAATTATATACTTTGTATTGGCGCGGGCGTTTGAAGTCGGTTTTTTAAAATGATTTTTATTATTTATTTATTTATTATAGATTATATTAGTATCGCTATATCACATCTTCATCGCCATACCAGTATGGTGAGCTATTATTTATTTTTAACATAATATAAAGATAATATATGAGGATCCCATTTCCGTAGTCAGGCTACTACAGTTTTTAAACTTTTTTCATGATGTTGGAAATATCCCAAAGGTCCAATGCAAGTCGATTTTCTTTTATATTTTTGATGGGGTTGTGTCATTGTGTAGATATTTTTCTATAAGACTAGTTAGTTAGCCCTGTATTATTGTTTCCTTTCCAACCGTACCTAAATAATTTATTATGGTTCTAAATAAAATTATTTATTTATTGCCTTTAACGGCCTAATTACACATATACATACATATTACATTTTTTGCTCAAATGTCGAGTGGTGGTCTAATTGCGTTAGGCTCTTATATTGTGCACAGATAGGGTTTAACTCGATCGTTTTTCCTATATTCCACCTAATGTGCATTTATGTATATAGATTGTAGTGACAATTGCATTTAATCGCAATTTAATTAATAGGTCATTTGAAAAAATCGGAAAACCCCGGTTTTGTCAGAGATTTTTTTCTAATAATCGTAAAACAGATTCATCAAGAAAATGAAAAGGCGTTAGATTACTCCTTTCTTAGTTAACGAATACTGTCCATATACTTATAAACTATATCAAAAACTGTGGTAAAAAGCGGTAAATATGTGGTAAAAAGTTGTAAAAAAAATCATCCATCTCAAGCCATCGCCGCCGGCCCATTACCCTGAGCACAGGTCGACAGAGAAGGGTATTTATTAAATTATGCATACAAATCTTTATAAATATAGTTATATCCTTAATCTATATTAAGAAAATTAAGTATGAATAATGTAGTAATTTTAAGTAGTTTTAAATATTTTTTTTTATATTCAAGTAGTTTTAAATATTAAAAAAATTAAATTAAAATATTTCCATGGGTACATGGAAATGTTTTAATTTAATTTTTTTAACGGAACCCTAAAAGAGCAAGGCCAGACTCGCACTTGGCCGTTTTTTTTTAGTTAGTGCCGATTTCACCAACGTCGAGTGACGTTTATCCGAGGGATAAATTGGGCGTTCTGACAGTTTTTGTATTGAAAATACTGTCAAAATATAAAATTTACGCTCGGGTAAGACTTATTTTACGTAGGTGAAATCGGCCCTTAAGATAGGAACTTGGCGATTCAATTCGATTTA
This sequence comes from Oeneis ivallda, assembly GCA_029955525.1. Taxonomy (NCBI): domain Eukaryota; kingdom Metazoa; phylum Arthropoda; class Insecta; order Lepidoptera; family Nymphalidae; genus Oeneis; species Oeneis ivallda. The sequence goes on from JARPMR010000009.1 coordinate 25,312,409, forward strand.
TATTATCTTATTACCGATTTAATGTAGGTATGTTTATATTTTATTAGGCACAGAAAGACCTTTTTGCTTTAATATTTAAGTTTGTAAATAATTTTAGGTTAATAGAGCGCAATATTTAAGTGCACTTAATAGAAGTGCCAACTCCACCAACGTCGAGTAACGTTTGACCGATGAATAAATTGGACGTTTTGACAGTGTTTGTATTAAAAATCTGCCAAATCATCAAAATTCCTCAGTTAATCGCAATGGTTACGGAACGTTAATCGGTGATGGTGAAAGTATCGAAAATTTGAATGATACTTAACATCCAAAGTTCGTGATTGGGGATAAATTGTACAAACTAGTCTTATTAATATAATACAATCTTTACTATTTCCCTTTCTTGCATAGAAATCATAGTTTATTACAATTAATGGAAATGATTATTACATATTTTATTAATAAAACTATTGATTCAAAGAATTTCCAATTAAAAATGTTTAATATCTGCATGATTTTGGATTTATTTCGTGGTACATAAACCGCATCAAAATCGGTTCATTAGTTAGGGAGCTACAAGGGAATAGACAGACACACAGATACACATGTCAAACTTATAACACCCCTATTTTTACGTCGGAAGTTAAAAATTACTACACTAGCGGCACGCTATGATGGCCGGTTTGACGTTTGTCCGCTCATGAAGTTCCGTATTAATTGATAACGACTTTGAAGGAAATAATTGTATTACTTTATTGACGATAGTGATGTGCAGAGATTCATAAATTTTATCGAATGTAGTTTTAGGTTTAGGACTCAAAATTTATTTATTAAATTGATTTCTAAAATGTATACAAGTGTAGAAAAATCAGTTTGCACCATTTAAGGGGTGAATGTACTTGTGAATATGAACAATTTTCACTATGTGGACAAACCTCTGAAATCGCAAAAAAATATCAGCTGTTTCATACAAAAGGTAAAATTTTTATTTTTATATGATATATACCACAACTCGGCATTTGGTTTTCTAAATTGAAAATTTTTAAAAATGGAATCTAATACGATCGTCACATAGGATCGCTGGCTAGCACAACTACTACCTCCGGCAAACTCGCGTCAATGCTCAATGCAAAACAAAGCAGTTTCGAATTGACGTTGCTTCGAAAAGTATAAACTGTCAGTGCAATGCGATTGTGATATAGTTTTGACCTGGCTTTGGATTTCAAATATTGATACTGCATTACTGTTGACCCTTGCTCGTTAATTTGGACTCTGTTCAAGCCCTTTGTTGTGGATTTCGTCGATATGACCGAACGTACGCAGAGAACTGTTCTAAATAGTCAGACACGTGAGTTCGTAATACGCCTTCGTAACTATTTCGATCGTGAAGCTCAAAATGGAGGGCCAATTTTACCTATAACGTCAGTGGTTGAACGCGTAGCTGATGCGCTTAATATTGGACAACGAACTGTTAGACGGATAACTAAAAAAAAATATGGCGAGACTGGCACAGAAGAAAATAAACTTCACACACCAAAAAAGAGAAAACGAGCAAAACCAGTCGTAGGCATCGATAGCTTTGATGCCGATGCTATCCGAAGACATTTTTACGGCTACTATTTACAGAAGGAGTATCCAACAAGAAAAAAGTTGGTGCATTCACTGAAGGAAGCTGGATTATTCTTCGGTGGGGAAAGTTCTTTAACGAAGATTTTGAAGACCATTGGATTTCGATACAAAAAATGTAACAAACGCAAAATATTGATGGAAAGATTTGATATAGCGATGGCAAGGTATACTTTTTTACGGCAAGTGAAAGAAATCAAAAATTGGCAAAATGTTGTGTTCTTGGATGAAACATGGCTTAATGCTAACCATACTGTAGGCCGTTCTTGGAACGATGACACAGCAGCATCTACTTCCAAAGTTCCTGTAGGAAAAGGATCGCGACTTATAATTTGTCACGCCGGAACCATCAACGGGTTTGTCGAAGGTTCTCTCATGGCTTTTGCGTCAAAAACCACTGGAGACTATCATGAAGACATGAATGGAGAAAAGTTTACTGAATGGTTTACCTCAATGTTGTGTAGCCTCCCTGAACCATCTATTATAATTATGGACAACGCCCCATACCACTCGATGCAAATTGACAAGCCACCTGCCCAATCCCAAAAGAAAGCTGATATCGTCGCATGGCTTCGTAAAAATGGCGTAGATGCAAACATGAATATGTTAAAAGCGGAATTAGTACGTCTTTTAAAAGAAAACAAACCAACCAAGATCCGATACGTCATTGACGAAATAGCATTAGAACATGGGCACAGAGTTATACGGTTACCGCCTTACCATTGTGAGTATAATGCGATTGAGTTGGTGTGGGCTCAAATTAAGGGATATGCTGCAAGACACAATACAGAACCCCCATTTACCACAAAAAAAATGCTAAAATTATTAGAAGAAGCTTGTGAACATGTGACTAAAGGAGACTGGGAAAAGGTTGTGAATAGAACTGTTAAATTAATAAGGGAAGATTATGAAAGAGATGTGAAAATAGATAATATTATAGAAAACGAACATATAATTATTAATGTAGGTGATGATAGCAGTGACGACAGTGAAAATAGTAGTATGGACGAATCTGATTAATTATGGCCTTTTGTGGCACCTTTTTTGGTATCTTTTGTATTCATATGTTTCTTGTGTGCATATAAAGTATGTATATTCATTTTCATTCAAATATTCAGTTCGTTCAAATAAATTAAATAAACATATACATTTTTGTTTTATTAAACCTATTTAATCAGGTACAAAAACAAAACTTAATTGTTTTTTGTTCGAGAATAAATTGACATTCCACATCACTATTGTAATGTGTCAAACCGGCCATCATAGCGTGCCGCTAGTTTAGTACAGGTAATATTATAATTAAGTTATTAGATATTTATATTTATCATTTTATTGTAATTAAAGAAATTATTCATATTGTATTAAAAATGTAAATTAATATTTTCTTTGAATATAAATTATAATTGTGTGAATTTGTAGGAATTTGTTAATGTTATACCTAAGTGTTATACTTGTACACGAGGAGCGGCTGTGAATTATAAGAATAATGATCTTTATTTGTTAAAATTCTAAATAAATTAGATATTGTAATTATTATTTAAAGATAATATGTTTTGTTGTTTGTGTTCTTATCGTAATATAAATAACAGAGTTTGTTTATAGCAAAGTTATAATAGAATTCTTAAACATTCAACTTGCTGTTTTACTAAAGTAAATATCCAAAGCACCATAAAATTTTAAAAGCCTCAATAGCTCAACGGTTCTAGGCGTGGACTGAAAACTGAAAGGTCGCTGGTTCAAACCCCACCCGTTGCCCTATTGTCGTACCTACTCCGACAAGACTTAGTTGGAGGGGAAAGGAGAATTATAGTCATCAGCATAAGCACAGAATATATAATAGTACTACGGCATAAGTAATATTCTTTTAGTAGCTGGTTACATCGTCAGACCCTGTATATCTTAAAGGGCCAGAATACTTGTCAAGACGAATCAAACGAGCCCAAATTCGATGGGGCTACGTTCGGTTTATTACAGAGTTTTTGACGACCTCCCTGGCGCAGTGGTGAGCGCTGTGGTCTTATAACTGGGAGGTCTCGGGTTCGATTCCCGGCGGGGGCAATTTGGGAATTTATAATTTAGCTTGTCTTGCCGGCACGGACGCCGGAGGAGTACGGTAGTCGGTAAGGTAGGGGAGAGCGGAAATTTTATCTTTTCACTAAAACAGTTAGGTAATTTGGTCAAATCACTAGTTTTTTCAGAGAAATGTCAAAATAAAATTGTCATTTTAACATTTCCCGGGATTCGATCGAATCTCTTAGAGATTTCCCGATCATTTCCCTGTGACAGATACTTACAATCATTTGATAGCGGAGAACAAAATAGGCGTAAATTTTTTTAAAATGGGCTATCCAAAACGCTCGATATCCCTTCATTTAACTTCACCTGCCCTGGTTTCGCAAGTATATTAATTAATCAAAAGCTACAGATGTATCAGCTAACTTTGATCACCACCTCCCGCCTTCACTTCGCTGGGTCTTTACTTAACTTTGCTCATTTTATTTAGAATAGACTAGAATAGAAATGTTTTTTATTCAAATAAACTTTCTTACAATTGCTTTTGAATCGTCGATGAGTCTACCACTGGTTCGGAATGCCCTTCCTGCCGAGAAGAACCAGCAAGAAACTCGGCGGTTGCTCTTTTCAAAACAAGTTTAGAATTCAATAGATACTATGCTATGTATGCAGTGTTACCACAATGAGTTCCACAAAAGCATACCTAAATAAAATTCAACATGTCATGTTAAAACAGGCAGACAGAAAGTAGCCCCCTTCCCGCTGGTAGCACCTGTAACGGTGTACTGCGAGCAGGTTGGTAAAGAAACCACTTATTGCTTCATGTCGAAGAGTCGAATAATAATTTAATGGGAATGCACTCTCAATTTATACAAACAGGCTTAAAACTAATCACCAATAAAAAACAAGATTAAAATATTTACAATTTTCGTCCACCAATCAGAACGCTTACATAAAATCAATTAGGGCGTTCGCGCTTCCAGGAAAATCTATTTTTAGACACAAATCTTGTTTCGTTGAACTTGCATTCCTTAGCCATGACGTAATCCTACATAACTCGGCGCGCGAGGGGCGCGACGCGCGGGGAGGCGACGCCGGCCGCGCACGCCAGTTGCTATCGGCGGCCGGCGCGAGTCGCGATGTTAGTCCAGCTTCGACCGCCACCAGCGGCGCGCGCGCACCTCGCCGCTCCGCTCGTTCAAAGTGAAAATTCCCGCGATGTTTTTTTCGAAAGATGGCGCCAACTTGAAGAATTTTTCCTGGTGACTTCTTCTCAGGTGAGTTTTCTTTCAGTGTCATCGATGATCACACAAATGTGCAGATTGGTTCATTGAGGAGCCTTTTCCTTTTTCCGAGATGAACTCTGCTTGCTCCTGTTACAGTTGCTACACGAAGAAACGACATCTTCTTTACGTTCACCACGTGAGCTCTTGTCCTTTTCAGGGCAAACTCACACCTTCCATATCCATGGTGTTCGTATAGAAACAAGCGATGTCGATAAAAAGTTATTTACATACAATCTGTGTTTTATTTCTCTCCTTTAATAAAGTGAATTCCTTGTGTACTTATTTCTCTCTTATTCCTTTCCTTGCTCCCGGTAATTGAGGTAGATCCCCGGTAATATTAATGGGGATCGGTAACATGGTAACTGTCCTGGTATTTGTAAAAAAGGTAAATAAATAGGTAATAGGTAAATAGGTATTTGGAAAAGGTATGGTATATACAAAAGGTATTTTTGGCGGGAAATGGTGAGCTGCGGATGACGTCAGCGTAAGTATCGTAAGTATTATTACCTATATGTGCTAGGTAGGCACAGTATCCCCCATCAAGCGAAGCGTACATTTTTTTTCACGATGCGTCCGCTTCTCGTGGTGATGTAGGGTGTAGGTACACTCGCTTGAGCCGGGTTCATTGAGCCGGTCGTTGCCTTCGTACTCTGTGTTCCGCTGGTAACTGGGTCATGGCTCACTGAACTCGAGCTCTTGCTTTTTAATGTAGTATTCTTGTCGCTTGCGCTTGAGTCTTCTTCGTTTAGTATGTAGGCAGGCTTGAGTCTATCCAATGATATCACGGTTGTTCGTAGGGGTAACTGTATCTTGAAATATTTTCCGTGGCGCTTCAAAACTTGATAGGGTCCGTCGTACGGCGGTGTTAATGGTGGTCTGACTGTATCGTTCCGTACGAAAACGTGCGTGCATGTAGCTAGGTCCTTGTGCACGAATGTAGGTCTTGATGATGTCATCGCGCGTTGTGTAGGTATTAAGGAGTTCATTGTTTCACAGAGGCGTCGTACGTAGTCCGCATCTTCAATATTCGACTTTGTAGGTACGAAGAAATCAGATGGTATTCGTAGTGCTGCGCCGTAGGTCATCAATGCAGGGCTGAGATTATCTTCTTCACGCAGCGCGGTACGTAGACCTAGTAGCACAGTGGGTAACTCTTCTGTCCAGGTCGTCGATGCGCCTCTTGCCATGAGTGCTGCTTTTAGTGTGCGATGTAGTCGTTCGACCTTGCCGTTTGCCTGCGCGTGGTAACTTGTGTACGTATTCTTGATATTCCCCATTTCTTCAGTAGCGTGTTGAATAGCCTCGATTCAAAGCTCTGGGCTCGGTCACTTGTGAGGCGGTCTGGAACGCCAAACCTGATGATCCAATTCTCATAGAGAACCTTCGCTAAACTTTCTGCGGTGATCTCTTGAACCGGTACAGCTTCAGGCCATCTGGTGCATCTGTCTATTATGGTGACACAGTACTTGCAGTCGTTGGATAATCGTAGCGGACCCACGACGTCTATGTGTATATGCTCGAAACGTTGAGAAGGTGGAAATTCCGCCAGAGGAGTGACGACGTGGCGATGCACCTTGCTGCGTTGACAGTTGATGCAAGCTTTTGCCCATGTTGCTACTTCTTTGTTCATGGCTGGCCAGAAGAACTTCGATGCTACTTGTTTCCGGGTCGATCGTACTCCAGGGTGGCATAGACCGTGTTGCGCTTTAAATGCAGCAAAGCGGTATGCTTTAGGTAGGTACGGCCGGGGCGATGCAGTGGATAGCTCGCACGTGATTGGTCGATCGAGTCCGGGAAGAGTTATTTCGGCAAACTTCAAGTTAGGTTTTTTCTTCAAATTCTCCAATTCTTCATCGTTGCTCTGGTCTATTGCGAGTTGATTGTAGTCTAAGATGCTTGGGCTCTGGATGTCTTCGATGCGTGATAGGGCGTCGGCAACTGGATTTTCTTCACCTTTGATGTATTTGATTCTCGAACAAAACTGTGATACGAAATGTAACTGTCGCTCGCGTCTAGGCGTGTCGCTACTGCACGCTGGCCTACTGAGTGCGAAAGAGAGAGGCTTATGATCGGTGAGTATCGTGACTTCGCATCCCTCGATCAATCTCCTGAAGTGCTTTACAGCTGTGTACATAGCTAATAATTCGCGATCGTACACACTGTAGCGACGTTGCGTGGGACTCATTGTTTTCGAGAAAAATGCCAACGGTTTCCAGTGGTTCTCAACCTTCTGTTGAAGCACTGCACCCAAACTGTGATCAGAGGCGTCTGTCATGATAGCGAGTTCGCAGCCAGGAACAGGGTAGCTTAGCGTTGTTGCTTCGGTGATGCTTTGACGGCATTTTTCGAAGGCTTCTTTAGCTTCTGGTGTCCATTCTATTGGCGTTTTGTCATTCTTTTTCTTGTTGTGAAGAAACTTGTTGAGTTCGTGTTGATGTTCGGCTTGATGTGGTAGGCAGTCTCGGTAGAAATTAATCATGCCTAGGAATCGACGTAACTCGACGACAGTCTTCGGTTTCGGATACGTAGATATTGATTCGATGCGTTCCTTCGTAGGTTTTATTCCGCTGGCGGAGACTTCGTAGCCTAGGAAGTTGATCGTTTCTACTCCGAATTGACATTTGTCGACGTTGAGTGTGACGCCGTATTTGTCGAGACGTTCTAGGACTTGATGGAGAAGCTTCTGATGTTTTTCTTCGTCTTCGGAAAATAAGAGAATGTCGTCAACAAAACAAAAGCAGTCTTCTATGCCTCGGAGAACTTGATGCATGAATCGTTGAAATGTTTGACTGGCCTATGGACTTTTCGATGGTCTGCAGATGCCAAGTTCCACCATCCGTTCAAATTCGGCTTTTGCGGCTTTGTATTTATCGGGCGGTAGAGGGCGGGCGCGAGCGGAGAGCGGAGGGCCTGTTGTTTCTATGTGATGTACGACGTCGTGCTTGGCTGGTTGCTTCAAAGACATGGGTCGCAGTACGCCAGGATATTGCTTCAAAATGTCGTGGTACTGCTGATCGGAACTCACGATGCGAATGGACTCAGCTGTTGTCGATATTTGTATGGCGTCGATGGTGAGTTTGGTTTCGTCGTCAATCAGTTTCTTCTTGTGAAGGTCCACAAGGAGCTTGTAATGACGAAGAAAGTCTGCCCCCAGTATGGATGTCTTCACATCAGCGATGATGAATGTCCATGTGAAACAGCGCCGTAGTCCTAGGTTAAGCTTGATAGTTCTCTCTCCGTAGGTATTTATAGGTGAGTTGTTCGCCGCGTAGAGCTTGTAGGTATTTGCGACCTTTTTCTTCATTTTTGATGTTGCGGCCAAAACAGATATGTCCGCGCCAGTGTCCACGAGGAAACGTTCGTGTGTGTCGCGATCATGAACACAAAGGCGGTTGCTGGACTTGGGAACACCGACGTCCGCCACCGTCGGTGTTGATGTTAGTTTTCCGACGTCTTGTTACGTTGAGCGCACGGTGACTCGCAGCGTCTTGCGTTCTTCCCAAACTTGTGATGGTATCGGCATAACCACGTAGGGTCGCCAGGCTTCACACGTGCTGATGATGATCTTGACTGAGAACGTGAACGGTAGCGTCCTTGGAATGGTCGACGAGGTGTTTGGCGCGTGGACTCCCGTGCTCGCAGTTCCGCTACTTCTAGCGTTAGTTTTTCAAGCTTTGACAATATTTCTGCATATGCTGGCTGGTTAGACGGTGCTGCTGGAGGGGTTGGGTGTGAAATTGCTGCTACGGTGTTTCCGGACGTGCTCCCAGCGTACTCCATCATCCTGTCTGCCATCGCTGCGAGGGTATCGAGCGAGGACTCTTTGTTGACGGAGAGCACGCAGCGGCAGTGGGCTGGTATGTGATTTAGCCATTCAATCTTCAGACCCTCTTCTGTGATAAGTCCGTTGTTGAGTTCTCGCATTTTTCGGAGCAGCACGCTGGGTTTCTGGTCCCCGATGTCTAGGCCGCTGATGAGCTTTTGAAAATTCTCGACTTCTGATTTTTCGTATACGGTGAGCAGCCGGTTCTTAACAGCTTCGTATTTTCCGGTTGCCGGTGGACTGTACAGAAGATCGGTGATGTGCTGTAGATCTGCCGGTTCCAGCTTCGACAGGACGTAGCGGTACTTTTGGTCATCTGAAGTCTTGAGAGGATCGACGACTGCTTCAAACTGGACGAACCACGCTCTTGGAACGGTGCGCCAGAACGGAAGGAGCCTCGACTGGACAGAAATTGCTGCCAGGTCGGAGAGCTTGGATTCCGTGGCGATTTTCACGTCGGTGGCTTCTTTTTCGGCCATAGTTTCAGGCTTCTTGATTATTCTTCTTTTTTCCAGCGTCGGGGTCACCACTGTAACGGTGTACTGCGAGCAGGTTGGTAAAGAAACCACTTATTGCTTCATGTCGAAGAGTCGAATAATAATTTAATGGGAATGCACTCTCAATTTATACAAACAGGCTTAAAACTAATCACCAATAAAAAACAAGATTAAAATATTTACAATTTTCGTCCACCAATCAGAACGCTTACATAAAATCAATTAGGGCGTTCGCGCTTCCAGGAAAATCTATTTTTAGACACAAATCTTGTTTCGTTGAACTTGCATTCCTTAGCCATGACGTAATCCTACATAACTCGGCGCGCGAGGGGCGCGACGCGCGGGGAGGCGACGCCGGCCGCGCACGCCAGTTGCTATCGGCGGCCGGCGCGAGTCGCGATGTTAGTCCAGCTTCGACCGCCACCAGCGGCGCGCGCGCACCTCGCCGCTCCGCTCGTTCAAAGTGAAAATTCCCGCGATGTTTTTTTCGAAAGATGGCGCCAACTTGAAGAATTTTTCCTGGTGACTTCTTCTCAGGTGAGTTTTCTTTCAGTGTCATCGATGATCACACAAATGTGCAGATTGGTTCATTGAGGAACCTTTTCCTTTTTCCGAGATGAACTCTGCTTGCTCCTGTTACAGTTGCTACACGAAGAAACGACATCTTCTTTACGTTCACCACGTGAGCTCTTGTCCTTTTCAGGGCAAACTCACACCTTCCATATCCATGGTGTTCGTATAGAAACAAGCGATGTCGATAAAAAGTTATTTACATACAATCTGTGTTTTATTTCTCTCCTTTAATAAAGTGAATTCCTTGTGTACTTATTTCTCTCTTATTCCTTTCCTTGCTCCCGGTAATTGAGGTAGATCCCCGGTAATATTAATGGGGATCGGTAACATGGTAACTGTCCTGGTATTTGTAAAAAAGGTAAATAAATAGGTAATAGGTAAATAGGTATTTGGAAAAGGTATGGTATATACAAAAGGTATTTTTGGCGGGAAATGGTGAGCTGCGGATGACGTCAGCGTAAGTATCGTAAGTATTATTACCTATATGTGCTAGGTAGGCACACACCCGTTCACGAGCATGACGCATGATCCAGACATTGCTTCGCTCAACCAAATTTGAGGGAACGTAAGAACCCGCATCACACGACACCACCACAGAAATGGACCTCCTTCATGGGTGTCTTTCTTAATGTGGCAGTTGGCACTATGGGTGGAACAGACAAGACCACGTGGGTTAGGGGTGTTTGAATTTAATTAATAGGAAGTATTTTTGCCAGAACGCCGTGTTTTACTGAAGTCTCCGTTACACTAGGCAATATTATTGGAACGTAGTTCCTTATCGCGCGGTACGGAAGGCGGGCTAGACGGAAAAAATTAAGAAAACCGACACGACACATTTTTGAAACGTCATTTTTGTTGAATGTGAATTTTGCATTGTATTCGGTATTTTCGCCTTAGAACTCGGCGTCTGCATGGCCTAGTGGTTAGGAGAGTCGCCTGTAAATTCAACGTCGATGGTTCGAATCCCAGCTCGACAGACTGAATTTTCGATTTTTCAATTTTATTTTAAATAATTTCTAAATGTGGAATTTTTCCCTAATTTTTTTTGTATAAATTGGATAACGCCATCTGTGAAAAAACAGTATCTCCACCAGAGTAACTCTTTGGTGTTGTATCAGTGCAATAGAAATAAACTAAAAATAATTCATCGTAGTTAATCAATTTAATACTAGACGACACCACTAGTTTATTACAATTCCTTCACTAAAATACTACTAAACTAGCGGCACGCTATGATGGCCGGTTTGACACATTACAATAGTGATGTGGAATGTCAATTTATTCTCGAACAAAAAACAATTAAGTTTTGTTTTTGTACCTGATTAAATAGGTTTAATAAAACAAAAATGTATATGTTTATTTAATTTATTTGAACGAACTGAATATTTGAATGAAAATGAATATACATACTTTATATGCACACAAGAAACATATGAATACAAAAGATACCAAAAAAGGTGCCACAAAAGGCCATAATTAATCAGATTCGTCCATACTACTATTTTCACTGTCGTCACTGCTATCATCACCTACATTAATAATTATATGTTCGTTTTCTATAATATTATCTATTTTCACATCTCTTTCATAATCTTCCCTTATTAATTTAACAGTTCTATTCACAACCTTTTCCCAGTCTCCTTTAGTCACATGTTCACAAGCTTCTTCTAATAATTTTAGCATTTTTTTTGTGGTAAATGGGGGTTCTGTATTGTGTCTTGCAGCATATCCCTTAATTTGAGCCCACACCAACTCAATCGCATTATACTCACAATGGTAAGGCGGTAACCGTATAACTCTGTGCCCATGTTCTAATGCTATTTCGTCAATGACGTATCGGATCTTGGTTGGTTTGTTTTCTTTTAAAAGACGTACTAATTCCGCTTTTAACATATTCATGTTTGCATCTACGCCATTTTTACGAAGCCATGCGACGATATCAGCTTTCTTTTGGGATTGGGCAGGTGGCTTGTCAATTTGCATCGAGTGGTATGGGGCGTTGTCCATAATTATAATAGATGGTTCAGGGAGGCTACACAACATTGAGGTAAACCATTCAGTAAACTTTTCTCCATTCATGTCTTCATGATAGTCTCCAGTGGTTTTTGACGCAAAAGCCATGAGAGAACCTTCGACAAACCCGTTGATGGTTCCGGCGTGACAAATTATAAGTCGCGATCCTTTTCCTACAGGAACTTTGGAAGTAGATGCTGCTGTGTCATCGTTCCAAGAACGGCCTACAGTATGGTTAGCATTAAGCCATGTTTCATCCAAGAACACAACATTTTGCCAATTTTTGATTTCTTTCACTTGCCGTAAAAAAGTATACCTTGCCATCGCTATATCAAATCTTTCCATCAATATTTTGCGTTTGTTACATTTTTTGTATCGAAATCCAATGGTCTTCAAAATCTTCGTTAAAGAACTTTCCCCACCGAAGAATAATCCAGCTTCCTTCAGTGAATGCACCAACTTTTTTCTTGTTGGATACTCCTTCTGTAAATAGTAGCCGTAAAAATGTCTTCGGATAGCATCGGCATCAAAGCTATCGATGCCTACGACTGGTTTTGCTCGTTTTCTCTTTTTTGGTGTGTGAAGTTTATTTTCTTCTGTGCCAGTCTCGCCATATTTTTTTTTAGTTATCCGTCTAACAGTTCGTTGTCCAATATTAAGCGCATCAGCTACGCGTTCAACCACTGACGTTATAGGTAAAATTGGCCCTCCATTTTGAGCTTCACGATCGAAATAGTTACGAAGGCGTATTACGAACTCACGTGTCTGACTATTTAGAACAGTTCTCTGCGTACGTTCGGTCATATCGACGAAATCCACAACAAAGGGCTTGAACAGAGTCCAAATTAACGAGCAAGGGTCAACAGTAATGCAGTATCAATATTTGAAATCCAAAGCCAGGTCAAAACTATATCACAATCGCATTGCACTGACAGTTTATACTTTTCGAAGCAACGTCAATTCGAAACTGCTTTGTTTTGCATTGAGCATTGACGCGAGTTTGCCGGAGGTAGTAGTTGTGCTAGCCAGCGATCCTATGTGACGATCGTATTAGATTCCATTTTTAAAAATTTTCAATTTAGAAAACCAAATGCCGAGTTGTGGTATATATCATATAAAAATAAAAATTTTACCTTTTGTATGAAACAGCTGATATTTTTTTGCGATTTCAGAGGTTTGTCCACATAGTGAAAATTGTTCATATTCACAAGTACATTCACCCCTTAAATGGTGCAAACTGATTTTTCTACACTTGTATACATTTTAGAAATCAATTTAATAAATAAATTTTGAGTCCTAAACCTAAAACTACATTCGATAAAATTTATGAATCTCTGCACATCACTATCGTCAATAAAGTAATACAATTATTTCCTTCAAAGTCGTTATCAATTAATACGGAACTTCATGAGCGGACAAACGTCAAACCGGCCATCATAGCGTGCCGCTAGTGTAATAAGGTACTACGTTCCATCCGGGTGTCCCTTGACACGTCTCTTTTTTTTTCCTTTAAATTGAGTTTAGGCCGTAACATGTATAGGACGATGGACAACAAAATACTGTGCAGTTGTACTATGTCACTAGCTAGTTAAAACATAGCTTTGACAAAAACCTTGTACAAGACTACCCCTGCGAAGCCGATGTAAATCAGAAAAATACATCGCGCCTTATAGGCCAAACCTGCGAAGGTGATGCAAATCAGAAAACTATAAAACTCACGGTGTATCTATTGTAGGTAGTCAATTATTTACTTATTGGTCATTAGCGAGTTCGTCATTACTGAATAATTAATTCATCATGCCATTTTTAGAAGTAACATTTCTATTTAAAGCGTTTCAACTAAGTAGTTATAATATTAGGTAGGTATTACGTATTTCCATTTAGTTATTTAGGTTTCGAGATTATAACGCCCTTGTATAGCTACCTATGACCTAAATACAAAACATGTTTATCTAAACCTAAATAACTGTGTATCAGTACAAAATAACTTAGATTCTATTGTTGCTTCCTGTCTAATTTTATGGCTTCAATTTTTAGCCGATTGCTGAAGGTGCGGAGTGCGGACTAAAGACTTAAAGGTCGCAGGTTCGATTCCCACCCGTTGCACTATTGTCGAACTCGCCCCTAACACATGCTTTACGCTTATTTAGAGGGGAAAGGGGAATATTCTAAGGCAAAGGGAATATTAGTCAAGATCAGCATGGCTAAAACAGCAGGCTTTAAAAAGGAAGTAGGTAGTAGGAAGTAGGTAGTTCTCAATTCGACTGTAGGTAAGTTTTTTTGTATGTGCAGTTTGTTATGCGATTATTCCACCAATTATGAATTGATTTTGATTTTAATGATTCTTTTTATGTTTGGTAGGTCATACCTACTTCAGAAGGTCCCATATGAATTTGATTGATTGATTGAAATTGATTCAGCGCTTTTTGAGAAAACCATTATAATTTGTAGTCGCGTTTGAACTGGGTTTTTGAAAATAATTTTTCATTTAATATTATTACTGTTTCCCAATCGAATAGGTAAACCCGCCAAGCCGGGTTTAGCTAGTAATAAATAATAATAATAATCCTCCGGCCACAGTGGTCAATCTCCAGTGTATAGCCATCTGCGCGGGAGATATTATAGTGCACAAGTGTGTGCTCAAACACGGGAGTTCTTTATTCCCTCACTCTCATAGTCCGATGGGATGGAAATCCGACACGACCGCAGAGAGATCAGGCGCAAGACTAACGGGGCACCGCCGTGGTGAACTGGTGACACAACGCCTACCTACTTCACAACTTCGGACCAGTCAACTGAGATTATACTATGATCTAATACTAGTTTGTTACAGACCAGTTGATATGTAACATACGAATACGTAACTCCCTATACCTTTACACCGGTCAACTTGCTATAGGATATGCCAAAGTATCCGATACTCAGAAACAAATCTAGGTTCATCAGCACATCCTCGATCTAGATTCTAATTCAGCGCGGAGTGAGGGACCGAGATAACCTCTATTATCTTATTGCAAGCAGGACGCCTAGTGTCTTTGTCTAATTTCCTAAACAGTGTACTAGGCCTTACTCGCGAGTCGCGACTACTATTGTGAAGCTTAATTTTTATTAGGATTCAAGGGATTCACCGGACATACTGGAAGGAGATTAATGTGGGAAGGCAACCGTCACGTACACACGACCAATATAAAAGTAGATTTTATTATAAATACTGCCTTATTTTCCGAGATAATTAGCACTAGGTAAATCGATCACAATTAGGGAGAGGGCAGACTGGCAATTTTTTGTGGCAGCGATCGCGCGGCTTTATGGCCATTAGTGGATTTATGGCCTGTTGCGTGCATCGCATTTCGCGCGCATGAAAATCGCGACGCCATTGAACCGCTAAAGGCCATAAGAACGCCGCGATCGGTGCCGCTAAAAGAAGTCAGTCTGCCGTCTCCCATAAAGGGGGTTTACACGGGTCGATTTTAGCCGTGCGGCAAGTCACCAGTCGCATCACTTGTAAAAATCGAATCGCCACCCCATTTACACCGGTCGATAAAAACAGCATGCGACTTGTTCATTTCCAAAGAAAATGTTGAGCAGAGCAGGTGCGGCATCGAAATGGTTCGTAGTTCGATTATTCAAGAGTTGCTTGAGAAACAAAGAGAGAGAAACAGAAAGAAAGAAGGAAATGTAAATTTTGGGTATGTGAATGGATTTCTCGCGTAGAGTTCTGGGTGCTTCGGATACTTTGCTGGTTTAATTGAGTTTGTACTGTAACTGTATCGTATTATATTTATTCATGGATTTTAAGTGATCTGTACCGATGACGTAGCGGAACAAAACAGCGCAAAACACACCTCATGCGGCGGGCGATCGACCATAGATAATACATGCATACAACTGACCATTTACATGGTCGATTTTAGTCACCGCATGCGGCTCGTCGCTGCCCGGCAAAAGTCGGTCGGCACCCAACTTTGGGGCTTGCGATTTTAGTCACTTGCGGCGTAGTTGAATTGTCAGCCGTGCGGCGAAAATCGACCCGTGTAAACCCCCCATTACTCTACTTTTCCACGCGTTAGTAGGTACCTTCTAAAGGGACAATAATTACAGATATGAGACAGCCAACCATCAGAATTCGCTATGATTTAGGTCGGTTGTATAATTATTATCTCTACCAGAAATGGTCTATCCAACGTAAGACATATCTACTCGTATCTGCTAAGTGCTAACACATTTCTGCAGTAGATGGCAGACCCCATAAATCATTTTACAATTTTGCCCAATTATACCTTTTTTTTATCGCTGGGAAATGCCTTTACGCATCCCGCTTGCCAGGCGGGTATGTGGGACTCGACACGAAAGTAATAGGTGCCCTCTAAAACCCAGCGGCGCCATCCGCGTCGCAAATGGGATGTCTCAGGGTCCTGGGTTTGGATTCGACTGAGACGTTCCGACACTAATTAGGCAGAGGCTTAAGGCCTTAGTACTTACATCGGCGGCGCGAGAAGGTGGGCGTAACGTCGCCTCCTTCCCCCAAGTCGTCTTCTGCGGAGCGGGTGAGCGTTGACATCCAGCTCTCTTTCTCGCTCTGCAGCCTCCTTTAGCGCAATCACATCCTAGCAGAAGAAGGCCGCTGCAGTCCAGCACGTCTCGCTGTCGACCATGTTACTTACCAAGCTCAGCAACGATGCGCAATCATACCTACCTAAGTCCCGTTCTGGCCGTATACATGCAGGATCAGGAAATATACAGCCGGCTTTAAAGTGATGCTGTGAAGTCATATTTATTATACGTCTGTTAATTTATTTGCATGATGACAATGAGTATAATTAAAAATATCCCTTTGTTTTGGATTACCAATCATTCAAATAAGCACCTACTTTACGAAAATCTTGAAACAATACCAAACATCCATACGATATTTACCAAACAATATCGTTATTTTAATGGTTCATTCACATGAAAGGAATTTCCACCTTCCACTTGGTAATGATCTCAGTGCAGTTGACACGCTCTCCAAGTTATAGAACCTTACCAAAAACTGATATCCTTAGAGAGATGACGAAGTTGTTCATAGCTGTAGTGCTATTTTTGGGTAAGTACTTACCTACTATTAGGACATTGTAGAGATGCCAGATAGGTTGGGATACTCTCATGCTTATTACCTACTCAGGTAAGTACTAGTTATTATTTATACCTAGATGCAAAGTTTCCGTTTGTTTTACTTTTTTTTTATACCTCAACTACTCCGGTTTTTTATCGATTTCTAAAATCTTTTTTATTCCGATTTTAGTGACAGGAATAATTTTATTTTGCGGTACCTGTGTGGACCATAAGTCAGTACATGAAGGTACCGTAAGTAATATTATAAATGCGAACGTGTGTTTGTTTGTTGGTTTCTCCTTCATTCACGCCGCATACAGAGCTATGGATCGACGTGATTTGCATGGGTATAGTTGAGGACCTGGAGAGTGACATAGTACTTTTTATCCCGGAAAATCAAAGAGCTCCCGAGGGATGTAAAAAACTAAATCCACGCGGACGAAGTCGCGGGCATCAGCTAGTACTATATAATTAAAAACAACTACGAAAGTCTCATCTATGTTGATTAACTCAAAAAAGATGTAAAAAAGCGAGGAAAGTGTTACTTTTTTTTGAAGTTTATAAAGCTAAAGATTACACAATATGTTGATTAACTCAAAAAAGATAAGTAAAAAAGCGAGGAAAGTGTTACTTTTTTTTTCAAGTTTATAAAGCTAAATATTACACAAAGAAAGCTCGTCAGTGTCAGAGGCAGGCAATCAGTCCAAGTGCACTTGTATCTAGCTCAGCCTAGTTCCGGTTTAAGCTCTTCGACTCTAGGTCAAGACTCAAGCGCAAGGTCATACAAGTACTAGGTAGATACTATAAGGTCGTAATAACTTATACCTCTTTCGTTGGATAAAATCTCTTCCCTCTCTCTGTATTATTCTTCAATATTGAGGGTCGGGACCCCTTTTGATGAATCATACAATGGTAGAGGTTTTCTTGGAATAATAATACCTAATTGGAATTGGTGAATTATCCCAGATCTTTTCAGATAAGACTCAACTATAAGGCTCGATTTCTATTATTCAATCTGTCTGCAATCTGTCGATTAGTTAGGTAATTTTATTATTAATTAGGTAGGTAGGTATCAAAAAAGTCCAAAACAAGGTTTCTAGGTAACAGATTACAGTTAGATTGAATAATATTATGAACCGGGCGGAATAGTGTTAAAACTATTTTATTATTTTTATTAAATTACTCGATTAATATAAGGCAAGAAGGTAAAGGGAATGAAAATACCTTACGTTGACCGTTTAAAGACTGGGTTTCCACGGCGCGGTTCGGCGCCCGTGGCCTCCGTAGATTGCAGATTTGTATGGAAAATGAAGCAGCAATTTCCACGGCGCGGTTTGCGCCCGCGGCGGGCGCGGTAACAGCGGTACCGCGACCGCTGCGGTCGCGGATGCGAACCGCGCCGTGGAAACTCAGTCTAAAACGTCAGCCAACGTCTCTTTACAAAACTACAGTTAGCTACGTTGTTACTGGCTTTTTTATATAAGAAGGAAACAATCGTGAGGAAACCTGCACACCGGAGAGGTCTCCATAATGTTCCTTCCAAAATGTGAAGGCTACCAATTCGCATTGAGCCAGCATGATGGACTATAATGGCCCATTCTCTGAGAGAAGACCTCCTATGACCTACTCATGTATAGTGAGACGTTAATGGGTTGCTAAATGCTAATGATGATGATGTTTGGTTGTAGATTATGCAGCATCGATTCAAAAGTTCTACGGCCCAATTTGGAGTTACGATGGTATATTTTTACTTTTCTTATTTTCTTATTGCACGTCTACCGATAGCACCGATTTAAATTTTTGATGCCCCGAAAGACGCAGTTGTGACGTGTGGTCTAATATGAAGGAGATTCTGGGGTCGATTCGGGACTTCCATACCTCTACAAGATTAGTTCACTTACATCTTAATATTATGCATGATAATTTGATTAAACCTTATCTAATCTACACAAAAAACAATCTGTAAAAATACATTTATTATATTACAAAGTTAATGAGGGGAACAATCGGCTTGGCATCCAGCTGCCCACAAGATAATGTCATCACTTTATTACATTGTAGGTAGGTACCTAATAAGTAGCTAGCTACATACTAACTTTTGTTTTTAAAAGTGCAACTGCAGAGTTTCTTGTCGACTCCTCACAGCAGAATCTGCTTTCCGAACCGGTGGTAGAGTCTTGACTTGTCAATTGTCATAAGGGTCACAACCCTTCAAAGTCAAAGTCAAGATTCTAGCACCGGTTAAGCCCATTTAATTAAGGTTGAAGACAAGGGTCTGCCCGCGAAATTCAAATTTAATTTGGTTTTTTCGCAATTTGTAAACTAATACGACAAAGTAGGCTTATGGCATTCTAATTGCGACAATGGCAGTATCATCTTCACAGGTTTACATAAAAGCTTTTACTTGAAAGTGTCCAGTTTAAGAAATTAATCAAAATATCGACTAATTTGTGAGTAACTCACGTCCAACTCAGTATTTTGATTAATTTCTTAAACTGATCACTTTCAAGTAAAGATTTTTATGTAAACCTGTGATGATAATAAAATTCCACTGGCGCAATTAAAAGGCCATAAGCCTACTTTGTCGTATTAGTTTACAAATTGCGAAAAACCAAATTAAATTTGAATTTCGCGGGCATACCCTTGTCTTCAACCTTAAGGAGCCAGTCTCGCAATAGTTATTTGTGTTATATGGGGCCAAAGGAATTTTTTGTTCCCCGAGGGCGTTATTTTGTATTCAGAGCGAAGTGAAGGATTCTATAGTAGACTCCCGAGCGCAGCGAGGGATTCTAAAGTAGAATCCTGAGCGTAGCGAGGAATTCAATATTCGCCGCCCGAGAACAAAAAATTTTGGCCCCGAATGACACACACTATTTTTCATCATTACCTATGAGAAAAAGCTAGGAGTATCAACCTAATATGTATAGAGTATAGACATTACCAATACGTATATTGAAAGTTTAAATAAAACACAAATAATTTTTTATTTATGAAATAATTAAACATTAATATATATGTTGGAAGTATGGGCGTATATATCTAATCGACAAATTTGATCACGTGACTTATCGAAGACAACAGCGTCTCAAACATTTTTGAATTTCGACACATTTTTGAATTCTCTCTTCTGATTGGTCCGCGTTAGTGCTTTAGTATGCCAATCAGAAGAGAGAAATGAAAAGTCCCATGGGGTTAAAATTAAATTTTGCTCCCGCTATCCTCTGAAACCAATATTCGTTTTTCGAATAGGTATGATGAAAAAATATTTTTAAACCTGTTAATTCGTAGACGAAAGCGGCTGGCCCGGAGGGTTGTGCAAGAAAGGGGGCAAAAGGCAATCCCCCATCGACATAAGGACTCAAGAAGTCATCAGGGACTTCGAGAAGCAGTTCATCAAGCACGGCAGCCTCAAGTTCATCGGATACGACGGAGTGCTGATGACTGGCATCAATAATGGACACACCAGTAAGCAACGGCTTTTGGAACGTTGTTATCGCGTAGTTCCTTATCGCGCGGTGAATTTGGCATTGTGTTCGGTATTTTCGCGGTCCAATATTGGGTCTCCGTAGCCTTGTGGTTTCTGCAGTCGCCCCAGTTTTGCAGTAAAAAATTAGGGAAAAATTCCACATGTAGAAATTATTTAAAATAAAATTGAAAATTGAAAATTCAGTCTGTCGAGCTGGGATTTGAACCATCGACTTTTAACTGTTAGGCGACTGCAGAAGCCTCTGCAGAGGCTACGGAGACCCAATATTGTACCGCGAAAATACCGAACACAATGCCAAATTAATTAATCGAAAGGAACTTCGTTCCATCCGGGTGTCCCTTGACACCCTCTCAAGTTTTTTTTACCTGACTACGGCAAAACCAAAATGAAGAGTTATGTTTTATAAGTCAATGTATTTGTTCTTAGTTTGTTACACTTTAACGCCTAAACTACTGAGCCGATCTTGGTGAATTAAATGTAAATCTTACGATAGGTAAGGTATACTGTTTATGGTGTCAATCTTACGATAGGTAAGGTATACTGTTTATGGTGCCAATCTTACGATAGGTAAGGTATTCTATTTATGGTGCCAATCTTACGATAGGTAAGGTATTCTATTTATGGTGCCAATCTTACGATATGTAAGGTATACTGTTTATGTGCCAATCTTACGATAGGTAAGGTATTCTGTTTATGGTGCCAATCTTACGATAGGTAAGGTATACTGTGTATGGTACCAACCTTACGATAGCTAAGGTATACTGTTTATGGTGCCAATCTTACGATAGGTAAGGTATACTGTGTATGGTACCAACCTTACGATAGCTAAGGTATACTGTTTATGGTGCCAATCTTACGATAGGTAAGGTATACTGTTTATGGTGCCAATCTTACGATAGGTAAGGTATACTGTTTATGGTGCAAACCTTACGATAGGTAAGGTATACTTTTTATGGTGCCAATCTTAGGATAGGTAAGGTATACTTTTTATGGTGCCAATCTTAGGATAGGTAAGGTAAGGTATGGTGCTAATCTTACGATAGGTAAGGTATACTTTTTATGGTGCCAATCTTACGAAAGGTAAGGTATACTGTTTGTGGTGCCAATCTTACGATAGGTGAAGACGTATACTGTTTATGGTGTCAATCTTTTTTTTCTGTGATAGAAGGTGTCAATCGATTCGTTATTATGGTCAATGGAAAACATTATGACGAATGTTGCATACCATTTTCTACGGAAATACTTATAAAACTCAAAGATAAAACTTTTTCCTTGTTCACAGTTCAGTTTAGCACGGAGGGTGAAAAGGAGATGCATCCGATGATCACGGGAGGTCCTTTGAAGTACATTTACCGACTCGAGCAGCTGCACTTCCACTGGATCTCCGAACACTCGATAGATGGCGTTAAGTAAGTATTCCCTTTCTTTAACTTCTTCTTCTTCTTTCTCAACCGATAGACGTCCACTGCTGGACAAAGGTCTCTTGCATGGACTTCCACAGGCCTCAGTCTTGCGGCGCCTGAATCCAGCGGCTCCCTGCGACTCGTTTGATGTCCTCGGTCCACCTGGTGGGTCTGCAAACACTACGCTTTCCGGTGCGGGGTCGCCACTCCAACACCTTGGGACCCCAACGACCATCAGCTCTTCGAACTATGTGCCCGCCCATTTCCACTTCAGTTTCGTGACTCGCTGAGCTATGTCGGTGACTTTGGTTCTCCTACGGATCTCCTCATTACTGATTCGATCCCGCAGGGACACTCCGAGCATAGCTCTCTCCATCGCCCGCTGAGCGATCCTGAGCCTACTTATGAGGCCCTTAGTTAGCGACCATGTCTCGGATCCGATTCATCACTGGCAACACGCACTGTTCGAAGACTTTAGCTTTAACTTGGCTCAGCTAAATTGTGAGTGAAATCATGAGTTTGCCCCTCACCCGTAAAGAATAGAAAGAAATGACGCTGCTTCTTCTTCTATATTAACCGCTAGACGTCCACTGTTGGAAAAAGGTCTCCTGGATGGACTTCCACAGGCCTTGGTCTTGTAACGCTTGTATCCAGTGGCTCGTTGCGACTTGTTCAATGTTGTCGGTCCACCTAGGGGGGGGGGGGGGGGGAGGGCTATCAACACTGCACTTTCCGGTTCGGCCCCACCCACTTCAGTTTCGCAACTCGCTGAGCTATGTCGGTGACTTTGGTTCTCCTACAGATCTGTTCATTTCTGATTTGATCTCGCAGGGATATTCCGAGCATAGTTTTCTCCATCGCCTGCTGAGTGAACCTGAACCTACCTCAAACGACGTGGACAGAGGGTATTGATTCTTCATGATTTCAGATATCCCATGGAAATTCATTTCGTGCACGTCCGGTCAGACCTGAAAGTGGCTGAAGCTTTACATCGGAGAGACGGCCTGGCGATTGTCTCGGTGTTCTGTAATGTAAGTAGCTATACTTTTTGTATGTGGGAGGTTTTGGCCATGGCTACAGTTACCACCCTACCGTCAAAGTCGTGCTGTCAAGCGCTTTAGCGTTGCGACACGATGGAGTGTAGAAAGCGCGATTAGGGTAGTAGGTACGTATGGGTTTCATTAACTGCCATACTTCTTGTTCCGGGATAAAAAGTAGCCTATGTCACTCTCCAGGTTCTCAACTATACCCAACCATGCAAAAAATCAAGTCAATCCGTTGCTCTGTTACGGCGTGATTGAAGGACAAACCAACAAACAAACCCACTTTCGCATTTATAATATTAGTAAGGATTAGTAAGATAAGTAAGTAGTCTATTTGGGTAAACTATATCGCAATCTAATATCGTTTGAGATTGTTGCCTAGCATCATATTAATACTCGTAATAACATCGTTCGAGATTTAGGTTGCTAGGTTGCTTAGCAACCTAAATCTCGAACTGTATGTATGACTATCGTGTAAATAACATATTTTAATTTGCAATAACAAATATTGATATCAATAATAATTAAGATAAATCTATCCTATCTTTTAAGTTGGACCAAATTACAGATAGTTACGAAGTTTGATCAAAATCGGTTCAGTATAGTTTTCGAGTTTATCCCGAACATATACATCGTGACACGAGATTTTTATATTTATAAGATTATCGATATAATTAAATGTGTTGTGACTTGTGCAGTAATTAAATATGGTTGAGCGAAGCAATGGCTGGGTCATGCGTCATGCTCGTGAACGGGTACCACCGGCGGAAATGGGGCTACTTTCTGTCTGCCCGTCTTAAAATGTGTTGTGCAAAAAAAAAGGTTTCTTAAATGCAAAGCCATTTCGGCTTCACTTTTGTGGAACTTCCCCTCATTGTGGAAACACTGCATACATAACATAGTACCTATCTATTATATTGTACATTTGTTTTGAAAAGAGCAACCGCCGAGTTTCTTGCTGGTTCTTCTCAGCAGGAAGGGCATTCCGAACCAGTGGTAGACTCATCGACGATTCAAAAGCACTTGTAAAAAAGTTTATTTGGATAAAAAAAAATTATATTCTACTTATTCTATTTAATTCAATCTTTTACTGTATCTAAGGTCCAAGCAGAACTAGACCATAATCAGAGAGAGGCATCTGAAGAGTTGATGCCGTACATCCCTCAATTGCTTCAAGTCGGAGACAGACTGAGCGGGGTCCTCCTAAACTTGAGGTAGGCTTTGCCAAGTACCTAGGTACCTACTTAAATCACAATCAAACGGCATAAGTATGATTAGAATCTTCTTAATGACGCTCCAACATACCAACTGTTTTCATTAAATTACCTATTATTCAATTAATCGTTTTGCCAATTGAATAAACTGCCATCTATTATGATTTGCTTCCATCTAATAGTTACCCAGGTAATTTCCTAATTTCCGAGCAATTTACTTTTTTAAGGAACTATAATGATCCATTAAGGCGACGCATTGATAAACTATTATGTATTTCAAAAAATCGAGTACCGCTCTCTCTCTCGCACTCCCCGCTCACCCTGACTTGTTGTACGCGTCGCACTCGACCGGACCGTGCCAGCGGGTGACTTTGACTGGGTTTTTATTTAATTACTCATAACATAAGCATAAAATAAAATAACTTCTCGATCTATGAAATAGAATAGCGGTCTGGCTATTTTATAGGATGGATGAATAGGATGTTGTCGCTGATAATTCCAAGCATTTAAACTTTTTTGGTGTGAAGTTTGTACTTTTTTTTAAAAATAAGTCAGACTATTTTTAAAAATTGTGTCCGATTTAAGAAATTATACAGGTTTTCCCCTTTTTTACGATATTTTTAAAATTCTAATTATATCATTCGTTGCACTCACACTACGCATTCAAAAGTACTCGTTTTCGTGTTTTTTGGTCCAAGGCGTCATCTTAAAATATCCTCCCGTCAACGACTACCATCTATGCAGGAGATATTATGAGTAGTATATAGTGCACAAATATGTACGCAGAAACCTGCGCGCTCTCTATTCCTTCACTCTCCTTGCCAGCTCTTAGCAGAATCTGCTGTCCTAACCGGTGAGAAAGCCTTGACTCATCATAAGATTCACAATTTGAACTACCTTGAAGATTTGCTCACGATGTTTTGCTTCACCGTTGAAGCAAGTGCTATATATAATCTCAAAAAAAAGGCACATAACTCCGAAAAGTCAGAGAAGTTGACTGGGATCGAACCACGGGCCCCCCGAAAAGGACCTGCATATCTACATCTATTAGGTAGGTACTACCTTTTGCCCGCAACTTAATATGCGAGTAATTAGGTTTTGGTGTGGAATTTTCAAAACCTGTGAAACACGCATTTCTTTATTTTTAAACGAAAGCCAAAATACCAAGTTACAATCCATACTTATAACTTGAAAAATGACGGACTTTCATACAAACATTCATCCCCTATTTATCCCCTTTGGGGGTGGAATTTTTAAAAACTGTGAAACACGTATTTCTTCATTTTTAGGGTTCCGTACCAAAATGGTAAAAATGGAACCCTTATGGTGAGACTTTCTCCGTCCGTCCGTCCGTCTGTCACAGTTGATTATTTCAGTAACTATTAAAGCTATCGACATGAAATTTGGCATAGTTGTGTATAATAGTGGCCCAACATCATTGGAATAAAGAAAAATCGAAAATTATTTTTAGTTTTATTAAAAAAGGGGGAAAATCGGGGGTTTGAAATTTCAAAGTAAAATATCTATACCGAGTGGGATATCATAATATGAAAGGCCTTTACTTGTGCATTCTAAAACAGATTTTTATTTATTTCTATATATAATAGTTTTTGAGTAATCAGCCAAAATGTCGAAAAAATACCGTTCCCCCCCCCCCTTATCTCCGAAGTTTACCTATCGAAAAATCTGAATTATGGTCAATAGAGGTTTATGTATATTTTACAGGAAAAATAAAAGCAACGCGAAAATTATTTTAGTTTGACTGAGAAAGGGGGAAAATCGGGAGTTTGAAATTTCAAAGTAAGATAACTATACCGAGTGGGGTATCATATGAAAGGCCTTCACTTGTGTATTCTAAAACAGTTTTTTATTTATTTCTATATATAATAGTTTTTGAGTAATCGGCCAAAATGTCGAAAAAAATACCGTTCCCCCCCCTTATCTCCGAAGTTTACCAATCGAAAAATCTGAAATAATTATGGTCAATAGAGGTTTATGTATATTTTACAGGAAAAATAAAAGCAACGCGAAAATTATTTTAGTTTGATTAAAAAAGGGGGAAAATCGGGAGTTTGAAATTTCAAAGTAAGATAACTATACCGAGTGGGGTATCATATGAAAGGCCTTTACTTGTGCATTCTAAAACAGTTTTTTATTTATTTCTATATATAATAGTTTTGTAGTAATCGGCCAAAATGTCGAAAATAATACCGTCGTCCCCCCCCCCCCCCCCCTTATCTCCGAAGTTTACCAATCGAAAAATCTGAAATAATTATGGTCAACAGAGGTGTATGTATATTTTACAGGAAAAATAAGACCAATGCTCTGACTAGCATAGTTTTTTTTATATTAACAATAAACCTCTACAAACAAAGTTAACGATAAATAAGCAAATTAATATAATATTATCGTTTTACTTTTACTTTTGGAGTACGGAACCCTCGGTGCGCGAGTCCGACTCGCACTTGGCCGGTTTTTTTAATTAATAACCCAAATAGCAAGTTTCATGGAAACTTCACTTGAAAGATGACGGACTTTCATACAAATTTTCAATCCCTTTGGGTGTGGAATTTCAAAAAATCCTTTTTTATTAGATGCCTACGTCATATAAGGAACCTACTGTCAAAATTTCTAGTTTAAGCTGTGCGTAGATAGGTCAGTCAGCCAGTCAATCAGTCAGGACAAGTCGTTTTATAAGTATAGATGCGTTTAGGTAATGAACCTATATAACTAGTGGTTCGCCCCGAACTGAGACCTCGCGGTAACGGTATCCCATGATTATTCATTCAATCGATACATGATAACCAAAACTGACATTATTATTATGCCCGTTTTCACCAAACATACCTAAATCATCCCCTAAGTAGGAGTCTCTTAACGTAGGTAGCTCCTAAATACAATCCTAAGTCCTAACATCCGTCCCAATATCCTTTTAGGTGTCCCGTACAGGATCGTGATAAATAAGTTGACAGAAAACATCAATCACCTAACTTATAGGTAGCCCTTAAAGGTTAGGGAACGTTAGTGAAAACATTGAATTATTTATCAAACATTGAATTTAACTCGTAGTTCCATGGGAATAGTTACTGACTGCGCCATCTATTAGCATTATTGTGAAGCTATGTTGATGCTATATGAATTACTGACGCCCATTAAAAATTAAATAATCTCGTTTCTTTATAATATTCATATAATTTTAGTATTTGTTGTTCAAGTACAGGATATAAGTGACCTAAAAACATAAAATCAGTTTGAAAATCCATAGCGGATTTTTCTAGAGAGCGTCTTCAAGCGAGCGTATAAAATCGCCACTTTGAAAGCCCCCCATTTCGTCAATTTTAAGGGAAAAATTAAAAAAAAAATATTTTTGTACTCAGTTCAAAATTATCTTTAAAATGATACGTAACAATTTTATGTAACGCGATTTTTTTTTTTTTTACTTCGCATTCGCTTCTATGAGAGCCCCCCTGAAATAAAGATTTTTATAACTTTTTAAGCCATTTTCGGCTGGAGGCCATCGGTTTACATATTATATCTAAATTTGAAGTAATTACGTTCAGTAATTCAAAAGTTATAAGGCTCTGACAGACGGACGGACGGACGGACGGACGGACGGACAAGTGCAAATCGCCCTAGTTAACTCAAAGACCTTCGCTTCGCTCGGTCGATAAATCAGCAATATAATAAATCAGCAGTGATAGCCTAGTGGTTAGGACTGTGGTCTCCTATTCGGGAGGTCGCAGGTTCGATCCCGGGTACGCACCTCTGACTTTTCGGAGTCAAGTGCGTTAAAGCAATTAAATATCACTTGCTTCAACGGTGAAGTAAAACATCGTGAGGAAACCTGCACACCTGAGAGTTCTTCATAATGTTCTCGAAGAAGTCTGCCAATTCGCATTGGGCCAGCGTGGTGGACTATGGCCTATAACCCTTCCCTGAGAGGAGACCTGCGCTCAGTAGTGAGCCGTTGATGGGTTGCTAATGGTGCTGATGATGATAATAAATCAGCAGCTAATTTTCCAGGAAGCTGCTGAGTCCACATAAGGACTCCTACTTCGCGTACCTGGGCTCGCTCACGTCGCCCGAGTGCAACGAGGTGGTCGTGTGGGTCATATTCGACAAGCCAATTCTTATATCCGACGCTACCGTAAGTTATTTTTAACCAACTTCAAAAAAATGGTTATCAATTCGACACGTATGTAAGCAATATTAGTGGAGCTGCAAAATATTCACATATAATTATGATAATCGATTAGAGCTTCCAAATGAATATACATTTTATAGGTGTATGTACCTATGCATGTTTGTCCTCGCATTCTCCGAAATTATTGTGTGTTGTGGTGTTCGCGCCGCCCGACGCAGTACCGCGCCAGTAGTACCCGCGCCTCGTGCTCGTCACCCCCTCGACTCCTGTCACTGTTGCAGTACCGCCTGTTCGGCAAGGTGGGCGTGGGGCGGCACAACTTCCGCAGCCTGCAGCGGCTGAGCCACCACCAGGTGTTCCGCCGCCCGACGCGCTCGTCACCACCCGCGCCTCGTGCTCGTCACCCCCTCGACTCCTGTCACTGTTGCAGTACCGCCTGTTTGGCAAGGTGGGCGTGGGGCGGCACAACTTCCGCAGCCTGGAGCGGCTGAGCCACCACCAGGTGTTCCGCCGCCCGACGCGCTCGTCACCACCCGCGCCTCGTGCTCGTCACCCCCCTCGACTCCTGTCACTGTTGCAGTACCGCCTGTTCGGCAAGGTGGGCGTGGGGCGGCACAACTTCCGCAGCCTGCAGCGGCTGAGCCACCACCAGGTGTTCGCGCCGCCCGACGCGCTCGTCACCACCCGCGCCTCGTGCTCGTCACCCCCTCGACTCCTGTCACTGTTGCAGTACCGCCTGTTCGGCAAGGTGGGCGTGGGGCGGCACAACTTCCGCAGCCTGCAGCGGCTGAGCCACCACCAGGTGTTCGCGCCGCCCGACGCGCTCGTCACCACCCGCGCCTCGTGCTCGTCACCCCCTCGACTCCTGTCACTGTTGCAGTACCGCCTGTTCGGCAAGGTGGGCGTGGGGCGGCACAACTTCCGCAGCCTGCAGCGGCTGAGCCACCACCAGGTGTTCGCGCCGCCCGACGCGCTCGTCACCACCCGCGCCTCGTGCTCGTCACCCCCTCGACTCCTGTCACTGTTGCAGTACCGCCTGTTCGGCAAGGTGGGCGTGGGGCGGCACAACTTCCGCAGCCTGCAGCGGCTGAGCCACCACCAGGTGTTCGCGCCGCCCGACGCGCTCGTCACCACCCGCGCCTCGTGCTCGTCACCCCCTCGACTCCTGTCACTGTTGCAGTACCGCCTGTTCGGCAAGGTGGGCGTGGGGCGGCACAACTTCCGCAGCCTGCAGCGGCTGAGCCACCACCAGGTGTTCGCGCCGCCCGACGCGCTCGTCACCACCCGCGCCTCGTGCTCGTCACCCCCTCGACTCCTGTCACTGTTGCAGTACCGCCTGTTCGGCAAGGTGGGCGTGGGGCGGCACAACTTCCGCAGCCTGCAGCGGCTGAGCCACCACCAGGTGTTCGCGCCGCCCGACGCGCTCGTCACCACCCGCGCCTCGTGCTCGTCACCCCCTCGACTCCTGTCACTGTTGCAGTACCGCCTGTTCGGCAAGGTGGGCGTGGGGCGGCACAACTTCCGCAGCCTGCAGCGGCTGAGCCACCACCAGGTGTTCGCGCCGCCCGACGCGTTCGTCACCACCCGCGCCTCGTGCTCGTCACCCCCTCGACTCCTGTCACTGTTGCAGTACCGCCTGTTCGGCAAGGTGGGCGTGGGGCGGCACAACTTCCGCAGCCTGCAGCGGCTGAGCCACCACCAGGTGTTCGCGCCGCCCGACGCGCTCGTCACCACCCGCGCCTCGTGCTCGTCACCCCCTCGACTCCTGTCACTGTTGCAGTACCGCCTGTTCGGCAAGGTGGGCGTGGGGCGGCACAACTTCCGCAGCCTGCAGCGGCTGAGCCACCACCAGGTGTTCGCGCCGCCCGACGCGCTCGTCACCACCCGCGCCTCGTGCTCGTCACCCCCTCGACTCCTGTCACTGTTGCAGTACCGCCTGTTCGGCAAGGTGGGCGTGGGGCGGCACAACTTCCGCAGCCTGCAGCGGCTGAGCCACCACCAGGTGTTCGCGCCGCCCGACGCGCTCGTCACCACCCGCGCCTCGTGCTCGTCACCCCCTCGACTCCTGTCAATGTTGCAGTACCGCCTGTTCGGCAAGGTGGGCGTGGGGCGGCACAACTTCCGCAGCCTGCAGCGGCTGAGCCACCACCAGGTGTTCGCGCCGCCCGACGCGCTCGTCACCACCCGCGCCTCGTGCTCGTCACCCCCTCGACTCCTGTCAATGTTGCAGTACCGCCTGTTCGGCAAGGTGGGCGTGGGGCGGCACAACTTCCGCAGCCTGCAGCGGCTGAGCCACCACCAGGTGTTCGCGCCGCCCGACGCGCTCATCACCACGCCGCGAGTCGTGGTCGCCATCACCGACGCGTTCACGCTCGTCTCCATGTTCTTCAGAAACATTACCAGGCCAGTGTCCTACCTGATTGGGTACTTATCTTCTTTTCTTCTTTATGAACCGACTAACTTTTTAGGTTTCCCCGCGAATTAATCCGCGTGGAGTTAGGTTTACAAAAATCCCGTGCAAACCATCCGATTTTCCCGGGATAAAAGGTAGCCTATTTCAATCTCCAAATCCTCAACTACCCATACAAAAAATAACGTCAATCCGTTGCTACGCGATGGAAGGTTAAACCAACAAACAAACACACTTTCACATCCTATCCTACTAATATTATAAATGCGAAAGTTTGTGTGGATGGATGACGTATGGATTGGATGTTTGTTACTCTTTAACACCACAACGAATGAACCGATTTGGCTGAAATTTGGAATAGGTAGTAATGGCTCATATCCAGGATTAACATATAGGCTACTGTTTATCCCGGAAAATTAAGGAGTTCCCGCGGGAAATAAAACCTTAATCCACGCGGACGAAGTCGCGGGCATCATCTAGTTCACAATATTGGTAAGGATAGACGTCCACTTTGTTTAATTATAGGTAGGTACCTACTAATTAATGAAAGCGTCCACGGCTTGACATCAGGTCCTTGTATAATTTACCGCATAGTCTACTAAGGGCTACTAAGGGAGATGGCAGACTGCGACTGAATTGTATTTTCGCGACTCAAAAGCGTTCGATACGATGCTTAAATTGGCGAAGGTCAGCGTTAAAAAATCGCGAAACGCCGATGCTAAAAAGCGCAAATCAATCGCTGCGACTGGCGTTTATTGTACGCCCACGTTAGCGTTCTCTTTAAACATTTCTGTGGTGGTGTCGTGTGATGCGGGTTGTTACGTTCCCTCAAATATGGTTGAGCGAAACAATGGCTGGGTCATGCGTCATGCTCGTGAAAGAGTACCACCGGCGGGAATGGGGCTCCTTTCTGTCTGCCCGTCTTAACATGTGTTGAATTATAATTAGGTATGCTTTTGTGGAACTTCCCCTCATTGTGAAAACACTGCATACATAGCATAGCATCTATTGTATTGTAAACTTTTTGTGAAAACTTTTTGACGACCTCCCTGGCTCAGTGGTGAGCGCTGTTGCCTTATAACTGGGAGGTCTCGGGTTCGATTCCCGGCGGGGTCAATTTGGTAATTTATAATTTCTGAATTGTCTCTGGTCTGGTCTGGTGGGAGGCTTTGGCCGTGGCTAGTTACCACCCTACCGTCAAAAACGTGCCGCCAAGCGATTTCGTGTTCCGGCACGATGGCGTGTAGAAACCAATTAGGGGTATGGGTTGAATGTTCACTGCTATACCCCTTCCAAGTTAGCCCGCTACCATCTTAGACTGCATCGTCACTTACCATCAGGTGAGATCGCAGTCAAGGACTAGCTTGTCATCGAATAAAAAAAAAAAAAGAAAAGAAAAGAGCATCTGCCGAGTTTCTTGCTGGTTCTTCTCGACAGGAAGGGCATTCCGAAGCAGTGGTAGACTCATCGACGATTCAAAAGCACTTGTAAAAAAGTTTAATTGAATAAAAAACATTTATATTCTATTCTATAATCGAGCTTCCGAACAGCGACTCAAAACCATAATAAAAATGCCAATCGCTGCCGCTAAAAGCAGCCAGTATGCCCTCTCCCTAAGTCTTGCACCGCCTGAATCCAGCGGCTCCCTGCGACTCGTCTGATGTCGTCGGTCCACCGAGTGGAGGGCCCCAATAGAATATAACCACTTCGTGAAGGGGCCTGCCAACTGCTCTTTTCGTTGCTAGGTCACCGCTGTATAGCACCTTGGTAGGGTACAGACTCACAATATGAGTATAGATCTTTAAAACAAACAAAAGGCTACAATAAAATTCACATAAGTAGTTGAATTTCATGTTCACTTAAGAGACTTTTTGACGTGATAACGTCTTATAAATCGATGAACACCGGCTGCACGCACGAAAATGTTTCACGTTCCGCCTGAGCCTGAGCGTGCAAGCGAGAGCGCGGAACAAGCGATAGAGGCACGATCGGCCCAAGCGTTGGCTTGTGACACATCTATTCATCAATGTTTCTTTATGACGTTATCACGTAAAACTATCGTCCGTAAACCGACTTTACAAACAACAAATTTTTTATTTACAGATTTATGTCAAAAGGATTCTCATGAGAAAGGTGATTTCTGAAAGACGTTTATATTTTTCCATTAGATACTTGATGTGTAAGCAAACTTCTCGAAAGTGTGATCAACGTAGCTGATTAAGATGTTCCAAAGCTTGATTTACTTATCCTTGTCAAGGTTTCTTTTGTATAGGTCGCGGCACGAAAGTCTAGCGCTGAACAAAATAGCTGCGCATGGGGTACTGTCGCGCAACCAATGACGACGGCCGGAATGCGACTGGAGAGCCAATCAGCGCCATGATACCTTACTTTCGACTTCTGCGCAATAACGGTCACCGCTAGACTTTCGCTACCTATACTTGGTGATTAGAACTTCTTTCCTTCAACGAAAATCAGCAAATAATGTCTAGCGCACACCAGTGGACGGCAGGGGAGACTATCAAGTAGAATCCTCTGCCCGCCTGCGCACAGAAATGATAAAAATCCCCTGCGACACCGCGAGCGTCCGCCAGCGTCGATTCAATAGCCCAGTCGACGGGTATAGTTCTTGCAATTCACGAGGGCGACTGACTTATGGTTGTGTGTGTGTCGTATCTGTTTAAGTGTGAGCGAGCGCAATGCTCGCGCCTGCCCGCTCCCACCTAGGCTTCAACAGGCACGCACACTTATGCAATGTGTATGTACACGAAGTAACCACGAGTAAAGCTCACTCGCCTTCGTGAGTTGCAAAAACTGTAGTTTCAGATGGAAAAAGGTCGGAAGTTAATGAAACTTTGGGATGTTGTTCAGGGATGGTTAATTAACATTTTCTCAAGTTTTGGACCTCGAGGACCCTGTGCTAAAAGAGGAGGGGGGGGGGGGCTGCACTTTTTAGTAGAGCGTTATATTTCCTTTTTTGAAGCGGCATATCTCGGTAACGAATTAACATACAAACATGTTTGAATAGTCAAAATTGTAGGAAATTTAACGCTCTACAAAAAAGTATAGAAATGCTTTTGCCGTAGGGGAAAAAAGTTATTGAAGAAAAACCGGAGGAAGGTCGAAAATTTTGCAGTTTCCCCACTCCCCTCCTTTTAGCATAGGGTCCTCGAGATCCAAAACTTGAGAAAATGTTAATTAACCATCCCTGAACAACATCCCAAAGTTTCATTAACTTCCGACCTTTTTCCACCTAACCTCACTTTTTCCTACCTGTCGACTGAACTATAAGTTAATTTAAGCCCTAGACTTATTTCACAATCGCCAGCACTTTATGATTGTTAAGCCAAAGAGTTATTTGTAAATAAAACAATTTGAAATAAGCAATTGCATTTTTTAATAATATTAACAACCATTTCTATACACACATCCGCACATACAAACATTAAATTAACATTTTATCGCTAGGATTTTATTTTTACAAAACTGTAATCTTCACAATAAAATTGTGGGGTGATTCAAATATTATAATATTATAAGGTATGTCTAAACGTGAACGTAATATCAATTCATACTAAGCCTTGGTGCACACGAGTGCTTTGTGGATTCGTCCGGCGCCGATTATTATATTGGACGAGTAAAATTTCGTATTTGCTTAAGGTGGAAGACACGAGTCTGCCCGCGAAATTCAAATTTAATTTGGTTTTTCGCAATTTGTAAACTAATACGACAAAGTAGGCTTATGGCTTTCTAATTGCGACAATGGCAGTATCATCTTCACAGGTTTACATAAAAATCTTTACTTGAAAGTGACCAGTTTAAGAAATTAATCAAAATATCGACTAATTTGTGAGTAACTCACGTCCAACTCAGTATTTTGATTAATTTCTTAAACTGGTCACTTTCCAGTAAAGATTTTTATGTAAACCTGTGAAGATGATAATTCTGCTGGCGCAATTAGAAGGCCATAAGCCTACTTTGTCGTATTAGTTTACAAATTGCGAAAAACCAAATTAAATTTGAATTTCGCGGGCAGACTCGTTTCTTCCACCTTAACCCTATCTTGTGGGCAGCTTAAACAAAGCCGATTACTTCCAGATTCAGATTAAGATTTTTATTTGCTTGATAAATTACTATATAAATAAAAAATATATATATGAATCTTCAATGTATGAAAGCGTAAAAATGATCCACCGGGGGCATGCAAATATTTAAATTTAATATACCTAAGTTAATTATAAGTACATCAACCTATCGTAAGTCACAAAAATAAAGTAAGTAAATATTTATTTGGTAAAAAAACAATACTGTTAAATGGAACAATAGTGTTAAATTTAAAAAAAAAATATGTGAGTGTTGATATTGTCTATTTACTAGCAACCCAGAATCTTCTCTGTGTTCTTAGTCTATGGTGTGACTCTTTTGTATGTGCTTGCGTTGCGAAATAAAATATTTCAAGAAAGTTGAAGCGGTATTTTCTTTTAGCAGAAATCCCTTCAAAGAATCCGCCCCCGAATACTTAACATGGTTATGGGCCCAGAATACGCAAGAAGAAGAAGTAACTAGAAGTTTAAAGTTTGAAAATCGTCCCACGCTCAACGCAAATGGAAGACGACAAGAAGAACAAGTATGGCGTCACGCCGTTCGCCGGCACAAATTATAGTAACTGGCTATTTAGAATAAAGATAGTACTCCAAGCACAGAATCTATACAATTATGTATTTGGGACAGAAGAAAAGCCGGATTCGACAAATGAAGCTAAGTGCATGGACATTCTTGTGCAATACATTAGTGACACGCACTTGGAAATTGTCAAGGAATGTAGAACGTCTAAAGAATTATTGAAGAAACTAGAGGACAATTTCGCTAGAACGGGAATAGCATCTCAGCTGATTACAAGAAAACGGCTACTAACTCAGAAATATGACGGAGTACAAGGATTAGAAAACTACTTCATGACCTTTGACAAGCTAGTTAGGGAATTGAAAGAATCGGGGGCTCAACCCAGTGAGAGTGAAATTAGCTGTTACCTATTACTAGCGATGCCAACAGTATTCCAGCATGTGGTTACAGCAATAGAAACATTAAGTAGTTCGGAGATATCATTAGAATTTATAAAGAAACGACTATTGGATGAAGAAATTAAAAGAAAAGGATTTGGAACTCAGGAGGAGAGTTATGCATTCATGTTGAATCAAAGAAAGAAGCAGAATATTAAGAAGTTTAATAATTCACCGAGAAACAGTAGTGGCAGCGGTAGTAGCAGCAGTAGCTTTCCTTTTGACTGCTATAACTGCGGCAAGAGGGGGCACAAAAAATCGCAGTGTAGATTTAAGAAAGCGCAAGGCTCAGCCAACGTTGTCCAAATGGATAAAGAAGATGAGATTTGTTTTGTGACATCCTCAACAATTCCAGAAGTATTAACACAAGAAAGGTCCAGAAAAATTGAGTTTATAGTTGATTCTGGGGCAACAGATCATCTAGTTAACAAAAGAGAATACTTTTGTAGGATTGAGAAATTAGAGACTCCTATTAAAATTAATATTGCCAAGGATATTGAGGTGTTACATGCATATGAGTCAGGTGTTATTGTTACACAGAATGTTACCTTGAAAGAAGTGCTGTTTGTACCCGAGCTGCGGTGTAATCTGCTGTCAGTAAATAAAATTGAAAACGCTGGATTTGGAATAACTTTTGAGAAAAATAGAGTGACTATTTACAAGGAAAAGAAGACAGTTATAGAAGGATATAAGATAAATAAATTGTATAATTTATCTTTTGAGATTATCTTTTGTATTGAAAAATGAAGAGATAAGTGTACAGAAAGCTTATAGCATATCTGAAACTCAGAATGATTGGCATACAAAACTTGGGCATGCTTCAAAGGGAAAATTAGAAGAATTGAAGTCTAGAAAATTAATATCATATGAAGGTTCAAACAAAGAGATACTATGTGAACCTTGCCTAAAGGGGCGACAGACTAGATTGCCATTCACAGAATATAATAACAGTAGTAAGAGAATTTTAGAAGTTATTCATTCAGATTTGTGTGGTCCGATTAATCCTGCAACATATGGTAATAAGAAATATATCTTGAGTTTTGTCGATGATTACAGCCATTTTGCAACAGTCTATTTGTTAGAAAGCAAAACGGAGGTATTACAGTGTTTCAAGAAATATGTCAATTTAGTAGAAGCCCAATTTGGAACTAAAATATCAAGATTTAGGTGCGACAATGGAAAAGAATATGATAACATAGAGTTTAAAAACTATTGTGAAGAAAAAGGAATTAAAATTGAATTTACAATAAGTTACACACCACAACAAAACGGAAAGTCAGAAAGATTTAACAGAACTGTGGTAGAAAAGGCGAGAACTTTATTAGCTGACACAAGTCTGGAAAAACAACTGTGGGGAGAAGCAGTGTATAGCGCTACCTACATAATTAACCGCCTTCCAACTAGCAGAGGTATCATTCCTGCTGAGATCTGGTATGGTAGAAGTCCAGATTACTCTAAAATGAAAGCGTTTGGTACAGAAGCATATGTACATATCGGCAAGGAGCACAGAAATGGAAAGTTTGATGAAAAGTCCAAGAAGTATATTATGGTTGGCTACTGTAATAATGGATATAGACTTTGGGATTTTGAGTTGAAGAAAATAATAAGAAGTAGAGATGTAATATTTAATGAAAAACCAAGGAAACATATGGAAACGTTTACTTAAACAGAAGAAGATAATTTATCATCAAACTTGCCATTGTCTAGCTGTGAAGAGATGAAGGAAGACACAACAACTAGTAGTACTGAGGAAGAAAAGCTATCTACAGAAAATAGTCAAGAAACTAAAGACATGGAAAATGGAGAAAGAGAACAGAGGCAGAGAAAAAGACCAGTGTGGTTAGAAGATTATGAGACCTTCCATGCTGCATATATCTCTGAAGCATTTATAAATGATGAACCAAGGACATTACAAGAAGCAATGGAAAGCGCAGAGAGTGACAGGTGGAAAGAAGCAATGGAAAGCGAATTGCAGTCGCATGAGAAACATCAAACATGGACTATTGTAGAAAGACCGAAGGATAAGGAAGTTGTAGAAAGTCGATGGGTATTTAGAAAGAAATCGGAGAATAACTATAAAGCCAGGTTAGTGGCAAAAGGCTTCCAGACCTCACAATATGAAGAAACATATGCGCCTGTTGGAAGACTCACAACTTTAAGGTCATTGCTTGTAATTGCAAATCATGACAACCTAAAAATAGAACAGATGGATGTGAAAACTGCCTTCCTTCATGGTATACTTAAGGAGGAGATATATATGAGTCTTCCAGGTCAGCATAAAGTCGATAAAGTGTGTAAACTTAACAAGTCAATTTATGGCTTAAAACAAAGTCCGAGGTGTTGGAATAAAGTATTCCACGAGTTTATGTGTGAAAATAACTTTAAGTGTTCAGAATATGATAATTGTTTATATCTGTTACAAGATGAAACTAATATAATAAGTGTGTATGTGTTCCTATATGTGGATGACATTTTAATTATGATTTTAATAATTTTGTAAAAGTAATATGCAGAAAAGAACAGATTGTGATAGGAACTAAATATGTCACTTCATATAACATCGCATGCCGTGGCGACGCGTCGCCACGGCATGCGTCGCCACGCCATAAATCTGTTTTACGTGCGGCTATAGATGTTTCACATCAAAAAATACACGCATACAGTGTCGTGTGGTGGTTTTGTATGAACGAGCCAGGCCGGCCGCAGCGCCGGATAGTTTCACCCGTTAATGTAGAGAGTGCATACTAGTTCATACATCATCACGCCCAATACCCGGCGCCGGCCCGGTGCCGGACTAATCCACACGTGTGCACCGAGGCTAAGGATGAAATCGCATACGAAGAAGTGTACTCCGTTTTACGCGTGACGCGTAACCAGATGCTGTCAGATGTGATTTCGCCATAACATTATAAATGCGATAGTGTCTAATTCGACACTGTCGTAGAACAAAGTTGCTTCTACAAAATTGCTACTTCACAGGAGAACAGTTTAAAGTTTTGAACCTGGTTTTTCAGCATCCCGTAAAACAATGTTGGTTCATATTATACGACATGGTTTTTGAGTATTTCTTAATAATTATAATTAAAACATACGAAACGCGACGGCTTTCCAACTAACAACATCGCAAGTGACAATCAACTGGCGGCCGCCGGCATTTGACAAGTTAGCGACAGCAGCGCTTCTTTACAAGCGACGTTTTTCTTCGGAATGAGTTTCAGGTACGACTTTGTCCGATTGAATATCTCCAAAACTACTGAATATTATTTTTTTCTTTTGCTGAGGTGTTAAGCATTGTTTATAAAAGCCGTTAGTGTCAAAATCAAGATTTCGCTGTATATTCATATGTGACAGTGTTCTACGACAGTGTCGATTTGAGTACCTTTCAGGGTTCAACCGATGAATCAGTCCAGGCACAGATCTAGCTTGCATCCTGGTAACGAATTTTTAAAACCCTTAATCAACGTAGAAATCACGTGTATCAGCATTCAGCTAGTCCTTAATTAATTGAAAAATATTATGTACATCGAAATTACACTACTATTTACGTGTATATACATGGCATGTGGAAATTTATCGACTGACTTCAGAACTCTAGCAG
This sequence comes from Oeneis ivallda, assembly GCA_029955525.1. Taxonomy (NCBI): domain Eukaryota; kingdom Metazoa; phylum Arthropoda; class Insecta; order Lepidoptera; family Nymphalidae; genus Oeneis; species Oeneis ivallda. The sequence goes on from JARPMR010000009.1 coordinate 25,351,669, forward strand.
AGCAAACCCACTCCGCATACAACGCACTCAATATTGCGCTTTATTGTGTGATAGCCAGAGTCGCTAATTATTTAAATATTTTGCGGAGTGAATCTTCTGTAGGGTTAGTAAAAGATTGGATAGTTTACTATGAATAGTAAACTATGACATTACCGTCAAAGTAAAATAAAACTTAACAGTATCGAGTTAGAGCTCAATTTCGTGTATGTATTCTTATACGTTAACGTAACGAAAACGTTCGAATTAAAAGCGTCTGTATTGAATTTGTGACTTTAAATAGATGCTGTTATGATTCATTTTACTTTGATGCTAATGTCATAGTTAACTATTATGATCAAATGAATTAAAACTCGGACTAACCACACTGTAGTTGTACTATTATATTGTATTCTGTGACTCTTGCTAGGCTGGGTGGAAATGAGGGTTGGTGATTAAAATTGACAAAACTTCACATAATACAAATTGTAAGGCCACCAAGGGATGCTGGCAAAGGATATTATGTGTGAAACTTGTAAAATAGAGGTGCAGAAGCTTAAATGACATCAAATGAATTTCAGTTTTATTTTCTAAACCATAAAGCTGAAATTGTTATGATTATTCCACAGACAATAATTTAGCCTTAGCGTTAGAGAAGTTTAAAAAATATAAAAAAAAATTATTTGACTGATACTTTTTGTATATTTAAAAAAAGTTTTTAAATATTATAACACAATGCCATTGTTCTTTTTTTAAATATCCTAATTAGTCTCGAACTGAAGTGTGACGTCACAAGACAGTAGCTCCATACAATCTTCATAGAAAATTTCGTTTTAGAAAGAGACAGATACAGTCGCAATAAAACAGCTTACAACTTGTTTGTTTTTGGACCAAATTATTTTCTGTTTTTACAGAATGTTATTCTCGCATTTTCATTTACTACGCGTTCGTTTAAAGTTGAGCCCTGCACCATAGAGTAAAGAAAATCTACACCCCTCGCGCTTCCCCGCACCGCACCTCAAGTCAGACCCACAGTAAAGACACAGTATAAGAAGATGCAGTAAAGTTTATCCATTGTTTTATTTATTAAGTACTAGCTGACCTGTCTTAACTATGAATATTGAATTCGAATTGGTATAAATAATAAAAAAATATTTAAAAAAAGTGTTTATTATTCTAATGCTTTAAGATATACAACATTCTTAGTTTTTTTTACCAAACTTACCAAAACTCCTAATATCCAAAGTTCAATTTAATAAATTGAACTTTCAATATTAGGCGTGATGGCTCTGAACTAACCGTGATGTTAAACCACAAGGCTATGGAGATCTAATATTGTAGTGTGAAAATATTGAACATAATGTCAAATTCACATTCAAAAAAGTGTCGGTCCAATTTAGTCTTAATTTTTTCCGTCTAGCCCCCTTTCGCAACGCGCAATAAGGAACTTCGTTCCAATTAAGGAATTTTTAATGATGAAAAAATATTATTCAATCAAAGAGTATTTAACAGACATGAAGCTATAGGTAGCATAAATTTAAAATCGATAGAATAAGTAAATTAGAATAAAGTTGACATTTTTATTCAAATAAATTTTATATTTGACATTCTAATAAAATAAATTAAATCGATAGTACCTCCTTGAAATTCTATGGAGCACTTACTTTTATGAAATGTTGTTATTGTAAAGCTCTTGATTTGTACCACCTATATAATACGTAAACTTAGAATAAGAATTATTATTAAATATTATTTTTGCATGCCTATCCGGCAGATTGTAAGGACTTTTATTATAATGTAACACCATTGTACTACTCAATCTGTGCAAATAAATAATTTGAATTTGAAAGTTATTTTTAATAAGCGGTGCTTCGCGAGCGGTTTACTAAGTGGGTCTGATTCGAGGTGCGGTGCGGGGAAGCGCGAGAGAGCTAGGGGAAATTTGTAACGCGTAGTACCAATAGATCAAAGGCGTCAAACTACTGCATATCCTATACTGTGTCCGTACTGTCGGCATGGAACTAGGAATTACGACTACGTCGATTACTTTACTCTATGGTGCAGGGCTCAAGTTTAAACGAACGCGTAGTAATGAATATCAACATTTTGACAACATAACAGTCAAATACCCAAATGCCTATTCAATAGTGTTGCTATACTATAAAATACACGATAATTAATTTAATACCTAACTTTCGAGCGACGTATTTGCTTGGCTGACGAGCTCTTTTAGCCGTTTCTCGATGTACTGCACTCTGGTCACTAGTTTGTCCTTAGGGTTGAACTCTGTGTAGGGAATTTCTAATACTTTGAAACCCTGAAAACAAAGATTTGAGTTTACAGTATAATATCTAGCTTATGCGTATAATAGAATAGAATAGAAATGTTTTTTTATTCACATAAACTTTTTTACAAGTGCTTTTGAATCGTCGATGAGTCTACCACTGGTTCGGAATGCCCTTCCTGCCGAGAAAAACCAGCAAGAAACTCGGCGGTTGCTCTTTTCAAAACAAGTTTACAATTCAATAGATACTATGCTAAGTATACAGTGTTTCCACAATGAGTTCCACAAAAGCATACCTAATTATAATACAACACATGTTAAGACGGACAGATAGAAGCCCCATTCCCGCTGGTGGCACCCGTTCACGAGCATGACGGATGATCCAGAAATTGCTTCGCAATCTCAATCAAAATTTTTCAATTACGAAAACAGTAAGTATATAGATATTGTAGTGACTAGGAGCATCACGTAGTGGGTAGAACATAAAAATAGGCACCACTGTGTGGTGAGAATCAGTTGTGTGTAGACTACGGACAGAGCAGCACATGCGTAAAGTGCAGTGTGAGTAGTGTGTAAGTTAGAAGTGCTTTTTAGAATACCTGTAGAATGCTCATGCTATTCTGAAAAGGAATCATCATCATCATCATCATTAGCAACCCATCAACGGCTCACTACTGAGCGCAGGTCTCCTCTCAGAGAAGGGTTATAGGCCATAGTCCACCACGCTGGCCCAATTCAAATTGGCGGACTTCACACACCTTCAAGAACATTATGAAAGAACTCTCAGGTGTGCAGGTTTCCTCACGATGTTTTCCTTAACCGTTGAAGCAAGTGATATTTAATTGCTTAAACGCACTTGACTCCGAAAAGTCAGAGGTGCGTACCCGGGATCGAACCTGCAACCCCCCGAATAGGAGACCACAGTCCTAACCACTAGGCTATCACTGCTTTTTGAAAAGGAATAGTCTCAAAATATTTTCATGTGTGAATTTGAACGATGTGCCAGAGATGGTTGGTGATGTAGTTACCTTAAGTTCCAATAGCCTGCTGTACAGTTTATTGACTCCAAGCGGAAGAGGCACCCTCCTCGCGAGGTCGTGGTAGTCCAGGCCTAATACTGCTATCCTGTGTACACTGGAGTGATAATACAAGCATATTAATGGTGGATTCATTACCAACGAACCCTTAAGTAAGTCTTTGAGAAGGTGGCTCCTGAATAAATCGTTAATTTATTCAGTCAAGGAATTTTCAATTCACACAAATAGGTAGATAGATACTTTTGACAATTTAATTTGTGGATTTTGACATCAAAATCATCAACATGACATCAAAAAAAAATATGTAAAGTATAACTTTAAGAATTGATTTTATGTATTTTATGATTAATGTTCTGAAATTTTGCAAACCATTGCTAGGCCGTTTGTGGTGAAACACACTTTTTGACACCTTGTATAGTTCTTGCAATTCACGAGGGCGACTGACTTATGGTTGTGTGTGTGTCGTATCTGTATAAGTGTGAGCGAGCGTAATGCTCGCGCCTGCCCGCTCCCACCTAGGCTTTGAGAGGCACGCACACTTATGTGCATGTACACGAAGTAACCACGAGTAAAGCTCACTCGCCTTCGTGAATTGCAAAAACTGTACATGCATAAAAATATGGACAGACTTTAGAGGGCTTTTACATAGATACTTACTCTTTACGATTCGCTGCTTTTTCTAATGGCACTGGATGACATTTGGAATCAACAGCGAATTCAGCATCTACAATAATATAACGATATGTAAGCATCTGGAGGGCTCTTTTACCTAGGTATTTTATAATCAGTCATAGTCAGCGTACCGTAACGCTAAATCGGTCGGCGGCACGCGGCTATGCTAGTGGAGTGACAACTAGCCACGGCTGAAGGCTTCATTCAGATCAGACTCAGACAGTTAAGAAATTATAAATTCCCAAATTGCTAGGAATCGAACCAGCCCCTCTAGCCAAGTAACACTTCGTTGTGTCTATTCTCTTTCTACGATCGTTGTCACTTGAAGTTTTGGCTAGAGCTAGACTAGATGGCGCTGCAGCCGATCAATGACAGAAGTGTATTGATAATATTTCGAAGCTTTTTGTATTATAAATATTTTAAATGCTAAAAAAACACCACAAAAACATTTATAATACAAAATGCCGCGAGATATTATCAATACACTTCTGTCTTTGATCAGCTGCAGCGCCATCTAGTCTAGCTCTATCCAAAACTTCAAGTGACAACTATCGCAGAAAGAGAATAGACACAACGAAGTGTTACTTGGCTACAGGGGCAGAGACCTTCCACTTGTAAGACCACAACACTTACAACTACGCCAGGGAGGTCGTGGTAGCGCTACGAAAGTTGTCAAAAAATAAATTTTTATTTATTTGATGACAAGATTGCTCTTAACTGGTATGTTACCCTAATCTCACCTGATTGCAAATGACGATGCAGTATAAGATGCTAGCGCGCTAACTTGTTAGGGTTTATGGCATTGTACATTTAACCCATACCAACTCCTTATTGGATACTACAAGCCAGCGTACCGGAACGCTAAATCGCTTCGTGGCACGTCTTTAAGATGATTATCATTACATTTCGCATCCCTCTCCCTCGCACATTCTAAAATTATCAATGATTGTAAAAATCTCAGATACTTTTGACTAAATGTGGTCAATTAATATCTTCGACAATTAAATTACGGATATTTTAAATATAGTTTTATTATGCTATACCTAGATTTTGATAGAAAAAAAGGGTTAAAACTACTATCAATTTTATCGCTCTTATTCTCTATCAAACACTAGATATATGATAATAAAATATGTCTAAAATATCAGTAATATCCATTTAGTCAAAAGTATCTGAGAATTTTTTTACAATCATTGAAAATCTTAGAATGTGCGAGAGAGAGGGATACAGTATGTAATAGTCCTCTTAACGATAAGGTGTCAGCCAAAGCCCCCACCAGTCAAAGGTGTCTTAAAAAAACCGCCAACTTTGTTGAGAAAATCCAAAGCCCTCACCATAATTAAATCCCATGCCAGATTGACAGTCTCGTCTCAGGAAAGTCTCAGAGGAGACTAAGCTCTTGAATGTGTCCATAATGCTCTGCACATAGAGCGCTTTTTCCTTTGTATACACGATCGGCACGCCCACTGAAATGTCTTCGGCGAGCCGAGGCGACTTGGATGGGAATTTGAGCCCTACGTACGCGTCTATTGTCATCAATTTGCGTCGTGACGGGATTGGTATTTCTGAAAGAGATGAATCAAAAATAAATCAAGAAAGATGATGAATGTAAAGTTTTTTAATAATAATAATAACATGTAAAGCCAAAAAACCTGCTTAAAATAAATAGGGGTAAAATAGGGGTAGATAGTTTTGGCGATTTTACTCCATAACTTTATTAAACCTGAACCAATTTTACTAATTTTATCTTTATTGGAAAGTGCATATCATCAGGTTTTGTACAATTTTGGTGAAGATCTAATAAATATTGCTGGAGACGGAGGACTCAACTCCTTACGGATAGTAAGTAGCAAATCATTTGATCATGATTTAACGATCATAATACTTTGAAGAATCATACTAATATTATAAATACGAAACAGTGTTTGTTTGTTGGTTTGTCCGTAAATCACGCCGTAAGAGAGAGCTTCGGATCGACGTAATTTTTTGCATGGGTACAGTTGAGGACCTGGAGTGACACGGGCTATTTTTTATCCTGGAAAATCAAAGTACCCGAGGGATTTTCAAAACTAAATCCACGCGGACGAAGTCTGGGATCTCAGCTATTAAGGTATACAAGTCTTACCGCCCGCAGAGAGCAGTTTGTCTATGAATTCTGGCTTGAGCGTGGAAATGAGGTGGTGTTTTTCTGCCTTGCCCAGTATAAGCAGGGAGAACACCAGGTCGAGCCACGACGAAGCCTTCGACATCTCGTCTTCCTTTAGGGATAGGGCTGTCTGGAACAAATAATAATATGAGTGGGCATTATTTTCCAAGTAAACTAATAAGAGTTTCTGAAAATCACGTTCACTTTTAGCTCACAAACTATCAAACAGACTTTTGCATTTATAATATTAGCAGAGATTTTCTTTAGTTTATTTTTATTATTTATTTTTCGTTGCCGACCTCCTCAAAAACCTTATAAATTACACTTATATAAATTGGTAACGTTGTACTATCAGTACACCTGGGCGGATAGTGCCACCGCGTGCCAATACTTGAGCAGACCGTAGCTCACGAGTCACGACCTTGAGCAGACCTTAGCTATTGAGTTAAGTTCTGCTCAAAGTCGTGGTGAGCCGACCGGAGCTCACGAGCTTGAGCAGACCTTAGCTGTTGAGTTAAGTTCTGCTCAAAGTCGTGGTGAGCAGACCAGAGCTCACGACCTTGAGCAGACCTTAGCTATTGAGTTAAGTTCTGCTCAAAGTCGTGGTGAGCCGACCGGAGCTCACGAGCTTGAGCAGACCTTAGCTATTGAGTTAAGTTCTGCTCAAAGTCGTGGTGAGCCGACCGGAGCTCACGAGCTTGAGCAGACCTTAGCTATTGAGTTAAGTTCTGCTCAAAGTCGTGGTGAGCCGACCGGAGCTCACGAGCTTGAGCAGACCTTAGCTATTGAGTTAAGTTCTGCTCAAAGTCGTGGTGAGCCGACCGGAGCTCACGAGCTTGAGCAGACCTTAGCTATTGAGTTAAGTTCTGCTCAAAGTCGTGGTGAGCAGACCGGAGCTCACGAGCTTGAGCAGACCTTAGCTATTGAGTTAAGTTCTGCTCAAAGTCGTGGTGAGCAGACCGGAGCTCACGAGCTTGAGCAGACCTTAGCTATTGAGTTAAGTTCTGCTCAAAGTCGTGGTGAGCAGACCGGAGCTCACGAGCTTGAGCAAACCAGAGCTCAGGAGCTTGAACAGACTGGAGCTCAGGAGCTTGAGCAGACCTGAGCTCAGGAACTTGAGCGAACCGGAGCTTACTAGCTTGAGCAAACCAGAGCTCAGGAGCTTGAGCAGATCGTAGCTCCGGAGCTCGAGCAGATCGCAGCTCACGAGTTTGAGCAGACCAGAGCTCACGAGTTTGAGCAGATCGGAGCTCACAAACTTGATCAGACCAGCTCACAAGCTTGAGCAGACCAGCTCACGAGCTTGAGCAACCAGAGCTCACCAGTTTGAGCAGACCGGAGCTCATGAATTTGAGCAGACTGGAGCTCACTGCTAGTGAGCTGAGCTGTTTGCCTCTATCAACAAGTCCGCCTGCACGGGCACATAGTCCACGGTGGCAAGGGTCACTACAGCGGAGGCGATGTGCCCCGGGCGGCACACGGCCCGCCGCGCCTGCGTCCAGTCCGCCAGGGCGGAGAGCGCCGCCTCGTGCCGGTACTTGAGCAGACCCAGCAACACTAGTATGGAGCACACTGCCGCGGGTGGTTACCTCTATCAACAAGTCCGCCTGCACGGGCAGATAGTCCACGGTGGCGAGGGTCACTACAGCGGAGGCGATGTCCCCCGGGCGGCACACGGCCCGCCGCGCCTGCGTCCAGTCCGCCAGGGCGGAGAGCGCCGCCTCGTGCCGGTACTTGAGCAGACCCAGCGACACTAGTATGGAGCACACTGCCGCGGGTGGTTACCTCTATCAACAAGTCCGCCTGCACGGGCAGATAGTCCACGGTGGCGAGGGTCACTACAGCGGAGGCGATGTCCCCCGGGCGGCACACGGCCCGCCGCGCCTGCGTCCAGTCCGCCAGGGCGGTGAGCGCCGCCTCGTGCCGGTACTTGAGCAGACACAGCGACACTAGTATGGAGCACACTGCCGCGGGTGGTTACCTCTATCAACAAGTCCGCCTGCACGGGCAGATAGTCCACGGTGGCGAGGGTCACTACAGCGGAGGCGATGTCCCCCGGGCGGCACACGGCCCGCCGCGCCTGCGTCCAGTCCGCCAGCGCGGAGAGCGCCGCCTCGTGCCGGTACTTGAGCAGACCCAGCGACACTAGTATGGAGCTCACCACCGCAGGCTTGTCCACGTTCGAGGGTAGGTTCTCGATTATATCGCTGAAAGGGAAAAATTGTGAGCCGTCGCGAGACGTGAAACATCGAAATTATTTTGTATAGGTAATATCGAGCTTAGTAAAATGCACACTCTAAATTATTATAATTTGCTTTCTTCGCAAGAGGCTGCTCACTTTCACTTTCTAAACTATCACTATCACATATATTTTATTGTTAAAATTATTTCAGTGACGGTAACGTGTACTGTAGTACCTAAACAACACTGTTTCGTACTACATACATACATACTACTACATAAGGTGGTGACGCGTCGCCACGCCTACAGTCGGTCTGAGCCGCTGCTTATAGATGTTTCACATCAAAAACATATTTGCGTTTCTTATTTAATCTTATATAACCAGAAAATTCAATTTAAAATAGTCTATCCAATTTTCGGTGTTGAATATGACGTGACAGGACACTCTTAATACTGTAGTGGTATTCTCTAAAATTGATTACATCAGTATAACGATCGCAATGACCTCTGATTGGCTGGTACTTTCCAGCTATTAGTTAAAATCCATAAGTGCAGCGAGAACGCCATAAATTCAGCTAATTTGTGGTCATTGCTATACTTACGTTTAGAGAATTTGATTACTGGAAAAATGACTTCCCATGGACTTTTTTAAAAACTTAACTTCGCAGACGAATTCGTGGCCACATGCTGATATCTCAGATAGATACTATTCAAAACCAAAGTTACTTACCTACATATCCTATCTAGCAGAACGGGATCAGGAAAGTTGAGAGAGGCCATCGAGAACAAGAGATCGGCGGACTTCTTGAGGTCGATGGACTCCGACTGCTTTGTTATGTTATATGACAGGGCTCGGAGCAAGGGCGTGCTGCGACGCCCTTTCTGTTGCAGAGCCTTCATCACCTGATGAATTCATGGAAGTTTAAAACGATGTTAGATTTTATAAATGTCAGTGTAAATTGTACTCACAAGCTGTGCGGTCTGTTTTATCTTACAGTTATTTGTGATTAATGAATATACACTAAATTGAATTAAAATCTGCAACTTATAAGTTACACTAGGGACCAAGGCACCTTAGATATCCAAATAAATATGTAAGTTACCATAAGCATTTCATGCACATTATGGTAATCCTTTACACCATAATATAATTTAAATGAATATCTTAGCAGTTATCGCAAATTAAAAACGAACACACGCGAAAATAAATCCACATATTATTCGATATGACAAGCTGATTAGACCCGACGACAGAAAAAACAATATGTAGGCATAATATTATGCTCTACTCCCTGTGCGAAGCTGGGGTGGGTCGCTAGTCTATGACATAAGCACACTTCTTCCTACGTCGTAGAGTTCAAATTACCTTAATCATCTGAGGCAAGGACAGATTAGCAATGAGCCTCGCAGCTTCATCGTCGCCCGTGATGCCAAGTACGGTGCTCAGGTCCTCGGCCATGGTGAGTGACGTCATAGCCTGCGAGGCGGGCGAGCGGCCCAGGATGCGGCACAGCTTCAGGAAGCGCGGGTCTTTCTCGAACTCTGACAGCTTCACCCTGTTGTTGCTGGACCACTCGGACAGGACGGATACCATCTGTGATTATAGCACACTTCTAATTCTTCTTTTCTTCTTCTTTCTCAACCGATAGACGTCCACTGCTGGACAAAGGTCTCTTGCATGGACTTCCACAGGCCTCGGTCTTGTGCCGCCTGGATCCAGCGGCTCCCTGCGACTCGTTTGATGTCGCCTGTCCACCTGGTGGGGGGTCTGCCAACACTGCTGAGCCTACTTATGAGGCCCTTAGTTAGCGAACACTTCGCTAGCCCTTAGTTAGCGACACTTCTAATAATTAGAGCACCACAATGTATTCCTTGTTGATTTGAATATTATTTGGTCCTGATGTCTCGGTACATCAGTGCTCTCTTCATTCAAATTCAAAATTATTTATTTCACGTATGGCATTCCAAACCAGTGGTAGATTCATTTGACGAATCGAAAGTTGTAAGTTTATTTGAATAAAAAACTCTTCTATTCTATTTGCATGCAAACCTGTGGCTCTTATGACATGTCGAGACTCTAGTAAAATTAAATAATTAAGCAAAATTATACACAACTAGCAACTTTACAGATGAGCAAATGGCATTAAGTCAATTGCATTCAAGTAGGGCCAAAAATCAAATGAGTTGTACAAGGCCAGTTGATACTAAGTACTGAAAGACTGAAGCAAGGGGAATTGGATATTTGACTGATATTTTTTTATTTATATAAAATGTTTTTCAATATTATACACAATGCCACAATTTTTCTTTTTTAAATATCTTTACTAGTCTCGGAATTATAAATAATCTATTCACTGTGATTGTATCTGTCTCTTTCTAAAACTAAATTTTCTATGGAGCGAGTATGAAACTGCTGAATTGTGACATCACAGTTCACTAGCACTCTCTCTGTCTAACAGGAAGCTTGAAAGTTCTTTAACTTATTTGTTTTTGGTCTAATTTATTTTCTGTTTTACAAATGTTATTCTTACACGTTACATTTTCGATTATAAATAATGAATATCAACATTTTGACTACAGTCAAATACCCAATTCTAAACAAGATCTCTATTAAGATCTAATCTATTTGTATTAATTGATCTTTTGTCTTGTAGAAGAAAAAGGTTATTTTGGTCTTTCACTAAATTACCTTTAGGGCATGTCTCCTAGACACTACAGGGTTCTCAGCAACAAGCAGCAAGCTGTTCACATCAGTGGCGCCGAGTATTTGGTTATCAAGTTGCTGTGTACGGTTCTGCTTAATTGACTTTGGACTTGGCTTCTTCGTGTCTTCATCCTCTGGGGTGTTGAGAGATGCAAATGCTGCTGCAACTAGCCCTGAAGGGATGTAACAATATTCTACAGTAAGCCTATCAATAATTTGGACCTTTACTTTTTGGACATTAAAAAATGGAGACCGTTGATAATGTGGATTGAATTTCAGTGAAAAAAACCTGTGAATACATATAAAGGTTGAATTATAATTAGAAATAATTACTTATGCTATTGTGGAACTTCCCCTCATTGTGGAAACTCTGCATACATAGAATAATATCAATTAAGTATATTGTAAAAGTATTTTGAAAAGAGCAACTGCCGAGTTTCTTGCTGGTTCTTCTCGGCAGGAACGGCATTCCGAACCAGTGGTAGACTCATTGACGATTCAAAAGTACTTGTAAAAGTTTATTTGAATAAAAAACATTTCTATTCTATTCTATAGTCTTTCATTAAAATGCAAAGGTAAGTTCATAATATTAATCATCATCAGCAACCCATAAATGGCTCACTACTGAGCGCAGGTCTCCTCTCAGAGAAGGTTTATAGGCCATCATCCAGCACGCTGGCCCAATGTGAACACACACACACACCTTCAAGAATATTATAGAGAACTCTCAGATGTGCAGGTTTCCTCACAATGTTTCCCTTCACCATTGAAGCAAGTGATATTTAATTGCTTAAACGCACATGATTCTGAAAAGTCAGAGGTATAGGTATAGAGGCATACCTGGGATCAAACCAGTGACCCCCTGAATAGTCCTAAACACTAGGCTAGCACTGCTTCATATTAATAAATGGTTTTAATTATATGCTCCTGCTCAAACTATTTAACCTCTAATGTGAATTATTAACAATTTTAGCATGTTCTCTTTTTGTTATGAACTCAATCGACTTTTTCAAAATCCGGACATATTGATAATCATGACAGGGTATGGTCAAAATTAATCCAGATTATCAACACTACTACTAATTAACATTAAAATAAAATTCTCTTAGACCTTGGCTCTTTGGGAGGGTCCAAATTAAATGTCTTCACAGCTTCCTTTTCAGAGATATGTGTTCGAACACTTAAATATTATCACTTATTTTAACAGTGAAGAAAAATAATTGTGAGGAAACCCATATGCTTGTGATGACTGATTCTCCATAATGTGTCTGAAGTCTGTCATTACACTTGGCCAACATGGATGGATCAATCCACGTTGGCCAAGTGTATACATACATACAAAGTGTAGTATGTAGATGTACAGATCTACCTGATTTTTTAATAAAATTGATATTATCTTTAACACATCAATATTACATAACAAATATTTATCATGCCACAACAATAAATAAAATAATCAATATATTTGAAGGTTACAACCTAACGTTTAATGATACTTACTTGAGGTTTCTTTACCTGCCGACGCAGGTGTCTGCACATTTTTATCAGGTATACTTGTCGGTGATTCTGTTTTGTCAGCTTTGAACATCGTCACTCCTGGAGCTGAATATTTCCTAATAGTATTTCGCGACCCTAACCTCCAAATTACCAACCCACTAAACTTCAACATCTAGAATTAAAAATAACAAAACACTTTAATCATTACATTAGAATATACATCAAACTCATCATAAACAACAAATACAATACGAATTATGAATAGAAATAGCTTTTAAACATGTTAATTTTGGCTTCTTACATCACGCAACAATTTGATGTATATAGATTTAAATTAAAAAAGGCATTAACTTAGCTGCAACAGAATAATAATTAGTACCTTTTTGATCAAAATATCGGCAGGTTCGTACTTCTTTTTATAAGTTTTACAGCATTTACAATTTTTCTATGAAATACAACTTTTGGCTTGACCACTGTCCACTTGACAACACATAATAAAACAGCTGTAATTCAGCCGTAATTCCTAGTTCCATGATGCTCGACTATGGAAACGACTAGTCTAAGGCTGAAACCACATCTGTGCGCATTGATTCGCATTACGTCCATACAAAACTGTCATTTTTCATAATTTCGCGTTCGCATCGAAAAGCCGATTTGATGCGTACGCGACTCTATGAAAAATGACAGTTTTGTATGGACAAAATACGAATCGATGCGCACAGATGTGGTTTCAGCCTAAAGTTTCATGTGCTCAACCACTGCTCGACACGTCTATCTGTCCATCATAAACCTGCAGTAGTACTAAGGATGTACTTCGGACTCGATAAAATGTTGGAATAATGAAGCTTAATTTTTTGTAAACAAAATATTTTTGCTATGGATTTTATACATGATTTCAATATGAATAATTTTAGAAGATCGACATGCCTAAAATGGATAAAATAAACCACATTTTGTAGAAACTATAAAACTAATAAAATAGATTTTTATTTAAAACGGAGAAACTTATTTTGTAATGGTGGAATCGGGATTTGAAGAAAGGGAATTTTGTTAATATTTCAGTGGGTTTGGGTTCTTTGGTTGAGAAATAACGAAGTCCAAATTTGACAAATGTTCGGTTTATTGAACAGAGTTTCAAAAAGTACCTTTGAACATTTCGATAATACTTGTTTCTTAACATAACTCTCGCTAAACAATCTACTTATTGTTTCTCAATACTTTCTAGTTTCTTATAAACGAGATAACAATTTCGGAGCACGTTTGCCTTTCGCCATTCAATTTTTGCTCTGTCACTGTCAACTTTGACTCTATATAAAACAAAAGTAAAGTGTGAAGTAAGAATAAGGTCAAGGTTGGTTGGGTTTGGTTAGCTGTCAATTGATCAATTCTCAACACTCCTCCTTGATCAATTTACAGCGGAGCGTCTCAAAAAACTCTTCTGTTGAGTGGCTTGGTGAGAATGTCTGCAATCTGTTTGCTGCTCTCAACGTGTTGCAGTGTCACAGTGTTGCCGACGTGTTGCTGGATGTATTTTCGTGGTATCTCAATGTGTTTCTTTCCTCTGGTCGTCTTTCCTTCGTGAGCATTCTGTAACATGTGTATGGCTGACATGTTGTCGACTTTCAGGATGATCGGCTGATCACTTTTCAGGATACCAAGTTCCAGTGCGATTCGTTTGATCCAGCACACATCGTCAATCACTGACACCGCAGCTCGGTACTCGGCTTCTGCAGTTGAAGTCGCTACCAGACGCTGCTTTTGTGAGTACCAGATTACTGGTCCTCCTCTCATCACTAATACTCCACTCGTCGACTGTCCTGTCTCAGAGTCTCCTCCAAAGTCTGAGTCGGTGTAGGCCACGAGTTCAGTGTCTCCTCCGAAGTGGATTCCAGCTGTCACTGTCCCTCTCAAGTACTGGAATACACGTTTCACCATTGCCTGGTGACTTTTCATGGGTTTGTTACAGAATCGACTGAGGTAGTTCACGGCGAAGCTGATGTCTGGCCGGGTGATTGTAGCTAAGTACAACAAATTCCCTATCGCCTCGCGATAGTTGTTGTTCGCCGGAAGTGGCTCGTCGTTCTTGAAGTCTGTCTTTTTGTTGATCATTCCTTGCTCAATGGGTGTGGATGCTGGGTTGCACTGTTCGAGTTTCATCTTTCTCAAGATCTTCTCCGTGTAACGAGGCTGATTTACAAAGATACCATCATGGTCGATCTTGATTTCCATGCCCAAATACGTCAACTTGTCCGGAGCTTTCTTGCTGAATGTGATCTGAAATTCTTTGCTTATCTCACCTAAGAGTCTGTATATTTCATTTTCTTCTTTCCCAGCTATCAATCCATCATCCACAAAGAGTGAGAGCATAATGCTCTTGTCCTTGTTATAGTAGATACACGGGTCGTCATCTGTGTTGATCAGGCCTATCTTCTTTTCAAAGTGTGTGGTAACCCTCTTGTTCCACATCCTTGGGGCTTGTTTGAGCCCATAAAGACTCTTATCTAACTTGCAGATTTTTCCTGATCCGTCGTCGAACCCTTCAGGCTGGTTCATATAAATGTCTCGCTCCAGATTTCCATACAAGAATGCAGTTTTCACATCAAACGATACTAACTTCATTTTCTCTGACGCTGCGTGGCTCAAAAGTAGTCGAATCGATGCATGGCGGGCTACTGGGCTGAAAGTTTCCGCGTAGTCCACTCCTTCTTTCTGTTCAAATCCCCTTGCCACGAGTCTGGCCTTGTATCTCCCGTCTGCCTTCTCTCGAAGTACCCAACGACAAGTGATCGGCTTCACTCCTTCTGGACAGTCCACCAGCTTCCAAGTTTTCATTTCCATTAACGAGTCGTACTCCTCCTGCATTGCTTGTCTCCACTTCTCATCTTTGAGTGCCTCACTCACCGGGATGTCTTCAGTTTCACCAATCATGGCTACTTTTGCACTATTTCCTCCACGACGTGAGTCAAGTATGCAATCTCTCAGTCTCGGTGGTGGTTGCAAGGTTCGACGATCTCGCAAATTTCTCCTTCCTTGCTCTTCTGCTGGCGGTTGTGTCTCATTTTCGTTGTCGCTTGGCTCCTCAGCACTTTCTCCAGTTCTCCAGGTCTCGTCTTCTGCCTCTGACTCACTGCTGCTTTCTTCTTGCTTCTCAGGTATGCCCTCTGGTGTCGATGTCTCAAGTTCAGTGCCTTGCCTCAGTCTGATCTTTTCCTCGTCGAAGATTACATTGTCTTCGCTGATGACATCTCTCTTTTCTTTCAAATAAATCCTGTAGCAGGGTGAATCAAAGTCATAGCCAACCAGAATTCCCTTTTCTGATTTTCTATCTATCTTGCCTCTCTTCTGTGCTTGCGTCAGCACATAACACTCGCATCCAAAAGGTCGCAGTTTCTCAATCTGCATCTTCCTTCCAAACCAAAGTTCTGCCGGACTTTTCCCTGGTACGTTGCTGGTTCCAGTCTGGTTGATCGTGAAGATGGCATGGTTCATTGCTTCTGCCCACAGTCTCTCGTCCAAATCGTTTGCATGTATCGCTGCTCTGGCTGCCTCGACAATCGTTCTCATCTCTCTCTCAACCCTTCCATTCTGCTCTGGCGTGTGTACATTCGTAAATGTATGAAAAATTCCCAACTTGTCCATCATCTCTTTGGTTTTTGTATTCTTCAGTTCAGTGCCATTATCAGATCTCAGACTCTTCACTCTCTTTCCTAGCTGATTTTCAACAAGTCTTAAGTAGCTTTCAATTTTCTCTGGGGCCTCACTTTTCGTCTTCATAAAGTAACAGCTTCGGTAGTGGGTGAATTCATCCTTAAACATGAGCCAATACTTTGCTCCTCCCAGCGATGGAATGTTCATCTCACCGGTGTCGACGTGTACGAGATCCAATGGCTGTTGGGCTGTCTTGGGGTTGGTTGGGTGTGAGGTTCGATGTTGCTTTCCATATGAGCACCCTGTGCACACATAATCATTCCAGTCATCGACATATTTAATTCCTTTTCTTTTCAGTATGCCCCTCACATACTTCACGTTTTGATGGGCGAGTCGCTCGTGCCAAACTTTGATTGACTGGACCATCAAACTTGTCTCTTCTTCTCTTCTGAGCATCATTTTGTAGAGATTTCCTTTGCGCTTTGCTATTGCCACAATTTCCCTGCCATCCTGACTGTAGAATGTCGATTCTTTTTCATTTGCCTTCTGTACATATCCCTTGTCTAGCATCTGACTTACTGAGAAGAGATTAAAGTTGAGATTTGGTACATAAATCACATCCTCAAGTACCACTGGATACCACTTTTGACCATCAAAAGCCTCCATCTCGATGTTCCCGACTGCAACGCCATCTAGCCTGGTTGCGTCTCCAATCACAATTGGAATCGGCTCGTCCAGTTTAACAAACTGTACAAACCATTCTCGATGAGACGTCATGTGTTGGCTGGCTCCACAGTCTTGATACCATGAAGTTGCCCTGTCCTTGGAGATGTCGTTGTCCACTGTCGAGAGTGCTGTAGTCACGAATGCTCTTTTTGGTGATTTCCAGTTTCCTGACTTATTTCCTTCTTCTTGGGATTCACAATCTTTTGCGAAATGCCCTTTCTTCTTGCAGATGTTACATGAGTATTTCTTCTTGCAGTAGTCAATGTATTTTTGACACGGTTTTCCTCTGCACTCCTTGATCACGTGACCTTTCTTCCCACATTTGTAGCATGCGAACGATGACTTGTCCTGCTTGCCGTTTGACGACTGTCCCTGTTTCTCGCGTTTTGCCATGAGAGCGTTGCTTGTGCTGCCCTCTGCATTTGTCGTCGTTTCCTTAAGTTGCTCGTCCTCGAGCCTCAGACGTTCGATGAGAGTTTCTATGTTCTTGGTTGGTCCGGTCACGTTGTTCCAGGAAGTTCTGAAATGCGCCAACTTTGGCGGTAGTACACTCAATATTCTCGTCATGACCCAACTTTGTCTGACACGATCATCTTCGGTTGACACTTCTTCAGCAAGATCTAAAATCTCCATACAATTCTCTACTGCTGACTTACTTTCATCATATTCAAAAGTAAAGAATTTAATTCGGGACGTTTCTAAAGTTACATCAGTCTTTGTACCATATAAACTAGTTAACTTATCGATCATATCTTTGGCAGTTTTGCAATTTGCAATTTTGTTCGCAATTTTACTATTAACATTTAAACCTATCAACGTTTGCGCTTCAACATCTTTCTTTATCCAAGCTGAAACGTTTGCATCTGACTTAGCACCTGCTGGTCTGGGCTTTTCACCTGTTACAACGTCGTACAAGTCCTTATTCTTAAGTGCTAGGTTTAATTTAAAACGCCATGAAATGAAATTGACATTTCCCTGACTATCTTCGCTTAGCATTTCCAACTGAGACTTTACAGTATCCATTTTGCTTTAAATTTTACAATTTAACTGACTTCTGACAATTTTAAAATAAACAAAATGAATTTTTAATCTTTCGTGACGATTTTCTGACTTAAAGGGACTTGCGTGTACGTAGCTCAACGTTGACTTTCTGTGCGGTGGCTGCTCCGATGTCGCTGACTTGTAGATTATGTCGGCCGTGCTGGTTCTGACACTCTGGACTGCTTTTCTCGACTTTACGTTTACTTTCCTGTCCTGACTTCCAAAGAAACCATTTCACAACTGTCCTGGGCCTCATAACCTGTTATTATTTCAGTGGGTTTGGGTTCTTTGATTGAGAAATAACGAAGTCCAAATTTGACAAATGTTCGGTTTATTGAACAGAGTTTCAAAAAGTACCTTTGAACATTTCGATAATACTTGTTTCTTAACATAACTCTCGCTAAACAATCTACTTATTGTTTCTCAATACTTTCTAGTTTCTTATAAACGAGATAACAATTTCGGAGCACGTTTGCCTTTCGCCATTCAATTTTTGCTCTGTCACTGTCAACTTTGACTCTATATAAAACAAAAGTAAAGTGTGAAGTAAGAATAAGGTCAAGGTTGGTTGGGTTTGGTTAGCTGTCAATTGATCAATTCTCAACAGAAAGGATTAGAAAAACTTGACTATGGCTCAAACGCTCGACGCGCGGAGCCACTAAACAAACGAAGAAGAAGAAACCTGCAGTTTTTTTTCGAAAAATACATTTTAGATTTTTTATCTGTCTTCCTGTTTTCCAAAGAAATTGCAAGTGGTCGCGAGTGGGTTTGTTGTGATTTTTCGAATTAAATTCAATGATTTGATAAATAGGGAGCTCAATCGGCATAAAATAAACGTTACAATGGTAAGTGTATTTATTTCTATGTTGAATAAGCCTAGCGATGTACTTTTGCGCCAAAATTAAGGAGATATAACATCTTGATGCTACTGAATTTTAACGAAGTTTTTACGAAATTATAGTTTTATTAACCGGTAATTATTCTATAAGGAACAATAGTTACTATATTTAGTGTAAATAATACACGAACAGATTAAAATATATGTTAATTTAATTTACATATTTTTTACAATTACCCTTTGCATGTAGTACTGGAGGTATTACCTATAATTATATTAGTTATAAATCTACCTGCAAACTGATAAATTATCATTGCTCTTTGCACAACAATATCATTTATGTCCTATGAAGCATAGAGAGCACCTACAATTAGATTAAAGTAATTACTGTGTTGAACCATTTGATACTCAAATTGTATTTAATATAGGTAGTAAAATACTTTTTAAAAATTAATATGTAGCTTGAAGTACCTACTACTGACATAGGTGCATAACTTACCACCATAGGCTACTAAAAATCGGCCAAGTGCGAGTCGGGCCTCGCTCTTTTAGGGTTCCGTTAAAAAAAATTAAAATATTTCCATGTACCCATGGAAATATTTTAATTTAATTTTTTTAATTTAATTTAATTTTTATTATTAGTTGTTATAGCGGCAATAGAAATACAAAATATGTGAAAATGTCAACTGTCTATCTATTACGGTTTACAAGATACAGGCTGCTGACAGACGGACGGGCGGACAGCGGAGGCTTAGTAATAGGGTCCCGTTGGCACCCTTTGGGTACGGAACCCTAAAAAGGTTAATAATAATTCAAAAAGAACGGCTGTATTTTTGGCTATTTAATTTTTTTTCCTTTACCTGAACTATGAACTAAGCCTGATGGTTGTGGCAAAATTGGTATGACAACAATTCAGAGTCCAGAGAAGGCCTAAGTTATTGTCCAATGACAATCACAATAGGGTATTTGACTATAATAAAAATATCGTTTCAACTGGTGTCATCCTAAAAGATTATTATCTAAAAACAGTATTCCATACGACAAAACTAAAAAATAAAGCTTTATTTAATTAGAAAACATTAAATAAAATTGCTATAATTCTGGCCATGGTCACGTGATCGAAAACGTTCCGTGATCTCGAATGACGTCACAGTCCAAACCACCTATGGAATTCTCATTTTGTCAATACATTTCGACGTGTTTGTGCGGCGTATTAAGCTAATTTCGTCTGTTTTTCATCGTTACTATTTTATTAAATACCAAATAGTATGCGACACGCGGCCTAAACACATATTATAAAATTGTCATTGTTTGAAATGTGAACTGTTACGTCATGAGAGCAAATGGAACGTTTCGGCGGCAATTTATTTTTTTGAATTTATTTCTCGATTTTTATGAAAAATAATGAAAATTATGCCGAAATATATGTTTCGTTAGCTTCAGCATAGCATTATTAACAATTTAAGATGATTTTCTAAAAGTAGTCAAATAGCCTATTATTATTGTTCTAATCGGTTCAAAATTTTGCACACCATTCAGTATTTTGCATGCAGTTGAACGATGAGGAACTATAATTATTTCCTTGTGTGCTCATTTTCTGTAAGTGTGATAGTGTGAGTTAGTGTGCGCTCATGGAGACATTTAAGTTTTAAGCTATTGTATAGCTTTTATCGTGGGCTTTGAACTAGGACAAACAGTTTGAGCACGGCGACCGAATCAAGAAATTCTGTAACGAAAATAAACCTAACACCGTCATTCAGTACGCGTTCAACATTTTAGAGGTACACAAGTAGCTCCGGTAGACTCATGAGTCTACCACCGGTTCAGAAAGCGGATTCTGCTGAAAAGAGCTGTGAAGAAACTCAGTAGTTGCTCTTTTCAAAATAATTGTTTTACAATATTATTATGAAGCTATTAATTACATTGTAGTAAGTTTTTTATACTATCTTGTGGGTAGCTGGATGCTAAGCCTATTTAATCCATGCAAATTTGTTAGAATAGAATAGAATATTTCCACAATAAGGGGTTCCACAAAGCATACTAAAATTCAATACATGCTAAGACGGCCAGACAGAAAGCAGCCCCATTCATACCGGTGTTCACAAGCATTATTTATTTATATTTTACCGTGGTATAGCCCAGCAAAGCGCCTGGCCCCCAAACTAGGATCCCCTGTGCTATGGGAAGCCAGTCTTTCGCCCGAATATACAATGGGTGTTGGCAGCAGATTTAAGTAGGTACATAGAAAAGGAATTGTTTCTTTGCATTCAAATCCGTCACCATCTTATATCTTCAAGACTTCAATATGATAATTGAATTAACTTACTGTAAATGTACAAACAATTTTTTTTGTAAGTATTTGATTAATTTAGTATTTGAGTAATATGTGGGTATGATTTTTTTTTGTGACACTGTCAGTAGCCATAAGTGCTCCATGAACTGAATGGTTTGATGCATGTTCTTGAAATGCTAATGTGTTGTTGGCAGGCGGGGGCAGATGGCGTTGGTGCGGCTCACTGAGCGCGCCCGCTCCGCGCCCCCTCCCAAGGTCAATCGGTAAGTGTGGATTATTGCTCCTCAAGGCATAGCTAAGAGCAAAAATTATACGGACATATTAGTACAGTTTTGCAATTCACGAAGGCGAGTGAGCTTTACTCGTGGTTACTTCGTGTACATGCACATAAGTGTGCGTGCCTGTCAAAGCCTAGGTGGGAGCGGGCAGGCGCGAGCATTGCGCTCGCTCACACTTAGACAGATACGACACACACACAACCATAAGTCGCCCTCGCGAATTGCAAGAACTATTCTTAAGCCTTCATCCGGTGTGGCCACATCCTCACTAATGTGGGGCCCTTCGTGGGTGGTCCGTTTTGCTCTAGAATCCGCTATTTTTCATAAAAACTATTTTTTCATAGAAAAGCACACTCTTACTCTCTGACTCCAGTGCCAGCCCCTGTAGCCAAGTAACACTTCGTTGTGTCTACTCTCTTTCTACGTTAGTTGTCACTTGAAGTTTGTAGTGATTTTTTTAGCATTTAAATCATTTATAATACAAAATGCCGCAAAATATTATCAATACACTTCTGTCTTTGATCAGCTGCAGCGCCATCTAGTGTAGCTCTAGCCAAAACTTCAAGTGACAACTATCTTAGAAAGAGAATAGACACAACGAAGTATTACTTGGCTACAGGGGCAGGTCGTAAATTTTATTATAGAGTATAGTTAATGTACTTTAGGAAGACACAGACGCAGTTAAAAAGTATAAATAAGGTATTAATTCCTTACTAATATTATAACTGCCTCATTGGTCTAGTGGTTAATATATTCAACTACGGATATGATGAGGTCTTGGGTTCGATTCCCGGGCTGGGCTAAAAATTCTGTATAGTGTATACTTAGAGCCTGTTTCACCACCTTCAAGTAACTTTAACTTACAAATTTTGATGTTTTGTCAGATTTCCCATACAAAAACTGTCAAAACGTAAAGTGGTTAGGTGGTAAACCAGGCCCTTAATACATATAACTTAAATCATGTTTGACTGACATATTTTAACCTTCTTTGCAGATTGTGGAAGTTTGCTTCTTTGGATATCAACATTATACTCAAGTTGGCAGAGTTCTGATGGAGTTCCAAAAGACGTGCACTAAACAGTAAGCCATTTTTGTTTTTATATGCTGCTTTTTAATATTACTACAAGACTAAGAAGTGTTGCGACAAGAGAGTTTTTGTCAACCTCCATAGCACAGATCTTCGATTCTCTGCAGAGGCAATTCAGAAACTGCAAAATATTCACTTATTGTATATTGTATATCTATTTATGTATATTTGTCCACACATTTCTCCGAAACTTAATCGGATTGTGATCATTATTTTTTATTTGCTTACACTTACTTCAGCTTAGGAAACGAAGGTTAAAGGGTTCAAGGTTCATCAAAATCGGTTCGGATAATGTGGCTAACTCTTTTTTTATTATTATAATACCTAATAATCGTTATTATTATTATTTAAAACGATTATCAGCCAACCTGAAGTTGACTAATATCCCCCTTTCCCCTCCAAATAAGCGAAAAGTTTGTGCTAGAAGTAGGTACGACAATAGTGCACCGTATGGGGTCCGAACCTGCGACCATTTAGTTTTTCAGTCCGCACCTTTAACCGATGGGCTATTGAGGCTTTAAATTCTGTTGTGTTTGTACACAATCTCTACTAATTGACAGATCTAAATCTAGTGCTATCCTTTTCTGTAAGAAGCATTACAAAAGGGATAGCACGAGCTTTATAACTGACAATTTTAAGATTGTGTACAAGAGAAATAGCGACACTTAACAACGAATTAAGTGGTTTATGCACGATTATATCTTACTTTTGCAGAAAAACCCTTTTAGCGAATAATATTATTATCTACAATCTTGTATTTCTGTAAGCTATGTACCCTGAATTTACTCCCTACAAGTTGCGAACTTATTTCCTTTTTCGAGACGAGGGTCTCTAATGGTACGGAATGAAATTTATATCGGGATATGTACCTACCTAATACCTAGTGGTTGGAGTGGGATTTGATACTCGTTCGATTATTTGTTAGACGTGGGTAGTGTGGGTAGGGGTGAATATAACTAAAGCGCTAATAGTTTCGAAATACAGGCCAAATATTTTGAAACTTATTTCTAGTTAGTCTTTAAACATTAAGCCTCCTGTATTTTTCATTGCAATCTAGAATATCGCCGTCTGGAAGATCATTAATAAAGATCTATTTTTTATTGTGAATTTAAATAAATATATATAAGAAAAGTGAAACACTAATACACACCCTTAAATCACCCAGCCACAGAGCAACAGTCTGAACGACTTGATTTTTTGCATTTTGCACAAATTGCTACAATGCATGTATAGAAGGTATTTGACATTCAATATTTATAATACGTATCATATTCTTTGTATGTACTTAATTGAATAATTTTTGATGATAATGACAAATTAACACTTTATTTTTATAAGGTTACCAGTTGTTCGTGGGAGTTTAGGTATAACTAAGTAACGAAACATTCATAATTCAGTGTCAACTTGAATCTAATTAGGTAAAGACTGACTAAGTGTTACGTAAGACATAAGAAAAAAATGTTCAAAAAATACACCTGTTTTATCGACAACTCTTCCAGTGCATAATCTGATTATCTTTGTAAGTAAAAATTTTATACCTTGAACTTTTGGTGTCACCTTCAGAAAAGTGAATATACCTACATAAAATAAAAGTGAATAGGTATTGAATTATCAACCTATCGGCGCCAGCCTACTATTAAGGCACGGGTCTTTTGAATAAGAAGGGTTAAAATACAGCAGAAGTTAGTTCTGCCTAGTCACTAGCACATAGTCGCAGCAGGTTTACTGCAAGTCATAGCTAACCTTGTAATGATAACTGCAAGAAATTACTTGACAGACGATAAAAACAAAATCACAGAAGGAGGGTAAGTGCCATTTAAATAATTCCTTCTATTTTACTATTCTTCTACACTAGCGGCACGCTATGATGGCCGGTTTGACGTTTGTCCGCTCATGAAGTTCCGTATTAATTGATAACGACTTTGAAGGAAATAATTGTATTACTTTATTGACGATAGTGATGTGCAGAGATTCATAAATTTTATCGAATGTAGTTTTAGGTTTAGGACTCAAAATTTATTTATTAAATTGATTTCTAAAATGTATACAAGTGTAGAAAAATCAGTTTGCACCATTTAAGGGGTGAATGTACTTGTGAATATGAACAATTTTCACTATGTGGACAAACCTCTGAAATCGCAAAAAAATATCAGCTGTTTCATACAAAAGGTAAAATTTTTATTTTTATATGATATATACCACAACTCGGCATTTGGTTTTCTAAATTGAAAATTTTTAAAAATGGAATCTAATACGATCGTCACATAGGATCGCTGGCTAGCACAACTACTACCTCCGGCAAACTCGCGTCAATGCTCAATGCAAAACAAAGCAGTTTCGAATTGACGTTGCTTCGAAAAGTATAAACTGTCAGTGCAATGCGATTGTGATATAGTTTTGACCTGGCTTTGGATTTCAAATATTGATACTGCATTACTGTTGACCCTTGCTCGTTAATTTGGACTCTGTTCAAGCCCTTTGTTGTGGATTTCGTCGATATGACCGAACGTACGCAGAGAACTGTTCTAAATAGTCAGACACGTGAGTTCGTAATACGCCTTCGTAACTATTTCGATCGTGAAGCTCAAAATGGAGGGCCAATTTTACCTATAACGTCAGTGGTTGAACGCGTAGCTGATGCGCTTAATATTGGACAACGAACTGTTAGACGGATAACTAAAAAAAAATATGGCGAGACTGGCACAGAAGAAAATAAACTTCACACACCAAAAAAGAGAAAACGAGCAAAACCAGTCGTAGGTATCGATAGCTTTGATGCCGATGCTATCTGAAGACATGTTTGTTTGTTTGTTTTTTTTTCTTGTGTGCATATAAAGTATGTATATTCATTTTCATTCAAATATTCAGTTCGTTCAAATAAATTAAATAAACATATACATTTTTGTTTTATTAAACCTATTTAATCAGGTACAAAAACAAAACTTAATTGTTTTTTGTTCGAGAATAAATTGACATTCCACATCACTATTGTAATGTGTCAAACCGGCCATCATAGCGTGCCGCTAGTTTAGTAACCTTTGCTATAACTAAGTATTAAGAGTTCTATTACATTTCGCATCTCTACCTCTCTCGCACATTCTAATATTTTCAATGTTTGTAAATTACGGATATTTTAAACATATTTTTATTTTCATTAACCTAGTTTTTGATAGAGAATAAGAGCGATACGAGTAAAAGTTACTAGTAGTTTTCGCCATTTTTCTCTATCAAAATCTTATTGTCAAGGATAATAATAGACCACATATTTTATATGTATAGGTAATTTAAGATTTTTACGATTCCTTCTATTTTACTATTCTTCAACCTTTGAGCTAACCTTTGCTATAACTAAGTATTAAGAGAACTATTACATTTCACATCCCTCTTTCTCTCGTACTTTCCCAAACCTTTTGGAAATTACGGATATTTTAAACATATTTTTATTAGCATAAATCTAGTTTTTGATAAAGAATAAGAGCGATAAAAGTTAATAGTAGTTTTGGCCATTTTTCTCTATCAAAATATTATTTTCAGGAATAAATAAACCACATATTTTAGACAAAAGTATCTGATATTTTTACAATCATTAAAAATATTAGAATGTGCAAGAGAGAGGGATGTAAAATGTAATATTCCTCTTAACACGTTCATGCGAACTACGTATATATGCGCCTTATATTGGTAGGTGTGCTGTGTCACAACGTATTATCACGTCCAGCGAAAACTTGATTTATTGAGCACAACGTTATAGTGCGGTGTCTGGCCATACTAATAACTAAGAGCAGGGTTGTTGAGCTACGACATAGCAAACTCTCAAGATTCTAGTGCTATATGGCAGCGATTTTTTTTGTCATCTTTGATGGGTCTCCGTTCTAGTAATTTTTGCCTACTTTTTTCACGCACAACGCCACTATACGTCGCCTTGCTTATGTACCATTTCCATATATATTAACATGTATTTGAAAAGTAAAAACACGGCTTAGCGAAATCGTCTTCCCAAATTCCGTAGCTAATTCGAAGGGTGAAATTGAGGGATTACACGATACTACTCTGAGATTAGATTCCGCTCTTGCGCTCCCCCCAAACGCGTTCTTAGTTATTATGGACACAGATAACTTCATTACGCATCTGAAATGAATTGGAATGCTTGAACAATCTAAATATGTAATTTAAGTTGTAAAACATTTCTACCATACATGCCATTGGTACAAATCCTATTGTACACAATCTATGAGTTAGGAATTTAACTAAATTGACAGGTTTAACAAGAAACAAGTGTTAATTAAAAAGAAACTCAGTAGCTGGCTACATCATCAGAGCCAGGATATAATCGAGGAACAGACAGAATACTTGTCAAGACGAATCAAACGAGCCCAAACTCGATGGGGTTACGTCGGTTAAAATTACAGAATTTCTATAGCTACCTTCCAACTCCCGTCATCAGAACCTGGATATTATCTAGGACCAGAGTACTTGTCAAGACGAATTGCTTCGCTCAACCATATTTGATTTGAACTATGTAGGAACATGATGTAACTCCCCGTATATCCGACACTGTATAGCTAACCACGTGTACAGCGGGGCACGTTGCTGCAAATCGGGGCTCGCAACGTGCGATCGATCAGCAGCCCTGTGAGCGTGACCGATGGAGGGAGCCAATTCCTCAAATGTAGCTAAATAAAATAATTATTTACGACTTTTTTCGTGTTGATTAAGTTTAGAGAATTTTAGAAAAAAAAAGTCATGATGAAATATGATGGACTTTCATAAAACCTTTCATCATTCCTTATTAAGCCTGAGGAGATTTAATAAGCCCACCTACTTATCAACATATAGGCATGGAGATTTATTTGCGATATTTTCTTTCACTGTTAAAGCAAGCGATGCTTAAATTTCATGTAGGTACTTAACCAACTTAGTTCCTAAAAGTTAGAGATGCGTGCCTGGGATTAGTAGCTCACAAAAATGCGAAGAAAGATTTCAAGCGATAATTTAAAATACTAAAAAACTATTTGACAAGACCCTAGGGCGTAGATGGAACTTAGTGCTATCATCGATGAAAAGCTTTTGAGTAAAGTCATCACATTTAATATTGTCCTGGTAAAAAAGGTTTCGGAACGCCGCGTCGAAATTCACAAGTCTAATAATCTATATATATAAAAGAAAGTGGTGTTAGTTACACTATTTATAACTCAAGAACGGATGAACCGATTTGGCTGAAAGTTGGTGGAGAGGTAGCTTAGAACCAGGAGACGGACATAGGATACTTTTTATCCCGTTCGACCGCGTTTCCGTCATGTCACCATAAAACGTGGTATAAGAAAAACGCATCTGACATGGAATAACAAAACGCAAATGACAGTGGAATAACAAAATGTAAATGACAGCTAAACGTAATTTTGTCTTTGTTTAAGTATGGTAAAAAATTTGACAATTTTAAAAAGTGTTATAATAAAGCATTACTGATATTATAAATGCGAAAGTGTGTTTGTTTGTTGGTTTGTCCTTCAATCTCGGATAATGAAAGAGTTCCCGCGGGATTTTTAAAAACTAAATCCATGCGGACGAAGTCGCAGGCATCAGCTAGTATGTAATGAAATGAGAAGTCACCGACATCGACATAGTTCAGCGAGTCGCGAAACTGAAGTGGAAATGGGCGGCGCACGTAGTTCGAAGAGCTGATGGTCATTGGGGTCCCAATGTGCTGGAGTGGCGACCCCGCACCGGGAAGCGCAGTGTTGGCAGACCCCTCCACTAGGTGGACTGACGACATCAAACGAGTCGCAGGGAGCCGCTGGATCCAGGCGGTCGCACAATGAGGAATTCCATGCAAGAGACCTTTGTCCAGCAGTGGACGTCTATCGGTTCACAAGAAGAAGAATTATATGTATCCGGTTGATGCGAAAGCGAGCAAGAGTTCATCTGCCTTCAGTGACTCGGTAATTCACAAGCCAACCAAATATTGCTCGCATATCGACCGTGATCTGTTTAATAAGATTGCTCACCTAAAGAAATGGCTTCCGTGGGTCAAATTCATTGTCTATTAGTATTCTTTATCCAACGCTTCCTCTATCGATACGTGCCGCGAATGCGTGCGACGTTATTACTAATTAGTGTATTATTAAAATTGTTTTGGACTGACGTTTGCCAAAGCTTTGCAAATATTTTCATTTGCATCCATACACAAAGTTTTTGAAAGGAGATTGGCGAATTCCATAGAGTTTCTGACCCAGACGAACTGAATCGTGGGCCTCAAGCCCACGTTCACGAATCAAACTTCTCATGCTTGTTCTAGTAAACCAGTCTAACAAAAAAGTTCATCAAAGTCTATCAAATAAAGTTGGGAGAAAAAAGATATTCATTTGTACTGCCATGTAACGGTTATTTATAATGTGTACTTGTGAATAATTATATTTTTGATCCCTATCTTCTAAATATATCGGGTTTACCCAGAAAAAAATTAATTAAAATTAAATGATTTCTGAATCTGAACGGTTTTTGAAAATACTGGGTCAAAATTCGCCAACCTCCTTTTGAAAATCTTGCAATGGTACGAGTAGATAAAGTTTTTAAAACTTGCCTAAGCTTTTTGTGCGTCAGTTTGCATTGCTCTCGAGAGATATTTGGTAGACAAATTATTTTTAAAGTCTGATGATGAAATAGGAAGAAACAGATCGAGGACATCCTCTAAACCTCAGCCGTATACCAGGTTGCTGCTGAAAATAATAGAAAGCTAATTTCGAAGTAAGTTAGAAACTTTCGATCAACATCATCATCATCATCATGAGCAAACCATTAAAGTCTCACTACTGAGAGGTTTATAGGCCATAGTCCACCACACTGGCCCAATGCGAATTGTTAGACTTCACACGCCTTTGAGAACATCATGGTGAACTCTCAGGCGTACAGGTTTCCTCACGATATTTTCCTTTACCGTTGAAGCATGTGATATATTTAATTGCTTAGACGCACTTAACTCCCGAAAAGTCAAGCCTGGGATCGAACCTACGGCTACCACTAGGCTAGGCACTAGGCACATCAGTAGCTAGCTATCGAAAGTTTAAGCAGTGATATGCTTAAACTTTCGATAGCTAGCTACTGATTTCGACAGCTACAGCCCCTCTAGCTAAGTTACACTTCTTCGTATCTATTCGCTTTCTACGATCGTCATCGCTTGCAGTTTTGGCTAGGGCTAGACTAGATGGCGCTATAGGTGGCCAAAGACAGAAGTGTCTTGATAATATTTTGCGGCATTTAGTATTATAAATGTTTTTTTAGCATTTAAAATGAATAAATTATTCACTGTAGTGTCCATTAAAATGCGCACTATAGTAAATTAGATAATTTAAGCGTCATCTAGTTTGAAACTCGAACAAGGTACGTACCTTGTTCGAGTTTCAAAATCGCAAAGTGATGCGATGACGATCGTAGAATGGATATGAAGAATGGATACAAAGAAGTGTAACTTGGCTAGAGGGGCTGGTCAATGGTCATGTCTGCTGGGATGGTAAAGGAAAACGACGTTTGTTAATGTCAATCCTTTTTAAGTATGACGTGACATAAATCGGCAACAAAAGATATGTCAATATCAATAAAGTTTATGAAGGTCACCAACGATATTGAATGAATGCGCTAAGCCAGTGCATAGTATCGATTGGGCAAAGTCTTCCGTCCACGGGCGCCTCGCCTCTGCATCGAGAGACCGGGGTATTACTCATTGTTTTTATCCCATGTGTTCTTTCAGTTTTATCCCATGTGTTCTTTCAGTTTCCGTATAAAAGGTTTGTAAAGTGGCAAGACAACGTGAAAAGTGGTGGCTGTACGGGCTTCGACAATTTAAAGTAGGACTTGCTTTAAAACAGATTCAGTACTAAATAAATTCTGCCACTTTCCGCGGGAGGTGAGGTAAATACGTACAGCACACATTTACTAACTCACTACGTCTACATGAGCGCACACTAACTCAAAAGCTGTCACACTTACAGAAACTGAGCACACAAGCAAATAATTACTTACACGTACGTCGTACATGTACTTCGGCAGAGGGGAATGCGTGCGCTTGGCAAGTCCTTCTCTTTCACGTCCAAGGGTATTACTCATTGTTTTTATCCCATGCTACTTTCAGGGTTCCGTATAAAAGTGGTAAGGTTTGTAAATTGGCAAACTATGGTACGGTAAGACTTTTACCGTATTTGATGACTACTTGTTAATTCGGTAACTACTAATGCTATCGACTTGAAGAATAAAGAGGAAAATATACCTTTCTACTTTTATCTCCTAGTTAGAAAATTAGAATGGTGTGTATACTTAACACAATTTGTTAGAAGTAGCAATAATTTCTTTCGAAAATCAATATATGGATTGCCAAACAAAGGTATGTTTATGAGGGAGGAACCCTCGGTGCGCAAGACTAACTCGCATATTTTTTATTTCGTGATACTTTTTTCTTCGCAGTTAGGTTTTACATGTCTATTATCTCCAACTGTATAATATTAATCCGTCTTCCGCCCACGAGGATCCTCTCGCCTTCTTTGTGCAAATCGTGCAGGTGTCATTGTATACAGGTTTTTTACGGTTCCGTATAAAATTTGTTGAAAGGCGAACCCTTAAGTAGTAGCAATAATGCCTTACAAAAACACAAAATACTTTGTTATCATATTATTCTTTTACGTAGAGAGCGTTGTTGAAAGCACTGTTTAATTTATAAATCTATATATAGAATTGGTTTCATCAATTTATTTATTTTTACCTAGGTATAAAGCAAAGCCTTTTCGTATTAAAGCCTCATCTAGATATTAAAAAGATATAGGCGGTTTCTTCTAACAAAATGGTTTAAGGAAAGCGGCACGGTAACATAAAGCCACATCCAACAACGCCCTCTATCCAATACATCCGTTCAAAACACAAACCTGTCCCATCCCTGAATTATCACGCCAATATTCCCCACAAACAATAACACACTTTAACCTCTTTGTATAAAGCTCAAACTTAATTGACACGGATGGAGCTTACGGTCTTGCTAAAGGAAGACAAAATCGATTGACAGCACCCAACAAGGAACAAGTTTAGGAGTAGACAGCGTTATATTCCGATAAGAAAACTGGGCCTGGATTCTCAAAAAACTGGTTTTAGTTACTTTTTGACACTACTACAAGGAAAAAACAAACTTGTACTTACTTACCTTTGAATGAAGGAGGGTATTCATTGTATTATGTGCAGTTTAAATTTTCAATTTATTACAGGCTCTTAGAAAACGACAAAATCAAGACAACAGAAACGTAATTCAACAATTCCCCCACTATTCGATTAATTTTTATCCTCTCGGCCAATATTTTGGTAGAGAAAAACGTTACCACATGCGCATAGTTTGTCCAACTTTTAAAAGTACTTATAACAAACAAATAAAATAATATCACGTTCAAATATTTTGTGAACCGCGCGGTCCAATACTTCGGCAGAGGAGAACGTTGCGTATGGCTTTTCCATTTTTAGGGGTGGGGTTGCGTTGTTTTTTGTACAGCAGCTAATACTTCGATGGAAATAGTACCGTATACTGCAGGTATGGAGTAGAGAATGGCTTGCCATGCGCGAACACGCAGCCTCCCCTAGCTTCGCGTTCGATCCTTCCAGTCGCCTCGCCGGCGTGGCCCGGACGCTTACCCGGAAAATTAAAAAAAAAGTGAAAACAAATCCACTCTTCCCTTCTCAGCGAAGGAAAAGTGCTGGAAGATAAAGCCAAAAGGAAGAATTTCACGTCATTAGCTGCAGTGGTTAAATACGTTGAAAGGAATCTTTGTTACATAAAAGCTGTAAAAGCTTTTTTTTCCAGTTATCGTGCCAGTGATAAGTGCTGTATTTTTATAAGCCAATTTACATATTGTTTTCTATGCAGTGGACTCAACTTGCGCAGTTTGAGTAAGCTTAGTATAAAGAGCTTAGTTGTTACAGGAATTTTGGTATTTTCGAGGAATCGTTGCGAGGTACACACTATACGTTTGGTTATTTTGATGTATTGGGTATGATGGTGTGGCTTGAATCGTAGTTAGGAACGCAAACTGAAATGCTTCCGTCTTTGTGAGACAAAAGGCTTTTGAAAACTGCGGTGTGTTTGACGATCTGCAGAACTGTTTGCGGTTGATGACATAATAGGGAATGCATTTGCTAGATACTTAGCTTAGTAAACTTAGGACACGGAACTATAAGTACTATCCAAAGATTATTAATTTTTTTCCAAAACTAAATAATTCGGGTTCCTTTGGGAATTATTTGCCATAAAACGAATTTCGCGATGTTGATATATAGCTAGCTATGCTTCGCTCAATGAGCAAATTTGGTCTTTAAGCTTAACATATTATGCATATTAGAAAATCTATAGACCGTACACTCACTTTACTCAGACTAAGATATAGTTAAGATAGATTTATGTCAGAATATCCATAAATATATTTCTTGTCTCATTTTAATTCTGTCTTAAGCCAGATTGTCAGAATACCTACGATTATCTTATCCAGATTTTAGCCAGGATTACAAAATCATCACTATTATCTTAATTTTAATTTTAAAAGCCTTATTTTTAAAAGCCTCAATAGCCCAACGGTTAAAGGTGCGAACTGAACACTGAATGGTCGCAGGTTCGAATCCTACCCGTTGCACTATTGGCGTACCAACTCCTAACACAAGCTTTCCGCTTATTTGGAGGGGAGAGGAGAATATTAGTCAAGTTCTACTTGGCTGATATTCTTTTAAAAAAAAAAATTGCAATTATACGGCTCTTACGTTAAAATTTTCTCCTACAAATACTTACTAAATTCACGAATATAAAAACGTAGGTAGGATTAAATTGGCACAAGGCTAAAGATATCTTATCATTTGAACAAGTTCTTTACCATTTAGATGACTGAAAATTTCAGATTGCTGTTGAATGAATCTATCTAGATTTATTTAAAAATGTCGCTTATATTCAGCACTAATAACGATTAAAACGAAAACACAGCATTTCAATGTCGCAGTGTCTCATTGAAAAATGTATTTCGAATATTGCAGTAGCGTGTAGATCTGCAAGTTCATTGCCAAATATGTTAAATCGATAACATTGTGGAGCAAAGAAGATAATGAACGTAACTGTGACCTGAACCATTACCTTCCTCGTACTGCCATAATAATTGTTCCCAGTTTTTATAGACTATGTTTATTATCCTAAACCTATATAATATTTTAACAGTAGAGGGTCACAAGACAGATCTCTAATTCCCGCTGGGTCAAAGGATCCAGCACTTTAATTTTCTACGATGATGTCCGTATGTCCTGTGATAAAAAAAAACTTGAGAGGTGTCAAGGGACACCCGGATGGAACGTAGTTCCTTTCGATTAATTAATTTGGCATTGTGTTCGGTATTTTCGCGGTACAATAATGGGTCTCCGTAGCCTTGTCGCTTCTGCAGTCGCCTAACAGCCCAAGGTCGATGGTTCGAATCCCAGCTCGACAGACCGAATTTTCCATTTTCAATTTTATTTTAAATAATTTCGGTCTGTCGAGCTGGGATTTGAACCATCGACCTTGGGCTGTTAGGCGACTGCAGAAGAGACAAGGCTACGGAGACCCATTATTGTACCGCGAAAATACCGAACACAATGCCAAATTCACATTCAAAAAAGTGTCGGTTTCAAAAAAGTGTCGATCAGTGTCGAGTGTTGGTTCAATTTTGTCTTAATTTTTTCCGTCTAGCCCCCTTCCGCACTGCGCGATAAGGAACTACGTTCCAACAGTACTATCGTATATATTATCCATCCATGAATTTATGTTAGACAATCGCACCTCAGGTTTGGAGAATTATAGCAAGAAGCTTGTTCCTTGTGTATCATAGAATTCCAGAAAGTAACGCCGCTGGTCTCCAATAATTTAGGTAGTGCTACTTTTTTTTAGGTGCTCACATAAGTGGGTAATAATAAATGCTCACATGAGGATAAAATTAATTGTTATTTCTATTTCACAGTTGGCTAACTTCATTACTCGCTTAACGCAGCCATGTATTTCTTTGAAAGTGATGACGCAACTTAATTAGCATTGTAATAAATAACAGCAACGCATGTGACACCACGACAGTGGTTAATTAGGGCTTGCATTCGAATATTCGAATATTCGAATTATTCGAATAATATTTCTTGTCCGAATATTCGAATATTAAATCTGCTATATTCGAATATTCGACCAATTTTCCGAAAGCCAAACTCGGAATATTGATGTGGATGTCGCAGGCATTTTGTGTGATTCCACCGTTTACATACGGCGTCGTCAGTTTAGAAACGCTCGCTGTTATGTAATGCCGCGGCAAATTGAAGTATTTAGTTCTGTTTCTTATGCCTAGCAAGTACTATGTTCGCCAAAATCTAAAGTTAGGTTAGGGTTATACATGAACAGTCGGGTGGTAGTGTGAACAGTCAAGTGTGTGTGAAGAGTCTGGTGAACACTTAGGTATATTGGCCAAATGGAACCTACCACCTTACTGTTCATGTCGAACCCCAACCTAACCTAACTTAAGAGGCAGATTCGTGGCCCTGGTGTTTGGGAATTACGTGGATTCGCAATAACTACATCTAAAACTACAGTGAAATTCATCGCCTCCAGGCGATGGATATGGGGAGTCCGTCGCCTGAGGGAGTAAGGTCCTCGGGCCGGGAGACACACTTTGTTCCTTGTGAGCCTCAGATAGAGTGATGAGTGAAAACTCTGTGTTTGAGAGGATGTTCTGTCTCAGCAGGCGCCGCCGGCTGGGTTGCGTGAACGTGATTACGGTCCCGTTGCCCAGTCACCAGGCGATGAGAAGGAACACCGTGGGGTTTTAGGGATTTCCCCACGTAAAAAAAATAGGTATATTGGCCAAATGGAACCTAAGCGGGCACCTGACTGTTCATGTCGAACCCCAACCTAAGCTAACTTTAGAGGCAAATTCGTGGTCCTGGTGCTTGGGAATTGCGTAGATTCGCAATAACTACATCTAAAACTACAGTGAAATTAAAACAATTGAACGAGTTGTCATTTTGCCTTCGGCTTATTACATAACAGAGAGCGTTTCTAATCTGACGACGCCGTATGTAAACGGCGGAATCACACAAAATGCCTGCGACATGCACAAAATATTACTTTTAAACTCCGCGCGCAACATTATGCTTAGAAGTAGAAGACAATAATTATGCTTAGAAGAAAGCAGTGATGAGGTCTAGTTTGGAACGCGCTTGCCTAGAAGATACCTATTCACTCTTGCCTTGAAGGTTCTTAAGTTGTACGTGTAAGTGTAAGAATAAGCCAAAGTTAGATGATAAGATTTATTAGTTATTATTATTTTTGTGCAATGTAACATTGATCTGATTCTGATCTCATAATTTCTTCTTCTTTGTCAACCAATAGACGACCTCCACAGATCTCGGTCTTGCGCCGCATGAATCCAGCGGCTCCCTGCAACTCGTTTGATGTCGTCAGTCCACCCAGTGGGGGGTCTGCCAACACTGCGCTTCCCGGTGCGGAGTCGCCACTCCAGCACCTTGGGACCCCAGCGACAATCAGCTCTTCGAACTATGTGCCGCGGCCATTTCCACTTCAGTTTCACGACTCGCTGAGCTATGTCGGTGACTTTGGTTGTCCTACGGATCTCCTCATTTCTGATTTGATCTCGCAGGGATACTCCGAGCATAGCTCTCTCCATAGCCCATTGAGTGACCCTGAGCCTTCTTATAAGGCCCACAGTTAGCGACCAATTCTCGGATCCCTAAGTCAACACTGGCAACACGCACTGTTCTTTTAGTGACTTAGAAGACTTTCGTCTTCAGGCGCTGAGGGATTTTGGACGAGAAGACATCTTGGAGATTCCCAAATGCTGCCCAGCTGAGTTGGATTCGGCTGTTGATCTCTTTCTCAAAAACCTGTTGAGGATTTGATCACAGAGCCAAACTGACCCGACACTATACCGAAGATATCCCGGACGTCAGCCTATACGAGATTAGTATGGCTCAAGCAGCTCAAGAACACCAAGGCGCCTGGTGATGATGGAGTCACTGCAGAACTCCTGAAAGCGGGTGGAAAACCGGTACTTTAGATCTTTCAGCGATTGTTCAATTCAGTAATCACGCCGCTGCATCCGCCGGAAGCATGGCACAGGAGCGTGCTGATTCTGTTCTTCAAAAAGGGTGATAATACCTTGTTGAAGAATTATTATAGACCCATCTAGCTGCAGAGTCATGTTTATAAGTTGTTCTCGAAAGTCATTACGAATCGTCTCGCTCGTAGGTTCGACTACTTCCAGCCTCCCGAACAAGCCGGATTCCGAAAAGGCTGTGGCACCATAGATCACATTCATACGCTGCGGCAGGTTATACAAAAGATGGAAGAGCATTAACAGCCACTTTGCTTAGCGTCTGAGGACTATGAGAAAGCCTGGAATTTGATGGAAACTTGGGCCTTATTGAGGTCGCTGCAGAGATGCCGGATTGACTACCGGTATAGCCAAGTGTTGAAGTGCTTGTATGAAAACGCCACTATGTCAGTACGTATACAGGACCAGACTACGAGGCCAATCCACTTACAGCGTGGAGTGTGACAGGGAGACGATCTCCCCAAAGCTATTTACCGCTGCATTGGAGGACGTCTTTAAGCTTCTGGATTGGAACGGACTTGGCATCAATATAAACGGTGAGTACATCACTCACTTGCGATTTGCCAATGACATGTCGTTATGGCAGAGACTCTGAGCGACCTCAATACAGTGCTCAACGATCTCAGCACGGTTTCTCAGCGTTGGGCCTAAAGATGAACATGAGCAAGATGAAAATCATGTCCAATGCTCATGCTCCACTCCACCCTCGTAAAAAATTTTTTTTTTTTTCGGGTGGAGGAAATCCTCATGGATACCATTGGATGGCATGTCCGACTTCACTGTGTAGTGCCCTACGGACTAAAATCTCCCCCCGTCTCCGGCCGTCCATCCCGGTACTGCTGTGCGCATGACTTCAGGGTGGGGGCTGTCAGTTTAGGCTGTGTTCAGGTTTTGCCTTTTTAACTCATCCTTGACGCGTCGTCCTACTATCTTGTGGAGCAATGTTGCGCAATTGTTCCAGCCTTCTCTGCTATCCAACATCAACCTCACCAGATTACCGTTTGTGACAGGTTCTCGCACATTTCCGCGTGCATTTTCCCTTTCCTCTTCAAATTCCTTGCACTCAAAAATTGCGTGGTTTGGCGTATCTTCCTCGCCACAGTAGGTACAGTTGTCGCTTTCTGCTTTGCCTATCGCATGTAGGTACGTGTTGAATACTCCGTGTCCGCTTAGTGCCTGTGTCATTAGCTTGTCAACTTCACCGTGCTTCCTATTCAGCCATTTTTCAAGGTCCTGTATAAGATCCCTAGTCCATTGTCCCTTTCCTCTTTCCTTCCATTCGTTTCCCCATTCTTGCAGGGTCCTTTGCCGCTCTTCCTCCGGGGTCTTTGAGTCAACTTTTTTGTACAGCCGCGTTCTTTCCATAACCAGCCTATATCTATGGGAACCAATCCTGCTATTACCAGGACAGCTTCTGTGGATACAGTCCGATACGCACCACAAATTCTAATGGCCAGTCGCCGCTGTATCCTGCCTAGCATTGTATTATATTTGGTCATTTGTAGAGCTTGGCCCCAGACCGGCGCTCCATATAGCATAACCGACTGCGCAACGGATGCTAGAATCCTTCTTTTGCTGGTTCTGGGTCCTCCTTCCCTGGGCATCAGCTGGCTAAGCGCTGTTGTTAGTTTTTCGGCCTTAGCAGCTGTTTCCTCCGATGGTAAAAGTGATTTGTCCATGCCTCCTTCTGCCGCTCAGCATGATAGCTTCAGTTTTTTCTGGAGCTAATTGGAGTTGCTTGCTGACCATCCACCCGTTGATTCTATTTAGCGCTCTATTAGTCCTTTCCATTAGGTGTTGCTCTGTTCTGGCAGCTACTACCAGGGCCAAATCATCTGCAAACCCAACTAGGTGGGCTTCTTCATAGAGGATGTTCCACAGTGTCGGGCCGAGGATCGAGCCTTGTGGCACTCCACTTGTTGCTTTGAATGTTTTTGTCATTCCTGCCGCGTCAGTTATTAATACACTTCGCTGGTCTAAGTAGCTGCTGATGAGGTTACTAACATATCCAGGGAAATTTCTTTCCTTAAATTCCTGGAGTATTTGGTTCCACGGTGCGGAATTAAAAGCATTTCTGACATCAAAAGCGACGAGTGCACACAGTTTCCTGGTCCGCTGTGTGCCATGTTTGGCAGCTTTTGCGATGCTTTTAACCTAAACCTTTAACCTTTTAAAAAATATTGCACTTGACATTGTGCACGAGTAAATAATATACCTGGGACACACACACAGTCCAGCTAGGTAGGTCCAAATTCATAATTTCTAATACTGAATTATTACCTATTTGTATTCTATCAACGTTGAAAATCTTTCTTTTAAATCTTTTAAGATTTGTAAGTAAGTAATACGAAGTAAGTAGTACGAAGAACCAAAAATAATGTTTAGAATTTAGTACTTTATTTCTAGTTACATGATAAAAGATTTTAAGCAAGTTGTCGTTTTTGTAATTGATTATTTGATTTTATTGATATATAAATATTATTAAAATACTCACACTCATATCTCGGTTTATAAGACTGAGTTATGTTGTGGTTGTCTTGTTAAGAACCAACTTTTGATATTTTTTGGAGGACTGAATTAGAGCCATAGCAGTCAAATTCCAAACAGTTCTTTAATTTTAAGTAAGGTTTTGTTTTGATTTAGAGATATTAAACTAGCGGCACGCTATGATGGCCGGTTTGACACATTACAATAGTGATGTGGAATGTCAATTTATTCTCGAACAAAAAACAATTAAGTTTTGTTTTTGTACCTGATTAAATAGGTTTAATAAAACAAAAATGTATATGTTTATTTAATTTATTTGAACGAACTGAATATTTGAATGAAAATGAATATACATACTTTATATGCACACAAGAAACATATGAATACAAAAGATACCAAAAAAGGTGCCACAAAAGGCCATAATTAATCAGATTCGTCCATACTACTATTTTCACTGTCGTCACTGCTATCATCACCTACATTAATAATTATATGTTCGTTTTCTATAATATTATCTATTTTCACATCTCTTTCATAATCTTCCCTTATTAATTTAACAGTTCTATTCACAACCTTTTCCCAGTCTCCTTTAGTCACATGTTCACAAGCTTCTTCTAATAATTTTAGCATTTTTTTTGTGGTAAATGGGGGTTCTGTATTGTGTCTTGCAGCATATCCCTTAATTTGAGCCCACACCAACTCAATCGCATTATACTCACAATGGTAAGGCGGTAACCGTATAACTCTGTGCCCATGTTCTAATGCTATTTCGTCAATGACGTATCGGATCTTGGTTGGTTTGTTTTCTTTTAAAAGACGTACTAATTCCGCTTTTAACATATTCATGTTTGCATCTACGCCATTTTTACGAAGCCATGCGACGATATCAGCTTTCTTTTGGGATTGGGCAGGTGGCTTGTCAATTTGCATCGAGTGGTATGGGGCGTTGTCCATAATTATAATAGATGGTTCAGGGAGGCTACACAACATTGAGGTAAACCATTCAGTAAACTTTTCTCCATTCATGTGTTCATGATAGTCTCCAGTGGTTTTTGACGCAAAAGCCATGAGAGAACCTTCGACAAACCCGTTGATGGTTCCGGCGTGACAAATTATAAGTCGCGATCCTTTTCCTACAGGAACTTTGGAAGTAGATGCTGCTGTGTCATCGTTCCAAGAACGGCCTACAGTATGGTTAGCATTAAGCCATGTTTCATCCAAGAACACAACATTTTGCCAATTTTTGATTTCTTTCACTTGCCGTAAAAAAGTATACCTTGCCATCGCTATATCAAATCTTTCCATCAATATTTTGCGTTTGTTACATTTTTTGTATCGAAATCCAATGGTCTTCAAAATCTTCGTTAAAGAACTTTCCCCACCGAAGAATAATCCAGCTTCCTTCAGTGAATGCACCAACTTTTTTCTTGTTGGATACTCCTTCTGTAAATAGTAGCCGTAAACATGTCTTCGGATAGCATCGGCATCAAAGCTATCGATGCCTACGACTGGTTTTGCTCGTTTTCTCTTTTTTGGTGTGTGAAGTTTATTTTCTTCTGTGCCAGTCTCGCCATATTTTTTTTTAGTTATCCGTCTAACAGTTCGTTGTCCAATATTAAGCGCATCAGCTACGCGTTCAACCACTGACGTTATAGGTAAAATTGGCCCTCCATTTTGAGCTTCACGATCGAAATAGTTACGAAGGCGTATTACGAACTCACGTGTCTGACTATTTAGAACAGTTCTCTGCGTACGTTCGGTCATATCGACGAAATCCACAACAAAGGGCTTGAACAGAGTCCAAATTAACGAGCAAGGGTCAACAGTAATGCAGTATCAATATTTGAAATCCAAAGCCAGGTCAAAACTATATCACAATCGCATTGCACTGACAGTTTATACTTTTCGAAGCAACGTCAATTCGAAACTGCTTTGTTTTGCATTGAGCATTGACGCGAGTT
Source organism: Oeneis ivallda (assembly GCA_029955525.1). NCBI lineage: Eukaryota > Metazoa > Arthropoda > Insecta > Lepidoptera > Nymphalidae > Oeneis > Oeneis ivallda. The sequence continues at coordinate 25,392,672 of JARPMR010000009.1, forward strand.
TGCCGGAGGTAGTAGTTGTGCTAGCCAGCGATCCTATGTGACGATCGTATTAGATTCCATTTTTAAAAATTTTCAATTTAGAAAACCAAATGCCGAGTTGTGGTATATATCATATAAAAATAAAAATTTTACCTTTTGTATGAAACAGCTGATATTTTTTTGCGATTTCAGAGGTTTGTCCACATAGTGAAAATTGTTCATATTCACAAGTACATTCACCCCTTAAATGGTGCAAACTGATTTTTCTACACTTGTATACATTTTAGAAATCAATTTAATAAATAAATTTTGAGTCCTAAACCTAAAACTACATTCGATAAAATTTATGAATCTCTGCACATCACTATCGTCAATAAAGTAATACAATTATTTCCTTCAAAGTCGTTATCAATTAATACGGAACTTCATGAGCGGACAAACGTCAAACCGGCCATCATAGCGTGCCGCTAGTGTAATTACACGACAGTCTATACAGTTCGAGATTTAGGTTGCTAGGCAACCTAGCAACCTAAATCTCGAACGATGTTAGATTGCGATTGTCTAGATTGTGTTATAATTTTGCATTATTACTGATATTATAAATGCGAAAGTGTGTTTGTTTGTTGGTTTGTCCTTCAATCAAGTCGCAACAGAGCAACGGATTGATGCGATTTTTTACATGGGTATAGTAATGAATGTAGTATAGTGTGTCCTCAGACCGGGAGAGCTACTTTTTATCTCGGATAATCAAAGAGTTCCCACGGGATTTTTAAGATCTAAATCCATGCGGACGAAGTCGCGGGCATCAGCTAGTAATTATTATAAATAAAAAATAAGTGTATAAGAATGCATTTCGCGAAAGATAAAGTTACTTAGTTTTCGTAAGTTTCTATGAAAGTCCTATGTTTTTGCTGCTAGAGACAAAGATGAGTTAAAATGAAGTGTCAATCGATTCATTATTATAGTACGTAGTAGGTACTATTATATTATATTCTGTGACTTGTGTTGTGTGGTTGTGTGTGTGTTTAGTCTTCGTAACATAGGCGTTACACTAGCGGCACGCTATGATGGCCGGTTTGACACATTACAATAGTGATGTGGAATGTCAATTTATTCTCGAACAAAAAACAATTAAGTTTTGTTTTTGTACCTGATTAAATAGGTTTAATAAAACAAAAATGTATATGTTTATTTAATTTATTTGAACGAACTGAATATTTGAATGAAAATGAATATACATACTTTATATGCACACAAGAAACATATGAATACAAAAGATACCAAAAAAGGTGCCACAAAAGGCCATAATTAATCAGATTCGTCCATACTACTATTTTCACTGTCGTCACTGCTATCATCACCTACATTAATAATTATATGTTCGTTTTCTATAATATTATCTATTTTCACATCTCTTTCATAATCTTCCCTTATTAATTTAACAGTTCTATTCACAACCTTTTCCCAGTCTCCTTTAGTCACATGTTCACAAGCTTCTTCTAATAATTTTAGCATTTTTTTTGTGGTAAATGGGGGTTCTGTATTGTGTCTTGCAGCATATCCCTTAATTTGAGCCCACACCAACTCAATCGCATTATACTCACAATGGTAAGGCGGTAACCGTATAACTCTGTGCCCATGTTCTAATGCTATTTCGTCAATGACGTATCGGATCTTGGTTGGTTTGTTTTCTTTTAAAAGACGTACTAATTCCGCTTTTAACATATTCATGTTTGCATCTACGCCATTTTTACGAAGCCATGCGACGATATCAGCTTTCTTTTGGGATTGGGCAGGTGGCTTGTCAATTTGCATCGAGTGGTATGGGGCGTTGTCCATAATTATAATAGATGGTTCAGGGAGGCTACACAACATTGAGGTAAACCATTCAGTAAACTTTTCTCCATTCATGTCTTCATGATAGTCTCCAGTGGTTTTTGACGCAAAAGCCATGAGAGAACCTTCGACAAACCCGTTGATGGTTCCGGCGTGACAAATTATAAGTCGCGATCCTTTTCCTACAGGAACTTTGGAAGTAGATGCTGCTGTGTCATCGTTCCAAGAACGGCCTACAGTATGGTTAGCATTAAGCCATGTTTCATCCAAGAACACAACATTTTTCCAATTTTTGATTTCTTTCACTTGCCGTAAAAAAGTATACCTTGCCATCGCTATATCAAATCTTTCCATCAATATTTTGCGTTTGTTACATTTTTTGTATCGAAATCCAATGGTCTTCAAAATCTTCGTTAAAGAACTTTCCCCACCGAAGAATAATCCAGCTTCCTTCAGTGAATGCACCAACTTTTTTCTTGTTGGATACTCCTTCTGTAAATAGTAGCCGTAAACATGTCTTCGGATAGCATCGGCATCAAAGCTATCGATGCCTACGACTGGTTTTGCTCGTTTTCTCTTTTTTGGTGTGTGAAGTTTATTTTCTTCTGTGCCAGTCTCGCCATATTTTTTTTTAGTTATCCGTCTAACAGTTCGTTGTCCAATATTAAGCGCATCAGCTACGCGTTCAACCACTGACGTTATAGGTAAAATTGGCCCTCCATTTTGAGCTTCACGATCGAAATAGTTACGAAGGCGTATTACGAACTCACGTGTCTGACTATTTAGAACAGTTCTCTGCGTACGTTCGGTCATATCGACGAAATCCACAACAAAGGGCTTGAACAGAGTCCAAATTAACGAGCAAGGGTCAACAGTAATGCAGTATCAATATTTGAAATCCAAAGCCAGGTCAAAACTATATCACAATCGCATTGCACTGACAGTTTATACTTTTCGAAGCAACGTCAATTCGAAACTGCTTTGTTTTGCATTGAGCATTGACGCGAGTTTGCCGGAGGTAGTAGTTGTGCTAGCCAGCGATCCTATGTGACGATCGTATTAGATTCCATTTTTAAAAATTTTCAATTTAGAAAACCAAATGCCGAGTTGTGGTATATATCATATAAAAATAAAAATTTTACCTTTTGTATGAAACAGCTGATATTTTTTTGCGATTTCAGAGGTTTGTCCACATAGTGAAAATTGTTCATATTCACAAGTACATTCACCCCTTAAATGGTGCAAACTGATTTTTCTACACTTGTATACATTTTAGAAATCAATTTAATAAATAAATTTTGAGTCCTAAACCTAAAACTACATTCGATAAAATTTATGAATCTCTGCACATCACTATCGTCAATAAAGTAATACAATTATTTCCTTCAAAGTCGTTATCAATTAATACGGAACTTCATGAGCGGACAAACGTCAAACCGGCCATCATAGCGTGCCGCTAGTGTAGACTCAAAGTAAGAGATTGGCAGTTAAAAACGTGATTATTATAACATCTTTTGTTTTTTTAATTATTCGAATATTATTCGAATAATTCGAATAATACCCGAAAAAAAGTCGAATATTCGAATACCAAAATCTTCGAATATTTGCAAGCCCTATGGTTAATACAATATATCAACCGTATTTGGACCACGATGATAGTGATTAATTGCTATGACACCCTGATCCCTGGCTTCGGTCTGAATCATTTACACACTGAACTGTAACATAATCTTACTAGCATGATACTTCTTCTGTTACATAATTCTGTCTTATACGCCTTGTAACAAAATTTTAGTCTCTAAGTCTCAACTTTACTTCTAAATTACCTGCTTCGTTTCGTTTGGGGTCGGGGTTACATGAATTTATTCAAAATCGAAGATTTAGAAGGCATCAACATGCTTATTTGCCTCAATAAGTTCTTTAACTTTAATCTTCTTCTTTGTTGATTGTTTTAGATTTTATTGATTTATCTGTTTAACAAATAAAATTATTTATGAATCTGTGGTCTATTGTATATGTGTTTGACAGCTATCGTAACTTAAAACTATTAACCTTTTCCATTTTTGATCTTTACTACCTGGCCCTCCGTTGCACTAAATTTTCCTTTAAAGTTTTATAATTTGTCGTAGGTATATTTGTTTACCAATAGGTGAACGTAGTTCGTAATCGCGCGATGCGAAAGGTGGCTAGACGGAAAAAATTAAGACTAAATTGAACCGACACTTTTTTGAATGTGAATTTGGCATTGTGTTCAATATTTTCACACTACAATATTAGATCTTCGTAGCCTTGTGGTTACTACAGTCGCATAAAGGTCGATGGTTCGAATCCCAGCTCGACAGACTGAATTTTCTATTTTCTATTTTATTTATAAAAAAAATTTACATGTGGAATTTTACCCTAATTTTTTTATTTTTATTATTAATTTATTATTAAAAGGAACTTCGTTCCAACCCAGTGTTCCACGACACACGCATTTTTTTTTTTTCAATTTATGATCATCAATATTTGATGCAATGGCAGCCTTTGTAATTACGCATGTAATATTCTATTATTTAGTAATGATCGCTCGAGTAGGCGTACGCAGACCTTCATGGGCCATATTTCATCGTAGTTCGTTTCGCAAGCAATTTCCTTCTGCATCGCGATTATCTTCGTCGATCGAAGTTTCCGACTCACTAAGTCTGAACGTTGAAAAGTTAAAATTTATTTATAGACTTAATTAATCATATAATATGAAATAAAAAACATAAAAGTTTCACAATTATTATTAATCGTCTCCCGTAAGCATATTGTTAGTTAACATCCACCGCTCATAGTAATAGCATCAATTATAAAACGCGACTATTCCGCCTTCGACGCAATATTTACCTAAACTAGCGGCACGCTATGATGGCCGGTTTGACACATTACAATAGTGATGTGGAATGTCAATTTATTCTCGAACAAAAAACAATTAAGTTTTGTTTTTGTACCTGATTAAATAGGTTTAATAAAACAAAAATGTATATGTTTATTTAATTTATTTGAACGAACTGAATATTTGAATGATAAATAGTTACGAAGGCGTATTACGAACTCACGTGTCTGACTATTTAGAACAGTTCTCTGCGTACGTTCGGTCATATCGACGAAATCCACAACAAAGGGCTTGAACAGAGTCCAAATTAACGAGCAAGGGTCAACAGTAATGCAGTATCAATATTTGAAATCCAAAGCCAGGTCAAAACTATATCACAATCGCATTGCACTGACAGTTTATACTTTTCGAAGCAACGTCAATTCGAAACTGCTTTGTTTTGCATTGAGCATTGACGCGAGTTTGCCGGAGGTAGTAGTTGTGCTAGCCAGCGATCCTATGTGACGATCGTATTAGATTCCATTTTTAAAAATTTTCAATTTAGAAAACCAAATGCCGAGTTGTGGTATATATCATATAAAAATAAAAATTTTACCTTTTGTATGAAACAGCTGATATTTTTTTGCGATTTCAGAGGTTTGTCCACATAGTGAAAATTGTTCATATTCACAAGTACATTCACCCCTTAAATGGTGCAAACTGATTTTTCTACACTTGTATACATTTTAGAAATCAATTTAATAAATAAATTTTGAGTCCTAAACCTAAAACTACATTCGATAAAATTTATGAATCTCTGCACATCACTATCGTCAATAAAGTAATACAATTATTTCCTTCAAAGTCGTTATCAATTAATACGGAACTTCATGAGCGGACAAACGTCAAACCGGCCATCATAGCGTGCCGCTAGTGTAATTACATGAAAACTAGTAAAGTCGATTGCCCTTATCTACTATTTTATGTAAATTCTATAGAGTTATACTTTTAAATTAATTGTTAAATTCATTGTTTCAATAAAACGGGCCTTTCATAGATTAAAAAAAGAAGAATCAATTGTGACTGCCACATCTATTGTCATTTATTAGGTTCTTAGTTCTACTCTATTTTCGTCCTATGGAGCTTGTAAGGAGCGGTTGCATGACCTTTCTCTTCAATCATCTTACCGTGAACACTGAAAGTCTTCCTTTCCCCTTACTTTTCCCTCACTTTTCCCTCATTATTATTTCCGCTTATCCTAAATCAATATCTATTCTCATTTGTGTTCCTTTTTTCATCCCATTGTATTCCTTTTTTCATCCCATTGTATTCCTTTTTTCATCCCATTGTATTTCTGTGTGCCCGCAATGGCCCAGATACTATGTGAATGCTCTTAGATATTCTTTCGGCTCCATCATCATCACCCATCAACGGCTCACTACTGAGCGCAGGTCTCCTCTCAGAGAAGGGTTATAGACCATAGTCCACCACGCTGGCCCAATGCGAATTGACGGACTTCACACATCTTCGAGAACATTAAGAAGAACTCTCAGGTGTGCAGGTTGCCTCACGATGTTTTCCTTCACCGTTGAAGCAAGTGATATTTAATTGCTTAAACGCACATGACTCCGAAAAGTCAGCGGTGCGTATCCGGGATCGAACCTGCGACCCCCGAATAGGAGACCACAGTCCTAACCACTAGGCTATCACTGCTTCTTTCGGCTCCATACCTTCGAATTTCTTCCAAGATTTGCAGGTTTTCTTAGAATGTGGTGTGGTGTGTGTTGTTCACATTCTCAACTAACTTGAGGGTTTCACCAACCTTACTTAAATCATCCCCTAAGTAGGAGTCCCTTTACGTAGGTGGCCCCTAAATACAATCCCTTACCCAATATCATTTTCATCTTTAAGTGTTAGCCTAAAGGTTCGTGATAACGAAATTGACAGAATGCTTCACCTAACAACTTAGGTAGCCCTTAAAAGTAAGGGAAACTCAAAATCTATTTCATAATGCTCCCTGCGGAAAAGATGGCTCTAGATATAGACCTGTCAAACGAGTTTAGAGATTGTTGCCACATTGTATTTTGATAATAAACTACATATACAAACAAATTTCGTTTAACTGACATTTAATGAGTAAAATCTACGTATCTCATTCTGAAACATAATTCTGCTCAGTCTAGTCTAGTTTATACCTCATCTAGTCATCTCATTAAGATGCTGTGATGCAAAACTTTCTTTTCTTATGCTAATTGCAAATCACTGTACGCGCAGTTTATTACGATTTTAATGTTCGTGCTTATTTAACTAGACGATCATATGATGTGAAAATATTTCGTACTAACTGATGCCCGTAACTTCGTCCGCGTGGATTTTTTTAGTCTTGTTAAATCTCTTGGAAAATTATTAAATCCTACTAATATTATAAATGCGAAAGTTTGTGAGGATGTAGGTATGGATGTTTGGATGGATGTTTGTTACTCTATAACTCCACAACGAATAAACCGATTTGGCGGAATGGAGATAGCTCATACCCAGGATTAACACTCAGGCTACTTTTTATCCAGAAAAATTACAGAGTTCCCGCGGAAATTAAAAAACCCTAATTCATGCGGACGAAGTCGCGGGTATCGACTTCGTCCGCGTGTATTTAGTTTTACAAAATCCCACGGGAACTCTGATTTTCGGGGATAAACAGTAAGTAGCCTATGTCACTCTGCCGGCCCTCAAGTATACCCATGCAAAAAATCATAGCGATCTGTTGCTCCGGTGCGGCGTGATTGAAGGACAAACCAGCAAACAAACACGCTTTCACATTTACTAATAAGGATTTCCTTGTCATAATTTACCGAAATCAACTTAGTGGTTACTTAAGACATGTAAAGTTAAATAAGTTACTTTGTTTGTACGCTTACTAAAAACGTAACTGATTCTAGTCAAGACTTAATAAGCAGCGAGCGTTCGTGATGTATGCAAATGCGTAGATACTGGTTCCATCGAACAGAGTTGTTATGCACTTTCTTACGCCATTCTGATTAGACGCTCTGGTTAATGATAGACTATTGGCCTTTGCTAATTCACGTGTGACTTGTCTGTTACGCTCATACATACATATACATGATGATTTGAAAACAGCTAACGTAATTAATGATTGTCATGCTCTTACACGATCAATTTGATTAGCAAAACATCGTGGAATAATCCACTGGCATATCTACGAATACTGCCCATAATCCAATACGAATACCCATTGCGTTCGGGACACAAGTAAGGTTTCTTAAAAATATGTAGATAAAATGTGTATGTTCTAAGGATAAAAGTATCCAATGTCGCTCTCTAGGTTAATTGATTGCAGGATGCATGCATGCATGCATGCAGGACTGCATGATTAAAGGACAACCAACAAACAATTGCTCTTTCGCATTTAGTGGTATGATTGGCATTGGCATGACATTGGTATGATTTTTCTTATCCATTACCCGTCAAACACTACCGGGGTCTGCAGTGCATCTTCAAGATAAAGCTCTCCAGATCCTGGTCGTGCTTTTCAGAAAGACCTAAAATAACCTAGGTACTGATGTAAAAGTAACTACACACATCAAAAGTGTCTAGGGATCAACATATATTTTTGCAATAACTTTTCTCCTGATTGATATTAATTAAAATTTTCTTTAAGGATTCATCAAATAAAGTGTTTTCGTTTTTCACAGTAACGATAAACCAAGTCACCTTTGCATTAATAAAGAAATTTGCCATTTTCCTAATAAAGGGATTTTTGACATTTGAACCACTAACATTAAAGTTCGAAAAAAAGACTGAAATAACAGTTTTCTTTAAAATTTTATTGGGTAACTTAAACAATTAATAATCCGTGTTTCTACCGCGAACACTAACAACACAAGAACATCGGTTTGGCATACTCAAAATGAGTTCATCCAAATCACGCTGTGGAATTGCCGCCCATGTTCGTTGCAACAACAAAAAAAGGTCTTCTTGCCACTGGATACCCTCCATATTCGGCAGAGCTCTTCTCTGTAGCATATCCCATGCATGCTCAATCGGGTTCAAGTCTGGCGACTGAGCAGGCCAGGGCAGGACATTGATGTTAGCTGCGGCGAGAGTCTGTCTTACAACTCTTGCGGTGTGCGGTCGTGCATTATCATGCATTAACTGAAATAAGGGACCGATTTGCACTTGTAGAGGAACGATGACGTCTGATACAATCGTCTCAGCATAAATTTGAGCGTTGAGGTTGCCTCTGATCCAAATCAACTCAGTTCTTCCGCCGATCCAAATACCCGCCCATACCATGATGGTTCCACCACTATAAGGATGGACTTCCTGGCAGGATTTTAATCGCTGTTGGCGTCCAGGGGTTCTCCAGTGTCGTATACGTCTTGTATCCGGTCTCATACCAAAACGAGACTCATCAGAAAAGCACACGAAACGCCATTGTTCTTCTGCCCAATTTCTGTGTTCAAGAGCCCATTGATATCGAATCCTACGATTGTGCATTGCTATAGGTGGTACCCGTAGCGGTCTTCGGGAATGAAGGTTCACTTCATGCAAGCGGTTTCTGACTGTTTGGTCGCTAATTAAGTTCCCTGAAGAGTGATGAAGCCTCACGGCTAACATCATGGCGGTTATTGTTGGAGCTCTTCGAGTTAAGATTTGAATGTATCGGTCTTGTCTCCGTGTGGTGCAGCGATACCGTCCTCCATGGCGCTCAGCCACGGTACCAGTGCTTCGGTAACGTGTCCAAAGTCGACTGATAACACTCTGACTTGTATTCAGAGCTAAAGCCACAGTACGTTGCCGGGAACCAGCTTCTATCATTCCCACGGCTCTGAGCATTTCTTCCCTGCTTAAATGACGTCGCCGCTCCATAATAACGTTGGTTTTAATCAGTAGTAGGGAAACAGTAGCACTAATAATGTCTTCAATGCGTTGTATGTTTTTATAGGGAAAATATTGACAGCTGATTTTCATCCTTTACTCGAATTTGATTGACAGTTCCTGATTCAAATTATGAAATGCACCAAAAAGGATCCATATAAATTTATAAAATCATAAATTTATTACAAAGCCACATCTCAATCTCAAGAAATCCGCATAAAAATGCTTGATCCCTAGACACTTTTGATGTGTGTATTTGAACACTAATTTATTTATTTAGTGCTGATATAACCAACGTCGAGTGACGTTTTACCGACATCGTTGGTCCAACATCATTGGAATTAAAAAAATCGAAAATTATTTTTAGTTTTATTAAAAAAGGGGGTAAATCGGGGGTTTGAAATTTTAGAAAGGCCTTTACCTGTACATTCTAAAACAGATTTTTATTTATTTTTATCTATAATAGTTTTTGATTAATTGCAAAATGATGTGGCAAAATGTCTAAAATAATACCCCCCCCCCCCCCATCTCCGAAGTTTACCAATGGAAAAATCAGAAATAATTATGGTCAATAGAGGTTTATGTATATTTTCCAGGAGAAATAAAACCAACGCTCTAACTAGCATAGTTTTTAGGGTTCCGTACCCAAAGGGTACCAACGGGACCCTATTACTAAGCCTACGCTGTCCGTCCGTCCGTCCGTCCGTCTGTCAGCGGGCTGTACCTCGTAAACCGTAATAGATAGACAGATGAAATTTTCACATATTATGTATATTATTATTTGTTTAAATTAAATTAATTTAAAAAAATTAAAATATTACCATGGGTACCTGGAAATATTTTTATTTAATTTTTTTTAACGGAACCCTAAAAGAGCGAGGCCCGACTCGCACTTGGCCGATTTTTTTTATATTAACAATAAACCTCTACAAACAAAGTTAACGATAAATAAGCAAATTAATATAATTTTATCGTTTTACTTTTGCAGTACGGAACCCACGGTGCGCGAGTCCAACTCGCACTTGGCCGGTTCTTTATTTATTGGCATTCATTATTTGGCAGAATTTTCTGACAGCCAGATGGATTGAGAAACTATAGCTGATGCCCGCGACTTCGTCCCCGCTAATTTAGTTTTTCTTTTCCATTTCAACCCGTTAGTGATACAATTTCAAAATGCCATTCCTTGTGTACTTTAATGCACTCAAGGAATATTTTGGCTCTCTCAGTTACTCAGTTATTTTTTGTTGCTACATACTTGCGCATTTAACCCTGTATCTAATTCTCTATGTCGCCGTCGTGTCAACTTTAGACGTCCACTGCTGGACGTACGGACCCCCACAGAACTACTTAATAATTATATTAAAATTCAATCGTTACCTTTTGTAGGCCACATCGCTTTCCTGTCCTTAGTATTATGTATGACACGTTACATGACCTAACCTATCAAGTTGTACAGTAACCTAATATTTGTACTTCCCACGTGCTAAGTACTTCGTCTCGCACTAATGGGTTTACATATAAGGATACAACTAAGTTGTTAACTATGTATTAAGAGAAGTCATAGTTCATAGGCAAACCCATGTACCTGCCTATGCATAGATATTTTCCTTGATCCTCTTCGTTCTACACTCCTACATCGTTCCCAATATTAAACTACGCACTGTGATTATTTCAAAACAATGAATCTTCAGCAACGGCTTACTGCTGAGCGCAGATCTCTTCTCAGAGAAGGGTTATAGGTCATACGTCCACCACGCTAACCCAATGCGAATTAGCAAACTTCGCACACCTTTGTGATCGTTATGGAGAACTCTCGGGCGTGCAGGTTTCCTGACGATGTTTTCCTTCACCGTTGAAGCATTTCTTAAACGCATGTAACTCCGAATAGTCAGAGGTGCGTGCCCGGGATCGAACCTGCGACCCCCGAATAGGAGACCACAGCCCTAACCACTAGGTCATCACTGCTTAAAAAAGCAAAAATCCTATGTAATATCAAAAATCTATTATTAAGTAATTATTATTATTATTATTATTATTATAGCCCATTTATCCTTAATAACTATTTCAATAACATTAAATTTAGATTTATTCTTTTTTATTTTTCTTATTAAGGACCTCTGTATGAGTGTAGGCCTCCTCCATTTTTTTCCACAACTCTCTATCTAGAGCTTTATTCATCCAGTTTTTTCCTGCAATTTTTGTAATTTCATCTACCCAGCGTTCCAGTGGCTTTCCTCTATTTCTTTTGCCAATTTGCCAATTATTAAGTAATATTTAGTAGATAACTAGCGGACCCGGCGAACTTCGTACCGCCAACTTATCTATATTATAAATAAAACAAATAAACTATCCTAATCCAAAAAAACTATCCTATCTTTTAAGTTGGACCAAATGACAGATAGTTACGAAGTTTGGTCAAAATCGGTTCAGTAATTTAGGAGTCCATCGCGGACAAACAACGTGACACGTAATTTATTGACCGAGCGAAGCGAGGTCTCTGAGTCTACTAGGTGAATTTGCTCTTGTCCGTCCGTCCGTCCGTCTGTCAGAGCCTTATAACTTTTGAATTACTGAACGTAATTACTTCAAATTTAGATATAATATATAAACTGATGGCCTTCAGCCGAATATTGCATAAAAAAATATAAAAACCTTTATTTCAGAAGGCTCTCATAGAAGTGAATGCGAAGTAAAAAAATTTTATCACGTTATATAAAATTGTAACATATCATGTTAAAGATAATTTCGAACCGAGTATGTACAAAAATATTTTTTTCTAAATTTTTCCCTTAAAATTGACGAAATGGGGAGCTTTCAAAGTGGAGATTTAATACGCTCTCTTGAAGACGCTCTCTAGGAGAATTCACTATGTATTTTCAAGCTGATTTTAGTTTTTTGTTTCACTTGTATCCTGTACTTGAACAACAAATACTAAAATTATATGAATATTATAAAGAAACGAGATTATTTAATTTTTAATGGGCATCAGTAATTCATATAGCATCAACATAGCTTCACAATAATGCTAATAGATGGCGCAGTCATTAACTATTCCATAGAACTAGGGAGTTACGACTATCCCAAAAACAGTTTTGCGTCGAACATTATTATTTAGTTACATAAAATAATAACTTATTATTCAATTAAAATTATTGTTTAGTTAAATATCAAACTTCAATAAACTATTAATTACCTACTGCATTTTGTATATTTTCTATTCGCGTCGATAGATAACGATTTGTACAGATGCCCGTAACCCGTTTTCACTCGTTAGTACTTATTAATTCAATGTTTTCATTAACGTTGCCTAACCTTACGGGCTATGATAAGTTAGGTGATGATTTCTGTCAACTTCTTTATCACGATCCAGTACGGGACACCTAAAAGGACATTGGGACGGATGTTAGGACTTAGGATTGTATTTAGGAGCTACCTACGTAAAGAGACTCCTACTTAGGGGATGATATAGGTATGTTTGGTGAAAACGGGCATAATAATAATGTCAGGTTTGGTCGTCATGTATCGATTGAATGAATAATCATGGGATACCGTTACCGCGAGGTCTTAGTTCGGGGCGAACCACTAGTATATATTTAGATTAAAAACTAAGTACATCGTCTAGTGAGCACCACGTGAAACTGCAATTACGAATTACGATCCCCCTGTAAACTGCACGCACGTTGTTGGTCGTTGCGTACGCCAGCCGCCCGTCAGTCCGTCGCGACTCGCGTGCACTGCGCGCGCATCGATCGCGTAACTGAAATAAACCCGTACAAAAAGAAATATCGAATGCGATTTCCAAACTGTACCGAGTGAATGTGACATTTTTTTTTTTATTACCATAGAGTGATTGATGACCCAGTATTTGATGTTTTTTTTATTTTTTGAGGGTTAACAAAACTGTGCCTTATCGGAATGCGTAGAGATCGTCACGCATGAGCGGTCCAGAAGACCATGCAGCGGTAACCCGCCAGTGGATGTTTGTCGGGGTACTTCTGATTGTTTCAGGCGCCACTGCCTTTTGTGTTTCCAGTGCCAGTTGCGTTGATTTGCTATCCCGTTATGATTGCTGTAATTTTGCCTACCACTTACGCATTTTATACTTACTTCGGTATTAGACGGTTTAAGCGATTAATTTATTCCACGGGAAATCCTTGATTATCCGTGATAAAAAGTATCCTTTTTCCCTCAATATGCAAGCTATCTCCTTGCCGAACTTTTCAAAACTTGTCAAAATCGGTGGAGCGGTTTAGCCGTCACAAAGTAACAGACAGATAGATTTAATTTTGAATTTCGCTCTTTTGCTGCGGCACTGTTACCTATATCACAAAAATCTCGATTTTTTTCAAAAATGACGTGACTAAGGATTTGTAAATTTTCAAGTTTTTGTTTTAAAGGTAAGTCTTCTTGCTTTTCAACTAATGTAGTTTTCATAGACCATGAAATGGCGATTTTTTTTCTACACTAAACATTGTCGAGAATCCAGATAAAATATTGTTGTAGCAAATGAGCGATAGATAAATAGCCGCTGCATTCAGGCGGCGCAAGACTGAGGCCTGTGAAAGTCCATGCAAAAGACCTTTGTCCAGCAGTGGATGTCTATCTGTTGACAAAGACGAAGAAGAAGAAATGAACACTATCTGTCTAAAAATATAACAATTTAATTATATCAATTCAATCTTTCACTGCTTATTTTGCAATGGCCGTTGTACAGCATTCATTTTTAAGCACGAATATTTTCACTATCGAATAGTTAGCGTAAAGTTAACGCCGAGAAGATATTTTGTATGAAAACGACTGCACCGCCCGCACAGTGCAACGCCTGTTTTCATACAAAATATCTTGTCGGCGTTAACTTTACGTTAACTATTCGATAGTGAAAATATTCGTGCTTAGGCTACTGATACTAGAAAATAATCGCCTAATCCGATCAGGCATTGAGGCGTGAAAAGAAACTTAAAATGAGTACCTATTAGAATATAAATTTAGCCCTACCAGTGATATTCACCGTTCGTACTTATAAGTTAAGGGTCTCTGTTTGGTCATACTTTTGAGATACGGGAGTTATTTTAATATCACTATTATGAAACGATACAGGAGTCTAAGGACGATAACGCATTTTCCAAAAACAATTACAGTCAAAATATGCGAGTGATGAATTTCACATGGGTGAAGTTTAGGGTAGGGTTTTTGACTGGTTGGACTTTTTGCCGTGGCTGGTTACCACTCTATCGTCAAGGAGGTGCCGCTAAGCGATTCAGCGTTCTGGTACGATGGCGTATATAAACCGATTAGGTGTATGCTTTTAATTTACAATGCCATATCCTTGCCGCTATCCTCTGCATCGTCAGTTATCATCAGGTGAGATTGAAAACAAGGGCTACCTTATCATTGAAAACAAATAGAAAAGCAGACTGCTTTAAAGAATATCAATGAAAATATCAATTATCAAATTTATGAGAAAAAAAAATCGGCCAAGTGCGAGTCGGGCCTCGCTCTTTTAGGGTTCCGTTAAAAAAATTTAATAAAAATATTTCCATGTACCCATGGAAATATTTTAATTTAATTTTTTTAATTTAATTTAATTTTTATTATTTGTTGTTATAGCGGCAATAGAAATACATAATATGTGAAAATTTCATCTGTCTATCTATTACGGTTTACGAGATACAGCCCGCTGACAGACGGACGGACGGACGGACGGACAGCGTAGGCTTAGTAATAGGGTTCCGTTGGTACCCTTTGGGTACGGAACCCTAAAAATGAAAAATATATTTTCGTAATCACCTTTTCATACCCTTTAATTTTGAGACCCCACTCGATAGGATTTCAAAAATAAAAATTTTTAAAAATATTATGGCGTCCAAAATCCGCCATATTGAATTTTTCAAATTTTTATGTTCTCGTCGACACTCGCGCTGGCATGGCAAATCTAACGACGTGCCACTTATCAAAATCGGCCCACGAGTTTGGTTTCTAGAACGCCACAAAGGAACAAACATACATACATACATAGACTGATAAACTCATTACCGCTTCTTTGCGTTGCGCAGTCGCGTGAAAAAAGAAATAATAGGGTTGTTTGTTAGTATGTACCAAGAAAGTGCATTTTGATGTTGAATTTTAAATATACTTTTGACAAGAAAAGACAGTCGGCTAAATGAAGACTTTGTTCTTTAATACCGGATGTTTACTAGAGGGTGAAAAGTTTAAACAATTCTTCACATTATTATACAAGAGCTAAAGTCTCGAATCCCTTGAAGTGCGCACAATTCCGTGGTTCTAATTCGGTTTCAGGGTAAGTACTCTAGTTAAAGAGATTCACTTAAATGTTAGAGAAGCTCTACTAGATACATTTTCACATCGTAAACCTGATGCTACAGAGAGTAACGAGAATTCTAGAATTGATAAAAATGACTAAAACACTCGTTTCACTAAGGTTTCAACTTTCATGTAATTAATCAGCAATACTGACTCGGTGATTTTGTTAGGTGATAGCGTGCCAATCATCGCGATATTTGCGTCTGGGTGACAGGCGTCTTTAAAATTAATGATTTAGAATGGAATAGAAATAATTTGAATCGTTGATGAGTCTACCACTGGTTCGGAATGTCCTTCCTGCCGAGAAAAACCAGCAAGAAACTCTACTTAACACGTGATGTTGCATGCATCCTTAATTCTTAATTTCTTGACTTAATTTTTTAGCCCTATAATATGTCTACTCTCACTATTGCTCTCAAATATTTCATTTGACTTTCACTGATGATTCTCTTGAGATGATTATATAGAGATGAGACCTTAGTATAGGGTGGTTATGGTTAAGTTTCGTAAGTCAGTATTCGGACCTCCTTGTTAAAGTTTAGGCTCTTTGGTAATTTAAGGCATCCTGATTTGTTTAACGCATTTTGCTTTATTATTTAGCCTAGTGGTTAGGACTGTGGTCTCCTATTCGGGGGGTCGCAGGTTCGATCCCGGGGACCTCTGACTTTTCGGAGTGTGTTTAAGCAATTAAATATCACTTGCTTCAACGGTGAAGGAAAACATCGTGAGGAAACCTGCACATCTGAGAGTTCTTCATAATGTTCTCGAAGGTGTGTGAAGTCCACCAATTCGCATTGGGCCAGCGTGGTGGAGTATGGCGTGTAACTCTTCTCTGAGAGGAGACCTGTGCTCAGTAGTGAGCCTTCGATGGGTTGCTAATGATGATGATGATGAGGATTTTGCTTTTTGGTTGTATTTAACCTTAACCTTACTAACCTCTCTTTACCTCTACCATCTTTACCAGTTAGAGGGTTGTTCTGTGTGTAGGTATTTGTGTATGAGTCTATCTGTGTCTCTTTCTGTTCCCTCGTAGCAGCTTCCCCAATGGCCCGTTTGATGCGGTTTTTTCTGTTTGAAAGCTAATGTAATCGAGGTGGATTTTAGCTATAATTTATAAAAATCTGTTCAGGCGTTTGCAGATCATCAGCTCATTTCCTAATTGATTAAAGGGTCTTACAAGCTTTTGCTGGTGCGATTGATTTGAAATTTGAAGTTCGCTTTATTTCCAAGGCATGGTAACCTTGAGCTCATGCTGCAGGATCAAGTAGTCTGCCGGATACCCAACTCCTCAGCAACTTACAGCAGATATAGTGTATTTGGGCTCATAAGAATTGTCTCAATGAGTAGGTATTAAATAGATGATGATCGAGGATAGACGAGGAGGATCTGATGATGGAGCAAAAAACTGGGTAACAGGATGTCAGGTAGGTATATCGTACATATTCCGGCCATAGATTCACATATCGGGGGGGTTTTAAACTTTCAATTTATACTAGGTGACGTAGACTTTGTCCTCTCTATCATAATACGTAACGTTTAAGTTTCCCTTATTTGGACGGATTGCCGGTTTTTCAATAGAATCTTTGTAGTTTGTTCAGTTGTTTGGAGTTACGGGACTAATGATCTTGATGCGGGTGGCATTGGCATCTGAGGGGAATTAATGTCGTGTTGATGTTTTAACTATTCTGAGTTATTTGGGAAATGATTTGTTTTTAAACATTTATTACTGTGAACACTGCATTCCTTAGTCTTCCTTCTCCTTTGATTTTATTCGAGCCGTTTCATAAATCTACCGAATTGTACCTACATATTGAAACTATCTTCATCGAAATAATAGACATACAGCTCTATAGTACACCTTAATTTCGTTTAATACGGTTGGGATCCTTTATCAAAATTAGCTCAGGGCCTATCCTATTAACACACTGTATTGTCTCAAATTTGTTTTAAGATGTCATATTCATTATATGTAACCTAAGTAATTAAGTAGGCTTAAAGTTGACATTGTAAACTTCAAAACGATTTTGAAATAATTCTGCTGGTCCCAGCTGGTCTTGGTATAAATTATCCTGGTAGGAAATGTCTAAGGACTCATCTGTCCTAAGTCTGAGCAGAATAAGAGTGCGACCTGTAGATTTAAGGCTTACTGTAATGTTCGTAAACGACTTATGTGTCTAAAAACTTATGTGTCTAAAATTTAGACACATAAGTCGTTTAGATTTAGACTCTAAATCATCTATCTTGAGTCTGAGCAGAATAAAAGTGCGACCTATAGATTTAAGGCTTACTTTTAATGTTCGTGAAAGACTTATATTTGCGTTACAATTTACAATGCCGTTAGAAGCCTATTAGATGGAGGAAGGGTTAAAAGCCTCTTAGCTTTACAGTCTACCTTTACTTGCCAGATCAGGTTTCACACTCCGACCTCGTTCTAAGGCTGAGGTTTATAGAGCGTACTCTGACTCAAGTCGGACTTGAGAGTTGAGACAGAGTTAAAACGGGACACAAACAATAAACATGTCATAGCTTTGTGTTGCATTAACTCTGTCTTGAGTCTAAATATGATGTCCTCCCGACCGAATCCGATCACGACGGCCAACCTCCTTAGAGTTCAGCCATCTGCGCGGGAGATATTATAGTGCACAAGTGTGTGCGCAAACACAGGTGCACTCTCTATTCCCTCACTCTCATAGTCCGATGGGACGGTAATCCGACACGACCGGAGAGAGATCAGGCGCAGGACCGACGGCTTTACGTGCTCTCCAAGGCACGGGGGTGATTAACCACCAACTTCCTAACTCCGGGCCAGTACTGAGAATTTCTTTGGCAGAAAAACCCAATACTTTTTTAACGGCCCGACCCGGGAATCGAACCCGGGACCTCGTCATCCGCAGTCCAACAAGCTGACCACTAGACCAACGAGGCAGTTAGTCTAAATATAGAGTGCCATCTATAGATCTATAGAGAGAAAAAAAACCATCTTCAGTATCAGTACGTTAGTACTATTGTATGGTATCAGGTGTATCTAATCGTAGTCAAGGGCAAACCTATTGATGTAAAACAAAGTAGATTAACCATAGTTCATAGTTACCTACTCAATAGACATGTGGTTAGGTTTACACACAGTATCTAATGAAATTCAGTGTCTCCTGCCGAAGGCAGTAAATTTAATAACTGGGTTTATGGTGGTAGTAAACTTGGTCCACTATTTCGGAACATTATGTCGTCTTTATGGGCATACTTGGGCGGCCTGAATACAAAGCTTACGTAGAGTTTTGAAAGTAAAACTAGAAAAGTATGAATAAAATGTTTTAAATGTAGCTACTACCGTTTATTCTAATTTAGATGAATTTAACTGTAACTTTAACTTTTAATTGGATAATTTATCATTCTGAATTGTCTCTGGTCTAGTGGGAGGCTTTAGGCGTTGCTACCGTCCTACCTCCCTTGCTACCTCCCTACCGTCAAAACCGTCCCGCCAAGCGATTTAGGTAGCGTTCCGGTACGATGATGAGTAGAAACCGATCCATTGTATTGCACCATACCGGTCATGGTATTGTACCGCCATACCCCTTCCAAGTTAGCCCACTACCATCCATTATCATCAGGTGACATCGAAGTTAAGGGTTAACTTATCATAAAAAAGAAAGACTCCTCGTCTTCATTTAAAAAAAAAGTCTGTGTGTCAGCTCCGACGCACGACTGGAGTTTACTTTATACTTCAATAGTATCTAATTGTGCTAGGTATTTAATATCAAATACGGCCATCTATTGTAAATAGCTCGAACTAGCAGTGCTGTTATCGCAGGGTTTTAGTGTTGCGTTGCTATTCGAAATAGTTTACACATAAGCCGAAAGATGGCGCTGATCTACATGTGAGTAGATAACCAACCTTATTTACTCAACGTTAGGGTAGAAATTTGCATCGTTGTGAAAAACGTAACGCGGGCATTCGACAACTCAAGCGTAAACCAACCTTATTTACTGAACGTTAGGGTAGAAATTTGCATCGTTGTGAAAAACGTAACAAGGTCATTCATAAGTTGATTTTACCCCTCGAATTTTTCTCATACCGGGCGCCTAAAATCGATTCTTAAGGAGTAAACTCCAAAAAAACCAACCGCGAAACCAATGGCATTCCGTGCAGTGGTAATAAACTTTTCTATTCTATTCTTTTTCCATTGTACATATCTCTCAAACCTTCCGTAAAACGTTCACCGATCTGTAAAACTGCACACCAATCAATCACTGATACAGTTCTCTGTGTCAGTGTAACAACATGACAGGTGGTTAAACAACTGTAGGGTTAGTACAAGATTGGATAGTTAACTATGAATAGTAAACTATGACATTATCATCAAAGTAAAATAAACCATAACAGTATTGAGTTAGAGCTCAATTTCGTGTATGTATTCTACGATTACGTAATGCAAACGCTCCAAATTAAAATCGTCTGTATTGAATTTGTGACTTTAAGAACGCGTATAACACCAAAAAAAATCAGATTTCGCGATGAAATAAAACATAGCCGCAACCTCATGTAAGGCGCGACAAAAGAAAGCGTTTTGCGCGGAATAGGAGTGTAGTAAGCGCCAAATACTTTGTAACTCGTAAAATATTCATTTTCTTTTCAATTCACTAGGCTACTCTCTTGATAATATCAATCGGAATTTAATGTAAAAATTTTGGCTCTGTAATATGCAACACATTGAAAATAAATGAATATTGGTTAAAAATTAGACCTAACTTCGCGATTTTTTATTATCGAACAAATTTCATCATTTTATGTTTTTGCCCAAACACGTCCCTTCGCAGTATGATGTAATTTTTGCCGGTTTTTTTTGTCGGATACTTGAAACTTGATCTACTACTGTAAAAATCAAATCTGTTTACTGTGAAGGAACGTACACCCACTCTTAAAATGATACTATTATGGTTCATTTTACTTTGATGCTAATGTCATAGTTAACTATTACGATCAAACGAAGTAAAACTCGGCATAACCACACTGGGCGGCAGTGGTGGCGCGAGTGAGTAGTGAACTAGTGACTCACGCGCAGGAATAGCGGCGCTTGACACTAAACAAACCGTTTCATTACTTAGCTTTGGGATTGGGACATGCTTATGTACAAGTGTAAATTAAAAATTTTATTTTTAAATGAAAGCTTTTAGTAGCTACATCATTAGACTCTGGATATCATCTAGGATCAGAGTACTTGTTATGACGAATCAAACGAGCCCAAACTCGATGGGGTTACGTCGTTTTATTACAGAGTTCCGATAGCCATCTTCCGTCTCCATCATCAGATCAGCTCCATGTCACAATAATATTGCACTGTCATCCGATTTACACATACATGCAAAATTTCAGCTCGATCAGAAACCGGGAAGTGGGTCTAATTCATCTTGCAAGATTTGACCCAAACAAACATTGCAAGTTAAATAAAAGCTTGTAAAAAGTAAACAAGTTTTCTACGATTTGCTGATTATGATCATTCAAGTTGCAGTTAAAAAAGGTTAATTGGAAGAGATGTGCCTTTAACGAAAAAACTAAACTTAACTTTAACTAAATAAAATTAAACCGATCAAGGGCAAATCGTACACCGAAGGAAAAGTATTTGAACAAATAAAAGAATTTGGTTAAACTATTCGACCGTTTCAAAATCCAGCCCTATTTGTTTGAAACCTAATAACAAGAAAGTTGTATTAAGTTTGCGAAAAAGGACTAATTAATTTTAGGATTGTATACAGCAATAGTACATCGGTTAGTGATTGAACCGTTGACCTTTCGGTTTTCGGTCTGTGCCTTTAACCATTGCATATTTGTGTCATTATGGCACACAAAAGACAAAATCTCCAACACTATTACATTTACGCACACATATAGGTTAAATACAGTGTAAGACAGACAAATTAATTGCGATGCTACCATATCGATATTTTATATCGATAGTTTTCCTAAGAAAAAACAGAAAATTTCCTAAGCAGCAAAACGCACTCAAACAAAATTTTAATCATCTAACTCTTTACTTGGTTAGCGTAACACGTCTTTTTTTAGGGTTCCGTAGTAAAACAACTAGGAACCCTTACAGTTTCGCCAAGTCTATTGGTACTTACTGTGGTAAGTTAGAGACTATAATCATTATATTATAACTAGCAAAAAGCTGAGCTTTGTGAGAGCTCGCGTAGTTTTTCTAACGGGTAATAATTTTTACGTTAATGGTTATAAAATTATATTTTCTTTGACAGATAACACATTTGGATATGAAATTAAATTACAATGTTAAATCACAAATCCATAGGCGTGATAGTTTTTCAGCGAAGTGTACCACAAAATGTACAGTTTGTGGGATAGTGATAGGTCTCGCTCCGCCCTTAAAACTATTAAACTTACTAAAACTTTTAACTATTAAACTTATTTATTATATTAAACTTATTAACTAACTATACTAAAAATTATCTTAAAACTTGCTCCTCCGCATCATATGCCGATGCCGTGACAACTTATTCAATAAAATCATTATAATATAACGTAAAGAGGAAAACATTAAAAAAATGCAATATTTATATTTTTTAATCATTACACTTTTTAGGGGTTCGAAGTAAAACAACACGGAACCCTTATAGTCTAGTCAAGTTCGACCGTCTGTCCACCTAAACATTCGAACCGATTAGGGTACTCTCAATTTACACAATATAGGCTATATATTTTATCCTTAAAACTTAAAAAGTTTCCGCTAAAATCAACATTTAGTTAATAAACAATACATTAGCGTTCGGCATAAGTTAAATAAAATTGAAGGGAGCTTTAATATATACATATCAATATTCCGATATTTTTGTCGAATTTATTTAATGTAATGAATTGGTTCATTTACATTTTATTAGGGCGAGCGGAGCGAGACCTATAACTATCCCACAAGCTGTACATTTTGTGGTACACTTTACTGAAAAACTATCACGCTAATGGATTTGTGATTTAACATAGTAATTTAATTTCATATCCAAATGTTATCTGTCAAAGAAAATATAATTTTATAACCATTAACTTAAAAATTATTTCCCGTTAGAAAAACTACGTAAGCCCTCACAAAGCTCAGCTTTTTGCTAGTTATAATCCTCTTTAGTTTATTGTTTGCTGATGAATTTCGATGCTTCTTCAATGAGTAATAATTTTTTTTATCGTTATCGATCCGCACCGCAGTCACATCACTTTTACTAAATTTAAAAGTTTGCAACCTTGTGCACTATGTAATAAAATCTAATTTTGCAAAATGATAGGGTGTATAGTACGAGATCTGGCTGCAGAATATACATCTACGATGTTGCCTATCAAAAATGTGACCGCTAGTATTTTTAATTAAATTAGCTACCACTGTACTTTATTTGTACTACCGTACGTACGTTTGTTGTTGTTGTTGTTTGGTGGTCATTATGTTACTACCTGTGCAAACAATAGTAGAAACGACTTAATAAATAGGTACTCCAAAAGAAATCTTCCTTTTCTGTTCCCAAAAAATGCATCTGGTAAAAAAAAGAGGAAAAGAAACCCTGTAGATTCAACATCACTCGTCCATTCGTCACAAAATTCCAGCGATCACGAATCAGAAATGACTACATCATCGATATATACGGGAGACCGGGGTAAGATTGGATATTTAAGAGAAAATACGTCCTAATATGAAAATCAAAACGTTTATTAAAAATCTCTTACAACCAAGGAACACTTACAGTTTTAATTAAAATAATTATAATCTTTTATGGCGCTAAATCACATATTTTTTGGCACATAAATGAAATAAATGACACATGTCAAATATCCCGTCTTGCCCCATGATCGGGGCAAAATGGGAAATACTATGGGGCATAATGAGTACATATTTTAATCTGGTTGACAACGTTCACATATATGTGCCTCTTCATCGTCATCGTCGACACCTGCGCAGGAATTATGGGCCCAGCCATGGCACACGCTACAAATTACCCATCCTTCAGTAGACTGTGAATAAAAGTACCCACAATATATGCAAGGACAATCATTTTCATCGTCTCCAGATGAATTAGTATCCGAGTAACTTTCTTTTTTGCATCTTTTGCTTTTATTCTTTTTTTCCGCCTTATTTTTTTCAGGTTTTTCTTTTTCAGTCTTTTTATTGTCCGGTTTCTTTTTATCAGTCGTCTTGTTCACTTTTTTTGTTTTATTTATATTTCTAATGAGATCATTCTTGTACGGAGATGCTGTAAGAATTGCAGTTTTACCGCGTTTTCTTGTTTTTCTCTCTTGGGTTCTTACTTCCTTGGGCATGGCTATAATATTTTCTGGGGTCACGGAAAACGAAGATTTTGCTGGCTGTATTTGTCTCTCAGGGGTTTTTTCTTTAATTAAATGTGCAGAAGTCGAAGGCTGAGGTAAAACCTCAGTGCGCATTGGTTCCGCAGCTGAACGATCAGCAGAAATATCTTTTTGTACTGGAATAAATGGTTCATCTTGGGTTACTTCCGGTAAAGTAATCTCTGGTTGTGTTGCCTCTAAAGGATTTGACGTTGAAGTTGTTGGAACCTGAGATGTTGATTCAAGGTTTATATTTTCAGACGGCAAAGTCTCTGTGTTTGTTGTTTCAGCTGCTATAAAGTCTGCGTCTGTGAATACATTTCTGTCAAGTGGCCATATTCCACATTTCCTAAACCCGTTAATAGCTGTCAGCATCGTCGCTGCTTGTAAATATCCTTGCCCAAATAGCTTTGCCACTTGGTAGGGTGTAACTACGCGTCCGGGATGATCTCTTAGCCATTTTTTCACTTCTGCACCATAATATGTACTCAACGGTCTCATAAATGCTACGTCTAATGGGTTGACCATGATATTCTTTTGACAAAACTAAATTCCTATGGAGTTAGAGGAAATGCATTAAATTTAATAAAATCTTACCTTGAAAATCGGACTCAAGTTACACAAATAGATAGGATTGATGGAAAAACGCAAACAGAAACTAAATACTTTTCAAAAGCTCAAAAGGTGACTTGTGGAGTCCCTCAAGGAAGTGTGCTAGGGCCACTTCTCTTTCTCATATATATAAATGATCTGCCCCAAGCAACAAACTATCCTATGGTGCTTTTCGCAGATGATTGTACTGTAATATATACAAGCAATGACATGAAACAACATGAGATAACAATAAATAATAGTTTAAAGAACATAATGAAATGGCTAGATGAAAATTCCCTCACGCTTAACTTTAATAAAACAAAAATTATAAACTTTCATAATATACGAAGTAAAATCAGTTACAATATAAACATAAACTACTCAGGCGAAAAAGTTGAAGAAACAAACGAAACAAGATTTTTAGGCTTGCGAATTGATGTATACTTTACCTGGAAGAATCACGCTGATTATGTTTGTTCAAAGCTAAATCAGTTATCTTATGCATAGTACATGTTGTCAAAGAAAGTTAATGAAAAAACATTGTTAGTGGCATATCATGCACAAGTAGCTTCGATTCTTCGCTACGGCATAATTTTCTGGGGAAATACTAGTGAAATTAACCACGTCTTTATTGCGCAAAAAAGATGCATAAGAGCGATATGTAAGATAAAAAAAAGGGATAGCTGCAGACCTTACTTTAAGAAACTCCACGTTCTCACAGTTACGTCGTTATACATATTTGAACTTGCTCTATTCCTAAGAAAGAATGAAAATTTGTTTGTTCGAAATAATCGAGAACGCTGTAAAGATTTATTCCGTTATCCCACTCACAAAACCTCATTCTTCAGCAAGAGTATTTGTGTGATGGCGATTAAGGTATACAATAAAATACCTGAGCAGATAAGGAAATGTAATAATATAAATCAATTTAAAAATAAACTACGCGACTTTTTATTAGACAATACATTTTACAATATCAATGAATTTTATCAATTAAGGTATTTTTAAATGTAACTTCCTTGTATTGTTACCTACCTATGTACTTATGTGAGAATAATGTGTACTTGAGCCTAAATTAATTGTTTTAAAGAAACCATTCTTTAACCGACTTCCAAAAAGGAGGAGGTTCTCAATTCGGCCGGTATCTTTTTTTTTTTTTTCTTTTTTTTTCTATGTATGTCCACCGATTTCTCCGGGATTACTGGACCGATTCGCGTGATTTTTTTTTTAATCGACAGAGGATGTTTGCGAAATGGTCCCATAAAAATTTTAACCTTCAACTCCTCAAGCCTGATGCTGCAGGCTAAAACTATGGCGATTTAGGAAATTTCGATTACGAATTGATATTGTAGGTAACAAGTATGGACTACATCATGGAGCTCCAGGTCCTAGCTCCTCAATCATAGGATACTACACTTAAAAGCTTAAAATAAAAATTCTTTTCAAAAAACCGACTTCTAACGCCACTACAAAGTATAAAAATAATTTTAGTTTGTCCACGTTTGTTGAAGTCGGGCGGGCCTAAAATACAAACTATGAAACCGACTCGCGATGCTCGCTCGACTTCTACAAACGAGTCTATCATATTCTGTAGCGTCGCGCATCGGTTTCATAGTTTGTATATAGGCCCGCCCGACTTCAACAAACGTGGACAAACTAAAATTATTTTTATACTTTGTAGTGGCGTTAGAAGTCGGTTTTTTGAAAAGAATTTTTTGTATCTCTATTGCACGCCGAAAAGGCAATGTATTATGATGATATTATGCAATAAATGACTTTGACTTTGACTTTGACTTCAAAATGAAAAATTTTAAAATTACAACAAAAATCAATATTGATGAAAAACAAAACCCCTTGGTTTTTACTTAAATAACTTGGTTGGTTTACTTGGTTGGTGATATAAAAGAAATTATTAGATTTTATTCAAGTATTCAACCGTCTGTTACATAATAATTAAACATTTAAGCAAATTAAAAATTTAAAAAATGTATCTTATATTTCCGTGACTCTTATTTAAAAAATCATCGGAGCCCTCATTTACACTATTATCGCAGCTATCACTTTCATCGCTACAAATATCAGATTCCTCGACATTATCGGAAGATTTGTTCATGAAATCACATAGCACACTCTTAACTTGCATTGGAGTTGAGTCTCTCAGGAACCATGTTGGTTTTAGAAAACTATCTAATAGCAGCCAGCCATTATTTTCCGCGCAAAATCTGATACATTCCGACTCAGTGGCATTTAAACACATCGAATTAACAGATTGTCCACAAAAATTGTTGTTTGAAAGATTTCCAGAATGGAAATGGTGGAATGTGCGTTGAGTCTAAACCTTTAATTCTTTTTATGTTGCGTTTTTTATGTTATAATAAAAATATCGCAGCTGTTCAGTTGAGAACACTAGCATTCGACGCATGCGCAGTGACTTTAAATCATCGCGGTCGTACAGCTGGCAATCGCTATCCTCGTCTAACTAGTTATGTATACGCGCTAACTCTCTTTCACTCTACATTAAATATTTACCATCTTTAACAACCAGCAACCCTTATTTGCGGCCAGATTTAACTAAGCTATCGTATATCATAATAAACAGAAATAATTAGCTTTAATTTGATATAATATAAATAATAAATGTACGTTATGAACGTATAAATGTATCAAAATCATACCTGTATATACTTGGCTACGAAGAGGTGCGGCCAAGTGCACAACGGCATCCGTGATTTTTCAGTCTTTATATATTGCCGTGAAGAGGACGATATTTTATTTAAAAAACTAGTGAATGAATTTTTTTCCCGAAAAATCAATTAACAATAATTTAATTAAAAATAATAGCAACCACATTTTGATAGGCAACCAGCTGGTAAATGTTCTCTTCATCATAACTATATGCGTAAAAATTTGGTTTTTAGCAAACACTTGATGAGTGCACTCTTGAGAGTGAATTCTGCAGCCGGATCTTAGACTAGTAGTCTTGTTACACAGTTTTGCTTGTCAATTTGATTTTTGTTATTCATTTTTCGAATCTGAACCTAAGTTCTATGTAGTGATGGTTGAAATTGCTATACAAAAGTAAAATAGTAGTAAGTAGTCTCGTGTTGTACTTGCGTGTTCAAATTTAAACCTTATTTGTAGCAATCAAAGGTTGAAATTGTTTAAAAAAGAAACAAAAAGTAGTCTCGTGGGGAGTGTGGTTACGTCACAACTCAACTTACGATTATCACTCCGATTTTAACGAGATATTACGTACTAGATCACCTAAACGATGAAATTCTCGATTATTATTTATGATATTACTTTAAATATTTTTAATAGAAAGAAAGCATGTATCACAATAAAAATACTTCCAAATGGAATGTAATTCCCTATTTTTGTAAATTTGAGGTATTCATCTTATTCCTGCACATGTTAAGCGCTCAGATCAGCATTTTTCACGGAGCACCTACGAGTGCGAAAACGATTCATGTAATAATAATAATAATAATAATAATAACCTGGCAACCCTGAATGTCAGCATACATCATATTTTTTCGCCGTTACATTTTTGCCGAAATAAATATTATAAAACCGATCTCAACAGAATTTTCGATTTAATTCAATAAATTTACCATAGTGAAAACTAATTAGAACAAGAAACCATGAAAGAGCAAACAAAGAAAATCAAAACAGTCCGAAACATAACTGACACAACCTGTCATTAGATGCCTGAAAGACTACAAAAGAAATTGCACGAATTAATAATGTAGAATGCTGACACGATCCAGAGCACGGAACGCACAAACGCCACCCCCGGACTCGTCGCTCAGTTCCGCCTCGCAGCCACCCGGGACCACGCCCAAGGCTGCAGTTGCGTCGAGTTCGAGCGACGAGTTTTTCTCCCCGCCGACGTCGCCACCACCAGTACATCGTCGTGGGAGAGGCCGGCCACCGACTTGCTTGGGATCCCGAGGCCCACCGGCTTCTGATAGGGTCCCCGCATCCGGCGGTAGTGTGTCGCGCATGAGGTGGACAACATCCATTAATGAAAATGTCATGCGCGCATACTTAGGGGCTACTGAGGGTGGAACCAACATGACCGCGTACCGTGCTAGGATGCATGCTTTGTTTCAGGTCCTTGAACCAGCTCTCAATGTGTCGGCTCAGCGACTGTCGGACCAGGTGCGGGTTATTCAGCGTAATCACATGCTGGACAGCGCCGTGCTTGATCGGCTTCGCTCTGAACTGCAATGTAACCGCGCTACCCCCCCCTCACCGCAAGCTCCAGCACAATCGCAAACTGCTCATGCGATTTCGCTGCAGCCCACTCAGGCTGGTGAGGGACAGGATAGCGGGGCTGCACATGTAAGTACCCAGTGTAGTGAGCAATTGAGGAGTGCTTTGGAGAGTGCTATTCGGGAATATAGATCTTCACCACCCGAGTTTAGACCGCGGTTACCTCGGATGCCCATGAAAAATAAGAACAAAGCGCTAATGGGTGCCCTGGATTCACTGCTGCCGAGTTATTTTGACAGCAGCGAAGACCTTTCCGACACACATTCGATTCTGTACTGCGCGGCTGTTGCGGCATGTCGTGTTGCTAATGTAAAGTTTATTAATAATGATACAGCAACACGACCGAAGCCTACCGCACCAGCATGGCAGTGCAGGATCGAACGTCGTATTGATGGGGCTCGGGCACTCATTGGCAAACTACTCTGCTTCAGGGAGGGCAACACTCGCCCTAGAGTCATGCGCTTTGTGAGGCGCGCTTTCTTGGGGACTGATATCAGCCCTCAAGATTATAAGGCGCGTGTCACTGAGCGCATTGACTTCCTGAAACAGAAGGTCTCAGCATGGGCTAGCCGTATTCGCAGATACAAGTGCCGGGTCGAGAGATATACCCTGAATCGCACTTTCCGAAGCGATCAGAGGCGGGTATACCGAGGTTGGGAACACCCTGACCAAGGTGTCACCGATACGCGCCTACCGGATGATGAAGCCATGACCTCATTCTGGCGCAACATCTGGTCGGCGCCTGTCGCTCACACTGAGGGTGGTTGGACGTGGGATGTAGAAAGAGCGTGCGATCAAATTCCAGAAATGGACCTAGTTACTATCACCCCTGAAGACGTGGCCACTGCAGCCCGTCCCCTGCCCAATTGGAAATCCCCCGGGCCGGACGGGCTGCACAACTTTTGGATAAAGTGGCTACGCAGCTCGCACGCTCGTTTGGCATCCCAATTCCAATCATCTCTAGAGTCAGAGTCGCTACCCCAGTTTCTGACAACAGGTATTACCCTCCTGCTCCATAAGTCAGGTAGTACCACGGAGCCCAAAAATTATAGGCCGATTACGTGCCTACCAACATTGTATAAACTTCTTACATCCATTCTGAGAACAAAAATTAACGATCATATCAATACAAAATCCATCATGTCTATTTCTCAGAACGGATGTAGGAATGGCTCCCGTGGTACTAAGGAGCTTCTCCTCATTGATATGGCCATTTGTCAACAGGTTCGGCGCTCCCGAAAGGATCTGTCGACATGTTGGATAGACTATAAGAAGGCCTACGACTCTGTGCCCCATACATGGCTCATGAAGGTGCTGGAACTGTACAAAGTAAACACAGTACTACGCGCCTTCCTACAGACGTGTATGGGGCAGTGGAGGACAGTCCTTCACTATCCAGGGTGTCGCCGGACCCTGGGGAACGCGGAGCCTATAAGGATTGAGCGAGGCATATTCCAGGGCGATAGCCTCAGTCCTTTGTGGTTTTGCCTGGCTCTGAATCCTCTGAGCACTCTCTTGGAGAATTCAGGGCTAGGTTACCGGTTGAGGAGAGGTGGTCAGGTTATATCACACCTCCTTTACATGGATGACCTAAAACTCATTGCCCCCAACAAATCACATCTACTAGAGTTACTAAAGGTAACTAAAGCCTTTAGTGATTCCATTAGGATGGAATTTGGTGTGGAAAAATGTGCGGTCATGCATGTAAAACGAGGGAGGATTGTGGAATCTGAGGGTGTTGAGCTCTCGGATTCCATATACCTCAGATCGCTCCCCCCAACTGAAACCTACAAATACCTAGGCATGGCGGAGGCGTTAGGTATCAGAGAGGCCGACATGAGGCAGTCGGTGAGGGAGCGTTTCCTTGGCCGCCTGAAGAAAGTGCTGAAAAGCCTTTTGTCGGGCGGCAATAAGGTGCGCGCCTTCAACGGTTGGGTCATGCCGGTCTTGATGTATTCCTTCGGCATACTCAGGTGGACTCAGACTGAGCTTGACGCCCTGGACAGACAAGTTCGTGCACTGCTGACCACATATCGGATGCATCACCCGCGCTCCTCGGTGATGAGGCTGTACATCCCGCGGAAGTGTGGGGGAAGAGGCCTTTTGAATGCCAAAACCCTCCACAACCGCGAGGTGTGCAGTCTCAGGGAGTACTTTCTCCACGCCGAGACGGAGATGCACCGCGATGTGGTCGCAGTGGACAGGGGTCTGACGCCGCTCTCCTTGGCTAAAGAGAACTGGCGCATACCTGTGGTGCTCAGTACCAATGACCGCAGGGTTGTATGGCAAGGTAAGGAGCTTCACGGACGCTTTTATCGGGCCCTCCATGGGCCTGATGTTGACTTTGAAGCGTCCGTGGCCTGGCTGCGCTTTGGTGACCTCTTTGGGGAAACCGAAGGGTTTGTATGTGCAATTATGGACGAGATCATGATGACGAACAATTACAGAAAATACATAGTGAAGGATGGAACGGTAGACATATGTCGGGCATGTCGCCGTCCTGGAGAAACTATCCGTCACATTGTCTCTGGTTGTTCTCATCTGGCTAACGGCGAATACTTACACAGACATAACCAAGTGGCCAGGATTATCCACCAGCAACTTGCCTTGAAATACAATCTTGTGGAATCGGAGGTACCGTACTACAAGTATGTGCCCGACCCAGTTCTTGAAAATGGTCATATCACACTGTACTGGGATCGATCTATCATTACAGACAGGACTATTGTAGCCAATAAGCCTGACATAGTGGTGATAGATCGATCAGAGCGCCGTGCAATGATTGTTGATGTTGCTGTCCCGCATGACGAGAACCTCGTGAAAGCCGAGAAAGAGAAACTCACCAAGTATCTCGACTTGGCGCACGAGGTTGTCGCCATGTGGAATGTAGACTCAGCAATCATTGTACCGATAGTCGTCACCGCTAATGGTCTTATAGCCAAGAGCCTCGACCAACATCTTTCGAGGCTCTCGTTGGGTAGCTGGGTCAAGGGCCAGATCCAGAAGGCTGTTCTCCTGGACACGGCTCGCATAGTCAGGAGGTTCCTCTCTCTGGGGCCCTGACCGCCGGTTGCTTGGACCCTGTTCCCGAGGCCGGTGGACCGCTATTTTTTATATTTTTAAATGTTTTTTTTTATAATCAAATATTTAAAAATGTAAATTATATGATATAAATGAAATAAATGTAAATAATAATAATAATATTTATTTGAAGGCAATAAAAACCCAAAATGTACAAAGTTAGATACAAAAAACTAAAAAAACAAATATAATAAATTACAAATAAAATAAAAATTTAATTGCCCCTGAAACGGGAGTTCGTAATAATTATTTACCTACTTGCGATTGTTGTCACGATGTACGGCAAGCCAATATTTCAGAATTGGATTCTCAGGGCACTCGGAGCATACCCTGAGGACCTCGTTCTTAGAATTACGGATGCGGAACCAAAAAGCCGCAACCCGTGATCTAATAACCGCGAAATAATCAGGTACTCTGGCGTCGGCAAACATGCTCGACGCACTGCAGTATTTAGGCAGTTTCATCAGAATGCGGTATGCGTTATTATACTGCACTCTGATGCTGCTTCGCGCACTTTTGCTGCAGTTGAACCAAAGCTGACACGTGTAGAAGCATTGACAGTATGCTCTGAACAGTGTCAGCTTCGCCTCAGGACTGCACCGAGCAAATCGGCGAGCGAGCATATTACACCGAACAGCCAGAGCACGCCGTTCACGTTCGATATCGCGGTTATCACGTAAGTCCTCAGTCAGGATATGTCCCAAGTACCTGAACTCGGTCACCCTATCAATAGGCACACCATCTAGACATACTGAGGGAACCCTCTCCGGGCCTCTACCAGAGCGGAATATCATCATCTGCGTCTTTTTGACATTATATTTGAGCCCATGGCTCATAGCATAATGTTCGCAGATAGCCAATAAACTTCTAAGTCCTCTGATTGAGGGACTCAGAAGTACCATATCATCAGCATAGCTGAGATTATTCACACAGGTTGTGCCAATGTGACAACCAACCTTAGCACTTCTAAGTTCCTCAATCAGATCGTTTACGTATACGTTAAAGAGGTCCGGAGAGGTCAACCCACCTTGACGCACGCCGCATTCTAATATATAATCATTAGAGGCGGCGTCGCCCCATTTAACAAAGTTTGTTTGGTTTTCATACCAGTATCTCAACAGTTCTACGGTTTTCAGCGGTACATTAGAAGTCCTTAGTTTTTGCCATAGTTGCTGGTAGTTAACTAGATCGAAGGCACGGCTCAAATCTAAAAAGCAAGCATAAACAGATGTACTTCTGTTTTTATAATAGTTAACTGTTGATTTGAGGCTGAAGACCGCCGAATCTGTTGAGAGTCCGGAACGAAAACCAAACTGTGCGTCGTCAACCTTTATGTTCTCGATTATACCAGGGTGCACTAATCTTTCCAGAATCTTACCTATAACGGTTCCTAAAGAAATCGGCCGGTAGTTTTTAAGGCTGGAAAGATCACCGGTTTTGTTTTTAGGAATTGGAACCACCATCGTTCTCATAAGGTTTTTCGGCAAATATCCAGAGTTAATAGAAAACGTAAAAATTTCTGCCAAAATTCGAAATATATCGAAACCAGCATATAAAATGTGTTCTAAGCTTAGTCCGTCAAAACCGGGGGATTTACCCTTCTTCATTTTTCTAACCACTTGGGCTATAACGTCCGGCGTGAACTGAGGAGTAGCTTCCTCAATACTGTTAAAGTCACTGAGCGTAGAAGCACACTGCTGTTTATTTCTTACTGGCAAAGGATCAGCTTTGAAGTGGTGCGAGAACAACTCGGCAATCGACTTGGGATCGTGTTCAGTATTTACGGTCGCAGGTAAACGAGACTTATAGTCAAGACGTTTTGTTGCCTTCCAGAATTTGGCAAAGTTTTTATCTGCTCGATGTGAAGCTAATAAGTCCATTTTTATCTGATCCTCGTTGTTCTGGCACCACCTCAATTTACTTTTAAAAACTCTGCGGCTCTCCACCATGTTATTGTGAATCTCACCAGACTGAGGTTTCCCATACCACAACCAAACTTTGAAATGGTGCCTCGCTTTCTGATGACTCTCGCGGACGTGGTGATTCCATCCTAACACTGGTTTATGCCTGCCCCGAACATCGCGACAAATGCTAGTTTTTGAGCTATCCTGCAAAGCCTTAATGGTATTATTATAATATTCATCTAATAAATGTAAATGGTTGCCACATATTTTAAAACAACTTAAATTACAAATTGTACAGTTTTTAAGATGACTAGAATTCAGAGCTAATTTACTTAAAATATCACAGCAATGCTTATTATATAAGTGAATTTCCTTAACATTTCTATTACCCCAGCGAACACCAACTAATGACTGGTCTTCTATGTGTAATGTACTTTTCTGGGGTATCATGTCAATTTGACTCGTAACTAAGAGGGGATAGTGGTCCGACCAGTATACCCCAAGATCCACCCACACGGAGGTAACAGTAGGACGCGCTGCGGCCGACACTAAGCAGTGGTCTAACCAACGCCTACCACCGCTACCGTCATTAACATGCGTAAAAGTGTCCGGAGTCAAGATTTCTTTATCAACACACACCAGTGAATGTTCTGCACAGAAACCTAAAAGTTCAGTCTCGAATCTAGTACCCGAATGTGCGTTGAAGTCACCCAAAACATAGATAGCCTCAACTTCGGTGTCACTAATAACGGCTTCAATATTACCTAGACTACTTATGAAATCCGCTAGACTGTCTTCACTTCCATTATCATAGGGTAAGTAGGCACTCATCACGAGGATATGACGTCCATCCAGATCAATTTGAATAGCCGCCAATCTGTCAGAGGTGCAGTCTATGATTGATACGTTCGGAAACAAAGACTTACGCCACATCAATGCGAGACCCCCGTACGGTCGGCCTTTCAGTACTCCCGCCGAAGTATCTACTGCTGACTTTGCGAAGCAGCTGAAGTGTTCACTGAGCTCATTCACAAAACCTAAGTCGTGTGGAAGTAAAAAAGTTTCCTGCAAGGCTAAAATATCGACACACACAGACAAATTCCTTATTTGTTCAGCAGATCTCTTGATAGAACGGCAGTTAAAAGTTGCAAGAGTTATATTAGTAGTGGTCGTACTTCCCATAATATTAGTTATTTAAAGCTGCACGAGTCTGTCGTTCTCTGTAACGCCGGTACACTAAACCTGTAGGCCAAAAATTTGCATCTAAGAATATATTTATTTTACTGGCGTGTATCTTGACCTTAAAAGAGTTGAACGAGGTTTCTCTGTTCTGTGGCAGGCGCTCAACGCTGAGACACTCCTGCCCCCTATCTTGAATATGATCCTTAATATCGGACTCCGTTACAGTTTTCAATGTGCGAGAAATGTAAATGGAGCATTCCGGGTCTGCAACTTGTATTTTGCTTAAATTGGAAAACGTTCCTCTCATATTCGCAATTCTAGGTTTCCGTTTTTTGTATTCTACCATTTTAAATCCATCATTCGCCGCTAAATCAATAGACCCTGTCGGTAGGTTACTCGCAAAAGAGTTGTCCGCGGCCACGCTAATTCCACCTGAACTCCTAATAGGCATACGGGCGCCTTTCCCATGCCGCGAGTGCTCCTTATTGTACACGATGTCGCGGTAGGTCGGCGTGTGTAAACTTAATGTTTGATTACCATTCATATTTGGCACCGATGCATTCGAAGTGGGTCGGTGTGCAGTATCATGATAAAACGGTGCGTAGGTACTCTCTTCTAGGACCGGTTTCTGCGAGTTACAAGTCCCCGCGTCCGCATCGCTTGATGAATCTTTAGAGTATTGTTTACTTTGCGATGCGCTTTGTTTACTCGAAGGCACCTGACTATGTGAATCCTTTT
Organism: Oeneis ivallda; assembly: GCA_029955525.1. Lineage (NCBI taxonomy): Eukaryota > Metazoa > Arthropoda > Insecta > Lepidoptera > Nymphalidae > Oeneis > Oeneis ivallda. The sequence goes on from JARPMR010000009.1 coordinate 25,428,652, forward strand.
GACGATCGTCATTCATCACCGAATTTAGGTTAGTAATGTCGGAACTAATTTTTGACTGCCATAGCAACATCTCGGATTTTGTGACTGAGTCAGTACGTAAGGATTGCAGTTCGTTTTTAAGAATAACAATGTCTTTGAGCAGACGCGTCACATCCACGTGGTCAAAAGAGACCGGCGGTAATTTATTTAAATTTTTAGCTACAAAAGTAGGTTGTCGTGCTGGATCGGTCTCTTTAAGGGTCTTAATCACGTCCTTAACATTTTTCTTACTTTTGTCCTCGCCTTTTCGTTGGACATGTTTAACACCTTCAGATACCAAGGCGTTAAACAAGACGGTCTTCCCCGCCTCGATTTCCTCAGTGGTAAAGTTTGACGCACATATTTGCACGATGCTGAGTTCGTCAATAACATCAATCTTGTTCTGAACAAATGTTAAGAATTCGTTAATAATAATCACTTCTTCCATTGTTGTTTGAAACTATTTAAAACACATTATTCTACACATAACTGCTTTACTATTATCTGTGCTATAATACAGTAATGATATAATCGATTCGAAAACAGTTTTTATAAGTGCACAAGATTTGAATCCATTACATTGTGGCAGAGGGAGAGGATCTTGCGAGGCGAGTCCAATTACGGTAGTAAATATCATTCGTCTATGATTAATTATAATGAGCTCTTAGGGTGAGATCGTACCTATAGATGTGCCATCTATACGATCTCCCTCAGCTCAGACTCAAGACTGAGTGAAAACGAGACAGATTTATTCCAGAACATATGTTTTGTGTCTCATTTTATCTCTATCTGACGCCCACGACTTTGTCCGCGTGGATTAAGGTTTTTTATATCCACGCGGGAACTGTTAATTTTTCCGGGATAGAATGTAGCCTATGTGAATCTATCTAATCTATCCTAGAAATGAGCTAAGTATTTCCATTCCAAATTTCAGCCAAATCGATTCATTCGTTGTGGCGTGAAGGGAGTAACAAATATCCATCCTCACAAACTTTCGCATTTATAATATTAGTAGGATTTCGATAATCTAGATTGCTGTAACGATCTAGATTCCAGCACAATATGATTATTGCTTGTTTTGCTCTTTTAAGTTTTAAGCTAGGCAGCGGATTCTCAGTCGTGAGTAGATTTGAAAAGTATGGCGCGGCTTTCTAGACAGTAATCTACTTTTTCTTTTGTGTTATTGTCTGATCGACTTGTCTCTGCTATGCAATAAGTAGAGCTAGAGTATAATGCCATGGAAGCTTATTACGAGCACCTATACTTTCTTACTAATGTTGTAAATGCAAAAGAGTCTATCTGTCTGGCATTTTCCGGGCTCAATCGCCTATCACTGCTGCTGCTGCTGGCTTGCTTCTATAGATATGAGAGGACCGATTTCAAGAATCGATATCTCACATTGGTTTAATAGAAATCTACTTCTTATCTCGCCGAGAGATAAAATCTGTTAGATAATACAGACAACATAATACATCGATGATATTTGACGACATATTCAACATCTAGATAAAAAGCTAATCACGGTATTCTGAACTTCACCCTTTCTTGAATGCATTTTAAGAACGGGGGAAATATAGGTACTTAACGATTTTTTTCAAAAGGGACGATTTGTGACTTGTGAATCAGTTAGCCTTAATTAACACTATTTAAAGGGAGAAGGGAAACGAAGATCAACCTAAGGTAAGGGCACCTTGACGCTTAGGCCTTGCTTTGGTGCGTTTAAGGTATTACACTATTTCGTTTACGGCTGGATGCAAAGCCGTTAGTCCGCGTGCATAAGTTTATTTTTGTTTTTCAAAAAACAAGTGGAGTTTTATTTTTCTGGAGAAAAAGTAACCTAACTCTGTGTCCATAATGTAAGAAGTCAATATCTGTGCCAATTTTGTCAAGATTAGCTTTAACCTAGTGGTTAGGACTGTGGTCTCCTATTCAGGGGGTCGCAGGTTCAATCCGGGTCGAACCTCTGATTTTTCAGAGTCAAGTGCGTTTAAGCAATTAAATATCACTTGCTTCAACGGTGAAGGAAAACATCGTGAGTAAACCTGCACACTTGAGAGTTCTTCATAATGTTCTTGAAGGTGTGTGAAGTCCGCCAATTCGCATTGGGCCCGCGTGGTGGACTATGGCCTATAACCCTTCTCTGAGAGGAGACCTGCGTTCAGTAGTGAGCCGTTCATGCGTTGCTAATGATGATGATGATGATGATATCTATAAAATTAAAAAATATTAAATGGAACCATCTGTCCATGATTTCGAATTTACTGCCTCTTAATGATTATTTAAATTCACGTTTTATGTTTATGCTTTTAGGCATTCTCTTTTTAGTTGGAGAGAAACAATTCGTTCTTAAGTATCACCTAATTCCAATTCGTAATTATTTATTTCATGTATTTTACGAGATAAAATGTAATGTAGCCTATGTGTAAATCCTGGATATGAGCTATCTCCATTCCAAATTTCAGCCAAATACGTTCATTCGTTGTGGCGTGAAGGAGTATCAAACATACATCCATCCATCACAAACTTGCGCATATTTATAATACTTGTGGGCAGAATGCTAGCTGATTGCTTCGATACAATTTTGTGATTTGCGTGTTTTAATTCATGAACTTGCGTTCCCTAAAATTTAGAGATTGTCGTTAAATAGGGGTTATATTCAATTTACCTAATGTAGAAAAAAACAGATGAAATACATGAACGCATAAAAAAGTTCATGATGAAATATAATAAAATAGGGTGCGCAGACGCATCGACGCCTCTCACTTGCCACATGAGTCACCGATGACACCGAGCTTGTGGAGTATTCCGTGCTAAGGTCAAGCCTACATGCGTTTGCTTTCTTTGTACTCTATAATTAACTAGCTTTTGTGCACGGCTTCGAGTGTGCGTGATATTCAATGTTTTGCTTATCATTTTATACATCCTTCGCTTGTTTCGAGTTGCATTTTGAGAAAATCTTTGTGTGCCGATTTTGATCAAACGTAAGTATTTTTTACGTCGAGTCTGCTGTGGGATCGTCTAAAAATGCCTATTACAGTGTGACGATTGAAAACTTGGATCATTGACCTCTATAATTAATCTATAATTAACACTGGACTGGCTGTCGCAAATGTCTATATTATGGACCAATTTGAAGCACCACATTTGACTTGTCTCTGGAACTAAATAATATAAATGGATGCAGGAAATATCAAAAAGTATCACCATCAGTTGCTAATTTTAATTCCTTGTACACGCGTAACTGTTAACATCACCAAAATGGCGTCAATTAAGTAGGTCCAAAAACAGGGTGGCCGCAGATTGTCCTGTGATAATAATCATAGAGTAACTAATTATAGAGACCAGTGCTTTTGATTAATTAGGCGAATTAATTAGGGAAAATACGTAAATAAATAGGTGCATTGTACATGCATAGACTTTTCTTTTGACTTTTCCGAAGCCAGGTAAATACTCTCAGAGCGTGTTTATAACACGCATTTAGCAGCGGCGATCGGCGTTTTTGCATTCGGACGCAATAGAGACTGAAAAGCGATTAAAAACCGCAACAAACGTCGATCGCGCTAGAAGCATCGCGTCTACCCGTTTAGTATCGCGTCTACCCGTTTAGTATCGCGTTTACCCGTAAACGTTTAGCTCGGCGATGGTGAAATTGGCACTTAACGAAATAACAACGCAATTACACAACCAAATCATCATCATCATCATTAGCAACCCATCACCGGCTCACTACTGAGCGCAGGTTTCCTCTCAGAGAAGGGTTATAGGCCATAGTCCACCACGCTGGCCCAATGCGAATTGGCGGACTTCACAAACCTTCAAGAACATTATGAAGAACTCTCAGATGTGCAGGTTTCCTCACGATGTTTTCCTTCACCGTTGAAGCAAGTGATATTTAATTGCTTAAACGCACTTGACTCCGAAAAGTCAGTGGTCCCCGGGATCGAACCTGCGACCCCCCGAATAGGAGATCACTGTCCTAACCACTCGGCCATCACTGCTTACAACCAAATCAATACAACATCAATCAACAAGTAGGATGATGCATGCAGCCTTGCAAGTTGTATCACATGGCGATCGCCGGTGACTCAGACGCCCTGCCAACCGGTCCCGCAGCCAACTGGTCTCGGTTCGAGAAATGCGGGTCAGTTTTGACCATCGACCAATTAAATGTACTAGATGTTCGTATACTGACTGACGTAATATGAGTTTGTCGTTCGTCAACATGCAAATCAAAAAGAAAACCTGACTGCGTTGAAAGAAAATATCAACTGAACATTCAAAAGGATTTTATAACTTTTTTCCGGTCGCCATATTTAAATTTTATACCCATGTCACTCCCACAATTAAGGTTAAACTGATGACGCCTCATTTTATATTAAAAACCGTCCATCAGCATTGACTCCTAAACGTGTCAAAGAAAATAAACAATCATACGCTTGAAACATTACGCTCCTTTGGCAATCTGGTAAAGATAAGCTCTCAGTTCTCACCCTTGATTACAATCTCTATCTGATAGAGAATGAGTTTGATATCAATCCGACGCCAGTCTCCACGTGTTAGAAAAACTACTTTTGGATAAAAGACTGAAACTTCGGAAAGTCCCATTCCCCGAACGTCTTGTGTCGAGCTTTCGACAGAATAGTCCAGTAAAAAGTTAAATGAAACCATGATCTGACCAGTTTTGGCGCAATGAGTAAAAATGTGTTCATTAATACTTAAATAAAGATATTATGAAAGAAATTTTGATTTAAATTTAGGGGAAAGGGATGAAAAAAATAAAAAAGGGGTTGAAAAATGCCTTTTTTTTAAATAACTTAATAACGGTAGGAAATAGAAAAAAAAGTTTCAAGTAAAAGTTGTAGAGAAAAAAATTCTACACAAAAAAGTTCCTTTTAATTTTTTTGTTATCTGCTTTAGTTTAGCTGCAAAAAATAAAAATTAAATTTGCTTTGTAATTAATTATAAAGATGTATAAAGGCGGGAAACATAGTGCCTATCTCAATTAATTAAGTTTTGAATAAAGGTAGTACATTTAAATTAATAAGGTATTTTTTCGAAATAGAAGATAATTCCGAACATTATCTAACAGTTTTCAAAATCGGTCATCGTAGCTATTAAAACTCTAACCTGCGTGATGTCAGATTTCAGATTGAAACTTTTTCGCTTTCTATATTAAAAAGTTAGACTTTAGACTGTTTGACTTTAATTTGTTTTTAACCACTTTTAAAAAAAGAGGAGGTTCTCAATTCGCTCGCTGAGTCTTCTATTGCAAACTTCAAAAATCTAGATACTCTGATACGAAAATATAGGCCAATTATTTATACCTTTCATCCCATTGTTTATGACAATGGAGATTGGGAAATAATTTGTTAGTTAACAATTGAATAACATTTTGAAAAATGGTGGTTAAACTTTTGTTTCTCCAGGGCTCGAATTTTTAAAATCACATCTTATGTTATAAAAAAAATATTTTTATTGCTGAACTCTCTTTAGCGGGGGCGCGCGCATGCTGTAACAGCCGCGCGGAGCCCTATTTTCAACGTCAAATTAAAATTATAAATAATGGAGATAGAATCCCGGGACTTGGGACTTTTTTATTGGAAAGGAGTTTGGCGGAGCCCCATAGTGTTTCTGACCCAGACTTGCGGCCCACGTTCACGAATCAAACTTCTGATACTTGTTGTAGTAAACCAGACTAACAAAAAAGTTAATCATAGTCAATCAAATAAAGTTGGGAGAAAAAAGATATTCAGTAGGTAGTAAATTGTTAAAACTGAGGTTATGTTTCCATTTAATATATTTAAGGCAAATTACCACTATAGCTTTGAATCAATCATTAATCTGTGCTTTGAATAATCTAATAGGCACAGAATATTATTGACTGAATATACATAATATGAGAACACGCTTCCTACCAACCTTACCTAAAATGTGTAATTCGTCGCAATTCCTAGTTCCATGGTAATTCTTTATAAATCTGTCCACAGATTTATAAAGGGAAGTTCCCTTTATAAGTCTGTGGTACTGTCATGTAATTCGGCCAATGGTATTAGCATGGAACTAGGAAAACGACTAAGTGAAGGTGGTTGTCATGCTGTTCTATTTTTTGGAAAAAGATTATTATAGAGATCCATTACTTCCATCAGTCTTTCGTCTGATGTCATCTTATCGAGCGATATGTAAGGAACTTTGCTTTGGAACCAATTTGCTTGTAATTACTTAAGTTGAGAAAGAAATGCTGTGTCTTGTCCAAAATCACGCCAAATTGTTAGGATTAACCATATTATATACACTACAATGCATAACAAACACAAAACGAACGAAAAAACAAAATAAACGCGCAAATTCCAAATGCATTACAATTAACAAATGAAATGACCACGGACAATGAACATGGAGCTAGGAATTACGTACGACCTTCCTATTTCTATGACCACGAATGACATTTGCATGGAACTAAGAATTAGAAGCAGTGATGGCCTAGTGGTTAGGACTGTGGTCTCTTATTCGGGGGGTCGCAAGTTCGATCCCGGGTACGAACCTCTGACTTTTCGGAGTCATGTGCGTTTAAGCAATTAAATATCACTTGTTTGCGGTGAAGGAAAACATCGTGAGGAAACCTGCACACCTGAGAGTTCTTCATAATGTTCTCGAAGGTGTGTGAAGTCCGCCAATTCGCATTGGGCCAACTTGGTGGACTATGGCCTACAACCCTTCTCTGAGAGGAGACCTGCGCTCAGTAGTGAGCTGTTAATGGGTTGTTAATAATGATGATGATGATGAGGAATTACAACTCATCTTCCTAGTTCCATGGACATTTGAGTGAGTTGACCATGGAACTAGGAATTGCGACTATAGTCTTCCTATTTATAGGGAGTTGACAATTGACATTGACATAAATAATTTGACAAGTTTTTACTCTACTCCGTAAAATGTTAAGTATTGCCATTAGAACGGTTAATTATATTGTGTAATTGTGAATAATTATATTTTTGATCCCCATCTTCTAAAAATATGGGGTTAACACCGAAAAATACTTTGAAAAATATTAATTTAAATGAAATGATTTCTGAATCTGAACGGTTTTTAAAAGTCCTGGGTCCAAATTCGCCATTCTTCTTTCCTCCTCTTAACGAGCTTTTTTCAAAATTGCTTAAGTGTCAATATTTTTCGAGTTATTAACAAAAAATCGGCCAAGTGCGAGTCGGGCCTCGCTCTTTAAGGGTTCCGTTAAAAAAATTAAATTAAAATATTTTCATGTACCCATGGAAACATTTTAATTTAATTTTTTTAATTTAATTTAATTTTTATTATTTGTTGTTATAGCGGCAATAGAAATACATAATATGTGAAAATTTCATCTGTTTATCTATTAAGGTTTACGAGATACAGCCCGCTGACAGACGGACGGACGGACGGACGGACGGACGGACGGACGGACAGCGTAGGCTTAGTAATAGGGTCCCGTTGGTACCCTTTGGGTACGGAACCCTAAAAACGAAATATCATTTTTTTTTTATTTTTTTTATTATAACATATTTTTTATTATGACATTTTGACTTTATACAGTATACTACATTAAACCAATTTTTTATTAAATCATTTTTTTTCATCTTATTTTGTTAATAACAATTGCAATTTTTTACCTGCACCAAAATCCTTCAAAAACATTTTTCTAGAGGTGATTCCGACTCGAATGAGCCATCGCTCATATTTTTAGGACCTTTATCTCTATTTTTCACGTTTTTGAACTTGTTGACTAGACTAATACGTAGGTAAGTATTTACGAATTCAAATAAATATTGACGAATTTCAAAATATAACATTGACATAACATTTGACGACCTCCCTGGCTCAGTGGTGAGCTGTGTTGTCTTATAACTGGGAGGTCTCGGGTTCGATTCCCGGCGGGGTCAATTTTGGAATTTATAATTTCTGAATTGTCTCTGGTCTGGTCTGGCGGGAGGCTTTGGCCGTGGCTAGTTACCACCCTACTGTCAAAGACGTGCCGCCAAGCGATTTAGCGTTCCGGCACGATGGCGTGTAGAAAACAATTAGGGGTATGGGTTGAATATTCACTGCCATACCCCTTCGAAGTTAGCCCGCTACCATCTTAGACTGCATCGTCACTTACCATCAGGTGAGATCGCAGTCAAGGACTAGCTTGTCATCGAATAAAAAAAACACTTCGGCGATGAAACTTGACAACATAATAGTGCTGTCAATAAAGAGAACAATTAGTTCAGTTTCTACACTTTTTTGCCAAGTTGTACGAAATTAAATATCACATCAGTGTGAATTTGCAGTACGCAGGAGGCGTAATATAAAATAAAGAGAACAATTAGTTCAGTTTCTACACTTTTTAGGGTTCCGTACCCAAAGGGTACCAACGGGACCCTATTACTAAGCCTACGCTGTCCGTCCGTCCGTCCGTCTGTCAGCGGGCTGTATCTCGGTAACCGTAATAGTTAGACAGTTGAAATTTTCACAGACTGTGTATTTCTATTGCCGCTACAACAACAAATAATAAAAATTAAATTAAATTAAAAAAATTAAATAAAATATTTCCATGGGTACATGGAAATATTTTTATGTAATTTTATTTTAACGGAACCCTAAAAGAGCGAGGCCCGACTCGCACTTGGCTGATTTTTTGCCAAGTTGTACGAAATTAAAAATCACAGCAGTGTGAATTTGAAGTACGCATGAGGCGTAATATAAAATTCGATCCGTAGTCAACCCAAGTCAGTTGACTTGGGTTGACTACGGATAGAAAAATACCTGAAAAATACGGAGGTATGACAAAATACGAATTTCATACCATATCAAAATACTTTAAGTATATGAGACGTGTCCATGCTTAAAACTAAGTATACAAAAGTCATGCGTTTCATCAAACTATTGTCAGGTTTTGTGCTGTGCAACTCAATCATATTTTTGTATCAGAGTATCTAGATTTTTGAAGTTTGCAATAGAAGACTCAGCGAGCGAGCCCCACACAAATGAAGTTTGATTCTTATTTGATTATGTTATCGAATTCTGTTTGTAACTCTGGAAACTAGTATAGTTTGTAGTTTTATTTGTAAAGTATAATAAATGGCCAATTGCGTGTCGGGCCACGCGCAGTGTAGGGTTCCGTAGTTGCCAGTGACAATATTATGCGTATAATTTTAGGCCTATATTGTACACACTTCTAAGTAGAAGTGTGTAAAATATAGGCCTAAAATTAGGCCGATCACTGCCGCTATAATCTCTACTAAAAAATACTTTTTAAAAAACCGACTTCAGACGCCCGCGCCACTACAAAGTATATAACTTATTGTTGTTATTGTAAAAAGCGCTCGACCGATTTCGATAAAATTTAAATGGGACCACCTGGGAAGTATACCCTTTGAAACAAAAAAAAGAATTTTGCAAATCGGTTCAGGTGTCTTCGAGTAATCGGTGAACATACACAAAAAAAAGGATTATGACGAATTGAGAACCTCCTCCTTTTTTTAAATTGGTTAAAAACAAATTAAAGTCAAACAGTCTAAAGTCTAACTTTTTAATATAGAAAGCGAAAAAGTTTCAATCTGAAATCTGACATCACGCAGGTTAGAGTTTTAATAGCTACGATGACCAATTTTGAAAACTGTTGGATGATGTTCGGAAGTATCTTCTATTTCAAAAAAATCGGCCAAGTGCGAGTCGGGCCTCGCTCTTTTAGGGTTCCGTTAAAAAAAATACATAAAAATATTTCCATGTACCCATGGAAATATTTTATTTAATTTTTTTAATTTAATTTAATTTTTATTATTTGTTGTTGTAGCGGCAATAGAAATACACAATCTGTGAAAATTTCAACTGTCTACCTATTACGGTTACCGAGATACAGCCCGCTGACAGACGGACGGACGGACGGACGGACGGACAGCGTAGGCTTAGTAATAGGGTCCCGTTGGTACTCTTTGGGTACGGAACCCTAAAAATACCTTATTAATTTGACTGTACTACCGTTATTCAAAGCTTAATTAATTGAGATAGGCACTATGTTTCCCGCCTTTATACATCTTTATAATTAATTACAAAGCAAATTTAATTTTTATTTTTTGCAGCTAAACTAAAGCAGATAACAAAAAAAAAATCGGCCAAGTGCGAGTCGGGCCTCGCTCTTTTAGGGTTCCGTTAAAAAAAAATTAAATAAAAATACACACATCAAAAGTGTCTAGGGATCAAGCATTTTTTTGCGGATTTCTTGAGATTGAGATGTGGCTTTGTAATAAATTTATGATTTTATAAATTTATATGGATCCTTTTTGGTGCATTTCATAATTTCATAATCAGCGATTAAAATCCTGCCAGGAAGTCCATCCTTATAGTGGTGGAACCATCATGGTATGGGCGGGTATTTGGATCGGCGGAAGAACTGAGTTGATTTGGATCAGAGGCAACCTCAACGCTCAAATTTATGCTGAGACGATTGTATCAGACGTCATCGTTCCTCTACAAGTGCAAATCGGTCCCTTATTTCAGTTAATGCATGATAATGCACGACCGCACACCGCAAGAGTTGTAAGACAGACTCTCGCCGCAGCTAACATCAATGTCCTGCCCTGGCCTGCTCAGTCGCCAGACTTGAACCCGATTGAGCATGCATGGGATATGCTACAGAGAAGAGCTCTGCCGAATATGGAGGGTATCCAGTGGCAAGAAGACCTTTTTTTGTTGTTGCAACGAACATGGGCGGCCATTCCACAGCGTGATTTGGATGAACTCATTTTGAGTATGCCAAACCAATGTTCTTGTGTTGTTAGTGTTCGCGGTAGAAACACGGATTATTAATTGTTTAAGTTACCCAATAAAACTTTAAAGAAAACTGTTATTTCAGTCTTTTTTTCGAACTTTAATGTTAGTGGTTCAAATGTCAAAAATCCCTTTATTAGGAAAATGGCAAATTTCTTTATTAATGCAAAGGTGACTTGGTTTATCGTTACTGTGACAAACGAAAACACTTTATTTGATGAATCCTTAAAGAAAATTTTAATTAATATCAATCAGGAGAAAAGTTATTGCAAAAATATATGTTGATCCCTAGACACTTTTGATGTGTGTATTTCCATGTACCCATGGAAATATTTTAATTTAATTTTTTTAATTTAATTTAATTTTTATTATTTGCTGTTATAGCGGCAATAGAAATAGATAATATGTGAAAATTTCATCTGTCTATCTATTACGGTTTACGAGATACAGCCCGCTAACAGACGGACGGACGGACGGACGGACGGACGGACGGATGGACGGACGGACAGCGTAGGCTTAGTAATAGGGTCCCGTTCGTACCCTTTGGGTACGGAACCCTAAAAATGAAGTGGAACTTTTTGTGTAAAATTTTTTCTCTACTACTTTTACTTGAAACTGTTTTTTCTTTTTCCTACCGTTATTAAGTTATTTAAAAAAAAGGCATTTTTCAACCCTTTTTTTATTTTTTTCATCCCTTTCCCCTAAATTTAAATCAAAATTTCTTTTATAATATCGTTATTTAAGTATTAATGAACACATTTTTACTCATTGCGCCAAAGCTGGTCAGATCATGGTTTCATTTAACTTTTTACTGGACTAAGAAGTAACTGAATTTTATTTTGTTTTTTCGGATTATTATCGATATTTCGGATACTTATCCAAAACTCAAGCAGTTCTTATTTTAGGTATTTTACAATATTTCTCAGTGAATCAATCTTTATTGTTAATCTCAGCATCGAGTTATTAGAAACATCGAAAGCCCAAACCAATTACAAAAGATATGCCCGATGATAAATCAGCAAATTCAAAAGCAATTTCAGCTCGCTTGCCAAAAACGTTATGGACATTAGCCGGCCGTCAGCCACTCAACGATTTTATCTATTTTAAATTCCAATCCACGTTACTGACATAATAGCTTGCCTTTCACTTGATCGCTTTAATCAATTTGACGTCGATGATTATAATTGAACGCGCGTTTCTAGTTAATTTTAAAACCAACCATTGACCTTATATTGCTAAGGGAAACTTATATTCTAATGATAATCTAGGTTTTATGCTGATATTTAGGCTACGTAAATGCGAAAGTCACAGTCTTTCAGCAGAATTGTAATCGTGATCCTATTACGATGAAGTAAGGCTGTTTATAATAATAAATAATAATAAATAATAATAATAATAATGATATGCTTGAAAATCAGCGCTCAGCATTTTAATGTTGCAGAATTATGCTGAAGCAGTAGCCTTTTCAGCTTTAACATTTTTAGGAACAATTTATTATTAAATTATTTAGTGATTAAGTTTTTGTCTGTATATTCTGCTTATTCTCAAAGACCTTCTTGTTAAAAGCTGAATAAATGTTTATTTATTTATTTATCGCGACAACTCGACACGAACGTACGCACGATAATGTAGCCGCACCATAATTATGCAGCTTGTCCCGTGTCCAACTTGTATTCGCCCACTCTAGTTAGCAATTCAGCGCCACATCTGCGATATGTCCCGTCTCTACCAACGTCCTGAACGTCCTACGCCTCTAATTTATATGCACAGTACAAACCTTCATTTCTGTATTTGGTGTCTAAATCACTTCATTGTTATTGCAACAGTATCGAGAGGTTTGCCACTTTGTGCGAGTGTGTATTTGTTTTTCATTATAGGTACTCTTTGAATTCTTCTTTATTAGCCTACTATCTTGGCGACTTCATCCGCGTGGTAAGGTTTTTAATACTCGCCGCGAGATTTCCTTTTGACCTTTTGATTTTCCGGGATAAAAGTAGGCTATATATGCTATTCCAGACTATGATCTATCTCTGGGCCAAATTTCAGCCAAATCGGTTTATTCGTTGTGGCGCAACGATGTTATTTGTGGCGTTAAAGAGTAACAAACATCCATCCATCCATACATTCAACAATCTATCCTCACAAACTAGGATATAGTAATAGAATATTGGTAGGATTCCAGAGTACTTTGAAAAAGTTTATTTAAATAAAAAAATAATCTATTCTTTTATTTTCTGTTGTTGGAATAGCTAACTCGAGCACTAGATTTCTTGGCAAGAACTCAAGGGAAACTCAAGAGATCTGACACCGAGTATACTACGAAACGTGCTTAATTAATAGTTTCAGTTCATCACCTTGCTCTTAAATGCGAACCATCGTTAATGAAACCTACTGTCTCAGAAGGAATGATTTGTTTATTGAAGTATCCTTTGGTACGTTACACTGCATAGTAGGTACCCGGTAGTAAATATTATAATAATAATTTTACATATATATCCCCAAAAAACATACAATCGATCAACTTCGACTTCTTAAAGCGTCGCGTAGGCTCTGTCTCTCTAATTTATTTGATACAATGATGAAGGTTTTTAATTCCTACGGGAACTCTGTCAATTTCCGGATAAAAAGTAGCCTATGTGTTACTGGGTATGCCATCTCCATTCCAAACAGCCAAATCAGTTCATTCGTCGTGGCGTGAAAGAGTAACAAACATACATCTATCCATCCATACATCCATCCATCCATCCATCCTCACATTAGTAGGCAGTAGGATTTTGACCATTCGGGCTACAGAAACTTTACTGGTCTTTTTGTGTATGTACAATGTTACTGTACTGAGTTCAGTAGGTTAATTTTCCAGTGTGAAGAAGCCGTCTAACTACTTAGTACTGTCATCCGCTGTAACCTCGAGAAACCCCTACTGTAAGATTACCACTGTAGCATACGGATATTTAACATGGATAAGTAAAATCTTTACAGCGTTAACGGGGGAGGCACCTTAAGATATTTGCAGGCATATATTTAACCAAGCCTCAAATTTCCGCCGTCAAAAACGCGTTTCATCGTTTCAGCACGATGGCGTGTAGAAACCGATTAGGGGTATGGTTTGCTATGCCATATTCTAAGTTAGCCCGCTACCATCCTAGACTACATCGTCACTTAACATCAGGTGGAATCGCAGTCAAGAGCAATCATGCACTCTTAATAAATATAACAAAGACTTGTCAGGTATTTTCGTACTTCTATTCTAGCTCTATACCAAAGATATAGTTGTGATAGATATAAAGGTAACGAAGAAGAAAATTGTTAAGCCTTCCACTACTCCATCTCAAAGGTCAATCGATCCTGCCAGGTCAATTCAATTTCACTATCTCTTAATAAATACTAGCTGATGCCCGCGACTTCGTCCGCATGGATTTAGTTTTTAAAAATCCCGCGGGAACTCTTTCATTATCCGAGATAAAAAGTAGCTCTCCCGGTCTGAGGAACCACTACTACATCCATTACTATACCCATGCAAAAAATCGCATCAATCCGCTGTTCTGTTGCGACGTGATTGAAGGACAAACCAACAAACAAACACACTTTCGCATTTATAATATTATCAGTAATGCTTTATTATAACACTTTTTGTAATTGTCAAATTTTTTAACCATACTTAACCAAAGACTAAATTACGCTTAGCTGTCATTTACGTTTTGTTATTCCACTGTCATTTGCGTTTTGTTATTCCATGTCAGATGCGTTTTTCTTATAACACGTTTTATAGTGAAATGACGGAAACGCGTTCGAACGGGATAAAAAGTATCCTATGTCCGTCTCCTGGTTCTAAGCTACCTCTCCACCAATTTTCAGCCAAATCGGTTCATCCGTTCTTGAGTTATAAATAGTGTAACTAACACCACTTTCTTTTATATATATAGATTATTGTTTGTTCATTAATTACCATGCAGATAGTTTCACCGCTATCAAAAGTTTGCTTTTGCAGAGGAATTCCTTTTGTCTTCACGAACAAGGTCACCTCGCTTGAGAGATAATGTTTAATTCTGACGTTTTGTTTGTGCCGCTGCTACAAAGCATTGTAATTTACTCTCCGCTCAGCAAAGTGATGGATGTTTTTATTTCTTTATATCAGTCTTTTTATCTATTGTCTATCTCTTTCTTTTTTCATTATTACGGTTTTCAGGCATTGTCTCTTTATAAATGCAATTCAGTTCACTTTGCTTGTGTTTTAACGTTGGTTTATATGCTCCGTTGTTTTTAACACTTTTCAGTTAAAATAGAGCCTTATTTTTAAATTAACGAGTGTTTCTTTGTTGATTTGTCCTTCAATCACGCTGCGATGGAGCTACGGATCGACTTGATTTTTTACATGGGCATAATTATTGAGGACGTGTCTTTTTATTCCGAAAAAACAAAGGGTTCCCGCGGGATTTTTAAAAAGCCTAACTCTTCGCGACGACATGGCGGGTCTCAAAAGTCTAGTTAGTCTAAAAGTCTAGCAAAGTATACTAGTTTTTAGGGTTCCGTACCCAAAGGGTACCAACGGGACCCTATTACTAGCCTACGCTGTCCGTCCGTCCGTCCGTCCGTCCGTCTGTCAGCGGGCTGTATCTCGTAAACCGTAATAGATAGACAGATGAAATTTTCACATATTATGTATTTCTATTGCCGCTATAACAACAAATAATAAAAATTAAATTAAATTAAAAAAATTAAATTAAAATGGGTAGGTGGGTAGATGGAAATTTTTTAATTTAACTTTTTTAACGGAACCCTAAAAGAGCGAGGCCCGACTCGCACTTGGCCGATTTTTTTTACTATTTTGATAGTCTAAAATTCAGGCCACCGCTTCCGAGTACCTTCACGGCGTATTATGATTGATGTCGACACCATATAGGTACTTGACCCCGCCCGGAAGGATATTGCCAAATTGCCAAGTGCTTCCTTCAGCGGAATCAAGCTACTCGTTACATGAATTGAAGGCTGTAAAATTGACAATGCTAATGTACAGTCATTAGTCATTAGGTACTGAATGCTTAGTATCTTAAATAACCTTATACGGTTTGACTTAAAGAACAAAGGCAAGGGTCCATACTTCATTTTACCTGAAATCGATTCGAAGCGTCTATACATGAAAAATTGTTAAAACAATTGTTAGAGGTTCCATTACTAAAACATAATCACTGTGAGATTTTTCTTTTGAGGAACTCATAAAAAAAGATATTAACAACTTTAATGTCTTTTGAGGTTATAAAAATATGTAGATAGGTAAAAAAATGTAGTCGTAATTCCTACTTCCATTTTATTTTAAGTTCTAATTTGACAGTGGGATGTCTTACTTAGTAGTCTATAGAACTCTAGACAAACTCTTGAATTTCCGGGCGAGCAATGTCATCGAGCAACGATCTAAACTCAAAGCGCGATATGAATTAATCAGATGATTGTTCATTATTTAATAATTATTTAACCAAGGCAAAAGATGTAAAACTAATTTCATACAAAAAATGAACTAATTTAAATACTTTGTTCTGTATAAATCATATTCGTAGACGCCTCCTAAAACATTCAGGTATAAATCTGCCATTGTTCTTTGGCTGACTTTAGATCGTCACACGGTAGGTAAAGACTGCTATACCCCCTTCCAAGTTAGCCGGCTACCATCTCAAATGCAGTCTAAGATGGTCAATCATAACACATTATAACATGGAAAGCATAACGCAAACACTAATATTATAATATTTAAGAATTTTGTCTGTCTGTCTATTTGTTCGACATACGCAGTCGCTGAATCGATTTTGATGGAAGATTTTGATGAATGAATGTGTGTGATGACTGATGAGAGAGTGATGAATACCTTGTGTATTATATACGGTCCGGATGATATACCTAGGCTACATTTTTTACGAAAGTGGAAGTGGTTTTAGTGCATCCGAAAGAATTTTGATCCCGTAAAATTTTGTAAGAATGAAGCATCTTTCTTATCTACCTAATGCATATGTCTCTTGCAACACATCGATTTCGTACTACCTATGGATTTTTGCAAGTCGAATTATTGTTCCTTGTTCTGCTTGACGATTGTTTATTGTACAATACATTGACAACCTACAGGTTATTTATAAACCGTTCTCACGCTCGTAAAATTCTCGTTATGATATGACAAAGGTAAACCTTTTTTGCTTATATTCTGTAACTATATAGTTTTTACGCTTGCGATTTAATTAGCGGGTGTTTAGGTTTTACAACAAACTTTCGAACACGTTTTTCTCCTTTAGGAATGAAACTAAAATACCTCCTTAAGGCACTTCTAGGATACTCAAGATTCAAAATTATTTAGGTTACTCATGTAGGCCACCTGTGGCCCTTAAGACAAGTTACTCAAAACTACGGACTCGGAATAATCCCAAAGAATACTTCCCCTTTTCATATCTCTAGCTCCACTAACTTAGTGTTATCCAACACAATTATTATTCCGTAGAGAGGTAGGTACTACTAGTAGTTCCTTTTATCGCAACCTGTTGTCAGTATAAAATACAATCTGTTTCTGTACAAGTACAGTTACTCGTAAGTGCTTAAAAGTTAACTACATATTATTATACGAGACCAACAAAAAAGTAGGCAAATGTGTGCGTACACTCTCACTTTCTTTTGGTCGCGTTTCCTTACCTACCATACATAATTGTTAGAGGCAATTTAATACCTCCTACTAACTGCTAAGTGATCAACAAGAAAAGTGTTAAAAGTGAAAAGTTAGAACGTTTAGGTTTTCTTTGACTGATATATTAATCATTAATATATCAGTCAAAGAAAAAATTAATAATTACTTAATGGATTTTAAGCTCAGTATAGAATTACGAATTGCTAATATATCTAGACTCAAAATCCAGCTCATCCTTATTAGAATTATTTGAACGATAGCATACACAGTTTATTTATACAATTTTGGACCTTGTCAGTTTCTCTAGCCCAATCTTCGGAATAGCTGAACCGATTTTGAAGAGATTTTCACAGGCAGATTTACTGGACAAAGCTTTCAGATTTAGGTTACATTTTATCCCTGGAAAACACGGTGATTGAATACAAAACGTAGACAAATGATAGTTTTTAGGGTTCCGTACCCAAAGGGTACCAACGAGACCCTATTACTAAGCCTACGCTGTCCGTCCGTCCGTCCGTCTGTCAGCGGGGTGTATCTCGTAAACCGTAATAGATAGACAGATGAAATTTTCACATATTATGTATTTCTATTGCCGCTATAACAACAAATAATAAAAATTAAATTAAATTAAAAAAATTAAATTAAAATATTTCCATGGGTACATGGAAATATTTTTATTAAATTTTTTTTAACGGAACCCTAAAAGAGCGAGGCCCGACTCGCACTTGGCCGATTTTTAAATATCTGAAGTTAACTTCATATTACAGTCTCCAATCATTCTACAAAATTCAATTTGCCTCAAAGCATCGTCAAGCTAGGTACTTAATTTTAAAGGGACCTCTAGCTTAGCTATTTAACTTGACATTAGCGTCGATAGTTCGGAAATTAAATGGTACTCTCAGAGGCTCCGGTGTAAGTTTATGACTAAACTCTTTGAGACTAAACTTGACGATGTCTACAAGATATCGATCGACATGGGTATCGGCATGTAAGGTGTTATAGCTTAGAAAGGACAATGCCAAAAATGTTTGGAACTTTGACCCACAATACGAAAAGTCGTTTACAAGAATGAATTATGCATCATTTTATTGCTAACTAGCTGATGCCCGCGACTTTGTCCGCGTGGATTTAGTTTTTAAAGTCCCTCGGGAACTCCTTGATTTTCCGGGATAAAAAGTAGCCTAGATGTTGACCCGAGTAATAAGCTACCACGGTATAAAATTTTGTAGAAATCTGTGCGGTAGTTTTTACGTGAAAGAAGGACAAACAAACAGACAAAAAAAATTTAGCTTCTGTTTTGATATCTGTATCTTGAACACAATTAGAAGCAAAAACCCTTTTTTGAATCTATTTCATGTACAGAATTGGTTCCGTTTCTGTTTTATTATATGTATAGATTGTTTAGTAACGAATAAACATAAGTTTTAAAACTTCTAGAACTTACGGTTTTTGATCAATTCTAAGTCAAAGTTGGACTTACATGTTATAATTATGAAACTGTTTTATAATATTATCGTGAGTGGTTTTTAGTAAAATAAATATTAAATATTGACGGATTTACGATAGTCTAGTTTTACGATACAAATGATTTATTTTAAAACTATCTTAAATTAATAGGATATTTTTAATAAATTTACTTTTTCTGTAAGTTGCTGGGTCACGATCTGGCGTTCTCCGTACACTATTCGTGCGTGTCTAACACCCTTCTCTACTTCCATATTCTTTGTGAATTTGAAAACATCCTTACTAATATTATAAATGCGATAGTGTGTTTGTTGGTTTGTCCTCGTAACGTAGCAATGGATCGACGTGATTTTTTCGCATGGTTGCACCTATAGTTGAGGACCTGGAGAGTGATAGACTACTTTTGGAACGAAGTTTCTTTTCGGACGGATTTGCGGATGAAGGCTAAACGAAAAAGTGTAAGAATTTTACATCGCGACACTTGTTGCCTTTGTTTATTATACACATTCTATCATAGCTTTGGTAGCGTAGCGGCTCAACGAAGGAGTGACAGTATCGGTTCGGGTTCGAATTATCTAGGAAAAACGTGGGGCTCCCACGGGATTTTGAATACCTAAATCTACGCAGACGAAGTCATGGGAAAAAGCTAGTTAAGCTCATAAAGTGTCTTATGAGCTTAACTCAGTTAATCAGTAAAAAACCTACCTTAATACGCGGTTACATCAATTCATTCATACACTTCTTGTGTTATGGTTATGATATAATCTCCCATTTCCATATCGTGTCGTAACTCTGCAATCTTTCATTGTTTTATTGTCATTTCTCATTTAGTTTTATGTAACGTGATATGGTTATTGTTTCTATGCCGATTAAACTTTCTCTACTAACAAAAAACATTAGTCTCTTGTAAAAGTTTTGTGAAATAATATAACGATGAATTGTTGGTGCAACCACGTTTCAGCTAGTCTTGTGTAATACATGTACTAAGTACTATTAGGAATCAATACCTGACACTCAGACAATTATAGTTCATCGTTCATTTAGTACTTCGTTCCTTGTGGACCAATTAGTCTGTGATTCTGTCGCTTGGCTCGGAACTACTGAATAACGTAAAGTACCTACTAGATGTCCGAACTAGTACAGTTTTATGAATGTACTAGTACAGAGTGCTCCTTTTAGTGACAACGAATAAGTACAAGCCTAGTTTCAGCGCCGCGAATACTCCATGTGTTTCATGATTCATCGTTTCTAGTTAGGCCCGCCCGGCTTCGACAAACGTGTACAAATTAAAATTATTTTTGTACTTTGTAGTGGCGTTTGAAGTCGGTTTTTTGAAAAGAATTTTTACTGCATGGGTATAATTGAGGACCTGGAGAGTAACATAGGTATTGGATAGAAGCAGACGTTACTTTGCGGAAGTTCATGATTAGCAAGAAAAGGTTAGAATTATTTTGCTATAATCCGCCAACAGAAAAAATCTGTATGGTCAAACATGCAATTACTTAATAAACTTAATAAACTTAATACAGTGACACTGTTGCACAAAATGCACTTTCCTTATTTTCTAATATATATATATATATATATATATATATATATATATATATATATATATATATATATATATGTTTATATTTTTTTATTTTTTTTCCGTTTATACATATTAATAAGAAATTAACACAATTGGGCCGAGGATATTTGGACAGCCCTAGCACAGGCTGCGGTCTAATTGGGCTGCCAATTGCAATCACCAGCCACAAGTTTTGGTCTAGTGCTTTGGTCTATAATTTTATGGTGTATAGTGTTCACTCTTTGTTGTCTATAAATAAATAAATAAATAAATAAAAATAAAAAAATTAAAAGCTAAGCACCACTCACCTACCCAGCCAAGCAAAAAAGCCAAGTTCCCAAGCAAGCAATGCCACCACCACTTACATGCACCACCACACAAGATTTTTACACTACTCTCGACGCACGTTTCGCCCCGACACCGGAGCATCCTCAGGAGATGTCGACTTTACAATGCTGTATTGTCTAGACCTTTTCTTGCTAGTAACATAGGTATCTTTTTCAAAATTCAAAGAGTCCCTGCGGGGTTTTTTAACTAAATCCATGCGGACGAAGTCGCGGGTATCAGCTAGTACATAAAAGTAGTTAGTTCACTGAATTTGTAACATTAAATATTTTTTTCTTTTTCTTGGTGCAGTAAAAAATACACTGAACAATCCCATCACGGAAGTTTTTAGTCAAAGTAAACTCATAACGCATGGTCGTTACAAGTTGGGCAGTACATGTACGCCCTATTGTTCCATTCATTATGTATTCTCCAGACGATAATTACTCGGAATCTGCGCGTCATCTCGTTTCATCGTTCAGGAATGTTGAATTATTTTGCTACTGCCCTTTACTGTTAAGTACTGTCTTATCTTTTCTAGATGCAATTAACTGTCTTTATTAGAATGTATAAACAGTAATAGCATGGTTATTACTGCTTACATTCCAATAAAGGTGGTTAGAACTGCGGTCTCCTATTCGGGGAGTCGCAGATTCGATCCAGGGCATCTCTGACTTTCGGGAGTTAGCGCCAATTTAGACGTTACCTCGTTCATCGTTTCTAGATTTTTTCTTTTATTTTGGAGGCTGCATCGATGAGTCATCGAAAATGAACCGTCCAAATTCACCCTTAGGGCACAGGGCCTTAGGGTTCATTTCCAATCAACGATGAACGAGGCACCGGCTAAAATGGACTTCATGTGCGTTTAAGCAATCAAATATCACATGCTACAACGATGAGGAAAACATCTTGAGGAAACTTGCACGCCTAAGAGTTCTCCATAATGTGCTTAAAGTTGTGTGAAGACTGCCAATTTGCATTGGGCCGGCGTGATGGACTATGGCCTAAAATCCTTCTCTGAGAGATCTGCGCTCAGCTGCAGTGAACAGAATGGGTTGTTAATGATGACGGTTATTATTAGATATAGCTGTCTTTATAAGATTGCTGTTGCAGGGACGCCGGACGCATATATACCTTTTCCTTTGAGTAATAAACCAGTTATTACTCAAAGACCTTTTCATATTCATATTATTCCCTTGTTAGCCGCATTGCAGTGTTTCCATGTATGTTGAACCGTGTTTTCTAAGAGTTTGATCTAGGTTAAACCGTAATTACAAGAAGGTTCGGTTCTCGTTCAGTTAATGTATCTTGACCTCAATCCATAGAAATAATATTATGGTTTAGGGATACTGACTTCTGGGCACAAGTCTAATAAGCACCACAAAACTTTTGAATACCCTTCTGGCTTTTTTGTTTTTACCAAACCATAACTTGGGCACCTTAAAGGTGCATCTTTACTTACCATCAAATTTTATCGCAGTCAATCGGGTCTATATAATAATATACTTTTTTTGGGTGTTGGATGTTTTTTACATGGATTTCTCCTCATCGTCACCGTCACCGTCACCGCGTTATTAGTATACAAACTTGTCTTGTATGAGGGACTCAAGTGCTGGTAAAAAAAACAGGGTCAAGTTTTGTTGCACAGCCACAGGCACTGGCACAGGCACAGGCGCAGGCACAGTTCTTAAGATTGGTTCACATACTCATTACAAAAAAAGGCTCAGGTGTGAGAAATTGATATTTTAATTCATCACAATCACTTAGTTTTCACTTCTATCGGCAGTACCTATGCCAATTTTTTTTCACTAGCTAGCTTTTACGTCACTGACCTTTTCCTGAACAACCTTATATATCATACCTGTAGATATCACATTTTTGTATATTGTAGCCTATTACTTGAACTACTAGATACTAATGATATAATAGAATGATAAGTAAACAGAGCGTTACTTCAAGACAACCGGCACACGTAATGACATGTGATATATCGTGCGAAACAGAATTCCTGGCGTTTCGTCACCGCCCGCCGTGGTAACAACGCTAATAAGTTGATTGTACGCAGTGCCAATCAAATTGAATTCATTCGTGTCTCAATTATTGTCTTAAATAAGGCACTTTCTCTTGCAACTGTCGCAAATCCATGAATTTTAGCTTTCATTTAAAAATCAAGAAAAAAAAATTAAAAAATCGGCCAAGTGCGAGTCGGGCCTCGCTCTTTTAGGGTTCCGTAAAAAAAATTAAATATTTTAATTTAATTTTTTTAATTTAATTTAATTTTTATTATTTGTTGTTATAACGGCAATAGAAATACAAAATATGTGAAAATTTCAACTGTCTATCTATTACGGTTTACGAGATAGGTACAGGCCGCTGACAGACGGACGGACGGACAGCGGAGGCTTAGTAATAGGGTCCCGTTGGCACCCTTTGGGTACGGAACCCTAAAAAGAACATATTAGCAGGAAGCATCGTAGAAAAAGTTGTAGAAAGATGATAATGAATAAGAAATAATACGTATTATAAATAGCAAAAGTTTGTTTGTTGGTTTATCCTTCAATCACGCTGCAACAGAGCCATGGGATGGACATGATTTTTTGCATGGGTTAGTTGAGGACTTGGATAGTAAGTGATATAGACTACTTTTTGCCCCGGACAATCAAAGAGTCCCCACGGTTTGTTTATAAACTAAATCTAAAAAACTAGTAAGAAATGAAATTTTGAAATTCCAAGACATATTAAGACAACGGAGTTTATGAAACGTAACCCATATGTGTAAACGTTTTGCTCTTGTATCCACGTTGGTTATTATTAACGATGGTTATTATAATGGCCGGCTCAGGACGCGGATGCATCGCAATATTTCATAACATCTGCTGTTCCTCTAGCTTATGTTTCTAAACTTTACTTTGTTATGGGAAAACTGTTTCCGTTCATCTAACTGCTACTTATCTGTTGTTGCTTTTTACAAGCTTTTATTTAACTTGCAATGTTTGTTTGGGTCAAATCTTGCAAGATGAATTAGACCCACTTCCCGGTTTATGATCGAGCTGAAAAGACATGTCCCAGTTTAGTATGGAGGGTGGTTTTTTATTCTGAGTGTCCATTAACCAGAACCAAACTGTCATCACGTGAAAGAGATAAAAAAATAAAATTAAACGCCATAAAAATAATAATTTTAGAGTCCTCGGTTTTTTTTTAATTAATTATGAAAAATACCGTTTGTAGAAAATATTTTTCAATGGATAGTAACACTAAAAACTTTTATAATCTATAGACTATCAAATCTGGCACCAGTTAATGTCACGTAAATGTCATTTTGAACCAAATACATGTCATTTTGAACCATGGAACTAGGAATCACAGACCAGGAACTAGGAATTACGACTAGGCACTTTTGAACTGCCTATTCGAAAATGAAATTATTTGTTCCTGACAATCATCTGACATTGACAACTTACATAGAATAATATTTTACCGGTGTATAAATCACATGGAACAAGGAATTACGACAAATCACAAGCAAAAAAATGAGTCAAAACAAAAATTTTTTTTTTACTATCGGAGGCTTTAAAAAATCTGTAAATTATTTTGATAGGAGCCTTTTGGGATCTTTATCCAACTACATTAAAATCATCCTTGTTAATTAAATTCAAATTTAAAAAACCAATTATGGACAACTCCTATGCATGTATGTGTAAATCGGATTACAATGCAATGTTATTGTGACATGGAGCTGATCTGATGATGGAGAAGATGGCTATCGGAACTCTGTAATAAAACGACGTAACCCCATCAAGTTTGGGCTCGTTTGATTCGTCATAATAAGTACTCTGATCCTAGATGATATCCAGAGTCTAATGATGTAGCTACAAAAAGCTTGCATTTAAAAATAAAATTTTTAATTTACACTTGTATATAGATAAATCATACATTTTTTCATATGAGAAGTATATATTTAATAAAAACTATGTAGGTAGGTGTGGCAATTTATTTAGTGCAGCATTGGACTGTTATAGGCTATAATATTGAGGATGGTTATTTATTTAAGTCTAGGGCTGTGTGAACAGGAAATGATAACTCATGTTACCTGAGTTCGTTTTCATTTTAATTACCATCATATGGGTGCAGTGAATTCCATAACTTTCAAACTTTCCGTTTTCTGATCCCGCAGTTTCGTAATCATAACTTTTTTAAACAATACTTTTAATTTTTAAACATAATTTTACCTAATTCATTTTTAAGTACATATATATCTTATTACCCTTGTGCGGTAGAGTCGATTTCCTCCGCTTACCTCCAAACAAATTCGGTGCTAGGTATCGTATCGTAATACACTTTCACTATCTTTTGTGATTTTGCTAGCTTAGCTTTCATTAATCTTGCTACTATCATATTTTGATATTTTCTCACAGTTTCGGGTTTCTTAATTTATAGCGGAATTCTATTACATACCCAAACTGCATTTGTCATCACCAAAAAGTTTGTCTAGTCATTACTTTGGGTTTGAATAATATCTGATCAATCAACGTCATACCACTAGAATTGTAATGTTTCTTAAATTATAATTTATGGTCTTGCAACAAACAATCACTTCGGTAGATTTTAATGCTTTATTAAAGAAACTAGAAATAATAATATCCTTCGTCGACTGAGCGTTATTCCCTAGGTGGGGTCCGCTTTCCGACATACTCTTACCCACTTTACCTGATCTCGTGCATCCGATTTATTGAATTTATCGGCTCTCATATCTGCGCTTAAGATGTCAAGCCAGCCCTTTCTTGGACGGCTGCGAGTTTCAGCTCCAGGGACGGTGATATTGTGACATAAAAAATAACATTCTAATGCCCGTTTTCACCAACCATACCTAAATTACTCCCTAAATAAGAGTCTCTACGTAGGTAGCCCCTAAATACAATCCCTTACCCAATGACACTTCCATCTTAAGATGTTCCGTAAAGGTTCGTGAAGGTGAAATTGACAGAAAGCGTCACCTAACTTAGCTTAGGTAGCCCGTAAAATTTAGAGAACGTTGGTGAAAACGGGCATGAATGTCTAAAGGTTGATTATACGGGTCTGCCCGCGAAATACAAATTTATTTTGGTTTTTCGCAACTTTTAAACTAATACGACAATGTAGGCTTATGGTATTCTAATTGCGACGATGGCAGAATCATCATCACAGGTTTATACTTATAAATATCGACTAATTTCTGAGTAACTCACATCCAACTCGATATTCAGACTAATTTCTTAAACTGGAAACTTTCAAGTAAAGATTTTTATATAAACCTGTTAAGATGATACTGCCACTGTCGCAATTAGAGTGCCATAAGCCTACTTTGTCGTATTAGTTGAAAAATTGCGAAAAACCAAAATAAATTTGAATTTCGCGGGCAGACCCGTATAATCAACCTTAAACACCCTTTTTATAATTTTGTATTATTTTGTAGTTTCCTATGCGCTGTCAAAATGGTTTCATAGCCTGCTTTGTTTTCACGTAATTGTAAGTATTGCTTACTCAATACAATGCAAGTTGCGTAAACTGTATTAAAGGGCCGCGCATGAACCCATCTTGTCTATCACGCTCGCTAGATTGGTTTCACTCCAATTACCATGATAGTTGGGTGCATCGCGAAATTCCATTACACTTTCACCGTTTTCCGTGAGTGCCTTACTGTTACTTTCATGAGTCTCGCTTGTAATGTAGCTTATGCATTCAATGCTTTTGTCTTCATAATCGTTGCTTCGATTTTAAATATGCATGATGCATGGGTTAAATCAGCTTGGCATCCAGCTGCCCACAAGATAGTATAAAAACTTATTACAATGTAATAGCTACTTATAATGATTATTTTGAAAAGAGCAACTGCTGTGTTTCTTGCCGGCTCTTCTCAGCAGAATCCGCTTTTCCGAACCGGTGGTAGAGTCATGACGTGTCATAATAGCCACAGGTTGGCCTACGTGAAATAAATAATTTTGAATATAATATAGGATAATTGGTTGTGAAAGAGCTTCTTTTTCATCCTCACACAGGTAATACGTTTTATTGGTTGATAGATTGTGCAATGCTTTATTGCACTATAAATATTATGCATCTCATGAATTTATTATTGCATCAGTTTGTAAGATCACAAGCGGCCTATTATAAAATGTACTTAACACAGTTATTGCAGGTATAATGGCAAAAGTTACGTTACGCGTTCACTCGCTCGAACTCACCTCATTCGCTGGGCAGCGCATGTTCTTTTGAGACACAGAGATTAAATTGATACTGAGGACTCGGTTCAGGCGGTCATCCGCCTGAACCGAGAACCCACAACTCGCATTTTTTTTAGTTGTAACTGACTAGCTGATGCCCGCGACTTCGTCCGCGTGGATTTAGTTTTTAAAATCCCGCGGGAACACCACCCTCCAGGTTCTAAACTATACCTATCCAAAAAAATCACGTCTATCCATAGCTTTGTTGCAGCGTGATTGACGGACAAACTTACAAACAAACACACTTTCGCATTTATAATTATGTATTAGTAGAAGAAGGAAGAATTAATACCAAAGGCGATCTAATTAAATTTTAGAACACAAAAGCTACTATTGTAACAAAAATATGATAGTCAGATATATTCCCTAGTGGACTTTTTTGTAGAGAATAATGAGTACTTTAATCATGTAAGTACCTACATAATTTTTGTGTATCATCAATAGTTTTCTCAGCACACGCCAAATAATGCATTTTATAGGCAAAATTTTGCTACTTTAGGTTACCTTATTGCACTTTTCTTAAGGATCTCTAATTTTTTTGAAAATAAATTATAGCCTATGTTACTTCCTGATAACTTAGCTTTCTATTGGTGAAAAATGGTTAACGTCCAGTAGTTACAGAGTTTATTCGGTACAAACAAACAAACAAAAAAATCTTCCCTCTTTATAATATTAGTATAGATATAGATTACATACCAAGACAAACGTTAAAGTCGCAAGCGGCGCACGCAACTAATTTTTCAATAAAATAGAATGAATAGAATTTTTTTTATTCAAATAAACTTCTTTACAAGTGCTTTTGAATCGTCGATGAGTCTACCACTGGTTCGGAATGCCTTTCCAGCAGAGAAGAACCAGCAAGAAACTCAGCGGATATACTCTCTACTCTATAATACTCTAGGAATAATCCAGCTCTACGTTGGATCACTAAACTGGTTACTGGAATGTTATTGAATAAAACCCGATATAACTCCAAAGTATAAATAAAATTAGGATCGGGTAACAAGCATTGCTTTCTCAAATGTCTATTTTTATTTATTTTATTTATTTTATTTAACCTACAGGTCTACCTACAGTTTTCTCGGTAACGTTTCTAAGAATACTCATCGTAACTAAGTTGGCGTGGGTAAAAACAAATCTTCTATATTTAACCCGCGCTTCCTGTTATGTGAACTTTTTGAACTTATTTCCACCGCTCCAACCAACGTTTGTATTATCTTCTTTCCTTCCTTTGTAGCTCTCTTAATTAGAACTCTTCGAACCAATTTCACCATCGCCAATTATTTATCTATACTTCTATACTAATATTGTTAATATATTTATATTTAATAAGTTATGACTATCGATGTGAAAAATATGGAAACGACACACTTATAATTCATATAAAGTAAAAATGAAACTAATCTTTGCAGCAACACGAATATCTCTTTATACATATAACGAGCGTGCACTTAATGTAATTGGATGTGATAGCCGGTAACGACCTTTGTTTCGCTCACTGTTATGTAATGAGAATGAGCAGGTCATTGACACCACTACAAACTGTAGTATTTTGTAGTAACACGTCTCACCGGTCGTATTAACACGTATATGCTTATATGATGAAGTATACCTAGACTTTTTACTACTGTAATAATATGTCAATTGGGTCAAAATTGTATTGATTGCTGTACAGTACCTAAAGAGGCTCTAGCAACTTTTTAAGTTAACTTTAACGGCGTAGGTCAGCAACTCTGCACTCATCTGTCACATTTTAGTACCATCATCATCATCAGCAAACAATCAACGTCTCACTACCGAACGCCGCCGGTCTCCTCTCAGAGAAGGGTTATAATAGGCCATAGTACACCACGCTGGCCCAATACCAATTGGCAGACTTCACACAACTTTGAGAACATTTTAGAGAACTCTCAGACATCCAGGTTTCCGCGCGAAGTTTTCCTGCACCATTTAAGCGTGTGATATTTAATTGCTTAATCGAACCTTGATCCCCTGAACAGGAGACCGCAGTCCTAACTACTAGGCTGTTACATTTTAGTATGGGGATGTCGAATTATGACATTTAATACATCTAAGGTGCGTTTGCAGAAACGTCGAGTTATCCCTTTAACCCAGAGTTAGCAGATAGCAGAGTTAACTCTGGATTAAAAAGACAGATTTGACAGATTTCGTATAAAGCTTCTTCTGTCAAAATTACAAATTATTCCTGGGTTAACTAACCCGGCATCTCTGCAAGCGGGCCTAACTACCGTGGGCACAACTCACGTTGACTGAGTAGTTAAACTCAGAGCTCAAGATACAAGAATTAGCTAAGTAGGAGTGCAAATTATATATAGTGCCTAGAGTTAATCCAAATCGTTTCAGCCTACATTAGTAATACAAATAGAATGCGAAAATTAGATATTTCCTGAGTAAAATACTGCCCATTGTCTGATTTCTATCATAAGAACATCCCTAGTTTGATGTAGTCATTGATATAGGACGAGAAACTAGCAAGCTGCTGTTATTTGAGTCTTTCTACACTACATATGTTTCTTCTTCTTCTTAATCAACCTATAGGCGTCCACTGCTGGACAAAGGTCTCCTGCATGGTACCTACCCCATAAGCTTATGTAAAGCGTATTTAGTAACATTATGAATTATCGCTACATTACTTACTTTATGGCATTGTATTCTATTTTTCCTGTGCTCAAATGATCGCAGAAATCTGTCCGGTAAAACGCTTATGAAACGTGCTTTAGATCTTCTAAGTTTAGTTTTACAGGTGTATCATTGAGAAATTGTGTAAAGAGTTTCATTGTTAGTTTGCGAGGAGAACGTCCAAAACACTACGAGAATATTATAGTAAGTGTATCGTTTAACTTACGCGTTTCTACAAGGAGCAACTGTTAACCTGGGCCGATTTCACCAAAGTAAAATAAGTCTTAACGGAGCGTTTTGACAGTATTTTCAATACAAAAACTGTCAGAACGCCCAATTTGTTCCTCATCAATATAACATCACTAAGTAGCAGTGATAGCCTAGTGAGTATTTGGTGGTTAGGACTGTTCTAATATTCAGGAGGGTCGCAGGTTCCATCCCGGGCTCTCTCCGACTTTTCGGAGTTATGTGCGAGATAGCAATTAAATATCACATGCTTCAAGGGTGAAGTAAAACATCGTGAGGAAAACCTACACACCTGAGAGTTCTCCATAATGTTCTCAAAGGTGTGTGAAGTCCACCAATTCGCATTGAGCCAGCGCGCAGCTTGGTGCACTATGGCCTATAACCCTTTTCTGAAAGGAGACCTGTGCTCAGTAGTGAGCCGTTGATAAGTTGCTGATGATGATGATGATGATGATGATGATGATGATGATGAAAACGTCACTCGACGTTGGTGAAATCGGCCATAAGTAAGTTATTATGAAAAGGTTGTATTAGCTAAATGAAACATTAGAGAAAAAGCCTTAGCCGTGGACATAAAGGACTGAAGCCACTCAAAATCTCAGAAAGTTGAAGCGTCATCGAGTTGTTGCTGAGAGCGGCCGGATCCAGGTCAAGGGATCTTGGGAAAACGTTCACGAGGCAGGCGAAATGTTACTTACCGACCGTGAAAATATAAAGCTTTATTTAAATAGCCTCAATAGCCCAACGGTTAAAGGTGCGGACTGAAAACTGAAAGGTCGCAGGTTCGAATCCGACCCGTTGCACTATTGTCGTACCCACTCCTGGCACAAGCTTTCCGCTTATTTGGCAGGGAGAGGAGAATGAATTAGTCAAGTTCAAGTCAAGTTCTTGGTTGATATTCTTTTAAAAAAAATAGTAATAGTAGTAAGTATAGTAGTAGTAATTGTCCTTGTTGGAAGTCGATGTGGATGGTTTTGTAAAGATAGGCACATGATAGGTACACTTTTATTAGTTACAAGACACTCACGTTACACACGGCAGGTTACACGAGATTAGAAAGCAAAAAGTGAGTCCATTTTTCGCGTCGACCACAGAGCACACAGAGCACGAGTTCTATTGTCCGCAGTGTTGCCAACTGTCCAAACTCGATTGATATTTTAGGTTCACATTACACTAGCGGCACGCTATGATGGCCGGTTTGACGTTTGTCCGCTCATGAAGTTCCGTATTAATTGATAACGACTTTGAAGGAAATAATTGTATTACTTTATTGACGATAGTGATGTGCAGAGATTCATAAATTTTATCGAATGTAGTTTTAGGTTTAGGACTCAAAATTTATTTATTAAATTGATTTCTAAAATGTATTCAAGTGTAGAAAAATCAGTTTGCACCATTTAAGGGGTGAATGTACTTGTGAATATGAACAATTTTCACTATGTGGACAAACCTCTGAAATCGCAAAAAAATATCAGCTGTTTCATACAAAAGGTAAAATTTTTATTTTTATATGATATATACCACAACTCGGCATTTGGTTTTCTAAATTGAAAATTTTTAAAAATGGAATCTAATACGATCGTCACATAGGATCGCTGGCTAGCACAACTACTACCTCCGGCAAACTCGCGTCAATGCTCAATGCAAAACAAAGCAGTTTCGAATTGACGTTGCTTCGAAAAGTATAAACTGTCAGTGCAATGCGATTGTGATATAGTTTTGACCTGGCTTTGGATTTCAAATATTGATACTGCGTTACTGTTGACCCTTGCTCGTTAATTTGGACTCTGTTCAAGCCCTTTGTTGTGGATTTCGTCGATATGACCGAACGTACGCAGAGAACTGTTCTAAATAGTCAGACACGTGAGTTCGTAATACGCCTTCGTAACTATTTCGATCGTGAAGCTCAAAATGGAGGGCCAATTTTACCTATAACGTCAGTGGTTGAACGCGTAGCTGATGCGCTTAATATTGGACAACGAACTGTTAGACGGATAACTAAAAAAAAATATGGCGAGACTGGCACAGAAGAAAATAAACTTCACACACCAAAAAAGAGAAAACGAGCAAAACCAGTCGTAGGCATCGATAGCTTTGATGCCGATGCTATCCGAAGACATGTTTACGGCTACTATTTACAGAAGGAGTATCCAACAAGAAAAAAGTTGGTGCATTCACTGAAGGAAGCTGGATTATTCTTCGGTGGGGAAAGTTCTTTAACGAAGATTTTGAAGACCATTGGATTTCGATACAAAAAATGTAACAAACGCAAAATATTGATGGAAAGATTTGATATAGCGATGGCAAGGTATACTTTTTTACGGCAAGTGAAAGAAATCAAAAATTGGCAAAATGTTGTGTTCTTGGATGAAACATGGCTTAATGCTAACCATACTGTAGGCCGTTCTTGGAACGATGACACAGCAGCATCTACTTCCAAAGTTCCTGTAGGAAAAGGATCGCGACTTATAATTTGTCACGCCGGAACCATCAACGGGTTTGTCGAAGGTTCTCTCATGGCTTTTGCGTCAAAAACCACTGGAGACTATCATGAAGACATGAATGGAGAAAAGTTTACTGAATGGTTTACCTCAATGTTGTGTAGCCTCCCTGAACCATCTATTATAATTATGGACAACGCCCCATACCACTCGATGCAAATTGACAAGCCACCTGCCCAATCCCAAAAGAAAGCTGATATCGTCGCATGGCTTCGTAAAAATGGCGTAGATGCAAACATGAATATGTTAAAAGCGGAATTAGTACGTCTTTTAAAAGAAAACAAACCAACCAAGATCCGATACGTCATTGACGAAATAGCATTAGAACATGGGCACAGAGTTATACGGTTACCGCCTTACCATTGTGAGTATAATGCGATTGAGTTGGTGTGGGCTCAAATTAAGGGATATGCTGCAAGACATAATACAGAACCCCCATTTACCACAAAAAAAATGCTAAAATTATTAGAAGAAGCTTGTGAACATGTGACTAAAGGAGACTGGGAAAAGGTTGTGAATAGAACTGTTAAATTAATAAGGGAAGATTATGAAAGAGATGTGAAAATAGATAATATTATAGAAAACGAACATATAATTATTAATGTAGGTGATGATAGCAGTGACGACAGTGAAAATAGTAGTATGGACGAATCTGATTAATTATGGCCTTTTGTGGCACCTTTTTTGGTATCTTTTGTATTCATATGTTTCTTGTGTGCATATAAAGTATGTATATTCATTTTCATTCAAATATTCAGTTCGTTCAAATAAATTAAATAAACATATACATTTTTGTTTTATTAAACCTATTTAATCAGGTACAAAAACAAAACTTAATTGTTTTTTGTTCGAGAATAAATTGACATTCCACATCACTATTGTAATGTGTCAAACCGGCCATCATAGCGTGCCGCTAGTTTAGGGTGAGCTGTGACAGTAATAATAATAATTTAAAAAAAAATTTAAGGGTCTTAGGCTCTTAGGGTCGAATTGAATTTTCTAGGAACCCCATACCGTATTTCTTATGCTTTCCTCTATTTAAAACTAGTATAATAAGTATGAATGATAGTAGAATCAAAACATTACCGTTCCGTGATATATATACAGTGTGTCCGGACACGAACTAGCGATATTTTAAACACTTATATAACAACTAATTTTAAGTACAAATACACTCTAAACTTGGGCCCAATCCACTTCCCTTCTATGTGGCAGCCATTTTGTTTTTTTGCTAAAATATTCTCTAAGCATGTACAAAAAAAATCATATCTCTCAATGTTTTGGTCTTACTGAGATAAAACTGAGCTTATTCGAAGCGCAACAATACTGTCCTACCGTCTACATTACAAAACAAAGTGTTCACATTTCCATAACCTTTGAAAAAAATATGAAACCCGAAAAAAATTATCGTAAAATCATGCAAATCAACAAATTATTGTAAATAACTGCAAAAACACCCCCGACAACCCTTTTTATTTTTTTACTAGATCAAGAGATTTTGAGCTAAGCTATAATACAACATTTAATTTATAACTGTATGTCTAATACTTTCAGAGTTATTGTTGTTGGAACATAGCGCATACGCATGAATGTTATGTGTTTTTAATGATTTCCTGTTTAGGGTTCCGACAAAGGCCTTTTGTGCTTGCGTCTAGTGCTTGTAGTGGTCTACTAAAAGATGTAAGTATTTCTTTGTAGACCTAGATCCTCCAAAGCCACCAATAGTATCCATTGACATTATTTCAAATAGTTTTGTAGCTGGTCCCAGTTGTGACATTAATCCAATTTTTTTTTGACCTCTTGACTTATTTTTTATGCATATTTCACATGTTTTACAAATATTTACAATATTTTTTGTTAGGTTTATAGCTGTATATATAGGACTTATTTTCTTCTGCAATTGTCTGATCCCAATATGATATAAATCTTCATGCACCTTTTTTATAAGTTTTTTACTAAATTCTTCTGAGAGGATAATCTTTTCCTGGTTTTTTATTTTTTTGTAATAGATTTTATTTTTGTGTATTACATTTTGTTTCTTTTCTTTTATTATTTCATTTTTCTCTTGGTCTTCAACTATATCTTTTATTTTTATTAAATTAACTATTCTCAATAGTTCCTCTTTGTTATCTTCTGATTCTAATACAGGATTTCGGCTCAAACAGTCTGCTTCTACATTTTCTTTACCAGGTATATATTT
Organism: Oeneis ivallda; assembly: GCA_029955525.1. NCBI lineage: Eukaryota > Metazoa > Arthropoda > Insecta > Lepidoptera > Nymphalidae > Oeneis > Oeneis ivallda. The sequence goes on from JARPMR010000009.1 coordinate 25,463,318, forward strand.
TACTGTAAAGTCATACTGAGATAGGTAATATGTGAGATCACCCAATTCTTCATCTGTCCTGCATTTAATGTTCATGTTCTCTAGAGGTTTGTGGTCTGAGTAAATAGTGAATTGTTTTCCAATGAGCCAGTGTTGCCAATATTTAACGGCTTCTTTCATAGCAAGACACTCTAAATATATAGCCTTTTTCCGTTTTTGATGTTCATTCAGTTTTTTTGAGAAATATGCCACCGGTTTGTCTTTACCATCTAGTTGTGTTTGTTTTAATATTGCTCCAATGCCTTCCAAAGATGCATCGGTAAAGATTTTGATTGGTAAGTCTTTGTCGAATATTTCTAAGACCGGTTGAGAACATAAATATCTTTTTATCTGATTAAATGATTCTTCACACTTCTCTGACCATAGAAACTTCTCGTTTTTTCTTAATAAATTATGTAATGGGTCTAAGATAATTGCACTTCTTGGTATGTATTCATGGTAGAAGTTTATTTTTCCTAAAAATTGTCTGATATTCTTTTGCGTCTTAGGAGTTGGAAAATTCCTTATTGAAATCAAATTGTCTTTTAGTGGTCTTACTGAATTGTTCTGAATTATATGGCCGAGGTATTTTACTGAGTCTGAAGCAAAGGTACATTTCTTAAATTTCAATCTAAAGCCTTCTTTAATTATTGCCTCTAATACATTTCTTATGTGCCTTATATGTTCTTCAAAGGTAGACGAGTATATCAAAATATCGTCAATATAGTTTACAGAGTATCCCGTGAGATTGTGTTTTCTTAGAATATTGCTTAAAATTCGCTGGAAAATTGCTGGTGATGTTTTCAAACCAAAAGGGAGGCAGGTCCATTGGAAGTGGCCATCTTGTGTGACAAATCCTGTTTTACTTCTGTCTTCCACCCGTAATGGTATTGCCCAAAATGCTGAGTTTATATCCAGTGTAGTAAAATACTTGCAATTTCTAGTTTTAATAATTAGATCATCTATCAAAGGAAAAGGTTGAGCTTGGGGTACAACAATTTTGTTCAATTCTCTGAAATCTACACATAAACGGGATTTTCTATTTTCACCTTTTTTAAAAGCCAATGTCACTGGAGCAGCGAAAGGACTGTAAGATTCTTCTATTAAATTATTCTTCAGTAACATGGATATTTGCTCTTCAATTTCTAATTTATCTTGTATCGTACATCTGTATGGTCTTTTACTACAATATTTATTTACTTGTAAATCTATGTGAGCTTCATAATCTCTAACTGATCCTATATCATATTTGTCCTTAGCAAAAATTGTTTTATATTCCTTTATAATTTTTTCTATCTCAATTTTCTTTTCATTATCTAAATGGTCTGTCATACCTACAAATTCTTCTGTTTCTATGTGTTCATTGAAATTTACTGTATATGTTTTTATATTCTTATCTTCATTTCTGTTATCTTTAGACATCCTGTCTATTTTATTTGTTATTTTCTTTTGTTCTATCTGCAAGTTCTCATTTTGGGTTAATCTGAATTTCTTTATCATATCCAATCCGATTATGAAATCATCAAAATCTTTATTTTCTACTATGTATACATCCACCTCTTCTTCTAAATCAAATATTTTTATTTTTATTGTTATCAAGCCATCCATCTTCTTCACACCATTAACCGTTTTCATGTATGCTATATTCACATCATCTTTTTTTTCTTTTACTTTTATCAATCTTGAATTTATTAAAGAGATCTGTGAGCCTGAATCATAAATGCCGCTCACTTCTAGTTTATTTTCTAATAAAAGCTTGATTTTGATTAATGGTGTACTTACTAGTTTTTTTATCAGTGTTTATGTCTACTTCAATGATGGAGTTATTATTTACATTTTTAGTTTTAAGAACCTTTTCAGGTTCATTTTTATTTTTCTTGAACCAACATGACTCCTCCGGATGATATCTTATTCCTTTGTCCAACATCCTTACATGGCTTCTTCTCATTAGTTTTATTTTTATTATAAAATGTACCACTCTTTATGTTAGTTGAGTTTTTCTTGTACATCATACCTTCATATTTTCTTATCTCGTTGAACAAATCAGTAGTGTTGTTGAGTTCGTCCCTGTTTAACTTATTTAAGATAAATCCAGGTAAACCAGTTGCAATAAGATCTATCATTGTTTTGGAATCTATGGATTTGTTTATATCTAATATAAGCCGTTCTTTTTTTATGGCATAATCAATTAACAGTCCTTCTTTATACCTAAATGCGAGAGCATATGTGACTATGTCCCATCCTCGGTTTTTAAAAGTTTCTAAAAATTTGTTTTTCCATTCACTCCATTCAGAATTTACTGTTAGTTTTGTGATCATCGAGCTATACCAATCCAAACAAGGTTTATCTAAAAATAACCTCAATATATCTATTTTTGTTTCATATTTTGTTATATTGAAGCGCACACACTCTTTTTCAAAAATCTCCATCCATTGCATCGCATTAGGATTCTTGCTTGTGAATTTTTCAATAATAAATTTCTCTGAAATATGTTTTAAGTTATGTTGACTTTCTTTCTTAGTTGTAGTTTCTATTAATTGTTCCAAGATATGTTGCAAACTGTCATCTTTGTCTCTAGTTTGTTTTGTGCTCATTTCCTCTAAATATTGATCTAAAAATTGCATATTACCTTCCTCATCTATATACGTATTCTTTAGATTTTCATCCAATTTTATCCATACTTTTCTACTTTGGTGTCTTTTCTTTATGCTATTTTTTACTTTTGTGAAAGTGTTCATTTTAACAATGTATGTATGATGACTCACCGGCTTCAGCTCCTCGGGTAAAACATAACATTTTCCTTCTTCTGTAGATATTGAGGTTATGGCTAGTACATTAGATTTGCCATCATTTGAGGCTATCATCGTAAACTCAAACTGCAGCCGGTCCATCTTCTCTTAGTTAACAAAAATGTCGTTTTATAAGGTATATTATTAAGGATCTTCAAAATAAACCATAAATTGTTTCTCTGAAAATACAAAGTTCTGTTTTATTTAACACGCCTTTACAATGTTACAACAATCATCAAGTTATGACAATTACACTTCCATCTCACCTGGAAATACAAAGAAACGACATTTAAAGTTTACTAATATCACTTCCTCAATCGTATCCTTCGGTTTATCTCTCTACAAGTTTTTATAACAATAAATTGCACAAAATAATCTAAGCGTCATCCGCCATTGAATCATAGTTCACACGTCACTTCGATGTGCCCTCTACTATCTTCCACAGACAACATAGATACGCGAAGCGCAGTAAGTTCAAATTAATGAAATGTCATTCATTTCATTACATATATATATATATTTTTTTATCTCGTTTGTAATCGAAAGCTCAAATACCAAAATTAATATATTTTTTATTTACCTAGATTTTATTTAACTGGATGATGTCCGCAACTTAGTCGACTGTTATTTTCTTGGATATAAATAATAAGCTTATGTCTTAATCCTGGGTATGAGCTATCTTCTTTCCAAATTTCAGCCAAATCGGTTCATTCGTTGTAGCGTTAAAGAGTAACAAACATCCATCCAATATCCCTCCATCCTCACAAACTTCCGCATTTATAATATTATTAGGATAGGATATCGGTCGAAAGACTGCTGGTTTCGAGAATTGGCACTGGACTATACCCTCAACTCAGTGCCATCCTATCTCACTACTTGCACGGGTCTCCGCTAAGAAAGAGAAGGGCTTAGGCAATAGTCCACCACGCTGGCCATGTTAGGATTGGCAGACTTTGTAACGCCTTTGAGAAAATAAGGAGAACTCTCAGGCAGGTTTCCTCTAATTTTTCTTCACGGTTCTATACAAACTCTATGTATAAAATTAGAATTACACCGTCAATGTCGATTCCCTCGCTATAAAAATCGAAACCTTGAACGCCGTCCATCGTAAACATGAGATAGTTGGACGCGTTTTACTTTACGCCCGGATATATTTCTGTCCGTGTGACCGTCGCCTATAACGTGTATAGATGTTACACATGTGGCTCTAAAGATTAACTCCCTCCCTCAGGGGAACAGTACTATGCCACGTTCCTACCAGTCACAGTACCCTGTGACAGTCTTATTTTAGTAAAAAAAATTAATATCGTCGAGGTATGTTATAGCGACTAAATAATATTATTATGCTATTGCATAGCTTTTATAGCGGGCTTTGAACTAGGACAAACAGTTTGAGCGCGGCGACCGAATCAAGAAATTCCGTAACGAAAATAAACCTAACACCGTCGTTCAGTAAGCGTTCAACATTTTAGAGGTTCACAAGTAGCTCTGTTTGGCGCAGTGGGCGAGCGGCCGCTTAAGTTGATAAAAAATGCTATGCAATAGCTTTACCGCGGCAGTCCCCGAGTGCCACTTAATTTTTTTTATTTTGTCAGTATACATGCTGAAAGTGCCTTTGAATCGACTTTTCTACCGAGAAGGATGGGCAAGAAACTGTGGCGGGGAACTACACCAAACACCAACAATAAATAAAGATGCAGTGAACGTTCTTAATACCTGAAATGGTGTGTTTTTCTAATAACAAGAATCACCTCAATGCGCGGAAGCCCATCCGCCAATTGTTTTCTACCACATGCTCCTCGCGTATTCATTATTATTATTATTATAACATCGATGACAATGACTGGTTGAGCAAAATGCCCACGAACCTCGTGGTGCGAGGGGGCAAGACAGCGTTTTGGTCTGGATTATCTTAATATTCTACTCCTATTAGACTCCTAAACTATTACTTAACCGATTTTAATCAAACTTCGTAACTATCTGTAATTTGGTCCAACTTAAAAGATAGGACAGTTTTTTTTGGATTTTGTTAGTTTATTTATTTATTTAGATAAGTTGGCGGTACGAAGTTCGCTGGGCCAGCTAGTTTGATATATTTTTTTGTTCACAAAATTGATAGATTTGGTTTTTCTATGAGGAATATGCGACGGTGAGATGGATTGTGTGGCCCTAATCCAAATCATCTGTGGCAAGGCAGCTCAGTCAGCATCGCCAAAGATTTTTGAGAGTAAAATATTGACGATAAAAATATTGCAAAATCCTTACTAATATTATAAATGCGAAAGTGTGTTTGTTTGTTGGTTTGTTGGTTTGTTGGTTTGTCCTTCAATCACGCCGCAAGAGCTACGGATCGACGTGATTTTTTGAATGGGTATAGTTGAGGACCTGGAGAGTGACATAGGCTACTTTTTATCCCGGAAAATCAAAGAGTTCCCGAGGGATTTTAAAAACTAAATCCACGCGGACGAAGTCGCGGGCATCAGCTAGTTTTTAATATTTTTTATTCTCATCAATGTTTTTAATTTTTATTCTTACCGTTCACAATCAGTTACTTGCCAATTTTACTACACTGTGCATGATATTTTAAACCTAAGTGGTTTTAAATATCATGCACAGTGTAGTACAGATTACTGTACAATGAATCAGACTACAGCGTTATTTTTTCTATACGCGGTATTGAATATAAATATTTGTGACCTAATTCTCACTGGGAGTCTAAAATAGTACTGCCTGGTTTGAGTGTGTTGTTGTAAGATGAAGAGTAATGATCGCTTTACGGCATTATTTCTTAGGCTCGACCAAATACTAGACCATTCACATTGATCTGGTATATTTCAGCTATTTTCAGCTGAGTTTCAGACGTAGTTATTCTGAACAGTACAGTGCCGAATCAATTTGGATCACTTGTTGAAATTATGAATTGAAATTGTTACGAGACAGGAAATTCTTGATACATACTACATATTATTTTGGTGCACATTTAAGTGTTAACCAGTTTGTATTTAATTTTTAACATTATTTAGAAGATATTATGCTACTGATGCCACATAACATCTTGAAGTCATTGCAAAAATCGCATAAAGGTTGAATTTGGTGGTATATGTGCGTTAAATCTTCGAGTTTCCGTACAAACAAGTTTAACATAAGATGAGCTTCCAACTAAAAATGCATCATGTGCAGAAATTAGGCATTAGAAACAAGGTGCTGTTTAGGTATTTCGATTTATAGTCTAAAATTAATACCTAAGCAATTACGAACTAACTTGCGTATCCGAAATCGGAGTATTTCTTGCGTATCGGAGTATCTCTACAAGATCAAATCAGAAAAGAGGAGATCTATAGGAGAACCAAAGTCACCGACATAGCTTAGTGAGTCGCGAAACCGAAGTGGAAACGGGCGGGGCACATAGTTCGAAGAGCTGATGGTCGTTGGGGTCCCAAGGTGCTGGAGTGGCGACCCCCTAGGAGGACCGACGACATCAAACGAGTCTCAGGGAGCCGCTGGATTCAGTGGAAGTCCATACAAGAGACCTTTGTCCATCAGTGGACGTCTATCGGTTGACAAGAAGAAGAAGAAATTTTATGAACTGTAGGCATTAGCAAATGGCAGTTCAGTTTCAGGCAATCTGCTTTTTAGTAGAATTCGCGTCATAGGCATGATGCAGCATTCAGTTTAAGTACTGAGCTCAGAATAGACTCAAGTTACTCGGTTACTGTTAGCAGTTGCTGACCAATCTCAGCCACGTTATCTTTATCCTGATACCGAAATAAACTTTATAACCAGTAGATAACCGTGCCAAGTTTACTACGCTTGTACCCAATACATCATTCATAACCGGCTTTCGACGCAACTCTCCCAGAGGCCAGGCCATTTCCATATTATTCAATCCGATATTGCTTATTGTATGAAAATTGTGTATTCAATGTCACTGCGGATGGCCCTCGAGTTTAAGGTTTATCTGTAAACTCATCTCTACAGTTCGCGATAATCTTTTAAATCAATCAAGGATTTTCAAATGGTCCTCAAGAACCGTTACTAATTTTCCTTATACATTAACGCAGTAGTATCGATATTTTTGCAGTAAATTACACTAAGTTCTTTAGTATCTGGTAAGCATCCGGTATCTGATTCGGATAATGCGAAAGTAATCGCTTTCAAAATAAACTTGCTAACTTTTAAAACTGATAAAAAAGTTTAGAAATTAATACAGGCTGTAATGAAAAGCATCTAGCAAGTATACCGAAAACGCAATACAAAATATGTAAAATTAGCTCAGTGAAACAATGAATCGTGACTATTACAAAGTGATGTACACCAGCAAGAACTACAATCGCAATGTGATGGACAGCCAGGATGTGCTCGACAACGACACTGAGTTCAACGCGAACAGGTTCAAACTCTACGATGATTTCACCGCTGACCTCCGCTTCAACTTTAGCACTTTGAGGAACTTCCACGATGTGGTCAGAAGTGATGTGAGCCGGCGTAGAGACCCCAACGACTCGGGAGTGGATTTAGAGAACGGCAACCCGTTGGATGACGCTACCACTTCGAATGATAGTGATCTGGTAAGTTTGTCACGTAACCCCACGAGTGTTATCATCGCATCAGATTTCACCACTTGTAATGACTGTTAAAATGAAATCGATAATAATTACGAACCTTGATGAAATTGAAAACTTTATTGAAATTATTTGTTCATTATTAAGCAGTGTTTTGAGATATTAATAAAGTGGCTTCGGTGTGGTGAGTCCATTTGAAAAATTAACTGTTCATTCTGTAGGGCTACAACTTCCAAACATATCGCAGAAATCTGCTACAACTATGTTGACAAAACTTTGTAACCTTTGTAGCACGTCCACTTTTATTATCAACTTGGGTGCAATTTACTTCTAAGAAATTGAGATTTTCAAAAATTCCTTCGCAACTTAAAATTTTTCCAGTGGATTTTCCGAAAATTTTCTCTATTATTAGGTACAAATCTTGACCTTCATGCAAATAGTTACGGACACAAAAAAAAATCGGCTAAAAAAACTCAAGCCGTTCTTGATGATATTTCATGCATGCGGTAATTATTATTTAAGAAGATAATATTGATTTCGTCTTCGTTGATTCTTCTCATGTTATCTTTTCTTTCTATCGATAATCGAATTTTGCTTTATGTTACTGTCGATAAAATGGAAAGCAATGATATTACTATACATTTATAATTTAACCGGACGTCTCACGCCATTCCCCGGCGCCAACTCGTCAGCCCTTTGTATTGTATTGTGCGCGGAACATTTGCATTAGCATGCCTCGGTTATTTTCCATTTGTCCGTCGCCATATCACAAACTTTGGCCATTGTTCTACTCCGCTATTCTATTAACTATTCCGCTGACTAGACTTAACCCTATGTAATCCAAAATCCAAGAGATTGTAGGCTCATCATCATTAAATGTAATAATCAATCCACGTATCGAGATTACAAATCGTTAAACATTACATTTCACTACATCTTATCTGGATTGAATTTTCGATCTTCCATCTGTAGATTGTGGTAGGTTATTATTACTTCCCGTGGGTCAATCGGATGATTACTTTATACCTGCTTTTAACCTTTATATATGTATTGCCTTATTGCGTCACACGTATAGGCAATCCTGTTAAATATAACTATTTTATATTGTTTCAAATACATCATTACTTTCTTAGGTAAATAATCTCTTTTTTTCTAATCACTAATTATTCAATGACATTTATATTTAGAATAGAATGGTTTGTGGCCTTTTTGCTTTGAGCATATATAAGCCTTTTTGTTACTGTATTTTTTATTTTATTTAAGGAACGTTTTTTTTGCATCGACTTGTTTTTCTTTTGATTGTAGTAGTAGAATTAATTAAATATATATTAAATTAATTACTTTTCAACTTTCAACGATACTATACGACCTGTACTATTTACCTGACCTGACTACCTGATACCTGACTTTAGTACATTTTATACTTGTATCATAGTACAAACAGAATAGTAGGCTAACTAAGGCCGATCGGCGAGTTAATTACCTACTCTTGCGTTGACGCCTAGGGTTGTCACTTTTATTTTTGACTAGCTGATGCCCGCGATTATTAATAGGTAGGTTACTACTTTTATTGAAAAATTAAACAAACAAAAAAGAGCGAGCGTGCGACGTAATACGCAATTGCGCGCGATTAGCACAGCGGCGCGATATATACAAAAGCACTCTGTGGCGCGCCGCGCGGCCCGTACTGCCGGCCGATTGAGCCGGTTGAGATTTTGCGAATGTGTGCGTGAAACTTCCGTGCGTACACGGCGCCCGCTGCTCACGCATACATTCAAACCGGCAGCGGCCACTTTGTATGAAGTTAGCCTACTATTCTGTTTGTACTATGCTTGTATCTAGTGGGTATATTTATGTCTCTTTGCTCTTACAAATTTTAACTTACGATAAAATTGCCCATAAAGAAAAGCTTAGATGTTATCTGACTGGACTTTCTCCTTCAAAGTCGTCAGCCTTAATGATTATACGGACACTCAGTTCCTTGTCTCTTGTGAAGTATTCAATCATCATTACTTCATTTCTCACTTAACTCGGCGTTGTATCTACTTACTTACGCATGCTATTTACTACGCAGACCGCTTTCTGTTCTACTTTGTTAAAGCTTTTACCTATGTAGTAAAAAATTTATAATGAACTAGCTGACCCGGCGAACTTCGTACCGCCAACTTAACTACTATATAAAGAAAACAAATAAACTATCCTATCTTTCAAGTTGGACCAACTTAGAGATAGTTACGAAGTTTGATCAAAAATCGGTTAAGTAGTTTAGGAGTCCATCGCGGACAAACAACGTGACACGTAATTTATATATAATAGGTCTTTACCTATGAAATTGCCGTTTTGTAGGCAATAAGTGAAAGTATTTATTTTTTCAAACTTTTTTATTTCTGTTATTCGAAGTAATCACCCATGTAATCGACGCATCTTTGCCAACGCATTGGGAGTTTATTGATGCCCTTCTTGTGAAAATCAGCTGGATGGGAGGCAACAAACTCTTCAAAGGCATTTTGTACTGCCTCTCGGGAATTGAATTTTTTACCCACTAAAAAATTGTCTAAATTTTGGAAAAAGTAATAGTCGGTAGGTGCAAGGTCTGGTGAGTATGGCGGATGAGGGAGAGCTTCCAACCCCAGCTTTTGCAGCTTGGAGACTGTCTGTTGCGCAGTATGGGGTCGCGCGTTGTCGTGAAGGAGCAGTGGGGACGACCGATTGACCAAAGCTGGTTGCAGATGTGCAAGCTTCTCCATCATTCTCTCCAGTTCTTCACAGTACATATCTGCATTAATGCTCATGCCGTTTTGTAAAAAGCTGTGGTGAATCACACCCGCACTAGACCACCAAACAGTGACCATCACCTTTTTAGGGGTCATTTTTGGTTTAGGGCATTGCTTTGGTTCTGAACCAGGGTCTAACCAACTTGCTGAGCGCTTTCGATTGTCGAACAGAATCCATTTTTCGTCGCACGTAATAATTCGTTTCAAAATTCCTTCATTTCTTTGCCTGTTGAGCAGCGCAAGGCAGGTCTCGATGCGTACGTTGCGCTGGCGATCGTTAAGGTCGTGGGGCACCCATCTATCAAGCTTTTTTACCTTGCCAATTTGTCGCAAATGGATCAATATTGTTTTGATGCTTACATCAAAAGCTGTTGCTAGCTCAGCTGTAGATTGAGTTTCGTCAGCTTCCACAATCGCCTTTAATTCATTATTGTTAACCAAAGTCTCCGGACGACCACGAGCTTCATTTTTCAAGTCAAAATTTCCAGAACGGAACCGGGAAAACCAATAACGTGTTGTGCGATCGTTTGTACAGTTCTCTCCGTAAACGTTTTTGATGTTACGGGCCGTTTGTGTCGCGTTGGTGCCACGACGGAACTCATATTCCATAATTACACCAATTTTTAAAGTATCCATTATGACGAAAAATGTTCAAATGTAATGAAAATACAACGCTAATCAAAAAACAAAAGACTGAGTTTGTAAATAGAATGTCATGGTTTTAAAACAAAATTAATTAGAATTTAGAATACAGAGCCCATTAAAAACTTTTTTTTATTTGAAATGACCAGTACTGAAGAAAGGCAATTTCATAGGTAAAGACCTAATATTAAGATAAAATTCGTTAGATAATTTCCAGAAAAGGCAGAAATTGAAGCATTTGGTCATTTGAGCAGGTTTGGCCTTGGAGTTAGTGTGTTATTGTTTGCATTGGCACGCACCATTTTTGAGCAAACTATTGAGCCATTTTTGATGCAGTTTATTGCTTACATAAATATCACCTTAGTACATATAAATTTACGTAGTGTAATCTGGTCAACAAATACAGGGCAAGATTCCCGAGAGATGTGGGCTCGATCCGCACCGGCCCCGCAATCTTTGATATGTATTTTATGAATCGATTGAAATTTATCGAAAGTGACTGCACACACCATTGAGAACATCATGAAGAACTCTTAGGCATGCAGGTTTTTTCACTATGCTTCCCTTCACATTTGAAGCAAGTGATATGTAATTGCATAAAAAACACATAACTCCAAAAAGTCAGAGATCGAACCAGGGACCCTCGAAAAGGAGGCTGACGTCTTAACCACTAGGCTATCACCGCTACAAGTTAGAAGAGTTAAGTACTCCTAGCTCACAAAAACCATTTTCATGAAAAATAGAATAATTATGTTCTACTGAGTTGAGTAATCTACGAGTATCGTGTAAAAAAATAATGACTCATTTCCTTTGAGGTGCACTTTGTATTGTGATATGTAAGCGAATACCGTTGCAAAATATCATGTGCATCGTGAGGTGTGTGCTAATTTGTGGGCTAGTTCCGTTTATCGTGGGTTTGTGATGCATCAAAAGCGTTTAAAGAATTGCCGACATCCGATTCCATCTCGGGTTACAACTTACAGCCGATTGGTACGCATGTCTGTAGATAGCTAAACTATTTCATCATCATCATCATCATCATCATCATCATCACATAAGTCCACTGTTGAACATAGGCCTTACCTACTGTCGACCATTCCCGGTGCATCTCATACTCTTTATATAGACTTTCCAGCGTGTTTGAGGGCATTTGCGATATTTGATATCAGTAAAAAAGATTTACGAAACATAATTTCTCATCTTCAGCATCTGTCTGTTATGATATTAGTACCTAACAAATTATTTTGGATAACGTCTTTCTTCATGGACGCTGTACGCCCGATGAAAGCCAAACAACATAATTTTTGTCCAATTTAAAAACTAAAACATTTTATCGCTTTGCCAAAAGATGTTCGCATATTTTTGAGAGAAATTTCTCGGTATTTTTTGTTGCATTGCAAATTAAACTGGGTAAAGCGTGCGTTTTGTACGCTCGCACGGCTGGCTGACCCTGACCCAGCAACTGCGATTAACTTTTGGATGCATTTCGTCTCGACTCGATTACCTTAACAAGTTATGCATTAAAACCTTAAGGGCCTGTTTGACCACTTGCTAATAAAGTGCCTGGATAGCCTATCCACAATTTATCTGACTCATAACGTTCAAATTTCTGTTTTACAAGTGTCCGTTAAGGCAATCTAGCAGATAAACTCTATAAAATATTAAACAGATTTATCTGTCAGCTATTTTATCTGTTAGATATACATCAGACACTTTAACGGATAGTGGTGAAACAGGCCCTAAGTGTATTATTCTTTTTGGTAGCGAAGCCTATCCACAATTTGTCTGACTTATAACGTTCAAATTTCTGTTTCACAAGTGTCCGTTATGACAATCTAGCAAATAAACTCTATAAAATATTAAACAGATTTATCTGTCAGCTATTTTATCTGTTAGATATACATACACACTTTAACGGATAGTGGTGAAACAGGCCCTAAGTGTATTACTCCTTTTGGTAGCGAAACTAACAGTTTCATGTCTGGTTGTTCCAGTTGGAGAACGAAGTTATGGTAGATACCTGGAGCAGTATGGACTCATCGAATTCTCCATTGACTGACTCCGGACCCTCCGCCAGCGAAGACTGCACCCCTTCCACGTCGAGTGAACCCCCGCGCGGCCCGCAACAAGCCCCTTCCCCTCATGCGCCGGATGCGCGCCGCATACCAGACCATAAAGACACCAAATCCAGATATCCCAAACATGTGTTGCCCAAACCAGACAAGGCGCGCACCCGAGACCTCACTCTGGACCTAGATAACATAGATTCAGAACACATCCCCCGCCGGTCGCACTTCCTTGACGACGATTTCCACCTCCCGTCTAAATCGAACATCGAATGTCGAATCCCCAAGCCACACTTCCTCGATCACTCCCCTTCCCCGGACGAGTTCGACGAACGTAGTGACATCACAAACCCAAATTTCCTAGACGACGAAGTGGATGGCGACGACAATCAAGCACAGAAGAAAGCAGGAGCGTTTCCAAAACGACCGAACAAACCCCAATCTTCCACTTACACATCCCAAGAGGACAGACCGCACAGAACCAATTATAGAAGTACCCTGCATTATGGGCTGGAGAGTGCGGCTCGATCGAGTGAACGCGATAAGAGGGCGTCCCAACTCTACAGAGGGACGTGGCCGGGTGAGCGCGATGTTTGGACCGCACACGACTCCTCAAGTGTGCGCAGCTTCTCCAGCAACGGCTCCGACTGCGCCAGACCGTCATCTAATTTGGAAAACAAAATGGAATGTGTGTGCTCTTTAATTTCCCTTCTAAGCTTATCCCCCGAGAATAATGCCGACCTCAGTGGACCGTTGTTAGACATGAGCAGATCCGTTGAAAGCTGCGTAGCGATGAGACAAGCGGGATGTATTCCTTTACTGGTTCAACTGATCCATTCAAAAGTACCGAGGGAGACCAGAGACCGCGCAGCAAAGGCTCTACGCAACATAATTCACACGCAGACAGACGACAAAGCGGGTAGAAGAGAAGCGAGAGTATGGAGACTGTTAGAGCAAGTTAGAGAGTATTGTTATGTGCTAGAAGATTTAGTGGAATCTAGAAAAGAAGGGAAAGAGGCAATAGAGGATGATGTTAGCAAGCACCCGAGCCAGAGTGTGGCCGCGTTAATGAAGTTGTCTTTTGACGAGGAACATCGACACGTTGTGTGCCAATTAGGAGGGCTACAAGCTCTAGCGGCATTGGTCAGCGGCGACCAAGCCGCACACGGAAGCAGAACTGACGATAATACCTGTTTGACGATGAGGAAATACGCAGGTATGACGCTGACGAACCTGACATTCGGGGATGGAAACAATAAATCATTACTATGTTCATTCAAAGACTTCATGATGGCGCTGGTTGAACAACTAGAATCACCTAACGACGACATGCGACAGGTTAGTGTTTACTTACAAATTACAATCATTGAAACAGACAATTTAATTAGCTAGTCTAATTTGATAACTTTAATTAAACTACCTGCCGTGACTCTGTTTTTATTATTAATTTGATCAAAAAAGTAAATTTTCTTGTTTCGCTCTTTTCAAACAAAATAAATCAGTTTGAGATATCATAATAACTTACAAAACTTACATAACTTTAAAACGATTGCAAAATGGTAATAGTAAACAGAATACCCGGATTAGTTTGCTGTGGGGTCTTCTCATATTAGGGCACGTTTGAAACTCATTTTTTTTTTTGTCATTAAATATTTTATCACCATAACCTCACTTGCATAAAGACTTGCACTTTCACTGTAAAATTGTATTTTATGTCTATTACAGGTCACTGCAGCTGTTCTCAGAAATCTTTCGTGGCGAGCAGACACCAACAGCAAACAAGTACTGAGAGAAGTAGGTGCTGTGAAAGGTCTAACCAAAGCTGCAATGACATGCCAAAAAGAAGCGACTCTGAAGTCCGTTCTCTCTGCCCTTTGGAATCTTACAGCTCATTGCTCCATGAACAAAGTAGCTCTATGCTCTGTCGATGGAGCTCTGGGCTTCCTCGTAGACATGCTCAGTTACGATTCCCCTACAAAGACATTAGCGATAGTGGAAAATGCAGGTGGCATTATGCGAAATGTGTCTAGTCACATCGCAGTACGCGAAGATTACAGGCAAATTCTCCGCGAGAGAAATTGTTTAAGTGTCTTGCTTCAGCACCTGAAATCCCCCAGCCTCACAGTCGTTAGCAACTCGTGCGGTACTCTGTGGAATCTGTCAGCGCGATGCCCCCAAGACCAGCAATTCCTGTGGGACCACGGGGCAGTACCGATGCTACGGAGTTTGATACATTCTAAACACAAAATGATCGCTATGGGATCGAGCGCTGCACTCAAAAATTTACTCAACTCTAAACCTGGAAAAACGCATATCATATCACTTGATACAACGGCTAGAAGTATGAATTTACCCGCGCTACCGACCCTTGGAGTGAGAAAGCAGAAAGCGTTGGAGCAAGAACTAGACCAAAACTTGGCCGAAACCTGTGACAACATTGAACCAGCGACGTCTCCTTCCACAAGCAACAGAGAAGAAAAGAACCTCTTTACGGCCACCGAAAGGCAAATCGCTATGAATTTAGAGAGACACAGAATGACTTCCAGCTCCCCACTGATGGGCAATCTTTCATCGCAGATATCGTTGAGTCACAGTGCACATTTAGCCAGCTACCTCAGCTGTAGTAATACACTTTTAAAAGGAGCACTAGTATCTCGATCATCTGAAGGAAGCTCTACCAACGTCAACAGATCAGATAGCAAGGATTCTGTGACAAGTACTCATTCCGATTCAGTTTTCGAAAGAGGCATGCGGACAGGAAAAGTTCCTGTACCTACACCGAGGAGTAAAGACTTGATGAAGATGGACACGGGAAGTGATACCTTCAAGACCGCCAAACCTTTATCAAAGGATACCACATACCTTCGATACTCTGGTCAACCGCCCATCCCGCCTCCGAGAAGCTCGACAGACATGAGAACTAACTACACAGAATCTGGTTACGACGTCGACCAGGATTCTTGCGACCAGCCCATAGATTTCAGCAGAAAATACTCGGAAACCAAAACTGAATCGGAACCCGTTGAGAAACCTAAAGCGGAGATTAAAAAGTATTCTAAAAAGGAAGCAAACACTTTTGGCGATTATCAAGAGACTGACTTGGACCAGCCAACCGATTACTCTTTGCGTTATGCGGAGCACCAATCAGAGACCGGTTCAGACATATCGGAACCCCCAGCTCCTTCTGTTCACGAGGATACGATCAAACATTTTGCCACAGAAGGAACACCCTATGAAACCCCAATCATATTTTCCACTGCCACCTCTATGTCTGATCTCCGTATAATTGGCAAAGATGGTAAACCGAAAACGTCAAGTGTTAAGGAGCACCCTGAAGCCATGACCCATTCTGATGAGAAGGATACCTGTTCCATAGAAGATCCTCCTAGGCACGATAATGATATCGCTATATCTACGCCTCCCACAGCTTCTATATCTGACCCGGTCGTTGAGAAACGTGGTGTGTTCGACACGAAGTTTAGCTCTGGGATGATAAGTCCGGAGAAACCTGTGAATTACTGTGACGAAGGCACGCCGGGGTATTTCTCTAGAGTAAGTTCACTGAGCAGTTTAGGCGAGCCCACAGAGGAAGATAGCTTGGCAAAGAAAAACGCAAGAGCGTCTATCAATGTTGAGCCGAGTCCACAGGAGCAGAGTACCAGCAGCTCCGGAAAAGATAAGGAAGGTATGGCATTTCTATAAAACATTATGTAATCCTTAGTAGTATTATAAATGCGAAAGTGTGTTCGTTTGTTGGTTTGCTCATCGACTTACGGAGCAACGGATCAATTTTTTTTGCGTGGGGTTTAGTTGAGGACTTGGAGAGTGGCATAGCCTACCGTTTAGCATCAAAATTAACGTATTACGTAACTAAAATTAGCGTAAAAACAGAGGGATTCTTAAAAATTCCACGCGGTTGAAGTCATGGGCAAAAGATAAGATTGATATAAATTGATATCGTTGACGTTCTGACGGTTTTGTATTGAAATTCTGCCAAAACATAAAAATTATTCGTGAAATTGGCACTTAATATGGGACCATGACTTTTCAAGGTGACAAAAGCTCCTGTCAGTTTACTATGTCTATCAAAAATAAGACATAATTTTTGTATTTATATCAATATTAACCAATTTTTATTGTTACCCGATTGCGACCAAGCCAATTGGCAGTCTTTGTATGTATGCGTGTTAGCATTATATATTCCACCATAGTGCCGAGGACAAAACAACTGGAGCCAGCTTTGATAAATGAAATGTTAACGGATTCGTTATTATGTTCCGGATGACAGGTACATTTTATACGAACGCGGATGTCACAATTTTCTTGTTGCCCTTATAGGATCAAAAGCGGTAACGTTCGCCCAAGAGCCCGTGTCCATTGCCCAGGAGACGTCCGGCGCGGCGTCAGAGCGCACGTCCTCTCCGCCCCGGTTCATTGAAGACACTCCGCTTATGTTCTCACGGTCCAGTTCCTTGGGATCTTTACCGGAGTGCTCCCAGCAAGATGACCATGGATCCGTCGTATCTGAAGTCAGGTAAATAATGCGAAAAGAGTCTAACTAACCCGGTCTAATTAGACCAAAAAATAGGGGTGAGGTTACAATTATTCCCACTTGGCTGAAAGTTGGTAGGATTTTGGATGTTGGTAGTTCACAATACATACTCGTATTATGACGATTACAACTCTTTCAAATTTTTGAATCGTTATATCTCAAAAACGGTGGCTCTTAGGAAAAAAAGTATTCAGACATTTTTTGTAGATAATCATCTGATCTAAAATTTTTGTCAAGGCTTATTTTATTACAAAACTTACCGTTTTGGTGAAAATCGCGAAAAACCCGTTTTTGTGACCTTTGACACCGAGTAATTCTTTTTCCAGGTGTCGGATCGATGAGGACTTTTCACATTTCATTTATAATAGTGTTTTGAACAATCCTACCAATTTTCAGCCAAGTGGGAATTATTGTAACCTTGGATGTCTAAATTGACTAGGCTAAACCTATCCGTCGTGTATTATAAATAACGTATGTTGTACATGCACTTTTGGTTGTCGGTATTACGTCAATATCATCGACGATGCGTTAAACTTTTGTTGTTGTAGTCGCCTGACATCGGGCTGCATATCGCCGAGCGAGATTCCGGACTCGCCCGGACAGAGCGTCCCGCTGTCGCCGCGCTCGAGGCACGCGCCCGTCGTGGTCCGCACCGCGCCCACCACTCCGCCATTAGGTTCGTGAGGCCGTATAACTGTCACTCCAATGTTGCCAACAAATCTTTATCAAACGGGTTGTCCAGGCTGGCGCAACTTCGAAGAGAATTTTTTTGTATGAAACGTGCGCTAATTTTAATGGCGGCTCCTATTTATCTTACTCCAAAGTGTTTTTCTCTGTCGCACCTACCGAGTTCGCCTCCAGTCCTTGAGAGTTAACAGAAAATTAGTTTTTTTTTTGTTGGTGGTGTTCGCTAGCGCACGTTCATTTCTTTGTATTGGAGTCCCGACTCTTAAAACGTATTGATTACATTCTCTTTGCGGGTTGCCTATCTACCGGTATTGTACAGGTGATATCCATTAGTGATGTAGTATTGGTATTGTACACTAGTAGGGCGCGTGGGTGGGTGACCGTAGTTTTTCTGCTCTCATCAAGTAGAGTTTCAGGTCCTGACAATTTTCTAATAAAAAACCACTCTTCCATTTTTTATGCTTTTTATATGGCCGCCATTTTGGAGTTTTTTTTCAGCTCGAGTGATTTTTGTGTGAGCACCCCCCACTTTCTTTTTCTCTCCGAAATTCTCAATCATCAGCTCTATCCATATTTTTCCTCCGAATGAATTTTTGTCCTCTTTTTTGGAGAAAATTTTTGCAGAGGTGATCAATGAGTGAGTGAGTGAATCAGCACGAGCAGCTATATTTATATAGATGCTATTTTAAAAAGAGCAACTGCCGAGTTTCTTGCATGCTCTTCTCGGTTGGAACGGCATTCCGAACCAGTGGTAGATTTAATTGACAGTTCAAAAGCAAGTGTAAAAGTTTATTTTTATTCTATTCTATTCTATGAACATTTCCAGTGGAGGGTCGCAACATCTCGGTGTTCGAGGAGCGTACGTCACAGTTTCTGGTGGAGCACACTCCGGCGCAGTTCTCCGCCAACACCAGCCTCTCCAGCCTCACCATCAACGACGAGCCCAAGGTATGGGGAATCCGCAGCCTCACCTACCTAACCTAGGACCTTACCTATTTATTTATTTAACTAGCTGATGCCCGCGACTTCGTCCGCGTGAATTTTGTTTTTTGTTTTTTTTGTATTAAAACCTTCCGTGGAACTTAAGGAACATACAAAAAAATAAATTAACCAAATTGATCCATCAATTCTTGAGTTATGCGCTTACCAACATTCATTTTTATTTATATAGATAGATAGGACAGTCAACGGGTTACAATAAATCATTATTAACTAAGCAAAAAGAAAAACATATTTTACAGTATTGTAGACCCACTTAGAGACTGTCACAGCTTACGAATAAGAAAGAGAAACTATAATCGGAATTATAATTCGATTCCACGTTTGACATTAGCTACTGTCATTTTGTAAAATAATGATACCACATATAATAGTGTAGTGATGAACACAAAAATCGATAAACAATCGCGATTTATGTTTATGTAATCATAATATTGGTGTGCCAATTAAAGACTAAATTATTGATTTTTATTTAAATAAATACATAATTACTCATAATAATTATTTATTAATTAGTAACCGCTGCTTTATTTTATAAAAAGTTAATATTTTTGTTTTTTATATTAAAAACAAAACTTATAATAAAAGAACCTATATAGTTTTCTGTATTGGCAACCCGTGCGCGCTCGTGCAGCTATCGCCATTTTGTTTATCTTGTCATTCGGCTTCATTCTTCCAGTCTGACTGCACGAATATCTTGTTTCATTGCGAATCGATATTTTGTTATTTTGTTGGGTTTTTGTTAAAGTTTTGTTACGTTGTGTTTGTTGTTACGTTTATAGTTTTTTTGTGAACTTTGGGTGAATCTATTTATTTTAGTTTTCCATCAAAATGGATCCTCAGCCAAGTACATCACAAAAAGACGTGGATGTTTTCTTGTCCCCAAGAAAAAAACGTCCACGAAAAGCTTTCACTGTTACTGAAAAAGTAATGATCCGCAATGCCTACAAGTACGTGAAAAATGAAACTTCTGCGCAATTGGAGGCCTTTGAAGTAGTGGAAGAAAATGAATGTATGAGCAAAGTTGCGGACATATTGGGAATAACCTCACGCTCTGTTTGTAACGTTTTGAAGGAAGTAAATAAAGGTGCGGCGCCAACTCCTCCTAAAAAAACTGGACCAAAGCGAAGTTTCAAAGACAAAATTGATGAATTTACATTCTTCGCAATACGAAGACTTGTTCATCAGTTCTTTTACCGAAATGAACCTCCAACGATTGCAAAGGTTAGTCAATCAGTCAGACAGTATTATTTTATACCTACATCTTTTATATAAATAAGTAATGATTCCAAACTATTATAAAATTTACTATTTTAGATTTTACAAGTGATGAACGATGATCCAGAAATGCCCAAGGTTTCCAAAGACACCCTCAGAAAAATGTTGAAGCATCTTAATTTTAAATTTGTTGCACGGTCACGCAAGAGCACACTTATTGATCGAAATGATATAATAACATGGCGCCAGCGTTACTTGCGATCTATATGTCAGTTTCGACGAGAAGGGAGACATATATATTATCAAGATGAAACTTGGGTTAACGCAGGTAAGGCTAACATTTTGAATTTATTTACATTTTACATTAAATTTAATAGTAATATTGAATGTTAATGTACTATATTTATTTTTAGGTCATACTGTAAAAAAAACTTGGGTGGACAAGAAAGTCACATCATCTCGGCAAGCGTTTTTGGAGGGACTGACCAGTGGATTAAAAAATCCATCTGGAAAAGGCAAACGTCTCATAATTAGCCATATAGGTAGTGAAGAAGGCTTCCTGGAAAAGCGGCTCATGATTTTTGAAGCAAAGAAAAATTGTGAAGATTACCATGATGAGATGAACGCAGTTTGTTTTGAGGAGTGGTTCGCTGGAGTCTTACCAAAATTAAGACCAAACTCAATTGTGGTGATGGATAATGCACCTTACCACTCCCGAAAATTGGAAACGGCACCAAAAATGAGCTGGAAAAAGCTGCCATTCAAGACTGGCTTTTAAATAAAAATATTCATTACGAACCAGATATGGTTGAAGCTACGCTTTTAGAACTGATTCCACATAACGAGTCTTTTAATAAGTACGCTGTAGACGAAATGGCAGCACAACATGGGATTTTTAGACTGCCCCCTTACCATTGCGAGCTGAACCCTATCGAATTGATATGGGCGCAGGTAAAGGGGCATGTAGCTCAAAATAATAAAACCTTCAAATTGACAGACGTGAGAAATTTATTTGAGGAAGGTATTCAAAAAGTTACGGCTACCGAATGGTCTAAATGCGTATCCCATGTTGTCAAAGAAGAGGAAAAAATGAGTAGGCTAGATATTTTAATTGACAATATCACAGACACATTTATAATACATGTTACAGAAAGTGACAGCGATAGCGATAGCGAAGACGGCGACGATTTATAAAATAAAATATTACCATAATACATATATTTGTTTTATTTCTCATGTTCCTTCATGATCACATTTTTTTATTTATTTCACACACAATTATTAAAGAAAACTCTCAGATCCTTAATAAAATTTAATCGTCATAACTAAATTATCCGTTCAGAAATATTTAATTTCCTGATATACTTAGTTTCTATTAAAGTAGTAGTTGTTTAGATATACTACTATAAACGATAGGAATCGATTCGGAAATATTCTATTTCCGTATCGAATAATTTCGTAACGTCACTATTTAGTACTTGTCATAACGTTGCAACACTGAAATTGTCAAATCTGGAATCGAATTAAAATTCCGACTATAGTTCGTTGGAGAAAAACGAAAAAGAAAAGGGACTAGAGAAATAGGTGTTATAAGATCCAGCAGATCCATTCTTACCAAATCTCAACAGTGCTCTCCATCATTGACTGTCTTCAAGCGCAAGCCTATTTAGACGTAATATTTACTACCGTAAGTAGACCACCTGAAGGCCAGAAACGCGTATAGTTCTTGCAATTCACGAGGGCGACTGACTTATGGTTGTGTGTGTGTCGTATCTGTATAAGTGTGAGCGAGCGCAAAGCTCGCGCCTGCCCGCTCCCACCTAGGCTTTGACAGGCACGCACACTTATGCACTGTGCATGTACACGAAGTAACCACAAGTAAAGCTCACTCGCCTTCGTGTATTGCAAAAACTGTAACCGATTTAGATTTTTTAAACTTCAAAGAAATATAGTAATGTCTAGATTTCCTTACTTGAGTATTCGAGTAAACAAACACCCCTTGATATGAATATCACTTATTTACACGCCAACCACACATTTTGAACTACATATAACTGTCTAGATCTGTTCATTAAACACATTCGTTACGATTTACACCAAAAATTGCTTCTAATTTACAATTAAAAGATATTTATTTTCTCAAAAACGAAATATTAGCAGAACTCATTTGCACAGATTAGGAGAAAGTGACATTTCGTAACCCTAGATTGTCTATGAATCGTTGAGGTGGGTACAGGCGAATGAGTGACCATACATGAATGGATTGAATCCATGGAACTAGGAATTACCCATATATAAAGAAATTGATTGATTGATATTTTGTTTTCTTCATAGTTTGGAAATCTAAACATCTTTTAGACACTAATTTTATACAAAGTATTATAACTACTGATTTTTTAAAATAATTATTTATATCACAATGTTACCCACAGTAGGGTTAACTTTAACAAATGAAGATTCCTATTTAATATAAATTTGCTTCAAAATTGTATAGGTAATTTTAATCCTTTAAATTGCCTAAACTAGCGGCACGCTATGATGGCCGGTTTGACACATTACAATAGTGATGTGGAATGTCAATTTATTCTCGAACAAAAAACAATTAAGTTTTGTTTTTGTACCTGATTAAATAGGTTTAATAAAACAAAAATGTATATGTTTATTTAATTTATTTGAACGAACTGAAAATTTGAATGAAAATGAATATACATACTTTATATGCACACAAGAAACATATGAATACAAAAGATACCAAAAAAGGTGCCACAAAAGGCCATAATTAATCAGATTCGTCCATACTACTATTTTCACTGTCGTCACTGCTATCATCACCTACATTAATAATTATATGTTCGTTTTCTATAATATTATCTATTTTCACATCTCTTTCATAATCTTCCCTTATTAATTTAACAGTTCTATTCACAACCTTTTCCCAGTCTCCTTTAGTCACATGTTCACAAGCTTCTTCTAATAATTTTAGCATTTTTTTTGTGGTAAATGGGGGTTCTGTATTGTGTCTTGCAGCATATCCCTTAATTTGAGCCCACACCAACTCAATCGCATTATACTCACAATGGTAAGGCGGTAACCGTATAACTCTGTGCCCATGTTCTAATGCTATTTCGTCAATGACGTATCGGATCTTGGTTGGTTTGTTTTCTTTTAAAAGACGTACTAATTCCGCTTTTAACATATTCATGTTTGCATCTACGCCATTTTTACGAAGCCATGCGACGATATCAGCTTTCTTTTGGGATTGGGCAGGTGGCTTGTCAATTTGCATCGAGTGGTATGGGGCGTTGTCCATAATTATAATAGATGGTTCAGGGAGGCTACACAACATTGAGGTAAACCATTCAGTAAACTTTTCTCCATTCATGTCTTCATGATAGTCTCCAGTGGTTTTTGACGCAAAAGCCATGAGAGAACCTTCGACAAACCCGTTGATGGTTCCGGCGTGACAAATTATAAGTCGCGATCCTTTTCCTACAGGAACTTTGGAAGTAGATGCTGCTGTGTCATCGTTCCAAGAACGGCCTACAGTATGGTTAGCATTAAGCCATGTTTCATCCAAGAACACAACATTTTGCCAATTTTTGATTTCTTTCACTTGCCGTAAAAAAGTATACCTTGCCATCGCTATATCAAATCTTTCCATCAATATTTTGCGTTTGTTACATTTTTTGTATCGAAATCCAATGGTCTTCAAAATCTTCGTTAAAGAACTTTCCCCACCGAAGAATAATCCAGCTTCCTTCAGTGAATGCACCAACTTTTTTCTTGTTGGATACTCCTTCTGTAAATAGTAGCCGTAAACATGTCTTCGGATAGCATCGGCATCAAAGCTATCGATGCCTACGACTGGTTTTGCTCGTTTTCTCTTTTTTGGTGTGTGAAGTTTATTTTCTTCTGTGCCAGTCTCGCCATATTTTTTTTTAGTTATCCGTCTAACAGTTCGTTGTCCAATATTAAGCGCATCAGCTACGCGTTCAACCACTGACGTTATAGGTAAAATTGGCCCTCCATTTTGAGCTTCACGATCGAAATAGTTACGAAGGCGTATTACGAACTCACGTGTCTGACTATTTAGAACAGTTCTCTGCGTACGTTCGGTCATATCGACGAAATCCACAACAAAGGGCTTGAACAGAGTCCAAATTAACGAGCAAGGGTCAACAGTAATGCAGTATCAATATTTGAAATCCAAAGCCAGGTCAAAACTATATCACAATCGCATTGCACTGACAGTTTATACTTTTCGAAGCAACGTCAATTCGAAACTGCTTTGTTTTGCATTGAGCATTGACGCGAGTTTGCCGGAGGTAGTAGTTGTGCTAGCCAGCGATCCTATGTGACGATCGTATTAGATTCCATTTTTAAAAATTTTCAATTTAGAAAACCAAATGCCGAGTTGTGGTATATATCATATAAAAATAAAAATTTTACCTTTTGTATGAAACAGCTGATATTTTTTTGCGATTTCAGAGGTTTGTCCACATAGTGAAAATTGTTCATATTCACAAGTACATTCACCCCTTAAATGGTGCAAACTGATTTTTCTACACTTGTATACATTTTAGAAATCAATTTAATAAATAAATTTTGAGTCCTAAACCTAAAACTACATTCGATAAAATTTATGAATCTCTGCACATCACTATCGTCAATAAAGTAATACAATTATTTCCTTCAAAGTCGTTATCAATTAATACGGAACTTCATGAGCGGACAAACGTCAAACCGGCCATCATAGCGTGCCGCTAGTGTAATAACATCTTGGAATACCCAATTGCACAATTGCACACCATACTTACGCAAATTTTTGGCATCCTAAAAACGACCTCTGTGATACCAATGTTACCCACCTCCCCTGTAGTAGTATTGTCAACTTACTATATTTTCAGACTGCCAGGGATTAGAAAATTACAATACCCATACCGGTATCGAAACAATACTCTTACCATACGTTATGTATGAATTACCGATAGTTTTAAAAAAAGCGTTAAAAATAATCAATCTTTTTAAGGAAATCATATTTTACTATCACCCTTATGCCTTTAACGATGTCTAGGCGACGCGGACGTTAAGTGTGTATATAATAAAATAGATGTGCCAATAACGTTGATGATATTTTAACGTTATCATCAACGTTATTTTTAACATTATAAACACTATAATAATTGAGTTATATACTGTTGATGTTGAGTTGTCTGTTGATGAAGTTGTTGATCACTTGTTGTTCCTGGTCTGTGTTGTTGATGTAATAAATTGCCAAACCTATTCATTGTCTCGTTATCATTCTGCCATTATTATTTACTAAAGAGAAAAGGTAAACAAAAATACACTACTGGTTTTTTTTTTCAAGAAAATTGTATCACAATGTTACCCACAAATGGGGGATACTTTCGAATAGGACAAAAATCTGATTAGTAGTAAATCTACGTTATTTTTTTCTTGTATATTCCTCTTTTTAATATAATTACGAAAAAAATTTTGTTTAGTTACTTTTTACGTCAAATTTATAGTAATGGTACACATATATGGTATTTGTAGTAACGATCAGTTGGGATAAAAATCATTCAGTTGTATAATGCTTTCACATTCGTTCAATCGCTCATGCGAAAACTTCCCAACCCTACAAATTGTCTTTGGTTAAGATTCGGCCATTATTGTTTACTCGAATACTCAAGTAAGGAAATCTAGACTATACTTATAATGAAGCCCATAGCATTTATTTGGGCGTGACTAAATGTGACCACTTTAAGCGTCTGGTCACAGCGATATCTTGCTTTCCTTTTCTATCTTTACGTATTGCCGTAAGAGAATTTTCGCTCCTCCCATCCTTGTATGTCTTCTTACGGTAGTAAATATACTAAGTTTATGCCTATTTCACAATAAAAAACTCTGAATATGAGATATTCTTCCTTGAAACTTTTTCATGTTACTGTGGTTTCAACAATTCAAGGTATAATAAACAGCATGTGAAAGTCCTTGAAAATATTGAAGTATATAGAATCCCTGGGCATAAGTGTTGGAACCGAAGTGCTTTCAGTGTTTGAGTAAACCACACCCATAATTCTTACCAAACTAAAGAATATCTCTGAAACTGGTGCTTTAAACACAAAATGTAATAATATATTGCATGATCATCTGAGTATCCTTTAGGGATTACCGGAAAAATATGACGAGAATAATGGTGGATGAGAAGAGAGATTTATTGAATCTACAATTGTTTTTATTCGTTGGCGCAGTATTAAATAAAATATAATAAAAAAGCGATGTTTATTTTCAGCTGCCTTTGTTACTAGAAGACATCAGTAAAGAAGCAAACTCTCAAATCAACTCACCACCTCTTGAAGATGTGCCCAACAGTTCCCAGGAAGTCGACATTGGGTATTTATTTTCTTTTTTATTTTTCAAAATGTTTTGTGAACTTTTAAATATTTACATAATTTTTATAATCTAAATATTAGAAATAATAGCTCGCCTACTTGATTGACGCCATTTTGGCGCTGAAAACAGTTACGAGTGCCTAAGGAACTAACTTCGAATAGTCAAATGAATCTACCACCTTACAACTAACAGTAGATATTTTTGACGTGATTACGTCTTATAAATCGATGAACAGCGGCTGCACGCACGAAAAAGTGTCACGTTCCGCCTGAGCTTGAGCGTGCAAGCGAGAGCGCGGAACAAGCGCTAGACAGGCACGATCGGCCCAAGCTTTGGCTTGTGACACATTTATTCATCAATGTTTCTTTCAGACAACCAATTTTTTTAGTACTTCCTGCATCCCTATATTGTTTAGTTCCAGAGACACTCGTATGTTAAATATGGCGCTTCAAATTGATCCATAATTTAAGCTGTCATTCGAATAAGCACAACCAGTCCAGTGTTTTAATATTAATCAGTGAATCATAAAAATATGAAGTAAGCAGTAAAAATATGAAAAGCGAATCAAGTATTTATTTTTGCAATTTCAGTTCACCGCCGGACTTACCTGCAACGAATGAAGTCCACGACAGCAAAGGTGGGTTATAGAAAACCTTATTAAACTTGTTAAATGGTTTTGAATAAAGGAGCAGATTGCTTGGTCTGTTTAAGTTCTACATGTATGTATATATGTGCTGCCAGACATGTCACTCAGGGCCAGGGTCTTTGAAGCTAGTAAAGACTTGTGGATCCAAAACATGGTCACTTACTATACGATAAGTAGGCTCAGGGTTAATCAGCAGGCGATGGAGAGAACTATTCTTGGAGTTCCACAACGAATGAGGAAACTGATTGCCTAAAAATGATTGCATTTGTGTGACGATCACATGAACTTATGTTCAGACAATCAGAAGTTCAGACAATTAGTGGTGTTCTTGCATTCAGAGGTGAAGTGATGCAATCATTTTTAGACAATTCCAGAGCTGAGTAAGGCCAGGCGCTCATTGTAACTTTTGTCGCCAAGGGGGGTCGCTATGAAGATAATATATGGAAGTGCGCTCACTCACTGTAGACACGGCGACAAATAGTTCCAGCAACTGACGACACTTGAAATCCATTTCAAGAATGAGCGCGTTTTGTCGCCCAGTGACATGCGGCTGGCCTAAAACAGTGGGCGCATCGTAGCGACAGTAGAGGACAGCGACTAAAAGTCACGGCGACAAAAAGCTACAATGAGCGCCTGGCCTAAGCGACACATCTTACTGATGAAGAGGCAATGAACATTTCCTATAGAAGAAAATTCAAAAAGTACTAGTGATAGTATCCCTGCGAGATCAAATCAGAGGAAATCCGTAGAACCAAAGTCACCGACATAGCTCAGCGAGTCGCGAAACTGAAGTGGAAATGTGCGGGTCCCAAGGTGCTGGAGTGGCGACCCCGCACCGAGAAGGGCAGTGTTGGAAGACCCCCCTAGGTGGACCAACGACATCAAACGATTCGCAGGGATTCGCTGAAGGCCTGTGGAAGTCCATGCAAGAGATCATTGTCCAGCAGTAACGTTTATCGGTTGATAAAGAGGAAGAGGAAGATAAAGGGTGTGGTCCGATATATACTGCGAGCACTGCTCAGTGCTCTCACTGGTGTAAAAATCGTGCCATTATGGACTGCCAGTACACTGCCGCAGTACCCTAGGACAGTATATGACGTCATAAATCGCCGCCATTTTTGTACTGTGAGCACTTACGCTTCCAAGGTAAGGTGCTCTCAGTGCTTTGATCACGTGATCAAAATAGAACAGCGCCTAGAGATTTGAAAAAATGGGGACTGGACTGCGTTCCGTTTTAAACCGTAACCTGTGTGGTTGTCCGAGTTTTACTTCGTTTGATCCTAATAGTTAACTATGATATTAGCATCAAAGTAAAATTAACCATAATAGTATCGATTTAAAGTCACAAATTCAATACAGACTATTTTAATTGGGAGCGTTTTCGTTACGTAAACGTATAAGAATTACATACACGAAATTGAGCTCTAACTCAATAGTGTTATGCTTTATTCTACTTTGACGGTAATGTCATAGTTTACTATTACTTAACTATTCAATCTTGAACTAACCCTACTGGATTAACGTCACACTTAAAGTGGAGAACTAGGTGTTAGTAGTAAGAGCTTGTATATGGTGTGGGCAGGCGCAGAGTCGTGCGGCGAGTGGGAGTCGACCGGAGCCCTGCAGTCGTCGGACAGCGACGCGCCCAGCGACCGGGAGCTGCTGCAGCAGTGCATACAGAAGGGCATCATGCAGGTAATGTATATGGTGTGGGCAGGCGCGGAGTCGTGCGGCGAGTGGGAGTCGACGGGTGCCCTGCAGTCGTCGGACAGCGACGCGCCCAGCGACCGGGAGCTGCTGCAGCAGTGCATACAGAAGGGCATCATGCAGGTAATGTATATGGTGTGGGCAGGCGCGTAGTCGTGCGGCGAGTGGGAGTCGACGGGTGCCCTGCAGTCGTTGGACAGCGACGCGCCCAGCGACCGGGAGCTGCTGCAGCAGTGCATACAGAAGGGCATCATGCAGGTAATGTATATGGTGTGGGCAGGCGCGGAGTCGTGCGGCGAGTGGGAGTCGACGGGTGCCCTGCAGTCGTCGGACAGCGACGCGCCCAGCGACCGGGAGCTGCTGCAGCAGTGCATACAGAAGGGCATCATGCAGGTAATGTATATGGTGTGGGCAGGCGCGGAGTCGTGCGGCGAGTGGGAGTCGACGGGTGCCCTGCAGTCGTTGGACAGCGACGCGCCCAGCGACCGGGAGCTGCTGCAGCAGTGCATACAGAAGGGCATCATGCAGGTAATGTATATGGTGTGGGCAGGCGCGGAGTCGTGCGGCGAGTGGGAGTCGACGGGTGCCCTGCAGTCGTCGGACAGCGACGCGCCCAGCGACCGGGAGCTGCTGCAGCAGTGCATACAGAAGGGCATCATGCAGGTAATGTATATGGTGTGGGCAGGCGCGGAGTCGTGCGGCGAGTGGGAGTCGACGGGTGCCCTGCAGTCGTTGGACAGCGACGCGCCCAGCGACCGGGAGCTGCTGCAGCAGTGCATACAGAAGGGCATCATGCAGGTAATGTATATGGTGTGGGCAGGCGCGGAGTCGTGCGGCGAGTGGGAGTCGACCGGAGCCCTGCAGTCGTCGGACAGCGACGCGCCCAGCGACCGGGAGCTGCTGCAGCAGTGCATACAGAAGGGCATCATGCAGGTAATGTATATGGTGTGGGCAGGCGCGGAGTCGTGCGGCGAGTGGGAGTCGACGGGTGCCCTGCAGTCGTCGGACAGCGACGCGCCCAGCGACCGGGAGCTGCTGCAGCAGTGCATACAGAAGGGCATCATGCAGGTAATGTATATGGTGTGGGCAGGCGCGTAGTCGTGCGGCGAGTGGGAGTCGACGGGTGCCCTGCAGTCGTTGGACAGCGACGCGCCCAGCGACCGGGAGCTGCTGCAGCAGTGCATACAGAAGGGCATCATGCAGGTAATGTATATGGTGTGGGCAGGCGCGGAGTCGTGCGGCGAGTGGGAGTCGACGGGTGCCCTGCAGTCGTCGGACAGCGACGCGCCCAGCGACCGGGAGCTGCTGCAGCAGTGCATACAGAAGGGCATCATGCAGGTAATGTATATGGTGTGGGCAGGCGCGGAGTCGTGCGGCGAGTGGGAGTCGACGGGTGCCCTGCAGTCGTTGGACAGCGACGCGCCCAGCGACCGGGAGCTGCTGCAGCAGTGCATACAGAAGGGCATCATGCAGGTAATGTATATGGTGTGGGCAGGCGCGGAGTCGTGCGGCGAGTGGGAGTCGACGGGTGCCCTGCAGTCGTCGGACAGCGACGCGCCCAGCGACCGGGAGCTGCTGCAGCAGTGCATACAGAAGGGCATCATGCAGGTAATGTATATGGTGTGGGCAGGCGCGGAGTCGTGCGGCGAGTGGGAGTCGACGGGTGCCCTGCAGTCGTTGGACAGCGACGCGCCCAGCGACCGGGAGCTGCTGCAGCAGTGCATACAGAAGGGCATCATGCAGGTAATGTATATGGTGTGGGCAGGCGCGGAGTCGTGCGGCGAGTGGGAGTCGACGGGTGCCCTGCAGTCGTCGGACAGCGACGCGCCCAGCGACCGGGAGCTGCTGCAGCAGTGCATACAGAAGGGCATCATGCAGGTAATGTATATGGTGTGGGCAGGCGCGTAGTCGTGCGGCGAGTGGGAGTCGACGGGTGCCCTGCAGTCGTTGGACAGCGACGCGCCCAGCGACCGGGAGCTGCTGCAGCAGTGCATACAGAAGGGCATCATGCAGGTAATGTATATGGTGTGGGCAGGCGCGGAGTCGTGCGGCGAGTGGGAGTCGACGGGTGCCCTGCAGTCGTCGGACAGCGACGCGCCCAGCGACCGGGAGCTGCTGCAGCAGTGCATACAGAAGGGCATCATGCAGGTAATGTATAACGTCGCGAAGTTAAATACGACTAAAACAATAAGCATGTTGACAGTAACCAGCCCCCCCCCCCCCCCCACCCCCTTAATTATCTAAAAGTATCGTATTCGCAAGAAAAGGTTAGAATTATTTTGCTTTAATCCGCCAACAGAACATGCAGTAACAAGCTAAGCACTGCTCACCTTCCCAAGCAAGCAAGAAAGCAAAGTTGCCAAGCAAGCAATGCCACCACCACTCACATGCACCACCACACAAGACTTTTACCCTAATCTCGACGCACGTTTCGCCCTGACACCGGAGCATCCTCAGGAGATGTCGACTTTACAATGCAGTATTGTTAGATGCTCCGGTGTCAGGGCGAAACGTGCGTCAAGATCAGTGTAAGAGTCTTGTGTGGTGGTGCATGTGAGTGGTGGTGGCATTGCTTGCTTGGGAACTTTGCTTTCTTGCTTGCTTGGGAAGGTGGGCGGTGCTCAGCTTGTTTGACCATCTTCACTAAATTTAAATGGGGCCTACCAGCAAATACGCCCTTTCAAAGAAAAAAAAAATATTGAAATCAGTTAAGATTTGATGGAGATATGGATGGACATGGACAAAAAAAATACGCGTCGAATTAAGAACCTCCTCTTTTTGATTTTTTGAAGTTGGTTAAAATACAGCAATCCGCCATATTGGATTGACACCAATCAGAACAATACGTCACATCTATCTTGAAACTTTGACAAACTTCTATGACAAAACAGAGGTGACGTCACGAGCGGCGCCAGTACACCGGCGAGCGTTTTTGCGTGAATTGTAAAGCCTAAAATTGAAATGGCAATTTTATCTAACAAACTTTTTTTGCTAAACTAAGATATTTTTTTCCAAATATAAAAACATAGAGACTTACATACATAGACTGCTAAAATCAACCCTTTGCCGTAGTCTGAGAAAAAAGCAAATTTTATAAATAAACTTAAAAAACAACTGGCGGCCTTCGCTTGGAAGCGCTCTCTGCCAGGATTCCACGTTGCATACCTTTTTAACCCTAATGCTTTTGACTAATTTAAACTTTTTTATTACAGGTAGTGAAAAACAAAGGACCTCCGTCTGATGTATCTCCTGTGAATCCATTTAGAGACGACGTCTATGTAAGTTATCTGAAAATTTTATTTATTACTAGATGATGCCCGCGATTTCGTTCGCGTTGATAGTGTTTAATTCCCGCGGGAACTCTATAATTTCCGGGATAAAAAGTGGCTTATGTGTTAGTCCTGGGTACGAGCTATCTCCATTCCAAATTTTAGCCAAATCGGTTCATTCGTTGTGGTGTGAAAGAGTAACAAACATCTGTCCATACATACATCTATCCTCACAAACTTTCACATTTATAATATTAGTAGGATTGTGATATAAATGCGGAAGTGTTTGTTTATTGATTTGTCCTTCAATAACGCAGCCAAGTTCTAGTTATAGACCTACAGAATGACCTACAATACTTCTTGTCCAGGATTCCCGCCACATTTTTGTCCAGGATTCCCGCGACATTTTTTTAAACTTCACGCGAAGTCGCGAGAAAATGCTAGTAGAATATTTCAACATATTCATAGATACCTATAGTTTTTTTACAAGTTATATTATTTATGTTAAAAATCTTGATAGCCTAGTGGTTTGTTCCTCCTATTTGGGGGTCGTAGGTACGATCCGGGGCACGCCCTGCGACTTTTCGGAGTTATTTGCGATTAAGCAATTAAATATCAAATGCTTCAATGGTGAAGGAAAGCATCGTGGGGAAACCTGCACATCTGAGAGTTCTCCATAATGTTCACAAAGGTGTGTGGAGCGTACCAATTCGCATTGGGTCAGCGTGGTGGACTATGGCCTATAACCCTTCTCTGAAAAAGATACCTGTGCTCAGTAGTGAGCCGTTGATGGATTGCTGGTGATGATAATGATTACTATCATTTTTTTATGTTGCAGAGGTCATTACCGCCGTACCTACGCTCTTCCACGGAAACTGTGATGATGCCTCACGACTTCGCAAGAAACGTTCGAGAAAGGTAAGACTCACTTAATGTGCCATTTTTTCATGATTATGGGTTTGAGTTTTTGAAAGTTTTGCCCTCAAAAAGTGCTTAACAGATTTTATATATGTTTCCAGTAATAAAAAGTATTTTTAAGAAGATTCCTGATTTTGTATTGTATGACTAAAAGCCGTTCCTGCGAAACCGGATCAAGTCAGCTAAAACAGTTACAACTTACAACGACCCGCGCACACTATCAGAAGTAGTCTGATAGAAAACTTTATTTCGTGCGTTATGCGATCGCGTTAGAAACACGTAAAATTATCCGAAAAAAATATTGTTGACTAGCTGGTGCCCGCGACTTCGTCCGCGTTGATTTATTTTTTTAAATCCCTCGAAAACTGACTTTCCGGGATAAAAGTAGCCATGTCACTCTCTAGGTCTTCAACTATACCCATGCAAAAAATCATGTCGATCCGTAGCTCTGTTTGATTGAAGAACAAATCAGCAAACAAAGACACTTTTGCATTTATAATATTAGACTGATTTGTTTTAAAAAAACACGCTGAAAATTTTGTACCACTCTGGTACAAAATTTCCAGCGTCAGATTTTATTCTGACAGCCAATTTTCGAAACCAACATAAACTACTTTGTAAATTCCGCTGAAGAGCTTATGTATTGTAGGCATTTTCTCACTCCACTGTATTGAGTTAGCAAATTGGGTATGAGACTGTAGTCAAAATGTTGAAAATCAAAAATGAATTCATTATTCATAATCGAAAATGTAACATGTAAGAATTAAATTTGTAAAAACAGAAAATAAATCGGTCCAAATAAGTTAAGCTTTTAAGTTTCCTGTTAGACAGAGAGAGCGCTAGTAAAGTGTGATATCACAATTCACCAGCTCCATTCAAGCCCCATAGAAAATTTCGTTTTAGAAAGAGACAGATACAGTTACAGTAAAAAAGCTTATAATTCCGAGACTAGGAAATGGCATTGCGTTATAATATTTAAAAACTTAATTTTAAATAAATAAAAAAATATCAGTCAAACCCATTTCAGACTGGATTTATAAACTTAATTATAGGTCTTGCAATTCACGAGGGCGACTGACTTATGGTTGTGTGTGTGTCGTATCTGTATAAGTGTGAGCGATTGACAGGCACGCGCACTTATGCAATGTGCATGTACACGAAGTAACCACAAGTAAAGCTCACTCGCCTTCGTGAATTGAAAAAACTGTACTATGTCAAATGATTTTATTTCCAGCAGCAGTCCACTGCCCCCGCCGTTGCCACCCAAAGTACGGAACCCGGAAGCGCCGCCCCGCCCTCCCCCGATGGAGGACCACCCACTTGTGGAAGGTACGTTGGGCTCCTACATCATGGTACATGGTATGAGGGGGATTCTGAAAATACAACTTTCTTCATATATGTATAACTAGTGGTTCGCCCCGAACTGAGACCTCGCGGTATCCCATAATTCCCATAAGGTAGTTTTAACTATATTATATTGTAATTAAAACGCGCCGAATCTGATGACGTCAATCGTCATCTGCTTTCGTGGATGGGATGCGTATTTACAATATTAAAGACAGCGCCATCTATTAACAGTATAGTGAAGTTTTGTTAAAAACATTGATGCCCATTAAAACTTAAATAATTTCGTTTCTTTATAATATTTATCTAATCTTAGTATTTGTTGTTCAAGTACAGAAAATAACTCAAATTAAGTAAGTTTCTATTTTTAAAATAAAGTGGTTTTAGAGATCTAGCCTCGAATAAAATCTCCACTTTGAAAGCCCCCCATTTCGTCAATTTTAGGAAAAAAATTAAAATAAAAATACTTTTGTACTCTGTTCCAAATTATCTTTAAAATGAGGTACTGCAACCCTATGAAATGCAAAAAAAATTATTTTACTTCGCATTCGCTTCTATGAGAGCCCCCCTGAAATAAAGATTTTATAACTTTTTAAGCCATTTTCGGCTGGAGGCCATCGGTTTACATATCATATCTAAAATTGAAGTAATTACGTTCAGTAATTCAGAAGTTATAAGGCTCTGACAGACAGACGGACGGACGGACGGACGGACGGATAAGTGCAAATTCACTCAAGTAAACTCAGAGACCTTCGCTTCGCTCGGTCGATAAAAAAGGGTGATTTACACTAGGCAAGTAAGAAATCCAAATAGGCTCGTGATTCCTCGACTACGTCGAAAGACATTTGTGGGAATGGGCGTGACGTTCTATAGTAAAATCCCACAGTCAATCTTAGACTTGCCTTTACACAAGTTTAAGAAATCCATTAAAACCATCATCATGAAAAAAGCATATTATAACAATTGAAGACTATATAAATGATAAAAAAGCGTGGATATAACTCGCTCCAACGATTCATGAAACAATAATAACTGGCCTGTGTAAGAAAACATGATATTTTAAAAAGAGTAACCGCCGAGTTTCTGGTTCTTCTCTGTTGGAACGGCATATCGAAATCCGAACCAGTGGTAGATTCACTTGAAGATTCGAAAGCACTTTCTAAAAGTTTATTTGAATAAAAAATTATTCTATTTTATTCTATTCTATTAACATACTTCTTGATTTATTCCAGGACGAAGACACGAAAGTCGGCAGTTAGAAAAAACCCACCGCGATAAGCCGAGACTGCCCACAGCACAACATCTAGTAAGGAACGACTCCCTCAGCTCCCTCAGCCTGGACTCATTTGGTTCAACTGATAGGGAGATCTTTGAAGAGACTGTCAAAGCTGGTCTATCTAGTGTCAATCCAAGAGCCGAATTCTCCCTCGAGAGCAAAGGTAAGGCTCACTCCGTAGAACGGAAACCTGAATCCGTCAGACAGGGCAGACATCACAAGTCGCTTGATAGAAGTGATAAAATATCCCATCGTGGTCCGAAAATAAAAGACCCAGAGTTCGAGAAAAACCTCACTTCTGGAGCTTATAACATCAAAACTACGAGCAAAGTAAAAAAATTAGACCAAGAATTTGCTAATGTTACAAGATCACCTTATTCCTACCATGGGGAAACATCGATGCATCATTCCAGATTTAGAAACCATTCGCGATTTTATGACGACGGTCCTCCAAGCTTACCCGCTAGAATCGACGATCCTAGGAGATTAGAAAGGAGTAACTCGCTCAGTTCATTGAGTAATGACTCGTTTGGATCGACTGATAAGGAGGTATTTGAACGGTGCGTGCGCATGGGCATGTCCAAACCTCAACCAAAAAAGAGGGAAGAAAAATTGAGAGTGAGGAGTGATGATAGGTTAGAAATTAGAGAATCGCATCGCAGACGACGTAATAAGGATACAAAATCACATCAAGGGGCGTTAGATAAAATGGTTGGAGAAGAGTACAGTAAAGATAGGGCGATACTAGAGGAGGTTATCGCACGAGGTGCGGGGGAAATCAAAACTGGGGAAGGAGGGAATCAGAAAAGTCAGCCAAAAAACGTTCCGGCGCCGTCTGCGGTTCTCGCGGCCGCAGACGCGCGCGCCGACAACGCGCGAGGCAGCATTGGCTCTGATCACGATTCCGCCATCGATACCACAGTGGAGATCACCCTCAACGACTCCAACGTATCGATATTCGACCGCTCCAATGAAATGGCAACTATTGACTCTGGGAATACTACTCTGGAATCAGACAGCAACGAATTAGATCATTCCAACGAATGCTTAGCTCCTAAATCCTGTAATACAACTGTCGAATCTGAAAGGGACGAGCTAAACAGATCCAATGAGTCATACGCGGATGTTCTAGATGGTTCTTGGAGTGACGAGGAAGAAAAACCAAAAGATTGTGACGCAGCTACACTAACTAGGAAAAATAAACATAAACTTGAATGGACTGATATAAAGTGCACGGATAGTCAGTTAAACCTTGACGATTTGTCGAAGAAAAGTAATGATCATGATCAAGATACTTGGAATGAAAACACTTGTCCTGATGACGTCACATTCCCGACTATAAGTGGTTCAGTCCATATGGTTTCATCAATGAGAAGCGAAATTGTAGACGCCGCCATGGCACTCCCAGACTTATTAGAAAAGTCTGAAGCTCCAAAATTATTCTCAAAGCTCGATTTGACTGACAAACTCGATGGGAATTTAGTAACAAGCGTTGATGGAAAACTAGATGATAAAATGTTGCTAGAAAATGTTCCTGAGCCAAGTTTCACGTCGCTAGTCGATGATGGTGAACCGAAATTTGACTCCATCTTGTCTTCCGCTATAGAAAAGGAAGCTGCAAGATTAGCGGCACAGTTAAAAAACGCTCAATTTACTATGGAGAATAGCGTTACTTCAGTGACGTCTATAGATTTAGATAACGTCAAACCACCTTCAAATCTAGGTAGTTTGCTCTCGCTCAGTGCCTCAGGTCATTGGGACGAATCACAATCGCAAACGTCGAAAAAATCACAAAAGAGTCGAAAGAAATCATTACCTGTAGCGTTAATGGTAAAACGAGCTCTGAGCAACTCAATGAATCAAGGGAGCTCGGAACACCTCGATAGTCTTTCTCTGAGTTTCCTCGACAATGTCAAGCCGCCTTCCGAAATGGAACATATCGACATGAGCGGAAGCATGATTTCAGTATCAAGTATAGTTTCCGAGGTGGTTGAAACGAGAGATAACAAGACGCCAATTATATTCGACTTCAAGCAACCGGTGCAAGATTTTCCTCTTTGCACTACATTCACGAACGTCTTCCACGACTTGGACAAAGTTAATCCTCCATCTTTATTCGACGAAATGGCTGAATCTACTTTGGAAATCGAACCGACCACAGCGCATCAAATCAACGACGATTGTGTATCGAATACTTTAAACGTAATAACCGACATTCCTTCTGGATCTGAAACTTGCACGCCTCTTCCATCCGACATAAGTAGCGTGGAATCCACGCCGAAGAGACAGCGGGACCCGAAATATTTGACGCCAAAAGAAAAAAGAATCGCAGCAAAGCATAGATACCAAACGTATACCATCAAAGACACGGTGTCAGAGAGTGAAGTGCTTTTACAGGTAGAAACAGATGAATTTTTGACGTGGACTAAATCTGAAAGTGATAAATCAGACGATTATGTCACAGCAACTTCTGAACCGAAATCCAAGAGACGGCTTAGCGCTAAACAGAGAAGGATAGAGGATAGAGCTAGATATCAAACTCAAACTGTCGACATACAAAACATTTTGAGTTCCCAAGAGTCATCTCAGTCTAAAGACCAACCAAATCCTCATATCGAAAGTTTGAAACAGCGCTTGGCCTCGAAAAAGACATTGAAACAACGACGCATGGAGGACGCTGAAAGGTTCAGGACGAGAACTTTGAGCGAGGACATTCCACCTTCCCCGACATTTGTCACAAAGGATGCGAACTTTGAGAACGTCGAGACGACAACTGGATACGATAGCTTATCTTCAAACGAAATGAACCATCAGCAAATACTCGACGACAGAAACAGCGACGAAGTGTTCAGAGACGCAGACAGTGGACATAATGAAGACGACTTTGAGCTAAACTCTGCCCAACTGAAAACGTATACTAAAAGTTTTAGAAATTATTTACCCGTAATCGAGAGTCCTGCAGCCGTGGACATGTGCGTTGTGAACAATTTAAAGAATATCGAAATGACGGCGTCGTACCGACGAACTCTACAATCGGCTAAGAGTCAACATCCGAGCAGCAGTGACTTCGCAAGTTATGAAGGCGATAGCAATTCTGAAGATAAAGCTCATTCTGAATCCGATTCAGAAACTCCCACCTCTAGGCCGAAACCAAAGATTATCAAACCTGAACGAAGAGATGAAAGCTTAGACTCGAATGAATCTGGTGAAAAAGAACACGAAGCGCCAAAAGCTGTGAGAGGTAGAAAAAAAGCTATGTACGTGTCACCATACAGACGAACCACACCGAGTCCAAAAAAGCCACTAACACCTCAGACAAAAACATCGCCAAAATCTTGCATGATGACGATAAAATCGTCTACAAGCTCTTCAAAAGCTCATACTAGTGCCAAACCACCCAGCAAGATGCCAGCCGCACCCAAAATTGTCGCCAGTACTTCGCCTAAGAAAACTGCACCAAATAAATCACCATCAAAGCTATCTCAAAAACCTAACACAATTCCACCGGTTGCAAGCAAACCCTTAGTTAGACAGGGTACGTTTACAAAGGAAGAGAGCTCTGTACCGGCTAAAGATCTGCCGATACCAGACAAAAAGGCGAGTGGCAGTCGTATTGGTTACGCGACCTCGCCGACAAAAGCGGGGCCCAACATTTCGCCTTCCAGACTTCCACAATTCAATCGCTCTCGACCGTCAACTAGCAAAACACCCAAACAAAGTTCTTCCAAATATAACTCAGAACCAATGATGAAAAATTCAGCATCAAATCACAGTTTACAAAGCAACGACAGCGGTAAAACAATAATACTAGCTCGCGGATCCAGGCAAGGAAGCACTTCCAGCGTGAACTCGATATCGTCTTCCAAAACGAAGGACGTCGAGAGCAAAATTGCTAATCTATGGAAAAGAGTTGAGCAAACGAAAAAATTACCAGCCAAAAGTGATAAAAAAGTGTATATCGAAAG
This sequence comes from Oeneis ivallda, assembly GCA_029955525.1. Lineage (NCBI taxonomy): Eukaryota > Metazoa > Arthropoda > Insecta > Lepidoptera > Nymphalidae > Oeneis > Oeneis ivallda. The sequence continues at coordinate 25,503,146 of JARPMR010000009.1, forward strand.
CAACAAGACTGAAACGCCGAAACTGATCCGAAGTTCGACCTTCGAAGGTCAACCGAAGCAACAGGTCTCTACAGCGACCAAGCAGAAGTCTGCCATCGGTATCCGGGTGTCGCAGATTCCAAGTTTGAGACCGAAATCGACGCCAAGCAAATCTACCAGCCAAACTAATGTCAGTAAGAAGCCTACTAGAGGATTCCTGAGGAAAGGAGGCGCTCAGGTGACCTCGTGAACGAATAATGGATGAACGAAAGTAATTAAAAAGTTTGATCGAATTTGTGACCGTCCCAGATTATGGGTTGTCTTGTAACTTTTTGGATCACATTTCTAGACTGATGTGAAAGAACAGAAAGATATAGATAGACAAACATGAGGATGTATTAGAATGAGTGGATTGAGTAAATAGTTGAGCGTTTAATATTTTTTCGAAGCAGTTTTAAGTGAATAATCAACAGAGAATGTTTTGAAACTTTATGATTTCCGTAATCGACGTTATTAATTATGATTTAGTACTGTTGCTTTGTATGATTTTTTATTTTAATTATAATTTATCTTTGTGGTATTATTGCTGCAAATATAAATCATCAATAGTTGACTGAAAATTGACTAATATATGATTTGGACTTCATTTTGCACGGTCATTATTGAAGATTAGAATGATATAATGTTATATATTTTTTTTTATTTATTTAAAATGAGAAAAAAATGAGTTTTGTAAACGATATATTAAAAATTTCGTGTTATTATTTACTTGTGTATATCTGTTGCATTTATTTAACTTGGGGGACGAAATTATACTACTGTCTTAATATTAAATAAATAATCACTATGATAGGCTAAGCATAATATTTGTTGAGAAAACGTCACAATTTTGTATACTGATAAACATGCATAGTTGATTTAAAATAAAATAGTAAAAATTAGTTTTTTTAATACCTTGAAATTTATGGTATGGAAACATAAGCTTTGCATCCATACAATTCGTTATGGTATTTCAATCTGATCCAAAATTTGTAAATATTAAGCTCTTCAATCTACCTGTTAAGGTTACCATATAAATTATACACATACATATTTGTATATTTTTCATAAATATTCATAAAACCGGTCACATATTACAGCACGCCGAACGTAGCGCATTTTTGATAGATAAAAGTGCGTTGGTTGCGAAGCGTGATGTTATGTGTGGTGAGATGGCCATAGTAACCATTGAGTCAATGCGTTTGGTCGTACAAAAGTTGCTTGCGAATTGCGCCAAGATGTTTTGATTTTTGTATGAAAACCCACAAAGTCGGCCAGAAGAGATGAAACGCGGCACATATATGCAAGCAATATAAGCAGCCCAATACGAACGTAATAATTGTCTTTTGGCTAAAGGTGCTGGACCAATGTGTACTAGGCTCTTTGTAGTAATTAAATAAAGGCATCGTCACACCGCTTCGGAGTATAAAATGATGGCATAGTGTGTTATGTCGTAATTTTTTACGTCTAGTCAGTTTTTAATGTTAGAATTAATAAGCGAGGTAGTGAATTTGGCTTATGAAATTTTAGCGGAAGGCTTTGCATAAAATATTGTTAAGCATATTATTACGTTGCTCCGAATATGAACTGGCTTCTCAAGAGAATCTGTTTATTTTTTTTAATTATACATCAATCGTAGTTCACAGCAATCGCATATCTATCATTGTGCGAGATTCTTTGGTGAGTTGATGAAGACGATGTCATTCGAATTTAAAGTATCTATTGAAACTTCGATTAAGTACATGCCGCATTTATTTAGCGCCTTGTATAGAGTCGTCTTTTTGAGACTAATGCGTTCGGTACGTGCGGACAGCATATATCTCCTGATAGATTAGCGATTGGATTTTTTGTTGTAAATTTTTCTTTTTACGTAATAGTGTATGAATTTGTCCTGGTTTGTAAAAGCGTCAATTTAATGAAAGGTAATTTATACAGACTGATATGAACAGAGTATATTCTGGCTAACTTTATATTTCTTAAAACATTTATTTGTAAGGACTTTTTCCTATTTTTTAACCATTATGATATGTCGCAAGTAATATATTCAAGTTACTTCACTGACGATTAAATAAATTGATAAAGCTAAGCGCACATTACAGCGGGCTGTAAAAATCGCAAAACTATGCAATATTGACATGTCTAAGATGCATTTTAAAATTCCTACAAATCCTTCCTTCGACTTAATATGACTTAATGCTCACAAAAACTGTAACTATATTGAGTTTTTCTATCAATGTGCGCTACGCCTAATACATATTTTCAATTTTTGTATAATGTACAATAGTATCAATTTTATTGTATACTTGTAAAACTTTTTATATAGCTAGAGGATGGAACGGTTTGAGTTTTAGTCTCCCATCTTTTTAGTTTTGTATTTAATAAAATTGATGCTATTGCTAAATTACGCTCACAGCATATTTTTAAGTATCACTTAAAAAATTGGATAGATTCAGTACTCAGTAGATTTATTTTTGCTCAGACTCTGACTAACTTTGACAGTAAAATTTTTAACGGGATTTCAGTGTTTGAAATGGATTAACATTCAAGTCTGTTATAGACTTCAAAACAATCCTAATTATTCAGCTATTAGCATAGGTGTTAAAAAAACGAAAATCTTTGATTCTTCTATGTATTGAATTTTAGAATTTCCAAAAAAAGCAAAGTTGAAAATGCAAGCGGTATTATGTTCGTCATGCATCATCATGAGTTGTCACCGTGTGTTCTTACTCCAATGTGCGATCAACTTGAGAGAAAGCCCAAATTCCGCCACCAATGTGTGGAGAGAGCGCCATATCTGGACGGATAAGACGCACATTAGGTACTGCCCGGTTGCCGCGGAATTTTGCCTTTTACTAGCGTAACTGTCAGTTATGGTAATACGTCTATAGTTCTACGTCGGCAGAAAAGTGGAACTTTACCTTAGATTTTGTCAAGTTTATGCCTGTTTTCACCAACGTTCCCTAACTTTTATGGGCTACCTAACGTAAACTAGGTGACATTTTCTGTCAATTTCGTTTTCACGAACCTTTCTGGAACACCTAAAAGGTGGAAATGACTGGGTAAGGGATAGTATTTAGGGGCTACCTAAGTAAAGAGACTCCTACTTAAGGTGTACTTTGAGTATGGTTGGTGAAAACGGGCATTTGTTTCCTCTTCATTTTGTCCTAATGCCGCCGATTTAACTGTCAAAGTTACCCCGATTTATTTCACAGTATGAAAAACGTTCAGCTTCCAGTAAGCGTTATTCCATTGTTTAACGTCATCTATCCTAACTTGTAGTGGTTTAAAGTATGAATACCTAGCTAATTTTTTGGTTGTATCTATCTAGTGGTAGTTCTGACAAGCCAGTTTTTAGCTAAACAGTTACATGATTAGTTTCTAAGGTGCGTAATTTGATGGTAATAAATGAAATTTACCGCAATATTTTGTTTTTAATTTCTGTGGAGAAAAACAATATACCTACCTACCCGAAATATCTAGTATAAGTAATAAAAGGGAAAACAAAATACGTGAACATTGAACAAGATGGCCGACGCGAGAACGCTGTGAACGCGGATCGGGCGAGGCGAGAGAGGCGCCACAGGCGGCGGCTCACGGAGTTACTTTTCTTCTACGAGTGTTGAGCCTGATGCATGTTTACATTCTGCCAACAATTTCACATCCAATCCGCTATGCCTGCCCTGCAATTACCCACCATCAGACTAATGGAATATACCAACACGTCCAGCAGTCCGTCTTCACCTTCCCGCACATGATGTCTATCCTTAGAGTATTAAACCAACACTTAAATAAAGTGTCTATCTCAGTGGCTATCGAAAGCATCAAAGTAGCACTGTCAACTCGCATTTTGTATGACGAAAGGCGGGTTTAACATGTCTTAGCAATTTGCAGCAAACTTGCAGAGACCAAATAAAAACGTATCCATATAGATCGTACTCTAGCTCTGCTCGACTCAAAATGGAGTAAAGGGTTAGATCGACGGTAAGGGCAAATGTTCTGCAAGCTCCGAACACAGTAAAATCGCTCATTTTCTGCAACATTGTTTTATCTCTAAAATCCCACTTTTTTTTCCAAAAAATGTATCTTAACGTTCCGAATGGGAAATAATCATTTTACAGTTTACTTTGCAACTAATGTATTTTTCATAGAAGAATTTTCCATTATTTTCCATAGTCACTGGATGTCCAAAATAGAGAATAAGGCAGCAGGTACGGCATATAACGATAACGATCATCAGGTGAAAGGATTAAAAAATAAAAGAAACAGTCCACTAGTCAGATTGTTTATTAAGTCAATGTGTTTATTATGATTTATGTCATACAATTCAGATTGGAGTATTCCATCTACTTAACTGAAACATGATTACATTATATCCTTCGAAATAGTACAATAACCACATAATGACCTTTTAATCCTATATATCTGTTTAATATAACATTACAAAAAATATTAATATAACAAAAACTATAATTACTGTATTTACGGAGGCATGCATTTGCAGAGGTAGATCGGTACATCATAACTATACTGTAAAGCCGGATCCTGGAACCTCTAGATGGCGTTACAGTTCAATAAAAACAAATTATATATTATGTTTAATTATGTTTAAAATACATATATAGCTATACATCTACTGAACTCGCGTACTATTAATGAGCTTAAGAGGACTTACATTTCGCTTCCCTCTCTCTCTCTCGCACATTCTAATATTTTCAATGATCGTAAAAATCTCAGATACTTTTGACAAATTGCGCTCAAATAATATCTTCGACAATTAAATTACGGATATTTTAGATATAATTTTATTATGATATACCTATATGTACCTTGATAGAGAATATATACCTTGATAGAGAAAAAGGGCGAAAACTACTATAATTAACTTTTAGAGCTCTTATTCTCTACCAAAAACTAAGTACATATTATATGATAATAAAAATATGTCTAAAATATCCGTAATTTAGCTGTCGAATAATAATTGACCACATTTTGTAAAAAGTGGTATCTGAGATTTTAGCAATCATTGAAAACATTAGAACGTGTGAGAGGGTTGCGAAATGTAATAGTCCTCTTAACACGATACTTGCGAAAACCGCTGTGTTGTAATTGCCTGAGCTTATGGCATTCTTAGTGCAACGGTTGCATTCAGCCAATAGTGAGAGTGCCGATCGAGCAGGGATGATTGCGTTCGACATTAAACCGTCAATTTCAAGCTACCCTAGTGTTGGAGCCTCCAACCGGTTTACCAGCGCGGAGGTGCGGGGGCAGGCCGGCGCCCGACAGTGACACTCCGGTACTGACTTCTATCTAGTGACGGCTCGTGAGTCGTGACATGCGTCGTCGCAACCATTTGTATTCTTAAATATTAATCATGTTAATAAAAGCATAAGTACAGTGATAAAAGACGTTTCAATCATCACATCAGTTCACTGCTCCAACACCTAGTTCACGAATACAGTAGATTAAGCTTCACAAAGTTCCAGAGGTATCCATAAACGTAATATATTTACCACCGTAAATAGACCCCCTGACAGCCGTAAAACGCGTATCTAACTTTCATTTATCAATAAGTGCAAATTCTAGTGACTTCTAAATAAAGTGACGAATACTTAATTGTCTTTTAAAATCTGGTCATAGCGATATCAGATTCGCTTACCTTTTCCATATTTAGGTATAGCCGTAAGAGATTTTTTCACTCCTCACTCCTTTGAAAGTGTTCTTACGGTAGTAAATATATTAGTCCATGAAAGTATCATTATTTATAAAAAATAACAACTGAATCTTTACTACTTTCTTCTACCTACTCCATCAATCAAAAATGGTAAGTAAGATCCTAGTTCGAACTTCTTAAGAAAATCGTTAAAAAAATAAAACTTTAAAATCAAAGCTAAACTGTAACTTGGGCCACGCTTTACAGCATATCAACTTACAAGCAACACGAGTTATATTACAGAAAGAAACCCCATTTCATAAAATTGAATACGTAAGAACAGCAATATCTATTTACAGTGACAAGTCTGTCGCACAAAAATACGCAATTTATATAGAACATTCCTTACTACCAGTAAAAAAATGAAAATCCTTGCTGCTATTTTTGAAGTTAAATAACTCGACAAAATTGTAGATATCTCATGAACCTAAATATTATGAGGTTATAGTTTAGCAGCAAGGACTTTGTTCGAAAATGCTTATCAGAATACCTTTTGACACAAAATTAAATGTTATTATGACCTATTATGCAACAATTTAGAAGCGCTAAAAGAATAATATTATTAAAAGACCGGGTTTAATATTTGGGCACACCCTTAAGGTTGCAATACTAAAGCTCCCGCGCACTAGGCAGCCAATGCGACCAGTGGTTGTATTGTTTCAACCCGCGCACTAGGCGATCAGCTATGTTGTTCTGGACTTACCAGGCTCGCATACGCGTATCTGTACAATTACATTATTTAAAAAAGGATCCGAGAAGTTTCAAAAGTACTTAAAATAATAATTTATGAGCCGCTTCAAAATTAAAAGACCAATAAGTAATATCTTCCGTTTCGCGAATACCTTGTCTTATGAGATAATAAGTACATGACAATTATATTATCTTTTACATTAGATGATTGTGAATTCATGCGTCATGCTCGTGAACGGGTGCCACCGTCGGAAGCGGGGCTGCTGGTCTGCCAGTCTTGACATGTATTGAATATTGTACTTATGTATTTTTGGAGTTGTTCTATAAATATTATATCATCGTATTGTTGGAAATATTCTATTCTAACAAGTTGCATGGGGTAAATCGGCATGGCATCCAGCTGCCCACAAGATATTATAAAAAGTTATTAAAATGTAAATACATATTACCTACAAAAAATATTGTAAAATGTGTAATTTTGAAAAGAGCAATTGCTGAGTTTCTTGCCGGTTCTTCTCAGCAGAATCCGCTTTCCGAACCGGTGGTAGAGTCATGACTTGTCATAAGCGCCACAGGTTGGCCTACATGAAATAAATGATTTTGAATTTGAATTGGATTTGAATTTTGAATTTGAATTTGAATTTGGCACCCCGTGTTCCACCCGAAAAAATCCATTCTATCTTTATGTTCTGTAATTTATACTTATACATCGCTGAAGAAGGGCGCGTGATTTATTTGACGCATATTTTGGTTGCGGCTGCCTAGTGTGCTAGACTCCTATAATTGAAGAATGTCGCAATTCGCAAGTCACAACGCACTTTGGCGTTACGATCTTGAGTCACGAAACACGAGTGTGCAAGTTTTAATATAAAATGTGTGACTCCGATCGCCTTCTGACGCTTCTGGTAAGCCACATCACAAAAGTTTGTGATGACCTTTATTTACAAGGAACAACAAATTTTTGTTATAACAAATGTATGGTACAACGAGCCGCTCGCGCTGCACTGCCGCTCTACCAGTAGCATTAAGCATAAATACAAATACAAGAACTACGCAACACCAATAAAAAAAAATTGCAACTAAGCGTTGTAGAGATAACATCTCCTGGAGATGCTCCGGTGTCGGAGTGAAACGTAGGTAGGGGAGGCTTTCAGAAGAGCTGCTGCTTGGAACGAGGCCACTCCTAACGAAAGCTTTATCTTACTAATAATATAAGTACGTGTTTGTTCGTTGTTTTGTTTGGAGGGTTTCAGAGCAAGCTGATCCTGCCTCGAGAAGATGGCAGCTTGCTGTGGCAGCCTTACCTCCTAGTGAGGTGCGCTTAGTTTTCCTGGCCGAGCCCCATGGGCATCGCGCAAGGGAGGCACCGGTATGTGTTTGTAAGAGATCTCGGAGCCTTCCACTATGCACCGAGGGTGGCCTTCCAACGGGTTTTAGTAGGTAAAAATCCTACATAACCCGCTGTTCTCCCCCAGGATATCGAGTAAAAGATTTCCCCCCGTTAAAAAAAAGAGAGGCGGGTTTGTCTTTGGTTGCGTTGTTCCTGTATTTCTATTATTGGAAAAGCAGCACTGTGCAGCGCGAATGGCACGTTGTGGCCATACTTACAAATTTTTTCAACCTTGGCGGATTATAGCAAAGGAAGTTCATCGTCCCTTGTATACCATGGAATTCCACACAGTTACGCCTCTATCCAACCTTTATTTAGTTTTGTTCATAAAAAACCCGGCCTGAGTTCTTATATTTTAAGACAGATTTAGATGGAAACTATATTTTGTACACTTGTCGGGTATTGAGGTAGTATTGTTATACCATCAGTATCGGATGCTGTCGTCGCTTACTTATCGAAGATATCATATAACACTTCCGAAAAATAGAACCACAATACCCTGTGCTCGATTCTAACCTAAACACCATTGGTCTTTTCTTGATTTCAACTAGATCACAAACAATCGTACAGAATTAGTATCCTTATTAGGTGCCTGCAGGACAATCAATAGACAAGAGGCTTCATCAGCAAACTGATAAAAAGTTTCATAAAATACTTTTATGTATATTTATTATATTCAAGTTGCAAAACAAATTTTGTGGGAGTTAGACATTAACAAAAGGAACCTTTAGTTAAACTATAATAGATATTTATTTAGCGATTGTGAAATTGGTGATAATATAATTCTTTGGAAAGTTGGCAATAAGTGGTAATATCAGTCTATGGATAGTTGGCACGTTGAATGTCGATCTAATATGCTATCAGAAGAGACCAACGCTAAGACCTACGCTAGGGACAATAAGATCGCAAAGGTTACAATTACGAAATTTCCTTCATATCAAAAATAAAATAGAGCACAATTTTACTTTTTGTATACTTTAAAATAGTAAATAGATTTTAACAGTAAAACGTTCTGGAAATGCGATTCACGCACATTTTAGCACATTAAAAATACATTAAATGCACATTAATACATCACTAAAATTTTTACAGAAAGCATCGAGGGAATTTTTTGTATGTAGATGTTTATGTTATTTAGAGTTTTAAGTATTTTGATCTTTAGATTCACAGAATTCTGACAGATGTCATTATATGACATTTTGCAAGAAATTTATAAGGGTAAGCTCGCACTGCAAAAACGCGCCGCTTGATATTTTTCAAGCGAAGATTAATCCAAGCCATATCGCGATTCGCGTCCAATCCAATTTGTATAAAATCGGGCGATTTTGTCAGTGTGTACTTACACGCGTACACAAATATAAATCAATCTGTACAAAGTAACTCACGTTTTCTTTTCCAGTGCGTACTATCCCTTACGTCAAGGTTTGGGTAAGGTAAGTAGGATCTAAGGTATTAGGTAATCTCTATCTTTTAAAGCAAAAAAAAAAACAACCCTTTTCATCCTAATTTCCATAAAAAAACACTAATATCAATAAATTAAAAACAAAAGACGTAAAAAATCATACATTTTTAGACCAAAGAAAAAAGATTTAACCACTTTCTGGCTATGGCACTATTTACCTACAAAATAAAAAAACTAGATAATACCGATGCGATTGCATTATGGTTAGGTTTTTATTATGTTTGGAATTGTGTGAGATTTATGAGTTTTGTATGACCTACATAATGTAAAAATCTCGACATTATTGCTACCTTTGCGACGAAATATACAAATATAGAAACTGTTATTTTATTATGATTATAGAAGTTTTGAATAAGTACTATTACATTGACCGATGAGGTTTATTTAAGACTATGAAACACCACCAATATATTATGCTATTCACTGTCGTAACGGAACAAAATGCACTGCGACGCTGACTACTATTATAAGTATTTTACAAAAAAAAAACATTCAATTGAACTTCTAGATTAACGTTGGGAAACATCATGGCCAAAACCGCAATTTTCTAATCTGAGATTTGTCTTTTTTATCTCTATCTCATAAAATGCTGGATCATTGTAGAATTTCTACATTTACAAGGTTGTGATAAAAAAAAATACATTTTAACCAGATACAATTCTCCTTACTTATCCAACGATCTTTGTTGACTGCGCCAATTAATTTTATAAATGGTGGATAAAAAGAATTCAATCAGACGATCGTTAATCATAAGACAGTTTAGTCCAGAAATGATCCAGGGCAATGATCAACTCTGGTAACTTGTAATTTTTAACTGCTCAGGCATTCTAATCATCGGCTAAATATGATGCTTTCAACAATTTAACGACGCATAAATGTTCCAACGTTAACAAAAAGTATTTGGACCTTTAAAATCAAGCCACAATCAAGTCCAATAAAATGTTGAATAAGTGAAGCCGAAATGGCTTTGCATTTAAGAAACCATTTTTTTTTTGCCCAGAATAGAAACGAAACACTAAAGTCGCAGTGTATTTTGCGGCAAAGCTAGCGTTGTATTGACAGTTTCACTGCGCTGTAGTCTCGAATAATGAACTATGTCAAAATCTCCTCAACTTGACACTTCACAACTTTATTTACAGGAAAATATTTATATCACAAAAACATTCACTCTAAACTCGGGGAGACAGTTTACTAAGAGCTTTGCAGACTACCGACTTTCGATCGGCCGACAGTCGGTTGCATAAACCTAAAAAATTCTACGATGTAAACGAATCTACAGTGTAGCTAGTTTTTGCTACAGTCTCAATTTTGTGATGATTGGCTTTTAAGGCGTTCGCGTTACAGCATTGCATATTCGTTTGCTGCCCATGTTACTACCAATCCTAATACCAAATATCGGGAGAGTATCATCCAACCATAGGCGATTGCGATAGTCACATTGTAGCAATCGTTTAGACAATTCCGCGGCAATTAATCAGTATGGTGATCTATGAGAGAGGCTATTCAATCAATTTCATTGCTCAATGCACACTGAACGCCGTAAATTGCCTATGCCAACCAAACAGCTTACATCATATCATCGGGGCTGTGTTATTTTCTTGAAATTTACGAAATTTGCCCAACGAATAAAAGCAAATTTTTTTCTGGCTCATTCCAGTAACCAACCTACAAATCTCGATGACAGAATTTATTTTTTAATGGTATGGACCCAAAAAGGCAGTTCTTTGTAGAGTCCGTTACTCACAACTGCATTAAGAAGACTAATCGGCCGGTCAAAAATCTATCATCTGGAGGAGCCCTATAAAGGTTCCTTATTTACTAAACCCTAGAAATGAGTGACCACAGCGCAGATACACTAAGAGTGAACGATTGGTTTAATCGAAAAGGGAGGACCTTCCCACAGGCGTACCTGAATCCTACAATGCTTTCAGCTTGCACTTGACAGACCTTGAAATCACGTAGAATCTCTCCCCCTATTACTATATAATTTTGTATTATTCCAAAGCATGTCGTCAGTCGACTTTATCATGCGTTTTGTCCACGGTAGTATAGAGTATCGAAACCTGATTGTTATATCTCCGGAGTCGACCGTTCCGCGCGGCGACTGTCTCTTGTCTATTTTCGTCGAAGCCAAAACTTTATTCGAAAGCTAATCCGCTATTTCATATTTTTTAGATCACATCTGACTTTTTTCCCCGGATTCATCACCGTTACTTTATTAAGTTCATTGAACTTATAAATACGTTACAGTCTTTGGATACTTTTTTATCACTAAGACCCCTTCGCCGCGAATTTTGTAAATAGTTTACTCTCTCGAAAATATATTTCGGAGTTTTTTTTTAATCAATATTTTTTTCTTTTTTAAATTAAAATCTAATTCTTTTTTCGTTTTGTCATGCAGTTAACCTGCGATCATAAGTGTCCTGTCAATTTTATACGTGAAAATTTACACGATGTTTGTTACCGCATATGGACGTTGGTTATGTAATTACATCATCAATACGAGTATTTAAGGTTAGATATGTGAAAACCATCTTTTTAAAGTTAGTCACCAATACAGACAAATAGTTGTAAAAATGTTTGTATTCATCCATATGCGTTTAGTTTATGTAGTGGCGTCCTTATTCTGAATGCATCACTTGCAATTCGACTTGTCTCTGGTCAAATCCATCAAAACATGGCAACATACGTCCATAGTGGATACCACAGAGCATTGACCTAAACACATGCCGTTACAGAACTTTGCAAGTTTGCAAAACACATTGTTTGACCTAAAACTTAGAGCAGTTCATACGAGAACTGTCAAGATTGTCGTCAAAACTAAAGTTGCATATTAGGCCGCATATAGACGTACTTACTTAGCTACTTATGTAGCGTGGTTTGACGCAAAATCTTCACGTGTTAGTATAGACGCGGGCGGCCTTGAATTCTCAGAATAAAGACGCACACTTTTTTATCTTAATGGTGTATTTTGTACTCGCTCTTTACACGATTTACGCTTATAATCTAAATATACATAAAAATATCACAGCACTATCGATTCACTTACACTAAAATCGAGACGCTTTGCGTCACAATATTTTTTTTAAATAGTTAAAAAAAAGGAATCGGAATTGAAATGCAAAATCGCCACCGCCAAGACGAAAAGAGGAAATATATAAAAGGTGAAAAACCTTTTTCGATAAATTATGAAGAAAAAAATTCATTATTTGAGCGGTGTCCAAACGAATTAAGCATAACTAAATGCAAATTATACAAGTGCCGCAAACCGTATTAAAATATTTACAATAAGTAAATCTGTATTTTAAAATTTATCATACTTAAAACATGTTTCTGTTTTTACAAACTGTATTATAAATGTTGCCAATTGAATGAATATGTAATTAAGAGCGCTCGAAACTAAAGAAGCAAAGTAAGAATTCATAATTTGTTATCATTTAATTCAAAATACAATAATTTATTCAACAGCTACAGCTGTTGAATAAATTATTGTTGAATAAAGTAGATAGATAGATTTTGTAGATCTACAGATCTACAAAAAAATTAAATTATTTATTTAATAATGTTTGATTCCACAAATCTTAGACCATCTTTTGTGTGACATTTTCAAATTGCCAACAAAAAGCCTGTAATTTATTTTATTACTTGTTTTTTTCTTCAATTTTTTAATAGCAATCTTTCTGTGTCGATTTCTTTAATTTTTGTTTTTTTAGTATTGGCAACATTCATCATACGAAAAACATTTTCAGTTCCAAATATCATGTTTTTTAAATAATTTAGTGCAAATTTTGTTTCGCGGATTCCACATCTGCTTTCGAAACAAATTTCGATCCTAGTGAAAAAGCAAAAAGCGTTCGTTCTCACTCGTACGCGAGTCCGCACACATTCAACAAATAATACGCACACATACATGCTCGAACTCGACGTCGATTGCAAGCGTTTTTAACCTCGTAAGGCGTCCTACACATTAGAATGTACATACAATGTGTATAGAACATAACTTTGGACAGTAGTAGCAAGGACAAGTATTTAAATTGATCACATTTTGTCAAAAGTATCTTAGAATTTTACAATTATTGAAAATATTAGAATGTGCGAGAGGGAGGCGAAATGTAATAGACCTCATAAATACTTTGAGTGGTATATTTAAAATTGCAAAACGCACAGCACTGGTTAGAACGAAAAATGACGTCAAAAAACATGTAAACATTTTGTATGCGCGGATTGAGCGCGTGGATCCGGCCTATTGTCTATGATCATAAAATTCGGTTTTTCTAAACTCATCAAACATGCTTAAACCAGTGATTGTATGAAAACTATATGATTGTACATAATAATGGAAATTTCCAAAATGTGTAATCTTGCATTTGATCCACGGCCTTACGAGGCTAAACAGAGAAACTTAACTAAATGAGGTAGCATTACTATGAATTATGATAACATTAACCATCTAATGTTTGGTGGGATATATGTTAAAAATGTATACTCTATCAACATTAAAATAGACACTATTATATAACTGAGGTACATCATCGTTTCCGTACGAGGTAGCTGGGTGGGGCGGAACGGCTTCGCACGGCACTAATGCGGCGGTGCGACAAAAAGTAGCACTAGTTCTCTTGCTGTGTAATATTACATGTTATATAACATCTTACCAATGCCATGAAAAACTGTCAAAAATGTCTATTCTGTAAAATATTATGGTATAAAAACATTTTATAGAATATGGTTTTACAACAGCTTTTATAGTGTGGAGACATGTTATATAACAATGTAATACAATGTGGTCGCGTTATGCAAGAAAGTTTTATAACATGTTACACCATCTGGATACTCCTTAAAACTGTTCTTGTAATCATGTGCATGTAAAATTGACATTTAAATGTGCATTTCAAAGTGACAGTCATAACTGTCACTTTTGAATGTACACTTGTTCTTAATAAATGTTATCTAACATGTTACATAGTCCAAAGTCGTTTTAACACCCGCCGAAGCCGTTCCGGCCGTAACGCGTAGATACAAAAATACGGTTATCAACTATGTAAAGAAAAAATCTCTTCAAAATATATCAGTGTTCATCATAGATAGCCGATTCGAATCGACCAAGTCCCCATAACCATAGGGGTACTCTGGGCATACCTTGGTGAATATTGGGGGTTCCCATTTGGGGGTTAATTGGTACGTACCAGCGTCCATGTTCGGGGGTATGAGAACATTGTGGGGAATATTGAATTCATCCGTTTTAATGGTCAGGAGCGGGTCTATGTGGGGCAACATGTGATCGTCCAAGTCGAGGAAACCGTTGCTGTCTCCAATCGTGAATTCTGGTCCATACTCCCAGGGGAAGTTAGTTGCTTCACAGGAGGGAGCCATATTTGGAGGGACCTCAGTGCTCGCTGGAATAATATAACCTCTGTGAGCATGGAATCATGGGTTATATAAGATGATTAATACAATAAGAAAAACTTTAAATAATGTGCAACAGAAGTTTATAGAGATTATTATACAGAAATTGTTATATTATTAAATGACAAATTTGCATTGAAGTAATCAGTTTAGCAGTCCACAAGATAATATTACATTGCATTGCATTTTCAAAAATCGGCCAAGTGCGAATCGGACCTCGCTCTTTTAGGGTTCCGTACATATGACCAAATCACTTTTTTAAAACTAGATACATATTAAGATATCTTAGTTCTTAGAAAGTACTAAATTAGCATATGGAGGAAAAATGCTCGTTTGTTTTGGTCACAACTTACAAACTGCATTATAAATCAGTGTTTTCAGTATTTTTCGTTTAAATACACTATATAGTACATAATATACCAAAATTTCAAATTCCTTACTAGTTTAGTTTTTGAGATAGACCCCCCCTAACAAAATTAGTCTAAAACCGACAACTTTGACGGCCCCCCATTTCTTCATTTATGTAGCTAAAAAATAAAAAAATATATATTTGAACTCCACTTAATGAGCTCTAGACACCCCACATGCCAGGGTAAAAAACATAAAATTTTATCTCGACTCCTTTTCCATGTAAGCCATTTAATTTTATTTTTAATATTTTTTGTTATAGAGGCAATAGAAATACACAATATGTGAAAATTTCAACTGTCTATCTACTACGGTTTACGATACAGCCCGCTGACAGACGAACGGACGGACGGATGGACAGCAGAGGCTCAGTAATAGGGTCCCGTTGGCACCCTTTGGGTACGGAACCCTAAAAAAAGCAACTGCCGAGTTGTTTGCCCATTTTTCTCAGCAAAATCTACTTTCGAAATTGGAGTCTTAACTTTTCATAATGCTTTAAGGCCAAAAGTAAAAATAAATTAACTCACCATCGTCAAATATAGTTTCATGTGTCGCGAGCTCATCAACAAACTGCACAATATCATTATTCTGGTCTTCCGGAATGTTCTCCAAATTCTGCAGCTCCTTCTCAATGTCTATGTGGACTAAAGCCTCTGCTTCCATGCTATCTTGTACTTGATCTAGACAGTCTATAGTCTCTGGTTTCATAGTGCTTTCTAGTACTTGATCTATGCTGTCCATAGTCTCTGATCCTATGGGATCTTGCACTTGATAAACGTAATTGAGTTTCATATTTGACTCTTTTATATGGGTATGTGTTTCCATCAAATTTTCCTCCTGTTCAGAATTGTGTGAATCGAAATAGTTTATATCATTTGTAGTATATTCTTCATGATCAACACTTTCGGAATTATTTATTTCATCATCATCAGAAGTGGGATCGATATTCTGATATACTTTCCCTTCAAGGTTATGATGGGTATGTGTTTCCATCAAATTTTCCTCCTGTTCAGAATTGTGTGAATTGAAATAGTTTATATCATTTGCAGTATATTCTTCATGATCAACACTTTCGGAATTATTTATTTCATCATCATCAGAAGTGGGATCGATATTCTGATATACTTTCCCTTCAAGGTTATGCATGCGGCGCCTATGCGTAGCAAAGTTGGGGTAACTGGCGAATGTTTTGGAGCAAATGGTGCATTTGTACGGCTTAGAGCCGGTGTGGACATTCAGATGTTCCTGCAGACGGTTCAGTTTCGCGAATCCTTTACCGCAATATGAGCAATTGTGTACTTTCTTTTCGCTGTGCATTTTTAAGTGGTCGTTGAAGTTCCGTCGGTTGTCATAGACCTTGCCGCACACTTTGCAGACGAGGAGCACGCTAGCGAAGTGCTGTGCGATGTGGTTGGTGAGGGTGAACTTCTCGCGGTAGTTCCTGTTGCACACGGGGCAGCCGTACAACGGGCGCTTGTGCACATCGATGTGCTGCTCGCAGGACGCTAGGGAGAGGAACCGCAACCCACACTGCCTACACCAGTTCTGATGCGAGTTGTGGATGTTCTGATGGAATATCAACTCTTTTGGTGTTGCGAACCTGTAATATTATTACAACTTCTTAATGCGTCTCTATCTGTGCAACATTTTTCTAGTGGTTGTTTCCCTTGCCATGAATCACATGTGAGCTTTTCTTTGGATAATAATTTATTATTATGATTAATATTAGCAGGCCAGGCCCACTCCGCATTTTTGGTATAAAACTAGGAGTACCCGGCGGGCGGGCGATTTGTTGGGCCAATTCAAGGGCGTCTTTGGACTACGTTAAGATAAGGATAAGAATTAAGAGAAGGATAAGAGATATGCGATAGAGAGGCAACTACTAGATGAATAACTAGATGAATATAACTGTAGATAATTTAGCGCTGTATGACCTGAATTGCACTTTATTGTGTGGTAGAAAGAATTATTCATTTAAATGATTGTGCGGAGTGAATTTTCTGTACCTGTATTATTTTATGTATTCTGTGATATTAGTAAGAATAATTTAATTAGCAGATATTTGGAAGTGTCTCACTGTTTTTGACAGCCGTCCACGGGGCACGTGAGGCAACGCAGCGCGTGCGCTTTAAACAGGTGTTTGCGCAGCCTATCCTCCGTGGCGTAGCGGTGGTCGCACTCCGAGCACGCGAACGGCTTGCCGCTCGCCTGCGAGTCCGCCGTGCAGACCGCCATGTGCGTGGCCAACATCGACAGCCGCGGGAACCCCTTTAGGCATATGCTGCAACTGCAACCGCATTTTATTCGTAAAGAATATCTGCCATATTATTTATACTAGCTGATGCCCGCGACTTTGTCCGCGTGGATTTAGTTTTTAAAGTCCCTCGGGAACTCCTTGATTTTCCGGGATAAAAAGTAGCCTAGATATTGACCCCTGTAATAAGCTACCACAATATAAAATTTTGTAGAAATCTGTGCGGTAGTTTTTACGTGAAAGAAGGACAAACAAACAGACAAACAGACAAAAAAAATTTAGCTTCTGTTTTGATCTGTATCTTGAACACTATTAGAAGCAAAAACCCTTTTTTGAATCTATTTCATGTACAGAATTAGTTTCGTTTCTGTTTTATTATATGTATAGATTATTGTAGATCATGCTCGCGACTGCATCCACATGGATTAGGTTTTAAAAATCCCGTGGGAACTCTTTAGGTTTTCCGGGATAAAAAGTAGCCTAAGTCACTGTCTAGGTTAATCCGTTGATCTGTTGCAGTGTGATCGAAAAACCAAATCAACAATCAAGCACACTCTCGCATTTATAATATGTAAGGATTTCTTAAATAAACTACTTAAAATATGTAACTACTCAAAGTTAACCTAACCTGAATAAATTGTATTGTATTTTGGGTTAGGTTAACAAATTAATTTAATTTAAGTAATTACAAACAGTTTAAGTAATTATTAATGACACAATTTAATGATCATTCAAGAATCTGTGTTGAGCATTGAATCATGTAACCCTGTTCAACTGTTGGCTTTCCTAAATGAATAATATAAAATGTTAACATGACTCAAAATCAAGCATGGCAAAGAGTGGGCACAACAGTAGTTAGGATTGAACCGTCGCCTTTTCCGATTTCAGTCTGAAACCTTAGTTTAGCTATTGAGACTTAAATTGGTGCTCACTTAAATTGGTTAAATTGGTGCTCCAATTGTATAACACGGCAATATTCTCTAACATATTATAATATAACATTGTATAACATTCTGCAACTATTATTTCCAATTAGACTTTCACGTAGGCTGAATGACAAATACTAGAAAAAGATTCGTTTACTGCATTAGCATTTTATACCACAACACTGCTGATAAGACAGCAACTTTTGTTTTATAACAAAAGTTGTAATTTGCATTCTATGTATGTTTTCTCAAACTTATATTACTACATTTGCAATATTTTTTATATAAATATGTTAAATTAAACAGCAATTTATAACTGATGTGTGAGCTGTGAGTGCCATAAGCTATAGTTTTCATACAAATAATGCTTTGTTTCTGTTGTTTGGGGGCACCATAAGCTATAGTTTTCATACAAATTGCTTTGTATCAACATTTTTAAATTAGTTTGGTAAATGATGACATCTAAGTTGGAGCATGCTTGCCTACCCTATCTTCATTTCCAGTATGTAAATTTTCTCTGTACCAAATGACCATGCATAAAGGGGGGAACGTATCTCAGTTAATACCTGGTATGCCTTTTAAGTTCTGTCGTTTCCATATTTCCCGGCAATTTTGAATTTGGAACTGTTCTATATTCGAATGTGTTTAAATTTTGAATCTCAAAACAGTTGAAAGTATTAGGATTAATGCTATTGTTTAGTCACAGCGTCGATTGGAATCTGTCAGGTTACGTACGAAAATGAATCTTTCTAAGGAAAATGTTCGTGCAATAATTTTCTACAACTTTAGAAGAGGCTTGACACGGCTTCAATGTTTTGAAGAGCTAACATCTATGTTCAGTGATGAAGCCCCATGTCTGCGGACTGTCGAACGCTGGTATTTAGAATTCCAGCGTGGACATACTGGTGTTAGTGACAAATCTCGCGAAGGACGCCCAAAATCCGCCTTCACTGAAGATAACATCATTGCTGTGAGACAACTAATTCTCGAAGATCGTCATGTGACGTATCGAGAGATAGAGGCTCTATTAGGCATCTCAGGGACAACCATTCAGAAAATCTTGCATGAAGCGCTTGGTGTGAGAAAGCTAGTTTGCCGTTGGATACCGCATCTGCTTTCCGACGATCACAAGGCAGCCCGCGTCAGATGGTGTAAGAAAACTCTGCAAAGGTTCAACCGAGGAGAGTCAAATCACGTCTACGACATCATCAGTGGTGACGAATCTTGGATCTATGCCTACGATCCTGATTCCAAACAACAATCTACAATCTGGGTCTTTCAAGACGAGCCAAAGCCGACTAAAGTTGTTCGTTCTCGAAGCACTTCAAAGAAGATGGTGGCCACGTTCGTTGGAAAAACCGGCCATGTTGCGACTATTGCACTTGAAGATCGTAGAACGATTAACGCAGAGTGGTATACCACAGTTTGTTTACCACAAGTCATCGCCGAACTTCGAAAATCTAACTCAAAGCGACGCATCATCCTGCACCACGACAACGCAAGCTCACACAGCGCTCGTCAAACGATTGAGTATTTGAAGCAGGAAAAAGTAGAAATGCTTGACCATCCTCCATACAGTCCTGACCTAAGCCCTAACGATTTCTTTACATTTCCTAAAATTAAGAAAAGTCTTCGTGGTCAAAGGTTCCAGTCCGGTGAAGAAGCAGTCGACGCTTTCAAGTCAGCCATTTTGAACACCCCCACTTTAGAGTGGAATAAATGTTACAATAACTGGTTTGAATGGAAAAGTGTATGAAGCTACGTGGTGAATACTTTGAAAAACAATAAAAAGTACTATAAGGTTCTAGTTGTGTTTTTTTCTTCAAACGACAAAACTTAAAAGGCATGCCTCGTACACCATGGCAGCCTGATGATTTCTTTACTGTTAATACACCATGGCAGCCTGATGATTTCTTTACAACATCCGCTGTAGGTTTGGGGTTTTCATGCAAATCATTTTTGAATTTTTATTTATTTATTTTTCAGTGAATTTGTTTTGGATACCAGTTTAGTAGTTTACAATTATAAAACGAACACACGGGAGTATTAACCAAGTAGAAAAAAGCTATTGTAAGATGCAGACGCGTTTCTGACGCAGAAAAAAGAACGCGCCGCGCGCTGCCCGCTCGTCCACTGACCACCTCTCGCTCTTTCGTCACCTGTGCACACGCGCGCCTGTACTTCAGCTTGCGTACATTCTTTTGTAATTTTTTTTAGAAAAAAAAAAGTTTTGATTGAAAATGGTTATTAGTCATTTTGATGGACATCACAATAATATTAAAAATATTGCCACATCCGTTGGACAATGCCCATACAATTTTTTGCATGATCCTTTAGTTTCGTTGTAATCGCTACAATGAATCCTACGACAATTCCTTAAAACACCATAGTATTTTAAGCCTTCATAGCCGCCGGAAGCAGTTCGACATCGCATTTCTACATAAAATCATAAACGGTCAAATCGATTGTCCTGTGCTGCTATCTAAATTAAACTTTTCATGTCGAATTAAACTCCCTATACGCCCCAACCGTAAATTAAACTTGTTTTCACCGCCATTTCTTCATAAAAAATACACACGCAACTGTTATGTATCTCGAGCTATGAGACTATACAATGATGAATTTTCTGATGTAGACTTATTTGTTAGCTCTTTGAAGGGAATTAAAACGGCATGTTTAAAAAAATATCTATAATATTAACTATAAACCTTACTTAACCTTACCAAAACTATACTTTTACTCTGATAAAGATATCATGCTATTGTTTTTATTATATTTTTCTTGTTTCTGCTCAGTGCTCCTATTTAAAACTTTATTAATTATGTATCTTCTTTTTCGGCAATGTTATGTCTATTTTTAAGCTTTCTTTTTGTATCCATATGTATTGTTTTTAAGTTATGACTGTTTTTGCCAAAATAAATAAAAAAAAAAAAAAAAAAAAAATAAACACTACTGAACTACGGGCATCAAAAAGGCACTTAAGGAATGAAGATCACACTCACCAAAATCTATCCTTCGAGCGATGATTATAGGCATGTTCACCAAACAGAGAGTACTTGTCAAATTTTTTATCACAAACAACACAGATGTACTCTATATCCTTATCCCCGTGTTCGTATGAGAAATGTGCGTCAAACTCCACTCTGTTCTTGGACACCACTGGGCAGTAACTGCAAGCTATCCCTCCCAAATGTTCCACCGAAGTCTCTTGGTTATCAGAATTTTGTATCATTGCTACAGAGAGTTCCTCATCTGTATTACTGAAATGCTTTTTGAGATGGTCCAATGCATTGTCTCTACTCGGTATGTTTTCGTTGCAAATAGGGCAAGAGTATATGTGGACTGTGTGAAACTCCGCATGCTCCTTGCAGCCGTCCAGTGAAGTGATCTCCACCTCGCAGATCTGGCAGTGGTATGGAGGTGAGTTTGATGTGTTGTGAATTATCTGGTGCACTTGTAAGTCTTTTTTTGACGTAAATCTAAAAATACGAACAACAAAGTTTAAGTATCTTTTTCTCATCAAGCTATAGACGTCCACTGCTGGACGAAGATCTCCTGCATAGACTTCCACAGGCTTCAGTCTTGCGCCGCCTGAATCCAGCAGCTCCCTGCGACTCGTTCGGTGTCGTCGGTCCACCTAGTTGGGGGTCTGCCAGCACTGCGTTTCCCAGTGTGGGGTCGCCACTCCAGCACCTTAAGACCCCAAAGACCATCAGATGTGGTAGTGGTAGACTCATCAACAATTCAAAAACACTTGTAAAAAAGTTTATTTGAATAAAAAACATTTCTATTCTATTCTATTCTATCAGCTCTTCGAAATGTGCCCTGCCCATAAGTGTAAGTGCAGTAGACCTTTATTTACCCAGTAAATAGACATGCATTGCATGCTAGATTTATGTAACACCAACTGCAAAGTGGCTGCATAACTGCATCTCAATTAAGAACTGCACTCTAAATGCTTATAGTTTCTGCAGCTGTCATCAAGACACAAAGACCAGGCAGAGACCAATAGAGCCTGCTTAGACTAGACTGTTAAAGAGAAAAATATATTCCTGACACAAATTATTCTGACAAAGCTTTATGAAAGAGGTTGTTTCAAATATATATGGAGCCTGGGCGAGGTCTTTGTACAGTGTTTCAAAATGTTTGGGGGCATGAAATAGTGATTATTTTTTCTTCATTTCTCATTAAAAGGTCCTTTTTACGAGGTACAATGCAAAATTATTTTGCAAAATAAAAGCGCAACAACATGGCGTTCTTTTTGACAATGACACATACTTACACAAGTCATGATGACATTTGACATAAAAATAACCACAATTGACAATTGACATTTGACATACCAGCAATTGACGTTTGACAATTGAAATGACATTAAGGTGACGTAACGTCTCACTAAAAGCCATTGTTTGGGAATTGAATTGACGTAACGTCTTAACAAACATAGGCTACAAAAGCAGATGGATGCACTCCGAGTGTTGCTATTCTACTAATGTACCCAATTATCTATTTTATAATTTTGTACCTCTTATTCACTGTAAAACTGCTACAAATCATATTTTATTTCAATTTCTTTCATTGAATACTATTTTTTGGTACAGCGTACAAGTACCTGGCCCAAGATGAAACAACTCCTTTACTAACACACTAAGGTAATAATTTTTTTAATATGGACTTTGTAATATCTGAAATAAACAATTATTTATTTATTTCACTCTGTCTAGACTCTGAGCAGAGTGGAAGTGCAATCTCAGCATAAGATAAGAGCTTTTAGTGTAATTATGACTTACTGTTTGCTGCAGGTAGAACATTTGAAGGTGTGCATAGCTTTGACGTGATCCTTGAGAGATGTGAGTTTGGAAAAATTATGTGAACAATATTGACACCTGAAAAAAAATATATAATTAAAGTCAAACCTTACAATGCTGTTCACAGTTATAAATCAACTATAAAAAACATTGTAATATGAATTTCATATTGGGTGATAACTGATAGGTCAACAAGTGGCTCTTATCATGCTAATATCATAAATGTGAGTGTATTCGTTTGTCCTTCAATCACGCTGCAACAGAGCTATGGATCAACGTGATTTTATGCATGGGTATTATTGAGGAACTGGAGAGTGACATAGGATACTTTTTACCCTGGAAAGTTAAAGAGTTCCAAAAGGATTTTAAATACTAAATTCACACAGACAAACTTGTGGGCATCAGCTAGGGATAACATAAATACATAACTGTAAAAGGCTAGTCAGAAGAGCTGTTATTAATGCCAGTTCTTGTATGTTGTTTGCAACATTTTCTATGAAGACGGAGCCTGTGTTTTCTATGGAACTTGTTTTCCCCTCTTCCCACCAAATGAGTCAGGAATGGTTACAACAATATTACAGCATTGGGGATTGAAACATCAACTGTTAACTCAGTGAATCCATTCTCTGAACTGGTAGTAGAGTTATAATGTGTCATAAGAACCACAGGTTGGCCTATGAGAAATAAACAATTTTTAATTTCTTTTTGAACTAGCTTTTGCCAGCGACTATGTTTGCATAGAGCAACATTTTTAAAAATCCTACAGGAACCCTCTATTTTCCATGAGTAAAAGGGAGCCCATATCATTCTCCAAGTCCTCAACTATACCTATGCTAAAACTCTTTTCAATCTGTTGCACCATTACCGAGTGACTGAAGGAAAAACCAACTAACAAGCACACTTTTGCATTCATAAGTAAAAGAAGAGGAGGTTACTAACTTATGCCTATCCTTTATGATGTGTATGGTGTAGCAATGGCCGCGGAAACTGGGATAGCTTTTGAACTCTTTGTAGCAGACCACACACGCGTACACAACCGGATCTGCACCATGCCTACTGTAATGGTCATCAAACCCCTTCTTCCTAGAGTATGTCAACTTGCATATATGGCAGAATATGCCACCAATTAATTCAATTGTAGTTGGTTTTTGTCCTGTCTTTCTGTTAGAATATTCATCCGCATCTGCAAAACACTTAACGCTCCCTGATATATTATGGTATGTAATCAAACTCTCCAGGTCCTCATTGGCCAGATCTACATTTTCATTTTTATTTTCAATTCCCTGGTCTCCGATCACACTATGCTCCTCTTTGTGAGCCAGGCTTATATTTTTTTGAAGTTGTCTTGTAATATTTTGCTGATGTGGCGTGTCTATATCTGCGAGGGTATGTGAAGCCATCTTGTCACAACTCTATGTGCAATCCATTTATTGAGCATGTTTTTTTTAAATGTGTCAAGTGGGTGTTTTTGTTGCTGCTATTGATGGTGGCATGTTGTTGTTGTGTCGTCTACATATTTACTATGTTGGTCTCTGCCTGGAAATTTGACAAAAAATTAAACCTGTATTGTACCTGAATTGGGTATTTGGCTGTAGTCAAAATGTTGATATTCATTATTTATAATCGAAAATGTAAAATGTAAGAATAACATTAGTAAAAACAGAAAATAAATCGGTCCAAAAACAAATAAGTTATAGAGCTTTACAGTTTCCTGTTAGACAGAGAGAGTGCTAGTGAACTGTGATGTCACAATCAAGCATCTCCATACATGCTCCATAGAGAATTTTGTTTTAGAAAAAGACAGATACAGTCACAGTAACACAGCTTATTATTATGAGGCTAGTAAAGATATTTAAAAAAGAGAAATGGCATTGTGATAAGATATTCAAAAACATTAATTTAAATAAACTAAAAAAACATCAGTCAAATACCCAATTATGTAGACAATAACTTCTGGAACAAAACACACGAGATATTTGTTCTAAACTAGTTCAAAAAGAATGTGCAAAGCAAGCCTTAGTGCTACCGACTATCTCTTACAGGCAGCCTTTGGAGCAATCCTTTATCTAATATCTTTAAACGAGCAATTCTTGTATATAAATATATATATATATATATATATATATATATATATATATATAATCTGAATCTCGGAAACGGCTCCAACGATTTTCATGAAATTTGGTATGCGGGGGGTTTCGGGGATGATAAATCGATCTAGCTAGATTTCATTTTTAGAAAAGGTCATTTTATCCGTGTTTTCAGCAGGGTTCAAGGATATATATCAATGGATATATATCACGATATATATCCGATATATATCAAACTGGGTTCGATGATATAATTATATCAATGGATTTTTTTAACTTGTTTTGTTACATGAGTGTAGGTATGACCATTGACTGATTAGAATTTATAAAAAAAGGTTTTATGTTTTTGAGTTGCGTTTTTGATATACATTTATAAGATTTTATGTTTTTAGTTGATTTGGCCTGATCTAAAATAAAATTTTATGTTTTGGTTTCATTTGTCTGATTTTAAGTACCTAAATAAATAAAACATTAAAACATTTTAGTTTTTTTCATAATTTTAGTATGTTTATGCACATATGCAAATAGTATTCATAAATACAATAAAATATTAATATGGCTTTCATACAAAATTGATATATTATATCAAACTTGATATATTATATCGGATATATATCATAAATATCCAATATTTTGATATTTATAATAAATATCGGATATTTTCGAACCCTGGTTTTCAGGCAATGAAAAAACCCCTCACAATATCATTAGAATATGAAGGTAAATTTCGCCATCATCAATAAATTCCCGATAGCTCGACAGTAAGTCCGGCGGTCTCGAAACCAGAAGACCCCTGTTCGAGTCCAAGACGATTATATTTTCCCCTATGAATTTTATTATTTTTTTTATTTATTATTTTTTTTAATATATAATTTCCAAAAAACAAGATTTACAAAAAAAAAAAGATAACCGAGCAAAGCTCGGTCATCCGGATATTTATAAATAATATTAGTTAAGAAGAATGTTTGAATAGTAATAGTATAACTTAATAGTACAAATCTTATATCTTATCTTATATATATATAAAAGAAAGTGGTGTTAGTTACACTATTTATAACTCAAGAACGGATGAACCGATTTGGCTCAAAATTGGCAGAGAGGTAGCTTAGAACCAGGAGACGGACATAGGATACTTTTTATCCCGTTCGACCGCGTTTCCGTCAAGTCAATATAAAACCTGGTATAACAAAAATGCATCTGACATGGAATAAAAAAACGAAAATGACAGTGGAAGAACAAAACGTAGATAAATGACAGCTAAACGTAATTTTGTATTTGGTTAATTATGGTAGAAAATTATGGTAAAAACAATTATTATAAAAATTATAGTTTAACGTAATTGATAATATCATCAGTAATATGTTTTCTCTTTGAATCATCATTAACAATGCCGCGAGCAAGACGATCAAATGTTTCCTGCTACAAAGCTACGGATTGACGTGATTTATTGGATAGGTATAGTTGAGAACCTGGAGGGTGACAAAGATTTCCTGCGGGATGTTATGAACTAAATCCACGCAGACGAAGTCGCGGGCATCAGCTAGTTTAGTAATAGTTTATACCTTATACAAAATATTTCAGTCTGTAGATATAATCAATTAAAGGAATTTGTAATATGTGTAAACAGTAGTCATGTAAAGAGGTCAAGAGATTATCAGTTAAATTTACTTTGAAGCGCATTATTTTGAGATAAGTTTTATTCAATGAAATATAAAAACTTTCCAACAACGGCCTTGACAATCGATATACTTAATGTAGGTAAAAGATGATCATTTTATAAACAAAAACTTGTTGTTTTACTTTAAATACGAAATGAAAGGCACCGTTGAATGATATTTCCAATATTCTCTTAGAACTTAACAAGAACATCAAGATTCCATTATTCATCAATAAAATCTGAGGGGTCAGTGAAGGTTTCTTAGAATTGAAGCGCTACAACTACATCAACAGAAGTATGTGAATCACTTACAGAATCGGATATAAAATTATAATTCTGCATCGGACATTAGTCCAACGTTACATTTTACATTACAACAGCCGAAACAAAATTTACGATACGAAAACGATAAAAAATGTAACACCGAACGACAAACAACGCCAAGAAAACGTGTGAAAATTTTGCTTATTTTGACATCTGTCTGTGGTATAGAGAAAATTAAGTCTATGGTCTTGTAATAAAATGCATATCCTATGATAATAGGTTTATTCTTTGAGTAATAAACCAGGGTTTATTCTATTTAAAATTTTAGTATGTAATGACATTAATATGATGTACGTAATATAGTCATAATTTTTATTAAAACTAAGAAGTTTCAATATCGCCACATTCTTCCCCGGTTAGTAATGAAGATGATAGTCTTCGAGACGACGTGGTAACATACGCGCCCTTGTCGATCTTCGGGGCTCCGATTCTGGAGTCATAAATTCGTCATTATTTAATATTTCTTCATCTTCTTGATTTTGGTCTCTATTATTATCTTCTTGAGTTTCATCTTCTTCCTCGTCATCAGTTTCTTCATCAAAAGATTTACTTTGTATTTGTATTGGTTTAGGCGCAAGATATTTATTAGATATAGTAGTTTCTCTACCATCAGAGAGTCGAACATATGAATAGTCATTGTTTGGTTCTAGTAGAGTCACCTCTTCTACCAGGGGTTGGTATTTATTAGAGCGATTAAATTTCTTCATTAGTACTGTTGTTCCTGGATTATTTAACCAAGTTGGTAACGACATCCCGTTAGCTGATCGTCTTTTGTATGTAAAGATTCTCTCATGTGGAGTACAATTCGTTGATGTACACAAAAGTGATCTTATCGCATGTAATGCTTGAGGCAAAACTTTCTCCCAATTTTCTATAGCATAATTTTGAGTTTTCAATGCCAACTGAATTGCTTTCCAAAGTGTAGAATTAAGTCTTTCTACCTGGCCATTGCCTTGTGGATTATATGGCGTTGTTCTGCTTGTTGCAATGCCACGGGAACTCAAAAAACATTTTAGTTCTTCTGACATGAATGCAGTCCCACGATCAGAATGAATATAATTTGGCATGCCAAATGTTGTGAAAATACTATGAAGATGTTTGGTTACAGTTTTGGCACTGATATCAGAACACGGAAAAGCGAAAGGAAACCGTGAATATTCATCAATTACTGTTAGCATATATTTATTTTGAGTATTTGACGGCAATGGGCCTTTAAAGTCAACGCTTAATCTTTCAAAAGGGGCTGTCGCTTTTATCAATTTTGGCTTTTCTACATCGTTTTTATAGAATCGAGGTTTTATTTCGGAACATATTTTACAATTACTTGTCATTGTACGTATATCATCTATAGAGTATGGCAAATTTTTAGATCTAACCCAATGATACATTCTTGTCACTCCTGGGTGACAAAGAGATTCATGATGGGTAATTAAATTAGATTTCTTTGCATCCATATAAGCACAAACTCTAGATAAGGCATCTGCCGCATAATTTTCTTTTCCTGGCCTGTAAATAATTTCGTATTTATATGCGGCTAATTCTAAACGCCATCTTTGTATCTTTTCATTCTTTATTTTGCTTGAATGCTTTCTGTCAAACATGAAAGACACTGATCTTTGATCAGTAATTAATTGAAATGGTCTTCCAATTAAAAAATGGCGCCATTTTCTTAGAGATTCGACGATTGCATATGCTTCTTTCTCAATAGCCGAGTGACGAACTTCACTATGATTAAGTGTTCTTGAAAAGAATGCTATTGGTCTAGAATCTTGCGCTAAAGTAGCTGCTATAGAGTGTTCTGAAGCATCCGTTTCTACAGTGAATGGAATGTTATCTTGAATAGCATGTACCATCGATTTCAAAATATCTGATTTAAGTCTTTCAAATGATTTGACTAAATCATTTGATAAAGGAAATCTTTCTGCTTTTGACAAATCGTAAATTTTCTCTGAAAATTTCGGAATCCATTTAGCATAGTGTGCAAACATTCCCAAGGTCCGCTTTAGTGATTGTTTATCATGCGGCGGAGGTAAGTTTATTAATGGCTGCAATCTATCATTATCTGGTTTAATAGTATTATCAGTAATGGTATATCCTAAAATATTAATTGATTTCTGTGAAAATTGACATTTGTTTTTATTTATTGTTAGTTTATATTTATTAACAGCATTCATAAAATTTTCTAAATTTTTATCATGTTCTTCAACTGATTTACCACATATAGTGATATCATCAAGATAGGCAAATGTTCCTTTCAAATTCTCCTGCCTTATAATCCAATCAATTGTTCGTTGAAAACTTGATACTCCATTAGTTACACCAAAAGGAATTCTTTTATACTGATACAAATTACCAATCGCTTCAAAAGCTGTATATGGTCTTTCATTTACTAAAATTGGCACTTGATGATAGGCACTTTTTAAATCGATAGTGCTGAAATTATTATATTTAGATATTATAGTCACTATGTCTTCTATGTTAGGTAAAGGATAAGCATCTAATTCTGTGTACTTATTTATTGTTTGTGAATAATCAATAACTAGACGTTTCCTGTGGTTTGCTGTACTAGTTATTAATACTTGTGCTCGCCAAGGTGATTTACTTTCTTCTATTACTTCATCAGACAGAAGTTGGGCAATCTCATTTTCTATAAATGATTTATCATCTTCTGAAAACTTTCGAGATTTAATTGAGATAGGCTTGCAGTCGTTCCCAACATTTGAAAATAATGATACAGCAGGTACTGAAGCTTCAGTTACGCCACATACTTTGAATGGTTCTTTGGAACCACCAAATGAAAATTCTATAACTGAGTGTTGCTTTAGAACATCATGACCGATTACTAAATCTGCACACAAATTTTTTACAACTAGTAGTCGTATATTTCTATACATGTATTTTCCTATTTTTATATCTTCAAAACCTTGACCTTCTACTTGAGATGTGTAATTTAAGGAAGCCATGGAAATTGTTTGTCTACAAGGAGTAATTTTCATTCTACATAATTTTGCAAAAGAGTCATTGATGAAACTAATTGAACTTCCGGTATCCAATAACGCTTCAGCTTTTGTATTATTAATTATAGCAGATACTGTTGCTTTTTTTAAAGAGGAGGGTGAAGCAGCGCTTATTTCATCATCATCAGTATTTTCATAAACGATGGTATTCACCGTCTTATTTTTACTTCTACAGACACTCGCAAAATGGCCTTTTTTGTGACATAATTGACAATCAGCGTTAAAAGCAGGACAATTTTTCCGTTGGGCGTGAATTTTCTCCCCGCAGAAATAGCATTTACGCTTGCATTTCATTTTTGCTACATTTTCATTAATGTAATTGACAGTTTCATCTTGTCGTGAATTTGATACAGGATTTACTGTTGGAGATTGAAAGCTTAGATTATTAATTTCTGCTCTTTCCATAGAGACCGCTTGATTGTATGCTTGATCAAGGGAAAGGGAATGATTTTCTGACAATCGTTGCCGTATTTTATCGGATTGTATTCCTGCTATAAAGGCATCACGAATACTATCATTTTTGTTCGTATCAGCATCAACGGCCGTATATTCACAATCTTTAGATAAAAGTTTTAAAGCCTGCATATATGTATCAATACTCTCGTTCGTACTCTGTTTTCTGGTAGCAAGAATATGTCTAGCATATACAATATTTAAAGGTTTAATATAAATTTTATCTAATGTAGTTATTGCCTCATCGAATGAGTCAACATCTGCAATATACGCATATACTAATGCCGATAAATTATTTATTAGTAATTGCAATTTTACTTGCGAATCGGATAGTTCCTTGATCGTGAAGTCCTTCACCTTAAGGAAATTTATAAACGTAATCTTCCAGTGTTCCCATTCTATTCTAGCAGTATTGGAAGTTGGTTCCACATTGAACCGCTCTGGTTTTAAGTATTTTTCCATTTTAATTTGTTAATTTAAATAGAATAAATTGTAATAAAATGCATATCCTATGATAAAAGGTTTATTCTATTTAAAATTTTAGTATGTAATGACATTAATATGATGTACGTAATATAGTCATAATTTTTATTAAAACTAAGAAGTTTCAATATCGCCACAGGTCTGGATTGTAGTTTTGGACCATGGCATGGCCCTGATTCTGTGACACCCCTAATCTAACCCATATTCTAAGTCGTAACCTCACGATTTCCTTCACTCGACTCAAGCTCACTGAGGTGATTTCATATTCTTACACCCATATTCTAAGTCGTAACCTCACGATTTCCTTCACTCGACTCAAGCTCACTGAGGTGATTTCATATTCTTACACCCATATTCTAAGTCGTAACCTCACGATTTCCTTCACTCGACTCAAGCTCACTGAGGTGATTTCATATTCTTACACCCATATTCTAAGTCGTAACCTCACGATTTCCTTCACTCGACTCAAGCTCACTGAGGTGATTTCATATTCTTACACCCATATTCTAAGTCGTAACCTCACGATTTCCTTCACTCGACTCAAGCTCACTGAGGTGATTTCATATTCTTACACCCATATTCTAAGTCGTAACCTCACGATTTCCTTCACTCGACTCAAGCTCACTGAGGTGATTTCATATTCTTACACCCATATTCTAAGTCGTAACCTCACGATTTCCTTCACTCGACTCAAGCTCACTGAGGTGATTTCATATTCTTAGTTGTAATATTTCACCTCCAGGCTCCACTGGAGTCTCGAGGAGTTTCCTCACTCGAGGTGAGTATGAGTGGAGTAAACGTAAGGTTGATCGGCATCTACCTTGAGGATGGTTTTGTGTAAATCGTAGCTAAATAACGCGTATTTTTATTATACGCGAATTTTTAAAATGTTTTTGAAGAGTTTATTGAATATTAGCTTTTGCCCGCGGCTTCGCTCACGTTAACCTCTATTTTTAACGTGAGCGAAACAAGTGCGAATTAAAAAAAATATTTTTAAAATGTATTTTAAGCTTTTAGTAGTAGGTACATCATCAGAGCCTGGATATCATCTAGGACCCGAGTACTTATCAAAGCAAATCAAACAAGCCCAAACTTGATGGGGCTAGGTACGTCGTTTTATTACAAAGTTGCCAAAACCACCTTCTGGCTTAATCATCAGACTTTGGATATCATCTAGAATCTGAGTGATTGTCAAGACAAATCAAATGAGTCCAAACTTGATGGGGTTACGTCGTTTAATTACAGAGTTCCTGTAGCCATCTTCCAGCTCCATCATCAGAACCTGGATATCATCTAGGACCAGAGTACTTGTCAAGACTAATCAAACGAGCCCAAACTCTATGGGGTTACGTCGTTTAATCACAAAGCTGTCAAAACCACCTTCCGGCTTCATCATCAGACCCTGAATATCCTCTAGGACCAGAGTAGTTGTCAAGACGAATCAAACGAGTCCAAATTCGATGGAGTAACGTCGTTTTATTAGAGAGTTCCGATAGCCATCTTCCAGCTTCATCATCAGATCAGCTCCATGTTACAATAATATTGCATTGTCATCCACAAAAGGACAGCACAACTCTAGTGCGAATTACTACTCTCGGATCCGACATAGACCAAGGGTCTCATAAGTAGGCTCAGGACCGCTCAGCGGGCGATGGAGAGAGCTATGCTCGGTGTGTCCCTGCGGGATCGAATCAGAAATGAGGAGATCCGTAGGAGAACCAGAGTCACCGACATAGCTCAGCGAGTCGCGTTACTGAAGTGGAAATGGGCGGGGCACATAGTTCGAAGAGCTGATGGTCGTTGGGGTCCCAATGTGCTGGAGTGGCGACCCCGCACCGGGAAGCGCAGTGTTGGCAGACCCCCCACCAGGTGGACCGACGACATCAAGCGAGTCGCAGGGAGCCGCTGGATTCAGGCGGCGCAAGACCGAGGCCTGTGGAAGTCCATGCAAGAGACCTTTGTCCAGCAGTGGACGTCTATCGGTTGATAAAGAAGAAGAAGATTATCAGTTAAAATAAATATTGACTTGTTTAAATGTGTTCAATTTCATATTTTTAACACTCGAAATAAATATGTGACACTTGAAATTGAAAGCCATAGTTCAATAAGGTTCAAATTTCGTTTAAAAGTAAGTTTAGTCAACATAACAAATGAAACATTCCTTAAAATGATGACGCAATCGTTGATTTTTACCTCGACTCCACTCGACTCACACTCATTCAAGGAAACTCATTATTTCCTTAGCTTTACAACTAAGAATACCAATTTCGAGGAACGTTCGAGTCCTTCCTTGAGGCTCCCTCGAGTGAGGATGAGTCGAGGGGCTTTCGAGGTTACGACTTAGAATATGGGTGTTAATCTTTGCGCCAATATATTATTATACTCTTTGCTTTGCGCCCAGCCATAATTTGTGGGCCGGTCGATGATACGGTTCTGATTATCATGGAAATTGGAAGTAGGTATTATGTAAGGAAACAATATTATTTTAGCCAGAATAGCCGTACCATAGCCAGAACATAGCCAGAACGTATCCATAGACGATTAGGTACTCTCTTACGCATCGAAAAGTCGAATGATGCGTACACGAAGGGTACACGACTATGAAAAATGACAGTTTTGTATAGACAAAATCCGAATCGATACGTACAGATGTGAACACGAGGTCTATGCTCAACACCACTTCATCAAAAACAACACCACAGGAAACAAAGGAACAACACCAAATAGAAATAACATGAAGGTCCATCACTATTTTATTTTCTTTCAGCATTCCAATTGTCAAACTCCGGTAGGAGTTAGTATTCTGTGGTCAAAACAGTCAAAACCATGGTAGGTAGGAAATAGATGGAGATGAAGTATATAAAGTAACTACTAGTCAAGCCGGGTGCCATCCGCCATTTTATAAGCCTTATGTATTCACTCTTATTGGTTGAACTTCAGCTGTCAGCCTGTCAAGTAGTTGCGTGTTATTGGATTTGTGTCAATGGAGTATCGACTTGTCGATATTATTATAGGTGACGTTAAACGACTTGAATAAATTCTAATGCATTAGGTACTGCTCATCACCATATTATCAGATAAAACAAGAAGTTTGGTGTTTATAGTTGAAATTTATATCATTTGTCCGGTTATTTTAATACTTCACATAAATAATAAATGCTAGAATCTAATACCTCTATATAATAGATGATGATGTCCGTGTTTTCTGCTGTCGTTTCCGGCTAGTGAAAACTTAAAGAAAAAAATGGATGGGTGCTATAGACGTGGAAA
This sequence comes from Oeneis ivallda, assembly GCA_029955525.1. NCBI lineage: Eukaryota > Metazoa > Arthropoda > Insecta > Lepidoptera > Nymphalidae > Oeneis > Oeneis ivallda. The sequence continues at coordinate 25,537,512 of JARPMR010000009.1, forward strand.
ATATAAATATAACACACATCCCTCTACATAAAATATGAAAAGATCGTGTGATACATTTCTTTTCTGCGGTAAGAGCAAGAGGTGGATTTAATAATAATCCCTGTGCAATTCAATTACCGATTTTAACCGATTTTTATAAAACTTCGTAACTATCTGTAATTTGGTCCAACTTAAAAGATAGGATAGTTTTTGAATTGGGATAGTTTATTTGTTTTATTTATATAGATAAGAAGCGGTACGAAGTTCGCTGGGTCAGCTAGTAATATATATAAATTACGTGTCACGTTATTTGTCCACGATGGACTCCTAAACTATTTAACTTGTGTGATAATAATATATTGTGTGATATAAAATTAAATTTAAATTAAAGTGATTTTGATCAAACTTCGTTACTATCTGTAATTTAGTCCAATTTGAAAGATAGGATAGTTTTATTTGATTAGGATAGTTTATTTGTTTTATTTATATAAAATATAAGTTGGCGGTACGAAGTTCGCCGGGTCAACTAGTATTCTATATTTGTTTATTTATATGTAGGGCATGCAGATAGCTGTCTCATGCTAAGCACGTCATGTTTCGACTCTACCACCGCTTATAGAAAGAAATTCTACTACTATGAGCCAGCAAGTTGCTCTTTTAATGAAAAGAAATAGTGGTTTATAATTAACAAACGATTGATACATATTATAATTTATAAATGAGTACTTTTTTATATATGGTGATCTCTTTCAATTTCACAAAACGGCAGCGAAACTGTTTGGATATTCCAAGATCTTTAAAAACCTAAATCCACGCGAATAATATGTACCTGATAGAGTACAAACGTACGTTACGTAATTATTATAACCTATAAATACTACGTATACATAAATGCTTGATTATCGCTTCACTCCTTATCGATGTCGATAGTTTCGAAGCACACTCCCTAATGGGCGGCCATTTTATGAGTTTTTTTCTGTAGGTATGCACCCGATTTTTGTAGGTAAGGCACCTCCATGTATTTGCTACCTTCATGGTCAAAACACTGTAGTCTTTGAGTCAAAAAGACAAAAAAAAAATTTTAAAATGAACAAGTTTTCTATGAAAATTATTAAAATTTGTTCCTTATTATTGTAAGTAAATTACAGTCCTAAAATCTTAATATTTCAATTAAATTGTCCTTCAACAATAGTGAAGATAAATCGCCAAAGTTGTTATATTATTCGGTAAGTAGCAAAATATGTGCAAATAATAAGTGTTTTTACTTTTTTTTGACAATTTTCTTTTAAATAAAGTCAGGTCAGGTTTCTTGTGAAATTAAATAGGAAAATCTCATTGAAATATTTTTATCGATGATTTTTTTTTTATTAATATTAATTAACCTCCCTAACGCGCCGGTTTTTACGTTTTTCACTATCAGTAGGAATTAGAATTAGCACTCGGTCCTACGAAAATGAAATCAAATGCTATCTCAATGTTTTGTAATCTAAACTATAGCTGGCATCGCGCCAACCCGATTCCAGAAATAGATTATGAATAACGTGCTTTGAGTAAACTTAAAACGCGTAAAACCGCAAATTTCTTATAAAATTAATTTATATGTGAAAAATGGAACGACATCATAACCACTCGAGTATCCATGGCTCCTATAGGAGTAAGGACTCAACATCTACTACAGAGAGTGATCCTCGTGAGAAAATTAAAGATTGTTTGAGGAAATTCATAGCATTTATGTTTACACAAGTGGGTGTTGGTGCATTGGTCGTTTGCTACGCGATCTTAGGCGCCGCCAGTTTTATGCATATTGAGAAGGACAGTCCAGATGAACAGCTAGAAAATGTACAGCAATGGAGACGAAACTGTGTAGAAGAACTGTGGAATATAACTAATAAATACAATGTGTTGAACTACACCGCTTGGATGTCAAACAGCAACAAAGTTTTGAAAGTATTTCAAAATAATTTAACGGGAGCTATACATTTGGGGTATAACGGTCGAGTTTCGGAAGACATATGGTCTTTTCCCGCCGCTCTGATGTACTCCTTATCTGTTTTCACAATGATCGGATATGGCAATGTTGTACCCAAAACGGTGTGGGGGAAAATCGGCACTATAGCATATGCATGCTTCGGTATACCCATATATGTGCTATACTTCTGCAATATGGGAAAAGTATTGGCAAAAACTTTTAAATGGCTTTACATAACTGCTCATGAGTGCAGTCGGAGAGATGATATGTTACTTGAAGATGGGGAAATTCAACCCATTAAGAGGAAGATCACTGTACCATCAACTGCTTGCCTTTGGGTGATATCGTTTTACATATTGACTGGGACTATCATGTTTGGTGCTTGGGAACACTGGAACTATTTGGACTCTACTTATTTTTGTGTAATCAGCTTATGTAAAATTGGTTTTGGAGATTTTGTCCCTGGAGCGAACATTGCAGACTCTGCTGAAGGTTCCCATTTGAAGTTAGTCATAAACTTCATTTATGTGTTACTTGGAATGGGACTTGTAGCTATGTGCTATAATTTAATGTGTGAAGATGTGAGAGTCAAAGTGAGGGAACTGAGACAAGACTTGAAGAACTGCTTGGACGATATAACGTTGAAAATTACAGTTTGTATGAATGATACAAAGTATTATCATCAGAAACAGACTAGGAACATAAAATGATGCTCTAGAAATATGCTAGAGATTTTTTTTATCAACAGCTGCTGAGTGCTGAGCAAGCTTCATGCAGTTTTATGCTTTTTATGATTCTGGTTCCATTTGGAGGTTGGAGAGCAAACTTTTCTAAGAATGGTCTTCAAATGAATATTGTAAAAAAAATTAATTTTTCATTCTCCTTGGTAATTTGCTTTCAAGGTTCCTGGAATTGTATTGTTTGTTATGAACCCTTATGAGGCCCTTATCCTGGAACATATTCAGTCAATGTGGTGGCTAGTGAGTGGAACCTGCTCTTAAAAGTTTTTAATATGGTTGCCATTATAGTTTGGTATAGTTCATATATTTGGGTCCCTTGTCCTTCCTTTTTCATATTTCTAATTCATTGGGGCTGAATATGAAGTTGTAATAGTTCATATTCAGTCTAAATTAAGCTAATTTTTATAGCTAAGTTTATTTTTTGTATAATTCTATTAAATATTATATTGGTTGTGAACTTTAATTCATAGAACTTATAAAAAAGTTCTTGATGACATAATTTTAAGCTAAAATAATTTTTTTTTATATTGTTACTACTAATTATGTATTATTTTTATAAGAAAACTTTTATTTTATTATTTTTGTGATTCCATAATTCTTTTTAATTTTTATAATAGAATACTTATTTGATATTTTTTCGTCACCTGTTAATCAATAAGAAACATTTATATCTTTTATAACAATTTTTAATAAACTAATTTTGGTATTCTTAGTTATTTTTTAAACAATAAACAAAATTCTAAAGCACTATATAACCTGTTTGTTTTTTAACTTTGCAAATTGACTTTGTTTTCTTTCCTTGTATAAAGTTTAAAATTTTTATTATTTTCGTGTGTTGTTGGTAGACCCACCACTAGATGGGCAATTTCTCAGCCTGTGAATGCAGGCGGAACTGGATAATACTCTGGCGATCGTTTCAACTTTCAAGAGACCAGTCTCTATGACACACAGTGAGATGATGATGTTTAGGTAACAGGGTTAGCTCCAATTATACCTGGAGCTGTTAACATGTGTGATGATTTTTTATGTGAATTGATAACATTAGAGTCTAATGTTTTTTTGTTTGTCTAATGATTAGACAAACAAAAAAAATACGCGTCGAATTGAGAACCTCCTCCATTTTTTGAAGTCGGTTAATAAGCTTGGTATTGTGTATGAAGCTATGCGTCCCGGGTGAGCGGCGCGGCGATGCTGCCGCTGCGGCTGCGGCGCGTCAGCGGGCACGACGGCCGCGTCAACGACGTGCTGTTCCACCCGCCGACCGAGCCGCCCGCCGCCCCCGCGCCGCCGACAGCGCATCCACCGCGCGCGACGCACGCGCTCGTCTTCTTCGGCGGGGATGTACAGGTACGATCACATGAAGCTATGCGTCCCGGGTGAGCGGCGCGTCAGCGGGCACGACGGCCGCGTCAACGACGTGCTGTTCCACCCGCCGACCGAGCCGCCCGCCGCCCCCGCGCCGCCGACAGCGCATCCACCGCGCGCGACGCACGCGCTCGTCTTCTTCGGCGGGGATGTACAGGTACGATCACATGAAGCTATGCGTCCCGGGTGAGCGGCGCGGCGATGCTGCCGCTGCGGCTGCGGCGCGTCAGCGGGCACGACGGCCGCGTCAACGACGTGCTGTTCCACCCGCCGACCGAGCCGCCCGCCGCCCCCGCGCCGCCGACAGCGCATCCACCGCGCGCGACGCACGCGCTCGTCTTCTTCGGCGGGGATGTACAGGTACGATCACATGAAGCTATGCGTCCCGGGTGAGCGGCGCGGCGATGCTGCCGCTGCGGCTGCGGCGCGTCAGCGGGCACGACGGCCGCGTCAACGACGTGCTGTTCCACCCGCCGACCGAGCCGCCCGCCGCCCCCGCGCCGCCGACAGCGCATCCACCGCGCGCGACGCACGCGCTCGTCTTCTTCGGCGGGGATGTACAGGTACGATCACATGAAGCTATGCGTCCCGGGTGAGCGGCGCGGCGATGCTGCCGCTGCGGCTGCGGCGCGTCAGCGGGCACGACGGCCGCGTCAACGACGTGCTGTTCCACCCGCCGACCGAGCCGCCCGCCGCCCCCGCGCCGCCGACAGCGCATCCACCGCGCGCGACGCACGCGCTCGTCTTCTTCGGCGGGGATGTACAGGTACGATCACATGAAGCTATGCGTCCCGGGTGAGCGGCGCGGCGATGCTGCCGCTGCGGCTGCGGCGCGTCAGCGGGCACGACGGCCGCGTCAACGACGTGCTGTTCCACCCGCCGACCGAGCCGCCCGCCGCCCCCGCGCCGCCGACAGCGCATCCACCGCGCGCGACGCACGCGCTCGTCTTCTTCGGCGGGGATGTACAGGTACGATCACATGAAGCTATGCGTCCCGGGTGAGCGGCGCGGCGATGCTGCCGCTGCGGCTGCGGCGCGTCAGCGGGCACGACGGCCGCGTCAACGACGTGCTGTTCCACCCGCCGACCGAGCCGCCCGCCGCCCCCGCGCCGCCGACAGCGCATCCACCGCGCGCGACGCACGCGCTCGTCTTCTTCGGCGGGGATGTACAGGTACGATCACATGAAGCTATGCGTCCCGGGTGAGCGGCGCGGCGATGCTGCCGCTGCGGCTGCGGCGCGTCAGCGGGCACGACGGCCGCGTCAACGACGTGCTGTTCCACCCGCCGACCGAGCCGCCCGCCGCCCCCGCGCCGCCGACAGCGCATCCACCGCGCGCGACGCACGCGCTCGTCTTCTTCGGCGGGGATGTACAGGTACGATCACATGAAGCTATGCGTCCCGGGTGAGCGGCGCGGCGATATATGCCAGTGGAACCGAGCCCACTTCCGAGAACCAAAAACCCTTTTCCGAGTCGAGCACGCGTTCCAATAATTTGGAACAGAGCAATAGTTTACATTTAAAATAAAAGCTTATAAGTTAATCTCAAATAAGAAGGCATATCTATTCACAAGTCTATACATCGAACCACCGTGCCTTCACAGGTTACTGTGCACCTTGCCATGCCAGACAAGGAGACCTGCGATCAGTAGTGAGCTGTTGATGATGAATGAATGCCGTGCTGTGTGCAGGACTACCCGGAGGCCATGCAGGCGCACCGCGACAACAGGAACTACGTGAAGTGGAACCTGGAGAGCACGGCGCGAGTGTTGGCGCGGGACTTCCCCACGCAGCACGTGCTGGTTGTGAGGCCCGCTCGGTGAGTGTGTGTGGACCTCTGATCTCTATATTATTATATTATATTTTTGCCGTGTGGTGACTACAGATCAGAATACAGTTGTCACCACCCCTCCTCTTCCCACGGGTGTCGTACGAGGCGACTAAGGGAATATAGCGGAGAACGGGCAGCAGCGTCCTCTGTGCTACTACTGCCATCTACTGCGATCACCAACCCGTCTGCCCCGCGTGGTGATTATGGGCAAACCCTCCCCTTGGGAGAGGCCTTTAGTCCAGCAGTGGACTGTTATAGGCTATTGATGATGATGATGATATTTGTGGAGGGGACGCCTGCTAACGCCAGGCGGGTGATCAGTCCTGTGTCGGAACTATTCCACCCAATTCCCTGTGTTTCGACACAGGTTACTGGTGCCCAGGCAGCCCACCCCCCTCAAACCTACCTGTAGCTTTCGTAAACCTAACGAACTGATCTCTAACAATTTATACAAATGACAGCTTAATTAAGGATGCATTTGAAGCGCCACATTTGACATACGAGTGTCTCTAGAACTAACAATATTGCAAATGGCGCACCGACCTCTATATTTATTGAATTGAAAGAAAGAAAACTATTTTATTTGATCAACAAAATTAAACAAATGAAAAGAAAAAGAAATAAAAAGCATAACTAAATATACTAAAATAAAAATAAAAAATAACAATTTAGAATGATCAAATAGGTCTCCCACTCAGCATTGTGCTGCAGCAAGCTGCAGCGCTGGTTTTCAGTGGGAGCCTTATTTGAGTGCAATCACGGACACGTTATTCAATTATTTATAAAAACAAATTAAAATTAAGTGAACAGAAAAATTAATTAAAATAAACGAAATACAAATTTAAAAGAAACTATTAAAAGGTAAAAGAAAAACAATAGAATAAAACACAAAACAAAAACAAAAGCACAAAACACAATACAGCTGGCAAGCAATACCGTAAGCACATAAATGCTGGAATGATTCGTTTTAAGAACTCGATATTCATAATAATAAATTTAAGTTTATTATAATTTTTGTTCTGTTAAAAGATAAGTTTTTAATTTAGTTTTAAATGTTGAAAATGATTTTAACGATCTTACTGGTGGTGGTAAATCATTCCAGCACTTAGTCGCCGCGAACTTAAAGCTACCCTTAAATGCCGCTGTTTTGTGCCTTGGCGTAGCCAATAAAAATAGATAAGAATCTCTCTTGATGCGTGCTGACTTATCAGTCAACCACATAAGTTTCTCACGTAAGTATTTTGGAATTCCACTTTTAAGCACCCCAAAGAGTAGAGTGGCAAGATGTAATCTTCTGCGTGATTCCATCTTTAGAAGGTTTGCTTCATTAATGTAAGGAGTGACATGTGAGCGAGGAGGGATGTTGAAGCAGAACCTAGCACAGGCATTTTGAACGCGCTGAATAATTCTTATGGTCCTGCTCAAGAGGCGAGGCCCATATACAGCGTCAGCATAATTCAGTCTTGATAACACAAGTGATTCGCATAGACGTATTCTTAGCTTTACACTAATATATGGTCTCAACTTATAAAGCAGCTTTAAACGATATAAGCTGCTGCGGACGGAATTAAGGGCGTGAGTTTCAAAGCGCAGTGCTGTGTCAAAAACTACTCCCAAATTTCGAGCCTCCTTGACCTGTTCAATTATATTAGTATCTATTTTTACTATAGGATTAAGCAAGTTTATTTTATTAACAACAGTTTTAGAGCCCAATACCATACACTGAGACTTAATGGGATTTAACACTAAGCAATTCCTTTTTGCCCATAAACTTATTTGCTCTAAGTCAGAATTAAGTTTAAGTGCAGCAGCCACTGTGTCTACAGGATCAAAAGAAATATAAAGTTGCGTATCATCAGCATAAAGATGATATAAGCAATGCTTGATGCACTTTGTAATATCTGCTGTATAAATCGCAAACAACAAGGGGCCAAGGATAGATCCCTGGGGAACGCCCCTAGTTACCGGAGATAGATCGGAGGTTGAGAGTGTGCCATCGTTGTTCCTGACTTCAACAAACTGCGCTCTATTACTCAGATAGCTGTCAAACCATTTTACAGTTGAGATATCGAACCCGTAATATGACATTTTAGAAAGAAGAAAAGTCGTGTTTATGCAATCAAATGCTCTTGAAAAGTCCAGAAGTACCAGCAAGGTACCCTTACCCTGATCCTGTGCAGTCAGGATATCATCTACTACGGTTGAAGTTGCAGTTGTTGTGCTATGTCCTTTCCTAAATCCTGATTGGAAAGTTGGTAAGATCTTATTTTCTTCAACGTATTTAGTTGTCTGAGTAGCCACAACCTTTTCAAGAATTTTTGATATGCAGGGCAGAAGACTGATTGGTCGAAGGTCTTTAAAACTAGTGGGGTTATTGCACTTAGGTAGAGGCTTAACTTTGGCCACCTTCCATGCATCAGGAAATGTAGATGTAGTTAAAGACTTATTGACTATAGAAGTAATTACATGCAAAGTTTGAGGCAATGTCAATAACAACATCTGAAGAGATATTTCATCCACACCTTGAGCATTAGACTTCAAATTCTGAATAATATTAGCAACTTTGATTTCGTCAACTGGTTGCAAAACAAACTGGGAATTTCCATGCCGGTGAAACTCAAAATAAGTAAGATCCGATAAAGATACTACGCTATTGCCGGGTATATCAAGAAAATGTTTATTATAATATATATAGCTCGATTACCACTGACTGACACACTCACTCACTCACTCACTCACTCATTGACAGGGTTGTTCTCCTAGAAGGAGACGGAAATCGATATAATGATGTAGGGGAGATATGTCCAGGTGGGGGATTCGAGTTGGGGAAAATTATGACATTTCGGAAAAACAAGATGGCGGCCGACGTGAATCTTGCAACTCTTTTGTTTTCCAACCGATTTCTTTGAAATTTTGGATTATTGTAGAAATTAGTAAACGATTAACAGAAAAAGTGAAAAAAATTAAAAAAACAAGATGGCGGCCGAGCTGTGACGTCTCAAATTTCAGACCCCTCTCCTGTAAAATTTTGTATGAAAAAAATTTTTTTCACCCATGGTGTCGTATAGAGCTCAAAGAATGTGACTCGGAGAAAGGTGGCGAGAGCTGATGAGTGAGGAGTTCGGAGACGGGCGAGGGGCACGGCCAGGGTATAGTAGATAGGTGGAGGGTTCTCGACCAAATGTCATTCGAAATCTCGAGCAGTTGCCAGTGAGTTGAAAAAAAATTCCAAAATGGCGGAAAAAAAATGGCGGCAAATTTTGTCCGTCTCTCTCTCGGAGACTATAAAAGATGGAGGAGCGGTTTCTCGACAAAAGATGATCGAAACCCGGAGGTCTACCTGGTGAGTAGGAAAAAAATTCAAGATGGCGGACTTTTTTTTCCATACTAAATGTATGGGGAATATTGAAGGGACTAGAAGTTGGGAACTATGCAAGACATTGGTTTTGATAGGTTCATAGGGCTTTTTTTCTTTTTCTTTTTCTTCATTTTACATTTGTTTTTTTTTTCTTTTTTTCATTTTTTTTCTTTTTTTTTCTTTTTCTTTTGTGAATGAGGAGCACGGCCAGGTTATTACAGATAGGTGGGGTGTGCTCGAACAAATTTTTGGCAAAAGATGACCAGAATCCGAAGGGCTACTTGATGAGTAAAAAAATCGCGGTCCGCTTTAGCGGGCCGCGCACCCACGCGCCCTACTTGTAGTAATAACACTTCCCGCGAGCTGCTTTAGCAGCTCGCGCACCGAGCGAAATAAATAAAGCCGAACAATCGCGGTCCGCTTTAGCGGGCCGCGCACCCACGCGCCTTACTTTTAGTAAAACACTTCCCGCGAGCTGCTTTAGCAGCTCGCGCACCGAGCGAAACAAATAAAGCCGAACAATCGCGGTCCGCTTTAGCGGGCCGCGCACCCACGCGCCCTACTTGTAGCAATAACACTTCCCGCGAGCTGCTTTAGCAGTGTATATATAGCTATATAGTATATATATATATATATAGTATATATAGCTAATCGAGCTATTATTATAATATATATAGCTCGATTACCACTGACTGACACACTCACTCACTCACTCACTCACTCATTGACAGGGTTGTTCTCCTAGAAGGAGACGGAAATCGATATAATGATGTAGGGGAGATATGTCCAGGTGGGGGATTCGAGTTGGGGAAAATTATGACATTTCGGAAAAACAAGATGGCGGCCGACGTGAATCTTGCAACTCTTTTGTTTTCCAACCGATTTCTTTGAAATTTTGAATTATTGTAGAAATTAGTAAACGATTAACAGAAAAAGTGAAAAAAATTAAAAAAACTAGATGGCGGCCGAGCTGTGACGTCTCAAATTTCAGACCCCTCTCCTGTAAAATTTTGTATGAAAAAAATTTTTTTCACCCATGGTGTCGTATAGAGCTCAAAGAATGTGACTCGGAGAAAGGTGGCGAGAGCTGATGAGTGAGGAGTTCGGAGACGGGCGAGGGGCACGGCCAGGGTATAGTAGATAGGTGGAGGGTTCTCGACCAAATGTCATTCGAAATCTCGAGCAGTTGCCAGTGAGTTGAAAAAAAATTCCAAAATGGCGGAAAAAAAATGGCGGCAAATTTTGTCCGTCTCTCTCTCGGAGACTATAAAAGATGGAGGAGCGGTTTCTCGACAAAAGATGATCGAAACCCGGAGGTCTACCTGGTGAGTAGGAAAAAAATTCAAGATGGCGGACTTTTTTTTCCATACTAAATGTATGGGGAATATTGAAGGGACTAGAAGTTGGGAACTATGCAAGACATTGGTTTTGATAGGTTCATAGGGCTTTTTTTCTTTTTCTTTTTTTTCATTTTACATTTGTTTTTTTTTTCTTTTTTTTCATTTTTTTTCTTTTTTTTCTTTTTCTTTTGTGAATGAGGAGCACGGCCAGGTTATTACAGATAGGTGGGGTGTGCTCGAACAAATTTTTTGGCAAAAGATGACCAGAATCCGAAGGGCTACTTGAGGAGTAAAAAAATCGCGGTCCGCTTTAGCGGGCCGCGCACCCACGCGCCCTACTTGTAGTAATAAAACTTCCCGCGAGCTGCTTTAGCAGCTCGCGCACCGAGCGAAATAAATAAAGCCGAACAATCGCGGTCCGCTTTAGCGGGCCGCGCACCCACGCGCCTTACTTTTAGTAAAACACTTCCCGCGAGCTGCTTTAGCAGCTCGCGCACCGAGCGAAATACTAGTTAATTATATATGGATCACTTAACATAGCTGGAAGTTCTCTAACTTTTTTCTTATCTATTATAAGAGATGATTTCTTTAAATTACGCCACAATAAATTTGGAGAATTAATATATGAATTGATATAAGTTTCATAAAAAGCTTTCTTTTCCGATTCCAAAGCGTGTGCAACTAAAGCTTTCATATCTTTATACTGCCTTTTATGAGATTCGAGCCCAGTTAATTTTGACCGTTTATGACTTTCATTTCTAAGTTTTATCATTAGTTTTACAACGTCAGTTATCCATGGATGGCGCTCTTTTAACATAACTTTCTGTAAAGGTGCATGTAAATTGAATAAATCTAAAATTAATCTATTAAATTGATGCACAATTTCATTCACATTATTTATACTATTCAAAGAATTCCAAGGTATATTATTGAGGTCATTATTAAAACTTTCGATGTTAATGTTTTTTAAAGGTCTAATATTGATCCAGTTTGGCAAGGAATTGTCTTTTTTTAGATTCATGGTTGCTGAAACTATTGCATGATTACCAAGTTCTGGTATATAAGTCACTTTAACCTCCTGAATGTGTGAGTCTGAACAGATCACATCAATGAGTGTACTGCTTTGGTCTGTAAAATGCGTTGGTTCAGTAACTAGTTGCTTTAAATTTGTATAGTGTAAGAACTCGAAAAAAAGTTTGTTTTATTATCATCTTTCAATAAATTAATGTTAAAATCTCCTAACAAAACTACATAGTCTGCATTTCCAAACGACGACACTGATTGTGTGATTGCGTCAAAGAAATCACTTACATCAAGCCAGGGGGGTCTATAAGCGGTTCCAATAATTAAACGGCGTTTATTGATGGTTGTCCCTAGCCACATCTGTTCGACATTGTTTGAAACAGGATGCTGATACGTTCGCACGCTGAGACCCTGTCTTATATAAAAACCCACCCCACCGCCTCTACCTCCACGTTTACTCACAGGTCGGGGTATATGCCTCAATCTATAACCTGGTACGACAGGAGCTTATCTTGCCCTTTTCGTATCCATGTTTCATTAATGGCTAAAATGTCAATATTTAAGCTTTCCAGAGCCGCCACAAACTCATCATGTCGTGTTCCTAGCGATCCAGCGTTGAAAAGTCCAACTTTAAACCATTTTTTATCTTTGCCCGTGCTTGTATAGAGTCATCTCTATCATATTGTGTAACGAAATATGATTAATCTTATAAAGTACATATGCTGCATCTCCTGGAACACGACATGACCTTACAAAACAAAATGGCTGTAAACAACAACTGTTAAGATTCTGAAAAATAAATATGTAGCGGCAAAATGATAACATGTTTTGTATTTTTAAAAATAAACATAAGAAAGCACATGACATGACATAAACGTGAAAGTTTAATCTTAAAAGAATTCTCATTAATATCGGCCATAATAGAATACTACTATAATATAGTAGGCCAACCCATTCTTTTTTTGATAATATTAAAAACAATACTTTTAGTCGGGAATCAGCTCTAGCAATATATAGCACTCGTAGCGTTATACAGCACAGTAAAAACCAATAAAACGAGCCATAGTATCTAGGGCACACGTGTGTCGCGCGTCTATTAGTCTCTATCCTCGCTGGCATACCCAACAAAACCAGAGCCAAAAACACGCGCCAGATCGCCATCAGAGCGGATGGTATGGACCGGTTTTCCTTCTCCTTGCCGGGTATAAATTCTGCCTCTCTTTGTCCACGTAAACTTCCACTGTAAACTTCTAGCGGCTTCGCGTGCGGAATAAAAGAGTTTCCTGTTTACCGGAGTGAGTCGTTCATTGACGTAAAATCGTCGTGGCGGCAGGTCTATGCCAAGGTCAGCCGATGTAGCCCCACGCCTCACTCTAGCGCTCTGGATCAATTCGTCCCGCAACTGACGCCTTGACAGCCGCACAACTAATCTTCGACTTCTTTTTATTTCGCCTTTGTTTGCTTCGACAATTTTGCCAACCCTTTCAGCAAACACCACTTCTTCATGTTTAAGTGGCACACCTAGCTTTGTCGCCAAAACCATAAATGTTTGGGTTGGATTTTCGCCTACTGACTCAGGCAGATTGGATATCTCAATATCATTCTGTAACATATCCTGCTCTCGATCATTGATATCCAGCTTGAGTTGGACGATAGTCTGTTCCAAAGCGCTAACTTTGGATGCAGAATAGTTCGTTTCCTTTTGACTTTCAAGCACGTTTATTCTTTTCTCTAGGCTATCGAGCCTTTCGTTCGATGTGGACAGTAAGCTGCGCAAATCAGAAATTTCTTGACGAAGCTCTTTAAATTCCTGCCTAACTTCGCGAAGTTCATCCCGAAATAAACGTATTTCTAGTCCTAGTTCCACACTAAACGGTTGAGTAGTATCGTGTGCAGTGTCTTTGAGATTTTGAGTCTCTGGGCTCATGGAGATCAAAGGAACAGTGGTCTGACTAGCAATATTATCCGTAGTAATGTTTGTACCTAAGGAAAATGGTATATTCGTTGCCATGCCTTTCACAGGGGTTGCCGTATTATCCGTTTTTGGAAGTTTGCATTTACACTCTGGGCATATCCAACCTGATGGAATTTCTTTATCATCCGCAAGTGCGACACACGCCTTATGATAAATCGCGGTACACCCGCATAGGGCGGCACCTACCGGTGACAGGAATTTTCCACATCCGCGACACTTCGCCATACTGGACCTTCGTATTGATTACCAAAACGAAGTTCGTGCAAACGCCGCCAGGTGGCTTCCAAGTATTTGTTTACAGGCCAACCGCCAGATGCCGTTGCAAGCAACTTGCAAAAGCAACTATTAACAAATTAATAGTGTGGGTACTTAAGTTATGTACGTCTCAATACATACGAGTCAACGATCCATTTCTTGAACGACCCACTTTTTTTTAAATATTTGCATTTGTGAATTGAATTAATCGCCGTTTACGCCAATTTTCGCTCAAATCTAAGCACCAAAATACTATTACTGCTCCACCAAAGTTTATCCTGCACTCACAACACAGTAGAACACTTGGAATTGTAATATTTTATTTTATTTCAATTAAAATAGGTAACAGGTGAAACTGTCGCAGACGTATCCGTGACGTCACTCGAATTCATAGATAAAATAAATTAAATTATGTATTAATTATAGAAGACTATGAAATCATAAATTTTAATTTAAAATAGAGGTCGGTGCGCCATTTGCAATATTATTATTTCCAGTGACACTCGTATCTATGCTTACAGCATGGCGTCAGTCGAATTCAAAATGGCGTCAGTCAAGTAGGTCCAAAAAAATATGATGGCAGCCTCTCCAGTGTTAAGATTAATTAAAAAAAAAATTATAGAGCTCTGTGGTGTGTTCCCTATTCGGATAGATCATGAGGTCCTGGGTTATTCGGTGTTTTGCCCAGGGCTGAGCATGTGGCTTAAATTGGATGCAAATATTTATTTTCGTAAACTTGATCGACACGAAATCATATCTATTTCTTTATTTTAAAACTTTATGATTACACTAGATGATCCATCCATCCTCACAAACTTTCGCATTCATAGTATTAGTAGGATAGGATGGATGAACGTTTATTACTCCCCATAACAAATGAACTGATTTGGCTGAAATTCGGAATGGAAATAGCTTATCTCAGATTAATACATAGGTATTAATACATATATCTCGGAGGTCCCAAGGAATTAAAAACCTTAATCCACGCGGACGACGAATGAATAACGACATAACAATATTGTCCGTATGTGTATTAACTCAGAATTCCCAGTTTGACGGCGTTAAGACTCCCATCACCATCGGAGATCACGTGAATCGGTCGTACCTGCGCCTGATCACTTCCGGTTATGTCATGTACTCAACATGGCCGCCACTTGGTAATAAGACTACTTGATTTTTGGTTGCAGGATAGAGTACAAAAGCTTCAGCTGCTACGACAACTTCGTCCCCAGCAACAACGCGGGCGTGCCCGACCACACGCCCACGCACAGCGCGCTGCACCATCTCGAGAGGTGAGCGCCTTCATTGAAGCTTCAGCAGCCTAAGGCGTCAGTTACACGAGCTGCTACGACAACTTCGTCCCCAGCAACAACGCGGGCGTGCCCGACCACACGCCCACGCACAGCGCGCTGCACCATCTCGAGAGGTGAGCGCCTTCATTGAAGCTTCAGCAGCCTAAGGCGTCAGTTACACGAGCTGCTGCGACAACTTCGTCCCCAGCAACAACGCGGGCGTGCCCGACCACACGCCCACGCACAGCGCGCTGCACCATCTCGAGAGGTGAGCGCCTTCATTGAAGCTTCAGTAGCCTAAGGCGTCAGTTACACGAGCTGCTGCGACAACTTCGTCCCCAGCAACAACGCGGGCGTGCCCGACCACACGCCCACGCACAGCGCGCTGCACCATCTCGAGAGGTGAGCGCCTTCATTGAAGCTTCAGCAGCCTAAGGCGTCAGTTACACGAGCTGCTGCGACAACTTCGTCCCCAGCAACAACGCGGGCGTGCCCGACCACACGCCCACGCACAGCGCGCTGCACCATCTCGAGAGGTGAGCGCCTTCATTGAAGCTTCAGTAGCCTAAGGCGTCAGTTACACGAGCTGCTACGACAACTTCGTCCCCAGCAACAACGCGGGCGTGCCCGACCACACGCCCACGCACAGCGCGCTGCACCATCTCGAGAGGTGAGCGCCTTCATTGAAGCTTCAGTAGCCTAAGGCGTCAGTTACACGAGCTGCTACGACAACTTCGTCCCCAGCAACAACGCGGGCGTGCCCGACCACACGCCCACGCACAGCGCGCTGCACCATCTCGAGAGGTGAGCGCCTTCATTGAAGCTTCAGTAGCCTAAGGCGTCAGTTACACGAGCTGCTACGACAACTTCGTCCCCAGCAACAACGCGGGCGTGCCCGACCACACGCCCACGCACAGCGCGCTGCACCATCTCGAGAGGTGAGCGCCTTCATTGAAGCTTCAGTAGCCTAAGGCGTCAGTTACACGAGCTGCTACGACAACTTCGTCCCCAGCAACAACGCGGGCGTGCCCGACCACACGCCCACGCACAGCGCGCTGCACCATCTCGAGAGGTGAGCGCCTTCATTGAAGCTTCAGTAGCCTAAGGCGTCAGTTACACGAGCTGCTACGACAACTTCGTCCCCAGCAACAACGCGGGCGTGCCCGACCACACGCCCACGCACAGCGCGCTGCACCATCTCGAGAGGTGAGCGCCTTCATTGAAGCTTCAGTAGCCTAAGGCGTCAGTTACACGAGCTGCTACGACAACTTCGTCCCCAGCAACAACGCGGGCGTGCCCGACCACACGCCCACGCACAGCGCGCTGCACCATCTCGAGAGGTGAGCGCCTTCATTGAAGCTTCAGCAGCCTAAGGCGTCAGTTACACGAGCTGCTACGACAACTTCGTCCCCAGCAACAACGCGGGCGTGCCCGACCACACGCCCACGCACAGCGCGCTGCACCATCTCGAGAGGTGAGCGCCTTCATTGAAGCTTCAGTAGCCTAAGGCGTCAGTTACACGAGCTGCTACGACAACTTCGTCCCCAGCAACAACGCGGGCGTGCCCGACCACACGCCCACGCACAGCGCGCTGCACCATCTCGAGAGGTGAGCGCCTTCATTGAAGCTTCAGTAGCCTAAGGCGTCAGTTACACGAGCTGCTACGACAACTTCGTCCCCAGCAACAACGCGGGCGTGCCCGACCACACGCCCACGCACAGCGCGCTGCACCATCTCGAGAGGTGAGCGCCTTCATTGAAGCTTCAGCAGCCTAAGGCGTCAGTTACACGAGCTGCTACGACAACTTCGTCCCCAGCAACAACGCGGGCGTGCCCGACCACACGCCCACGCACAGCGCGCTGCACCATCTCGAGAGGTGAGCGCCTACATTGAAGCTTCAGTAGCCTAAGGCGTCAGTTACACGAGCTGCTACGACAACTTCGTCCCCAGCAACAACGCGGGCGTGCCCGACCACACGCCCACGCACAGCGCGCTGCACCATCTCGAGAGGTGAGCGCCTTCATTGAAGCTTCAGTAGCCTAAGGCGTCAGTTACACGAGCTGCTACGACAACTTCGTCCCCAGCAACAACGCGGGCGTGCCCGACCACACGCCCACGCACAGCGCGCTGCACCATCTCGAGAGGTGAGCGCCTTCATTGAAGCTTCAGTAGCCTAAGGCGTCAGTTACACGAGCTGCTACGACAACTTCGTCCCCAGCAACAACGCGGGCGTGCCCGACCACACGCCCACGCACAGCGCGCTGCACCATCTCGAGAGGTGAGCGCCTTCATTGAAGCTTCAGTAGCCTAAGGCGTCAGTTACACGAGCTGCTGCGACAACTTCGTCCCCAGCAACAACGCGGGCGTGCCCGACCACACGCCCACGCACAGCGCGCTGCACCATCTCGAGAGGTGAGCGCCTTCATTGAAGCTTCAGCAGCCTAAGGCGTCAGTTACACGAGCTGCTGCGACAACTTCGTCCCCAGCAACAACGCGGGCGTGCCCGACCACACGCCCACGCACAGCGCGCTGCACCATCTCGAGAGGTGAGCGCCTTCATTGAAGCTTCAGTAGCCTAAGGCGTCAGTTACACGAGCTGCTACGACAACTTCGTCCCCAGCAACAACGCGGGCGTGCCCGACCACACGCCCACGCACAGCGCGCTGCACCATCTCGAGAGGTGAGCGCCTTCATTGAAGCTTCAGCAGCCTAAGGCGTCAGTTACACGAGCTGCTACGACAACTTCGTCCCCAGCAACAACGCGGGCGTGCCCGACCACACGCCCACGCACAGCGCGCTGCACCATCTCGAGAGGTGAGCGCCTTCATTGAAGCTTCAGTAGCCTAAGGCGTCAGTTACACGAGCTGCTGCGACAACTTCGTCCCCAGCAACAACGCGGGCGTGCCCGACCACACGCCCACGCACAGCGCGCTGCACCATCTCGAGAGGTGAGCGCCTTCATTGAAGCTTCAGCAGCCTAAGTCGTCAGTTACACGAGCTGCTGCGACAACTTCGTCCCCAGCAACAACGCGGGCGTGCCCGACCACACGCCCACGCACAGCGCGCTGCACCATCTCGAGAGGTGAGCGCCTTCATTGAAGCTTCAGTAGCCTAAGGCGTCAGTTACACGAGCTGCTACGACAACTTCGTCCCCAGCAACAACGCGGGCGTGCCCGACCACACGCCCACGCACAGCGCGCTGCACCATCTCGAGAGGTGAGCGCCTTCATTGAAGCTTCAGTAGCCTAAGGCGTCAGTTACACGAGCTGCTACGACAACTTCGTCCCCAGCAACAACGCGGGCGTGCCCGACCACACGCCCACGCACAGCGCGCTGCACCATCTCGAGAGGTGAGCGCCTTCATTGAAGCTTCAGCAGCCTAAGGCGTCAGTTACACGAGCTGCTACGACAACTTCGTCCCCAGCAACAACGCGGGCGTGCCCGACCACACGCCCACGCACAGCGCGCTGCACCATCTCGAGAGGTGAGCGCCTTCATTGAAGCTTCAGTAGCCTAAGGCGTCAGTTACACGAGCTGCTACGACAACTTCGTCCCCAGCAACAACGCGGGCGTGCCCGACCACACGCCCACGCACAGCGCGCTGCACCATCTCGAGAGGTGAGCGCCTTCATTGAAGCTTCAGTAGCCTAAGGCGTCAGTTACACGAGCTGCTACGACAACTTCGTCCCCAGCAACAACGCGGGCGTGCCCGACCACACGCCCACGCACAGCGCGCTGCACCATCTCGAGAGGTGAGCGCCTTCATTGAAGCTTCAGTAGCCTAAGGCGTCAGTTACACGAGCTGCTACGACAACTTCGTCCCCAGCAACAACGCGGGCGTGCCCGACCACACGCCCACGCACAGCGCGCTGCACCATCTCGAGAGGTGAGCGCCTTCATTGAAGCTTCAGTAGCCTAAGGCGTCAGTTACACGAGCTGCTGCGACAACTTCGTCCCCAGCAACAACGCGGGCGTGCCCGACCACACGCCCACGCACAGCGCGCTGCACCATCTCGAGAGGTGAGCGCCTTCATTGAAGCTTCAGCAGCCTAAGGCGTCAGTTACACGAGCTGCTGCGACAACTTCGTCCCCAGCAACAACGCGGGCGTGCCCGACCACACGCCCACGCACAGCGCGCTGCACCATCTCGAGAGGTGAGCGCCTTCATTGAAGCTTCAGTAGCCTAAGGCGTCAGTTACACGAGCTGCTACGACAACTTCGTCCCCAGCAACAACGCGGGCGTGCCCGACCACACGCCCACGCACAGCGCGCTGCACCATCTCGAGAGGTGAGCGCCTTCATTGAAGCTTCAGCAGCCTAAGGCGTCAGTTACACGAGCTGCTACGACAACTTCGTCCCCAGCAACAACGCGGGCGTGCCCGACCACACGCCCACGCACAGCGCGCTGCACCATCTCGAGAGGTGAGCGCCTTCATTGAAGCTTCAGTAGCCTAAGGCGTCAGTTACACGAGCTGCTGCGACAACTTCGTCCCCAGCAACAACGCGGGCGTGCCCGACCACACGCCCACGCACAGCGCGCTGCACCATCTCGAGAGGTGAGCGCCTTCATTGAAGCTTCAGCAGCCTAAGGCGTCAGTTACACGAGCTGCTGCGACAACTTCGTCCCCAGCAACAACGCGGGCGTGCCCGACCACACGCCCACGCACAGCGCGCTGCACCATCTCGAGAGGTGAGCGCCTTCATTGAAGCTTCAGTAGCCTAAGGCGTCAGTTACACGAGCTGCTACGACAACTTCGTCCCCAGCAACAACGCGGGCGTGCCCGACCACACGCCCACGCACAGCGCGCTGCACCATCTCGAGAGGTGAGCGCCTTCATTGAAGCTTCAGTAGCCTAAGGCGTCAGTTACACGAGCTGCTACGACAACTTCGTCCCCAGCAACAACGCGGGCGTGCCCGACCACACGCCCACGCACAGCGCGCTGCACCATCTCGAGAGGTGAGCGCCTTTATGGCACGTACGGGACGTGACCATACATACCTCATAGCATATTTTAATTCCGCGATAATTACCTTGTAATTATTTCAACAAACTTAATAATATTAATCAGCAAATTTCGCACGTACATAATATCTGAGCACCAACTTCTCCCACCTTTTTATTCGTAATTTTATTAGTATAAAAGACCTTTGTAAATATGTAATATATGCCACTACCATTAGACACTGCAGTCTGTGTTTCTTTATTCCTTCACTGACGTCTCTCTGCAAGAACACGCTGTTACACTGCAGCCGCGGTGTAACGCAACAGTGGTGACCCCGACCGTGAAAAAACCTCAACGTGATTCTGCTCTCCGACGTACGAAGCAGTGATCCTCAACCGAGTCATCCGACGCGTTCATCCGACGAGATCGTACCCAACGTGTCCAACCAACCAACGAGATCGGCCAACACATCAAGACATCCTCATCATTGTGAGTCATATTTTTTCGTCATCATGGCCCGTCCAACACCTGTCAAAGGTTTCGGCGCTGGCAACTCTTCAGACGAACAACTCAAAGGCAGCACAGACTTAGTGGCATCAATATCAATAGCAGAGAGGATTCCGCAGTTCTGGACGGATTCACCGCGTCTTTGGTTCTCTCAATTTGACGCAATTGTGGCTCCGCAGAAGCAAGGTGATGAATACAAGTTCAACGCGGTCTTATCAAAATTACCCAAAGACGTCATCCATCAAGTCAGCGACATTTTAACGAGTCCGCCTTCAGAGAACAAGTACCACTGCATCCGGGAACGGCTCATCAGCTGTTATGAAGAAAGCGAACATCGGCGATTCCATAAGCTTTTGTCTGAGATGGACCTGGGAGATCAAAAGCCATCTCAACTATTAAGAAGAATGAAAGAAGCTGGCTGCGGCAAGATTAATGACGAAACGCTACGTTTATTATGGATGAGACAACTTCCTCCATCCGTAACCTCCGTGTTAGCGATTTCCGAAAATTTGGCACTGGACAAGCTAAGCGAAATGGCTGATCGCATCTACGAGAACAGCCGCTGCAATACGAACATACCGTCTTCGGCATCAGCTGACATAAATTTAATCACCCAGCTGACGTCACAAATTGCAACGATGCAATTAGAAATTGCAGCGCTACGCAATGACCGCTCGCGAACAATGCATCGACGCAGCAGTTTTAGTCAACCTCGGTACAATAGACCTAGGTCAAGTTCACGCCTGCATTCACGATCGGAACAACGAAGCAATTTTTGTTACTATCATAAAAACTTTAGAGGCAAAGCTCGTAAGTGTGAAAAACCCTGTTCTTGGGTGAACAAACATTCGGAAAACTAGATTCAGCACAGCGTGCGGCGAGACTCTGTGCTATTCTTCCCTCAAATCGCCTAACGATTACCGACTCTAACAGTGGTTATCGATTCCTCGTGGACACTGGGGCGAACATTTCAGTCATTTCAAAGCCATCACAGAGCTCAAAAAAGGCAAGCGAGTTGAAATTATTTGCCGCCAACGGAACCATTATCAATACGCATGGAGAAAAAACCCTAACCTTAAATTTGGGGCTACGCCGCCCATTCATCTGGACCTTCGTTATTGCCGACGTCAAGATGCCTATATTAGGAGCTGATTTCCTAGACCACTACCGACTTTTGGTAGACATACACGGAAAAACCTTAATCGACAAAACGACTGAAATCAAGAACCGATGAATTCTATACGAGTAAATATTCCGTCCGTCCGCTCCATCGACTACAACTTATCCGCTCCTCTCAAACAATTACTAGAAAAATACGAAAGTATTACAAGGCCAACTTCAATGAAAGGACCTACGCAGCACAATGTTCAACATCACATCATCACGGAAGGATTTCCAGTATGCGCCAAAGCTCGCCCACTTCCTCCTGACAAGTACAAAATCGCCAAAAAAGAATTTCAAGAGATGATGGAGATGGGAATTTGCAGACCATCCAGTAGCCCATGGGCCAGTCCATTGCACATGGTAAAAAAGAAGAATGGTGAATGGAGACCTTGCGGTGACTACCGCGCCCTTAACAAGATTACTGTTCCAGACAGATACCCGTTGCCAAGGTTACTGGATTTTACATATACCTCATAGCATATTTTAATTCCGCGATAATTACCTTGTAATTATTTCAACAAACTTAATAATATTAATCAGCAAATTTCGCACGTACATAATATCTGAGCACCAACTTCTCCCACCTTTTTATTCGTAATTTTATTAGTATAAAAGACCTTTGTAAATATGTAATATATGCCACTACCATTAGACACTGCAGTCTGTGTTTCTTTATTCCTTCACTGACGTCTCTCTGCAAGAACACGCTGTTACACTGCAGCCGCGGTGTAACGCAACAGCCTTCATTGAAGCTTCAGTAGCCTAAGGCGTCAGTTACACGAGCTGCTACGACAACTTCGTCCCCAGCAACAACGCGGGCGTGCCCGACCACACGCCCACGCACAGCGCGCTGCACCATCTCGAGAGGTGAGCGCCTTCATTGAAGCTTCAGTAGCCTAAGGCGTCAGTTACACGAGCTGCTACGACAACTTCGTCCCCAGCAACAACGCGGGCGTGCCCGACCACACGCCCACGCACAGCGCGCTGCACCATCTCGAGAGGTGAGCGCCTTCATTGAAGCTTCAGTAGCCTAAGGCGTCAGTTACACGAGCTGCTACGACAACTTCGTCCCCAGCAACAACGCGGGCGTGCCCGACCACACGCCCACGCACAGCGCGCTGCACCATCTCGAGAGGTGAGCGCCTTCATTGAAGCTTCAGTAGCCTAAGGCGTCAGTTACACGAGCTGCTACGACAACTTCGTCCCCAGCAACAACGCGGGCGTGCCCGACCACACGCCCACGCACAGCGCGCTGCACTATCTCGAGAGGTGAGCGCCTTCATTGAAGCTTCAGTAGCCTAAGGCGTCAGTTACACGAGCTGCTACGACAACTTCGTCCCCAGCAACAACGCGGGCGTGCCCGACCACACGCCCACGCACAGCGCGCTGCACCATCTCGAGAGGTGAGCGCCTTCATTGAAGCTTCAGTAGCCTAAGGCGTCAGTTACACGAGCTGCTACGACAACTTCGTCCCCAGCAACAACGCGGGCGTGCCCGACCACACGCCCACACACAGCGCGCTGCACCATCTCGAGAGGTGAGCGCCTTCATTGAAGCTTCAGCAGCCTAAGGCGTCAGTTACACGAGCTGCTACGACAACTTCGTCCCCAGCAACAACGCGGGCGTGCCCGACCACACGCCCACGCACAGCGCGCTGCACCATCTCGAGAGGTGAGCGCCTTCATTGAAGCTTCAGTAGCCTAAGGCGTCAGTTACACGAGCTGCTACGACAACTTCGTCCCCAGCAACAACGCGGGCGTGCCCGACCACACGCCCACGCATAGCGCGCTGCACCATCTCGAGAGGTGAGCGCCTTCATTGAAGCTTCAGTAGCCTAAGGCGTCAGTTACACGAGCTGCTACGACAACTTCGTCCCCAGCAACAACGCGGGCGTGCCCGACCACACGCCCACGCACAGCGCGCTGCACCATCTCGAGAGGTGAGCGCCTTCATTGAAGCTTGTAGTGTAATGTTACACACTACTTCCAAAGTCACTTTACCTGCGCATTCGCAGTTCCATGACATATTAGATTTCCGAACGCACTTGACGGAACATCAGAACAGCTCTGTGGTATCGTAATTCGTAACCCGTCTCTTTCATACTCGAGCGGCGGCCACGAGAGTGACAGACGACAACCGACAGTCAGTCGAGGCTCGAATACCGCCACCGGAGGTCGCGTACGTGATCGACTCCCGCGTTTTTGTCACCGTCTAACCTGGGACGCGCGGTTTATTTGGCAACCATGTTCTAAAATCATCCCGTTTTAAGGGCATCTTGAGAGTTTTTACCTCTCCTTAACTACCGATCATGTGACCGGACAATTTGCCGTCGCCGCAGCGACGTATTTTGGCAGCGGACCTATCAAATTAGTATGGACGCCTGCCACGCCACGCGATTACCCTGTCTACCATATAAGCGATATTCTCGTTAAGTAGCAAGAACAATGTAGTCGGCTTAGACTCAGTGACGTCTCTAGTGTAAATAGTGAGTGAACTATGTGAGCTCGACGCAATCTCCAGGAGATAGCCTCCTCGCCGCGCCGGTTCCCGCGAGACGCACCAAGGAGGCGGCGTGCTGACCTAGCCGCGCCTCCTCGCCTAACCAACCCTGCGGGGTCCGTAACCCCTTGGTCGAGCGGACCTTCCCTGCTGCGGTCGGCTTAAGGCGGGCCTGACCAGGCCAGCCTCTGGCCCAGCTGTCAGCCCTCGTATTCGTGAGTTACAACATTAAATTCTACGGACGATGCGTTGGACTCAGTGCCACTAGTCTGTAAGTCTTTTTAGTTAATTTTAACTTAGTCATAATCTAAATCCTTGCAGAAACTTAAATTAAATCACCATCTTGTATTTAGTCAAAAAGGTAATTTCATTTCAACTGCAACCTCAGACTTCCCTCCTCATCAACAGCGCATCCAGACCGACGGCAAAAGGACGGCCTTTGAAAACAAAAGCCCGATGCTCACGCCGCTAGTATCCAGCAACCGGTCGCCACACCACAATATGGCGTCCCCTACTTTGTACAAAATCGCATTCTCATTCTGTTCGTGTGACACTACGCATTAAGTAGGTTGTAGCCCCCCCATCTTAACTCACGACAACATGGCGCCCGAACGATAGAAATGTCATCGGTCCATCGCTGTTGATCGCGACGGAAGTCTGACCATAAATAATTTTCTTCATGTTGTTAATTAAGTAACATAAATAATGTGTTTGACATTTCCGGTTCCATGTAAATTACCAAAGAGTTAGAGCGACACTTGGCAACACTGCTAATACGGCCATGTTGGTAGTCAGTAACAAATGACAAAAGCAACTGCCCAAGTGACACTCAACGAGTCATGTGACAACTACTGTCAACATTGACGCTTGACAGCAGTTTGTCATTGACAATTTTACATAGCTGGTTAATTTATAACCTTGTGTATTTTACTTTAATCATGTATAAATTAATTTAAGTGTTTTTTAACATAACGTGAGTGATTAACGCTAAAGATAACAATCTAGTAACTAACAATCAGTGTGAAACGAGAAAATCGTATAATGTGAGACGGATAAATAGTAGTTTTTGTAACGCAATATTTAGTTCGAAATTCGTAATTTATACATTCGAAAAATGGATAGCGAGATTCCGTTACGCGAGCCCGCGAGTGTAGCGACCTTTACTTCCCCCGTGTCGGTTCTAGAGGAAGGGAACGTAACCTCAGTGTACGTGGATATGCAGGATGCGTACGTAAACACCAACCCCAGGCATGTCGAAAAGAAGATAGCCAAAACTGACGTTTCCTACACCACGACAACAACACCACACGCAAAACCATACAGTGGATAGTTTACCAACACTTTACCACTTTCATAAGAATTACACATAACATCTAGGTAAACCATAACTACCTATTCACATCTTAATACTTTTAATTTTCAAATAAATTAAATAAAACAACTCCTTTTTAATCTCAATATTTACATAATTTATTTAATATAATCACAAAAAAAAAAACCCCCTTTAGCATAACTAGCATATAACAATATTACATAAGAATTCTCATCTAAAATAAACATAAGTTAAAAAATGTCTTAAATTATATTATATACCTAATATCTATATAGTATTCAAGTACAGTAGATAAATACTACATACTACTGAACTAAAAATATCATTGTATGATTAGGTTATCACATCCTTTCCATCCAATTGAAGTTTAAACACTTTTCCAAACAATTAAATTTCCACGAGGGGAGGATGGGAAAAATAGGGGTCACAAGAAAAAAGACCTCAATCAAAAAATATTTTGATTCTCATTTAATTGTTTATTAACAATGATCGGTGATATACAATGTACAAAAATTATTTTTTTTCACCACAATTTTTTTTTTCAAAATAATTTTATTTTTAAAAAAAAAAAAAAAAAAGAAGATTTTTTTTTTTCTTCTCTCTTTACTTTTCATCGCTTACTAAATGAAGCATGACTGTAAATAATAAACATCTATTAAGGTTCAACAAAATTTTTAGTTCAATAAGAACTCCACATGTCGAACCATTGGCTAAAGAACTGTGTACTAGTCTCCGTTGCCAACATGATACAACTACAGACTACTACACACACACAACTGTAAATACTATTAATACCTACTCATTACTTATGGCTAGATATAACTTATTACTAACAACACATAAATTCTAATCGGAACTCTAGTATTATTGGTACGAGAGCGTGAGGTATGCCAGCTATGAATGAATGAAGACCAAAATTGCGCGCAACAAATAATTCGGAAAATGTATGAAAGGAATATAGGTTAATTTTATTAGGTTACAGTACTAACACACTAACTCCACATTTGTACATACCTTCATTCTTAACAAAAAAAAAAAAAAAAAAAAAAAAATTTTTTTTTTTCTTTCTCCGGTTACCACGGCTGTGGAGACAACCGGGTTGTCTCTCTGCTTTGTTAGGGGGGTATTGTAGTGTAATGTTACACACTACTTCCAAAGTCACTTTACCTGCGCATTCGCAGTTCCATGACATATTAGATTTCCGAACGCACTTGACGGAACATCAGAACAGTCTGTCCCTCTCTGTGGTATCGTAATTCGTAACCCGTCTCTTTCATACTCGAGCGGCGGCCACGAGAGTGACAGACGACAACCGACAGTCAGTCGAGGCTCGAATACCGCCACCGGAGGTCGCGTACGTGATCGACTCCCGCGTTTTTGTCACCGTCTAACCTGGGACGCGCGGTTTATTTGGCAACCATGTTCTAAAATCATCCCGTTTTAAGGGCATCTTGAGAGTTTTTACCTCTCCTTAACTACCGATCATGTGACCGGACAATTTGCCGTCGCCGCAGCGACGTATTTTGGCAGCGGACCTATCAAATTAGTATGGACGCCTGCCACGCCACGCGATTACCCTGTCTACCATATAAGCGATATTCTCGTTAAGTAGCAAGAACAATGTAGTCGGCTTAGACTCAGTGACGTCTCTAGTGTAAATAGTGAGTGAACTATGTGAGCTCGACGCAATCTCCAGGAGATAGCCTCCTCGCCGCGCCGGTTCCCGCGAGACGCACCAAGGAGGCGGCGTGCTGACCTAGCCGCGCCTCCTCGCCTAACCAACCCTGCGGGGTCCGTAACCCCTTGGTCGAGCGGACCTTCCCTGCTGCGGTCGGCTTAAGGCGGGCCTGACCAGGCCAGCCTCTGGCCCAGCTGTCAGCCCTCGTATTCGTGAGTTGCAACATTAAATTCTACGGACGATGCGTTGGACTCAGTGCCACTAGTCTGTAAGTCTTTTTAGTTAATTTTAACTTAGTCATAATCTAAATCCTTGCAGAAACTTAAATTAAATCACCATCTTGTATTTAGTCAAAAAGGTAATTTCATTTCAACTGCAACCTCAGACTTCCCTCCTCATCAACAGCGCATCCAGACCGACGGCAAAAGGACGGCCTTTGAAAACAAAGGCCCGATGCTCACGCCGCTAGTATCCAGCAACCGGTCGCCACACCACAATATGGCGTCCCCTACTTTGTACAAAATCGCATTCTCATTCTGTTCGTGTGACACTACGCATTAAGTAGGTTGTAGCCCCCCCATCTTAACTCACGACAAGCTTCAGTAGCCTAAGGCGTCAGTTACACGAGCTGCTACGACAACTTCGTCCCCAGCAACAACGCGGGCGTGCCCGACCACACGCCCACGCACAGCGCGCTGCACCATCTCGAGAGGTGAGCGCCTTCATTGAAGCTTCAGCAGCCTAAGGCGTCAGTTACACGAGCTGCTACGACAACTTCGTCCCCAGAAACAACGCGGGCGTGCCCGACCACACGCCCACGCACAGCGCGCTGCACCATCTCGAGAGGTGAGCGCCTTCATTGAAGCTTCAGTAGCCTAAGGCGTCAGTTACACGAGCTGCTACGACAACTTCGTCCCCAGCAACAACGCGGGCGTGCCCGACCACACGCCCACGCACAGCGCGCTGCACCATCTCGAGAGGTGAGCGCCTTCATTAAAGCTTCAGTAGCCTAAGGCGTCAGTTACACGAGCTGCTACGACAACTTCGTCCCCAGCAACAACGCGGGCGTGCCCGACCACACGCCCACGCACAGCGCGCTGCACCATCTCGAGAGGTGAGCGCCTTCATTGAAGCTTCAGTAGCCTAAGGCGTCAGTTACACGAGCTGCTACGACAACTTCGTCCCCAGCAACAACGCGGGCGTGCCCGACCACACGCCCACGCACAGCGCGCTGCACCATCTCGAGAGGTGAGCGCCTTCATTGAAGCTTCAGTAGCCTAAGGCGTCAGTTACACGAGCTGCTACGACAACTTCGTCCCCAGCAACAACGCGGGCGTGCCCGACCACACGCCCACGCACAGCGCGCTGCACCATCTCGAGAGGTGAGCGCCTTCATTGAATCTTCAGTAGCCTAAGGCGTCAGTTACACGAGCTGCTACGACAACTTCGTCCCCAGCAACAACGCGGGCGTGCCCGACCACACGCCCACGCACAGCGCGCTGCACCATCTCGAGAGGTGAGCGCCTTCATTGAAGCTTCAGTAGCCTAAGGCGTCAGTTACACGAGCTGCTACGACAACTTCGTCCCCAGCAATAACGCGGGCGTGCCCGACCACACGCCCACGCACAGCGCGCTGCACCATCTCGAGAGGTGAGCGCCTTCATTGAAGCTTCAGTAGCCTAAGGCGTCAGTTACACGAGCTGCTACGACAACTTCGTCCCCAGCAACAACGCGGGCGTGCCCGACCACACGCCCACGCACAGCGCGCTGCACCATCTCGAGAGGTGAGCGCCTTCATTGAAGCTTCAGTAGCCTAAGGCGTCAGTTACACGAGCTGCTACGACAACTTCGTCCCCAGCAACAACGCGGGCGTGCCCGACCACACGCCCACGCACAGCGCGCTGCACCATCTCGAGAGGTGAGCGCCTTCATTGAAGCTTCAGTAGCCTAAGGCGTCAGTTACACGAGCTGCTACGACAACTTCGTCCCCAGCAACAACGCGGGCGTGCCCGACCACACGCCCACGCACAGCGCGCTGCACCATCTCGAGAGGTGAGCGCCTTCATTGAAGCTTCAGCAGCCTAAGGCGTCAGTTACACGAGCTGCTACGACAACTTCGTCCCCAGCAACAACGCGGGCGTGCCCGACCACACGCCCACGCACAGCGCGCTGCACCATCTCGAGAGGTGAGCGCCTTCATTGAAGCTTCAGCAGCCTAAGGCGTCAGTTACACGAGCTGCTACGACAACTTCGTCCCCAGCAACAACGCGGGCGTGCCCGACCACACGCCCACGCACAGCGCGCTGCACCATCTCGAGAGGTGAGCGCCTTCATTGAAGCTTCAGCAGCCTAAGGCGTCAGTTACACGAGCTGCTGCGACAACTTCGTCCCCAGCAACAACGCGGGCGTGCCCGACCACACGCCCACGCACAGCGCGCTGCACCATCTCGAGAGGTGAGCGCCTTCATTGAAGCTTCAGCAGCCTAAGGCGTCAGTTACACGAGCTGCTGCGACAACTTCGTCCCCAGCAACAACGCGGGCGTGCCCGACCACACGCCCACGCACAGCGCGCTGCACCATCTCGAGAGGTGAGCGCCTTCATTGAAGCTTCAGCAGCCTAAGGCGTCAGTTACACGAGCTGCTACGACAACTTCGTCCCCAGCAACAACGCGGGCGTGCCCGACCACACGCCCACGCACAGCGCGCTGCACCATCTCGAGAGGTGAGCGCCTTCATTGAAGCTTCAGCAGCCTAAGGCGTCAGTTACACGAGCTGCTACGACAACTTCGTCCCCAGCAACAACGCGGGCGTGCCCGACCACACGCCCACGCACAGCGCGCTGCACCATCTCGAGAGGTGAGCGCCTTCATTGAAGCTTCAGCAGCCTAAGGCGTCAGTTACACGAGCTGCTACGACAACTTCGTCCCCAGCAACAACGCGGGCGTGCCCGACCACACGCCCACGCACAGCGCGCTGCACCATCTCGAGAGGTGAGCGCCTTCATTGAAGCTTCAGCAGCCTAAGGCGTCAGTTACACGAGCTGCTGCGACAACTTCGTCCCCAGCAACAACGCGGGCGTGCCCGACCACACGCCCACGCACAGCGCGCTGCACCATCTCGAGAGGTGAGCGCCTTCATTGAAGCTTCAGCAGCCTAAGGCGTCAGTTACACGAGCTGCTACGACAACTTCGTCCCCAGCAACAACGCGGGCGTGCCCGACCACACGCCCACGCACAGCGCGCTGCACCATCTCGAGAGGTGAGCGCCTTCATTGAAGCTTCAGCAGCCTAAGGCGTCAGTTACACGAGCTGCTACGACAACTTCGTCCCCAGCAACAACGCGGGCGTGCCCGACCACACGCCCACGCACAGCGCGCTGCACCATCTCGAGAGGTGAGCGCCTTCATTGAAGCTTCAGCAGCCTAAGGCGTCAGTTACACGAGCTGCTGCGACAACTTCGTCCCCAGCAACAACGCGGGCGTGCCCGACCACACGCCCACGCACAGCGCGCTGCACCATCTCGAGAGGTGAGCGCCTTCATTGAAGCTTCAGCAGCCTAAGGCGTCAGTTACACGAGCTGCTGCGACAACTTCGTCCCCAGCAACAACGCGGGCGTGCCCGACCACACGCCCACGCACAGCGCGCTGCACCATCTCGAGAGGTGAGCGCCTTCATTGAAGCTTCAGCAGCCTAAGGCGTCAGTTACACGAGCTGCTGCGACAACTTCGTCCCCAGCAACAACGCGGGCGTGCCCGACCACACGCCCACGCACAGCGCGCTGCACCATCTCGAGAGGTGAGCGCCTTCATTGAAGCTTCAGCAGCCTAAGGCGTCAGTTACACGAGCTGCTACGACAACTTCGTCCCCAGCAACAACGCGGGCGTGCCCGACCACACGCCCACGCACAGCGCGCTGCACCATCTCGAGAGGTGAGCGCCTTCATTGAAGCTTCAGCAGCCTAAGGCGTCAGTTACACGAGCTGCTGCGACAACTTCGTCCCCAGCAACAACGCGGGCGTGCCCGACCACACGCCCACGCACAGCGCGCTGCACCATCTCGAGAGGTGAGCGCCTTCATTGAAGCTTCAGCAGCCTAAGGCGTCAGTTACACGAGCTGCTGCGACAACTTCGTCCCCAGCAACAACGCGGGCGTGCCCGACCACACGCCCACGCACAGCGCGCTGCACCATCTCGAGAGGTGAGCGCCTTCATTGAAGCTTCAGCAGCCTAAGGCGTCAGTTACACGAGCTGCTACGACAACTTCGTCCCCAGCAACAACGCGGGCGTGCCCGACCACACGCCCACGCACAGCGCGCTGCACCATCTCGAGAGGTGAGCGCCTTCATTGAAGCTTCAGCAGCCTAAGGCGTCAGTTACACGAGCTGCTACGACAACTTCGTCCCCAGCAACAACGCGGGCGTGCCCGACCACACGCCCACGCACAGCGCGCTGCACCATCTCGAGAGGTGAGCGCCTTCATTGAAGCTTCAGCAGCCTAAGGCGTCAGTTACACGAGCTGCTACGACAACTTCGTCCCCAGCAACAACGCGGGCGTGCCCGACCACACGCCCACGCACAGCGCGCTGCACCATCTCGAGAGGTGAGCGCCTTCATTGAAGCTTCAGCAGCCTAAGGCGTCAGTTACACGAGCTGCTACGACAACTTCGTCCCCAGCAACAACGCGGGCGTGCCCGACCACACGCCCACGCACAGCGCGCTGCACCATCTCGAGAGGTGAGCGCCTTCATTGAAGCTTCAGTAGCCTAAGGCGTCAGTTACACGAGCTGCTACGACAACTTCGTCCCCAGCAATAACGCGGGCGTGCCCGACCACACGCCCACGCATAGCGCGCTGCACCATCTCGAGAGGTGAGCGCCTTCATTGAAGCTTCAGTAGCCTAAGGCGTCAGTTACACGAGCTGCTACGACAACTTCGTCCCCAGCAACAACGCGGGCGTGCCCGACCACACGCCCACGCACAGCGCGCTGCACCATCTCGAGAGGTGAGCGCCTTCATTGAAGCTTCAGTAGCCTAAGGCGTCAGTTACACGAGCTGCTACGACAACTTCGTCCCCAGCAACAACGCGGGCGTGCCCGACCACACGCCCACGCACAGCGCGCTGCACCATCTCGAGAGGTGAGCGCCTTCATTGAAGCTTCAGTAGCCTAAGGCGTCAGTTACACGAGCTGCTACGACAACTTCGTCCCCAGCAACAACGCGGGCGTGCCCGACCACACGCCCACGCACAGCGCGCTGCACCATCTCGAGAGGTGAGCGCCTTCATTGAAGCTTCAGTAGCCTAAGGCGTCAGTTACACGAGCTGCTACGACAACTTCGTCCCCAGCAATAACGCGGGCGTGCCCGACCACACGCCCACGCACAGCGCGCTGCACCATCTCGAGAGGTGAGCGCCTTCATTGAAGCTTCAGTAGCCTAAGGCGTCAGTTACACGAGCTGCTACGACAACTTCGTCCCCAGCAACAACGCGGGCGTGCCCGACCACACGCCCACGCACAGCGCGCTGCACCATCTCGAGAGGTGAGCGCCTTCATTGAAGCTTCAGCAGCCTAAGGCGTCAGTTACACGAGCTGCTACGACAACTTCGTCCCCAGCAACAACGCGGGCGTGCCCGACCACACGCCCACGCACGAGAGGTGAGCGCCTTCATTGAAGCTTCAGTCCAGGAATCGAACCCGCGACCTCCCAAATACGAGACTGCAGTCCACCACTATGCTATCACTGCTACCATGTTTTCTAATACTACGGATGAATATTATGGGAAATACTTTTGTTCTTTTCTAGACTACTACAAAGTGTGTCAAGCAGGATAAACTCGCTGCCCACCACAGAGCTGTTGGAAGCTGTGTCATCTGTTACTTTACCTGAGGAGATAGACATAGAAGAATTACATGTAAGCTTTATCTGCCATAATTGAGTATTTGACTGTTGTCAAAATTTTGATATTCATTCATTATAATCGATAATTTAATATAAAAAATTATTTTTAAAAAGCCGACTTCAAGCACCCGCGCCACTGTAAAGTATATAATTTATTATTGATTTTTTAAAAACCGCTCGACTGATTTCGATAAAATTTAAATGGAAGTATACCCTTTCAAACAAAAAAAAAGAATTTTCCAAATCGGTTCAGGCGTCTTCGAGTAATCAGTGAACATACATAAAAAAAAGATTCCGACGAATTGATAACCTCCTCCTTTTTTTGTCGTTGTTTGTAAAAATACAACATGTAAGAATAACATTCGTACAAACAGAAAAGAAATCGATCAAAAAACAAATAGGCTGTTTTACTGCTCATGGTCATGTGTCATGTTATGTCATGGTCATGTGTCAAATAAATTATTTGAATTTGTGTCATGTTATTTCATGGTCATGTTGTGTTATGGTCAAACAGTTTGTCCTTTTGGAGTATAATGATTATAAACATAACCTGTAACATGGTCGGTGCTTCGGCAGAACGCATCGATACGCCGCGCGGGTGAGGAGAAGTCGAACGGCTCTAACCCTGAGGCGCAGTCGTCGGCCGGCGCGCACAAGCCGTGAGTAGGTTTAGTTCCAATGGATGTTGTGATATTACCACTTACTTTTAATTTATACTTTTGGAACGAAGTTCCTTATCGCGCGATGCGAAAGGGGGCTAGACGGAAAAAATTAAGACTAAATTAAACCGACACTTTTTTGAATGTGAATTTGGCATTGTGTTCAATATTTTCACACTACAATATTAGATCTCCGTAGCCTTGTGGTTTCTACAGTCGTATAAGTCCAGGTCGATGTTTCGAATCCCAGCTCGACAGACTGAATTTTCTATTTTATTTTAAATAATTTCTACATGTGGAATTTTTCCCTAATTTTTTACTGCTACAATTTATTTGCTATTATATTTTAAAAAATTATGTCGGTTTATGTACATTAAGATAGACTTCCACTAAGAAAACTAAAAAGTCGCAGATTCGAATTCCACCCGTTGTCGCACTATTGTCGTACCCACTTTTTTTGCCAACGGGGTGAGGGGGGGAGGATCTTAAGATACCGGATATCGCGGGGGAGAATATCGGGTTATGTAGAATTTCTATCTACTAAAACCCCCTCAGGCACCCTCAGCGCATATTGGAAGACTCCGAGATCTCTTACCAACACATATCGGTGCCTCCCCAAGTCGTACCCACCGGTGTCGACTGTCGTACCTACTCCTAGCACAAGATTTCCGCTTTTTGGAGGGGATAGGAGGATATTAGTAAACTCCAGCTTGGCTGATTCTTTTATAAAAAAAAGGTCTCTTGCATTGACTTCAGGCCTCGGTATTGCGCCGCTGTATGCAGCGGATCCCTGCGACTCGTTTGATGTCGGTCCACTTGGTGGGGGGTCGCCACTCTAGCACCTTGGGACCCCAACGACCATCAGCTCTTCGAACTATGACTTAATGTTACTTTAATTATAAAGTATTATTACCTTCTCTAGGACGCATGCTATTTTAATGCCAAAGTTAGTCAAGATAGGTTCAGACGTGTAAACAAACGGTCTTGCCAAACTTCCACAAAAACGTCGTTATTCATTGTATCTACTTAATCCAAATGAAAAATATTCGTTCCTCTATCGGGGAGGGCGTTCAGGAACTTGCCAAGGAACTGCGTGGTGTCGGGAGCGTTGGTATCCCTATGTTGTGAAATCCAACAGCTTTGCACGAAACGCTTTAGCGCAAAGTGTGGAACGCTTTTCCAGAGTCCGAGTTTCCTACCACGTATCAAATTAAGTACCTTCATGGCAACAGTGAATAGGCATCTTATAGGCAAGCGCACGCCAACCTTGACCTAATCACTGCTTCCCATCGTTGTCAAACGCTAGCCAAAAAAATTATAAATATCAGTATTAAATCTTAACGTTTGCTTCTGAAGGTTGAAGACATGGTTCTGCCCGCGAAATTCTAATTTAATTTGGTTTTTCGAAATTTGTAAACCAATACGACAAAGTAGGCTTATGGCCTTCTAATTGCGCCAGTGGAATTATCATCTTCACAGGTTTACATAAAAATCTTTACTTGAAAGTGAACAGTTTAAGAAATTAATCAAAATACTGAGTTGGACGTGAGTTACTCACAAATTAGTCGATATTTTGATTAATTTCTTAAACTGGACACTTTCAAGTAAAGATTTTTATATAAACCTGTGAAGATGATACTGCCATTGTCGCAATTAGAATTCCATAAGCCTACTTTGTCGTATCTATAATACATATAATAAAACTGTAACTGGAAGATTTCTGTACATTTAATATATTTTGAAAATTTTAATTGGGGGATGCTTTACTATCGATACTGAGCCCAAAACAGATTTATATTTAATTTTTGTCTGTTTGTCTGTTTGTGTGTCCTTCTTTCACGTAAAAACTACCGCACAGATTTCTACAAAATTTTATACCGTGGTAGCTTATTACTCGGGTCAACATCTAGGCTACTTTTTATCTCGGAAAATCAAGGAGTTCCCGAGGGACTTTAAAAACTAAATCCACGCGGACAAAGTCGCGGGCATCAGCTAGTTAGTTTATAAATTGCGAAAAACCAAATTAAATTTGAATTTCGCGGGCAGAACCGTGTCTTCCACCTGAAGGAGGCATTTTTACGTCTGTGGCAAGATAATAATTTTTTTAAATTTATCGCAGAGATTTGGACCCGCTGTGGTGGCGGGACCGACTGGCCCTGGACGAGTGTACTCTGACCCTGATAGGGTTCAGCAAGGGCTGCGTGGTGCTCAACCAGCTCATCTACGAGTTCCACTACACCAAGACCCTCACCCCCGGAGACGCGCATATGATGAGGTGGGTCAAGTTGTTGTGGACGAACATAGCGGGATCAACTAGCAAAAGTCCTATCAAGGAGCATTAGTGGGAAGTTAGGTCACTTGTTTTTAGGTCTTTATTCATTCAACTATAGGTATTTTTTAGTACCTATTCCTCACACTTTTTTTTACATGGGTAACATTCTTTTTAAGAGGACTTACATTTCGTACCCCTGTATCGCACATTCTAATATTTTCAATGATTGTAAAATTCTCAGATACTTTTGACAAAATGTGGTCAATTAACTTCGACAGTTAAATTTCGGATATTTTAGATATTATAGTAGTTACTTTAATTATGATATACCTAGATTTTGATAGTGAAAAAGGGCGAATACTACTATTAACTTTTATCGCTCTTATTCTCTATCAAAAACTAGGTATATGATAATAAAATGATAATTGCCCACATTTTGTCAAAAGTGTCTTTTGACATATCCGAAATTTAACTGTCAAAGAAAATTGACCACATTTTGTCAAAATCATCTGAGATTTTTACAATTATTGAAAATATTAGAATGTGTGAAAGCGAGGGATGTGAAATGTAATAGTCCTCTTAATTATAAATAAAAAAACAAGCCAAATATTATGTGAGCTAATGATTTATTGTTATCTGACATCAACTCTCTATCTAGAACCTATCGGCGGGGCCGGCGGGAATGGGGTTACTTTCTGTCTGCCCATCTTATGTATTG
The DNA here is from genome assembly GCA_029955525.1 of Oeneis ivallda. NCBI lineage: Eukaryota > Metazoa > Arthropoda > Insecta > Lepidoptera > Nymphalidae > Oeneis > Oeneis ivallda. Next base: position 25,574,308 of record JARPMR010000009.1, read on the forward strand.
AATAATTGTAAGTAGTATGCATTTTTGGAACTTCCCGTCATTGTGGAAACACTGCATACATATTTATTTATTTATTTATAAGCCTATATCGGACTTAATATAAAATATTTTTAATAGTTTATTGCTGTTTATATTCGCTAGTCCGTGTGCCCTTTGGCAAAGGCCTCCTCCAATCCTTTCCAATCCTTCCTATCTGCTGCTCGTCTCATCCATGTTTTCCCTGCTATAGCCTCAATTTCGTCTCGCCATCTCTTGTTTTGTCGCCCCTTCCTTCTCTTTCCCTCTCTGGGGTACCAAACACTGACCGCTTTGCTCCATTTATCCTCACCCCATAAGGTGTGGCCAGCCCATCGCCATTTAAGGAGCTTTATCTTAAGCGTTGCATCTTGGGTTCGCGTAACTTTTCTTATATTTGTATGTACTGCATACATAGCATAGTACCTATTATAAACTTGTTTTGAAAAGAGCAACCGCCGAGTTTCTTGCTAGTTCTTCTCGGCAGGAACGGCATTCCGGACCAGTGGTAGACTCATCGACTATTCAAAAGCACTTGTAAAAAGTTTATTTGAATAAAAAATATTCCTATTCTATTCTCTTTATCCATGAACTGAATTCATTCATGAGATTAATGTGTTGCCAACTCCCTGCAGGTTCATGTCGCGGATTCAGAACATGTACTGGCTGGACGGAGGCCACGCGGGTGGTAAGAACACCTGGATCACATCCCGGAGTCTGCTGGAGACACTCACCAGGCTTGGTATGTGTTTTTTCCAGCCATGTTCCGACATCTGTTGAAATTTTTTGGCGTTTCTAGAATTTACTTGAAAGTGTCCAGTTTAAGAAATTAGAATATCCACTAATTTGTGAGTAACTCACGTCCAACTCGATATTTTGATTAATTTCTTTAACTAGTTAGACCCGTATAATCAAACTTAATGCATCGAATTGAATACTAATAATATTCAAATACTTATGACATGACAGACCCAAATAAAGTGGAAACACTGAATAGAATAGAATAGAAATGTTTTTTATTCAAATAAACTTTTTTACAAGTGCTTTTGAATCGTCGATGAGTCTACCACTGGTTCGGAATGCCGTTCCTGCCGAGAAGAACCAGCAAGAAACTCGGCAGTTGCTCTTTTCAAAACAAGTTTACAATATAGTAGATATTATGCTATGTATGCAGTGTTTCCACAATGAGGAAAACGAGAATTTACAGGTTAATCATTACCTACTGTCTCATGAATCACTGGAACGAATTATATCCACGCTTTTTTGTCATTTATATAGTCTTCAATTGTATAATATGCTTTTTTCATGAGATTATTTTTAACTGATTTCTTAAACTGAATAGTATTACGTTACACAGGTTAATTATATTATTACTGTCTCATGTTGCGCAGACGTGAACGTGTTTGTGCACGTTAGCCCGTACCAGGTGCACGACGAGGGTCGGCCGTGGATCGGCCGCGAAGAGAAGGCCTTCACCGGCCTGCTCGCCAAGCTGGGCGCTAAGGTGACCGCTTTATTGTCTCTGATACTATTTTAGTGCGATTTCTTTTCTATTGTTAACCCCCGAACTGTCCCCTGTACTGTCTGTTCCCTCGTACCAGTCTCCCCCAATGGACCGATTTCGACGCGGTTTTTGAAGTAAAACTTCTTTACGCACGCTTGACTTGGGGAGTAAGCTGGTGAATGCGTTACGAAAAGTGTGATCGGGCGAGGCGAACGGAAGTTGAGCCCTCTCAACTTCCGTTCGCCGTTTCGTATATCTCCTAGATATAAGTTAGTGAAGATAGAGAGAGTTACGTTTCGTATATTACTGTAGGGGCAAGAGAGGTGCTAGCACACATTTTCTTTCTCTCTTCTCTCATAGCCAGTTGCGTTTCGTATTTCTAAGGCACAGTGCACTGTGCAGGCCTAAAGCTTTTTTACGCACGCTTGACTTGTGGAGCTGGTGAATGTGTTACGAAAAGTGTGATCGGGCGAGGCGAACGGAAGTTGAGAGGGAGATATAAGTTAGTGAAGATAGAAAGAGAGAGTTACGTTTCGTATATTACTGTAGGGGCAAGAGTGAGGTGCTAGCACACATTTTCTTTCTCTCTTCTCTCATAGCCAGTTGCGTTTCGTATATCTAAGACACGGTGCACTGTGCAGGCCTAGTTTTTTTACGCACGCTTGACTTGAGGAGTAAGCTGGTGAATGCTTTACGAAAAGCTTTAAATATTTGTAGAAAATTAATATATTATGTACCTATACATACATATAGATGGAGCTAAAGAAGTTTTACTTCAGTTGTGTGGTCTAAAGCACACTCGTTTTTTTCTGTTTGAAAGCTTCATCTTGGCATCGTCACTTTCCATGGTCTGATGGCAACCAAGGACTATCTTGTTGAATAAAAAAACATTGCGACTCCTAGTAATAATAAACGTGACCCCCCACGTCCAGATATGCCGGCCTATTGCTACCTACCCTACCCTTTCTCTCCTGCTTGACGCAGGTGCGGAGATACCTCCACGAGGAGTCGAGCGCGCCGCAATCGCTGCACATGCACTTCTCCGTGCTCGCCAACTTCAAGAGAGTGCAGGACTCCGCCCCCCACGCGCCCCTGCTGCCCGACGCCTCCGACGAGGAGCCCTAACTACAAATAGTCTAAGATCCGAACCTAGGTCGACCTTCACCGAGCTGATAATAGAATAAAACTTATTTTATAATAAATTTAGTATATTAGAAAATATATTAAAAATGGGTTTGCTAAAAAAATCCTGGACAGAATATTTTTAATTATTTAAAAAAAATGATTGATGATGACCCTATAATATTATGATGATATCAATGTGTTGATATACTTTTTTTTCTATTATCCAATCAAGTGAAAGTAACTGGCATCGACATACCTGTTTATACCTAGCAACTCAGTAGTTCGTCCACGTAATTAATAGACAATCCAACGTCTGCACATTCTATATGTTTTATACTTTAACTCAGGACAAAATTTTCTTACTATCTTGATGTTGCAACATTTTAATGAAAAATATTTTTTTAAAAAATAATTAAAAATATTCTGTCCAGGATTTTTTTAGCAAACCCATTTTTAATATATTTTCTAATATACTAAATTTATTATAAAATAAGGTTTATTCTATTATCAGCTCGGTGAAGGTCGACTTAGATTCGGATCTTCTACTAAAAGCGATTCGTAACAGTGTTACTTTAGCTTACCTCCATTAACACCAGCTGCGGAATTGGGTATTTGACTGTTGTCGAAATGTTGAAATTCATTATTTATAATCGAAAATGTCTTCTTCTTCTTAATCAACAGATAGACGTCCACTGCTGGACAAAGGTCTCTTGCATGGACTTCCACAGGCCTCGGTCTTGCGCCGCCTGAATCCAGCGGCTCCCTACGACTCGTTTGATGTCGTCGGTCCACCTGGGGGGGGGGGGGTCCCAGCACCTTGGGACCCAAACAACCTTCAGCTCTTCGATGTGCCCGCCCATTTCCACTTCAGTTTCGCGACACGCTTATTTCGGTGACTTTGGTTCTCCTACGGATCTCCTCATTTCTGATTCGATCCCGTAGGGACACTCCGAGCATAGCTCTCTCCATCACCCGCTGAGTGATCCTGAGCCTACTTATGAGGCCCTTAGTTAGCGAAAATGTAACATGTAAGAATAACATTTGTAAAAACTGAAAATAAATCGATCCAAAAACAAATAAAGTTATAGAGCTTTAAAGTTTCCTGTTAGACAGAGAGAGCGCTACTGAAGTGTAACATCACAATTCAGCAGCTCCATGCACGCTGCATAGAAAATTTCGTTTTAAAAAGAGACGGATACAGTCACAGTAAAACAGCTTATAATTCCGAGACTAGTAAAGATATTTAAAAAAAAGAAATGGCATTGTTATTTAAAAACGTTATTTTAAATAAATAAAAAAATATCAGTCAAATACCCAATTGTCTAAAAATGATTGCTACAGAGTCATGACTGCAAGCACCTCTGAATAGCCGGTAGTTCAACAGTTGAACTAATCAGTTGAACTACTGGGAATGACCCGTCTCTCGCTATTAGTTAAAACAAACTGATGCATCAAGAAAGCCAAAAACTTCATCCAATCAGAGATGATCATCACATTGTACCAATCATTTTTAGGCAACTCTGCAACTGTATCATACATCAGAAGTTTGACAATTTTAACCTCAACTTCACAAAGGAGGTTGGCGAATTGACCCAGCATTTTTAAAAACCGTTCAGATTCAGAAAACATATTTTAATTTTAATTAATATTTTTCAGAGTATTTTTCTGTGTAAAACCGATATTTTTAGAAGATGGGGATCAAAAATATAATTATTTACAAGTACACATTATAAATAACCGTTACATGGCAATACAAGTGAATATCTTTTTTCTCCCAACTTTATTTGATAGACTTTGATGAACTTTTTTGTTAGACTAGTTTACTAGAACAAGCATGAGAAGTTTGATTCGTGAACGTGGGCTTGAGGCCCACGGTTCGGTTCGTCTGAGTCAGAAACTCTATGGGATTCACCAATCTCCTTTCATACGATGACAATGTACTAAGAACTATTCTCGAAATATTGTATTATTACTGATCCCTACCTTATTGATAGTTAGCAAGTTCGGTATGGCGCTTTGAATCTACAGAAATCCCGTCGTTAATTTTATTAGAGTCCTGTATTAACAGAGATCGGTGTCTAAAAGTTTAACCAGTTGCTTCTCGACAAAACGTATAAACGACGCGCTTTGCCCGTCGCATAGGATTCGCGAACTGTCTATAAAATCGCAATACATTCACTGAATATCGTTTTAATAGAAATTAGTATTGATTTATTGATTTACATTTGTATATATTTTTAAAAAGTAGGTATTAAAAAAAACGAATCTTAACTGAAGTTGTACAAAAAAGTACCTATTAGTTTAATTAGTTCTACAACGCAAGTGTACATAAAAATATTTATTTCGTAAATAAAATCTATTTTCAGTCTATGCTGTTTTTCTTTTCACAGTATGTTGCAACTCAAGTTTATCAAATTACATTCAACCATGTTCAGTAGTTTTAGACAATTTTAAATAATACTAATTACTGTTTTGGTATTTATATCGATAACAAAGCCACAGGGTCACCAACGCTAAGTGCAGAAAAAGTAGTAGTAGAGTCTGTCAATAGAGGGCGCTAGAGGTAGCGATTTGAGATTTATTTCATGAAATTCAGCTTACTAGCGACAAGCGGCAATTATTTGAACTACATTGCAAGATGAAATTATGAATAGTTAGGTTAACAGATGGCGCTTTAAAAATTATAGATCAGAAGATTAACAGATGGCGCTTATTAAAAAATTGATATTTTATTTTATTTATTCATTTAATTTATATGTTTATTTTGGTTCTTTCACATGTATTATAATACTATTGGTACGTTTCAGAGTTATTTTTAAATTTCGTATTACCTAATCCCCTAACCACAGATATTATAACATCTATGTTTTGCCTGTGGTTTTACGATCCCCGTCGATGACAAAGCAATATTGCCAGTGTGACCACTTTTAGTAGATTTCATCTTTTATAGTAGATTTGAAGCAAATAAGACGATAATCTAGTAGGATATTTTAATGTCTGAGTAGAATTTAGTAGAATTAATGAGAAACACATCAGTAGGTTTTGCTATTAATTCGCTATCAAAGAATATTAGGCATCCATGTCCAAAAAGTTTTACTTAATTTTACAGTTGGCAACACTTGAAAGTGATTTGGGGGATTCCCTTATTATTGAATGAACGTTACTGTGGGCACAGACCTTATAATACTGACGTACTGTGGGCATAGCAAATTGAATTTAATTGTCCAATAGATAAATACAATTTTTATAAAATACCTAGGTCTTTCAATCATTTTTAAGTTGCTCCTATAATTACAACATAATAACAACAACATTTTTATTTAGTCGTTTGCATTCGCAGAATCATACATTTATGTATTTAAAATGCGACCTAGTATATTTCAGTAGATTTAGCAGTGTCTTTGGTAGATTCCCTCATTAAAAAGTGGTCACACTGAATATTCCCCAATGTCCATTCTCTTTGGTCTTTGAACTCGACCGCGCTTTTAACTACATAAAAGTTATAGTCGTTTTATTTTCAAAACAACAATATTGATAAGTAATTATTTGTGTTTAACCCTGTGACACAGTTTAACAAAATGCAAGAAACACACAAGCGTAATAAAGCGTATAAATACAAATGTTCATATTACAACTGCTCATCGGTAAATGGCGAAAAAACCATGTTTAAATTTCCATCGATGGACGCAAATCGTTTAAAAAAATGGCTGGAAAATAGCGGTAAGTAATTATTTTTCCACGACGTATATGCATTTATCATAACACTAACAGCACACATTAACTATTATAATATCTATGACCAATGACTATACAGTAATAGTCGGAGCGCGAGCGACGACCTATATAAATCTATGATTTAATGGTTTAAGTATATTAATAGATATCTCCCATAATTAAAATGCTTTCAGTGTACATTGCATTCCATATTACCTATATATCACAATATGCTATATTCTTATTACCCGACTGCAAGAAGGGTTATGTTTTTCGCGCAATTTCTTTATTACCTCGTAGGTATCTTCCAAACAGCTGGATGGATTTTGACGATTGAGGCATTGTTACGAGTAGATTCGTTTCAGCTACCCAAGTGTTCTTAGATAGGTTTTAAAAAAATATATATCAATATGCTGGGTTTTTGGCGCCAAAATGTAAGTCATTCAAAAAAATATATTACATATCCAAACCTATCGAGTGGTGTATCAAAATGAAGGGAATTAAAAGGAGATTACAAGAATATATATCATATATTTAAATGTACCTAATTAGGAACTTGGAGTCGGGTTTTTAAAATTTACAGACTTAAATGATTGCCATAGAATCTAGATCTTATATAATCTAGATCTTATAGTAGTAGAAACACATAAAGTAAGTATAACGTATCTATTGTTGCTAGCTGTAGAATGGTGTTTTTTTTCTACACTTGCTATATACCTAACTTTCCTCGCGTTTCATCATCAAACTTGAATTGCTTAAGGCCCGTGTATTTCTCAACGGCCTTGAGGGTCTGGGCGGAGCGAGATGTTCTCCCCGCGCCAATCACGCATCCCCTCGAATGATAAATTTAAAGTATAACCACAGACTTTATAATAACAAAACAGAATTTTTTCACTATGGCACAGTATAAGAATATAATATACTAGCTGATGCCCGCGACTTCGTCCGCGTGGAATAAGTTGTTTTATATATATAATATACAATAGGCGGAAATAGCTGTACAATAGGCGGCCTTATCGCTAAGAAACGATCTCTACCAGGCAACTTAAAGAGGAAATAATAATAGAAATATTCGACGATAATATTGGACGTAAATATCTATGATAAAATATTGGTGTTTTTAAGCAAAACTAAAAAATACGTGTTAATTCAATTTCAATAATATATAATATATTGAAATTTGAGCACTACAAACCAATTTCCTTTTAAATTTCCGTTATATTTCTTGTATAATAAATAGTTCGTCCTTCTGTCTATCTGCCAAGTAAAATGTTTTACAATATAACTGAATTTAAAACAGTCTGAATATTGCTACTGTTATTTTTGCCTGTACATCTGAACATGAATAAGTTTGTTTCAGGCAACATGACTATTGACCATCTACCTCCTAAGTGTTTGGAAAATAAACGCATATGTATTGATCACTTTGATGCAAAACACATAATTCAGAATGGCTTTAGAAAACTCCTGACACCATCAGCTGTACCCGAACCATATCTGAATTCTCAACAACCTCATGGTTTACATTCACGAACTCCTTCACCAGGTACCTATTCATTTTTTAAATTTATAGTTTCAAAAAATCTGAACAAAATTTTTTAAAATTTTAAAGATGTAACCTTTTGAATGCAAAATGAAGAGGTTATTTTCTTTAACAATGTTGAATTTTTTTTACAGTGAATTATGATGACACCAACCTACAAAGGCAACCTCATGAACATTCACGAACTCCTTCTCCAGGTACCTAGGCATTTAAATTTATAGTTTCAAAAAACCTGAACTAAAATTTTTTGAATTTTTAATTATTGTAACAAATATTCTTTCAATGCCCTTTACACACCCAAACCACAGATATTATAGCCCAAACACACACTCACTCACACCCACACACATGTACACAAAAACCACACCACCACCACATCAACCCATTGACGGCTCACTGCTGAAGACGGGTCTCCTCTCAGAACGAGAAGGATTATGCCATAGTCCACCTCGCTGGCCCAATGCGGATTGGTAGACTTTACACACCTCTGAGAACAGTAAGAACTCTCAGGTATGTAGGTTTCCTCACGATGTTACCCGTTCACCGTTCACCGTTAAATCAAGTGATATTTAATTTCTTAAAACGCACATAACTCCGAAAAGTCATCGGTCGTGCCAGGCTCGAACCCGCGACGCCCGATTAGGAGGCCGCGGTGTGTAACCACTCGGCTACCACGGCTTTTTTTACACCCGAAATTACGTTTTCACATTATATTCAGTTCATGGCCTTATTTAATGACTTTAATGTTATTATAAAACCTAGAGTTTTTCTAGTCCTCATTTTTGACTCGACTCTTAAAATTTATTAGTGTTTTTAAAGGTTGGTTGGATCACTTTTTTGTTTCGTTATTATTATTTGTAGGATCACCAGATCTAAAGGTTCTAACACCTAAAAAGGTATATAGTAATAAGCGACGATTTCACGAAGTCGCAGTCGACACAGCTGACGAATCACATGAGGAACTGATTTGGAGCACACCTAAGAAAAGACGGACACGGGAAAAAGATGAGTATACAGATACACCTAGATGTAAGAAACTAAAAACTTTATTAAAAGACACCAATAACAAATTAAGACGTTCTATTATGAAAAATAAATATTTGAGACATAGGGCTATAAATAAGAATATTGTAGATTTGTCAAAACACAAATTTAGAAGTGAATCGAGCAAGTTATTAGCTTTGATGCAATTTAAAAAACCTAGGACAAGTTGGACTGAAGAAGAGAAAAAATTTTGCATGTCCTTGTATTATAAATCACCTGCTGCGTATAAATACATGTTAAAATCGGGGACTGTCTTAGCTTCTATAACGTCAATACAGCGTTGGTTACAAGAAACCAATTGTCTACCTGGTATTAACGAAGAAGTTTTTGAGAATATTAAAAATAAATTTTTACATAAATCTATTAAAGAGCGTGCTTGTGTAGTATGTTTTGATGAAATGAGCATCATGACTAATTTAGAGTACACATCAAAATATGATTTAATTGAAGGGTTTGAAGATTTTGGTAATGGTGAGAGAAATGGAAAAGAAGCTAAATACGCGTTAGTATTTATTGCCAGGGGCCTTTATATTAATTGGAAGATCCCAGTAGCATACTTTTTGGGGTCAAGAACTATTGAGTCCAGTAAATTAAAAACAATAATTGAGAATGTAATTAGTAAATTGTTTGAATCAGGTTTATTACCTAAAGCAACTGTTTGCGATCAAGCAACGACAAACGTAAAAGTAATTAAAGATTTAGGTGCCACTATTAATTACCCTTTTTATTTCTTAAATGGACGTAAAATTTTTGCAATATTTGATGTCCCACATTTGATAAAAAATGTGAGGACTAATTTAATTAATAATAATTTTTATTTAAATGGAAATCAAATTTCCTTTTCCGACATAGTTTATGTGTATAATACAGATCAAAATAATAAAAGCAAATCTGTACATAAGCTCTCAGCTGCGCACATAAGCCCTAATAATTTTCAAAAAATGAAAGTCAAGCTCGCCACACAAGTTTTAAGTAAATCTGTGTCAGCGGCAATTCAAACTGCCATCCAAAGTGGAGAGTTGAATAACGACACTGCACAACACACAGCTCATTTTGTTAATCTCTGTAATGATTTATTTGATTGCCTTAATTCTAAAAATAAATTTAATAGAAATCCGTACAGATGCGCGATCACAAAAAACCGAAACTCGGAAGTAAATCTAACTTTGATTAAAGGCAAAAAAACTTTTTGTGAATTACAAAAAATAACAATTAATAACAAAAATGAACGGCAGCTAACTCGCCCCCCTTGTTTTGATGGTATGGTTCAGACAATTAATGCCGTTCTTCAACTCTCTGCTGAAGAATTTACACCGGGCACTGGCAATAAATTTTTATTAACATATCGATTAAATCAAGACGTAATTGAAAATTTGTTTGGAATTTACAGATTAAAAGGAGGTTGCAATAGAAACCCCACATCAAGATCACTACGATCAACGTTTCGTTCCAATTTGTTAAATAACTTGATGACATTTGAAAAAACAAATTGTGAATCAGATCAGGATTTGTTCCTACCTACAGCCACTACAAACCAAGAAAATACACGACAGTGTGATTACATACCGTCAACATCAATGCAACAAGGTTTTATAGGTGAAAATATTGAAGGCCCTTTAACAGAACTTCCAATCCTAACTCAAAGTAGCAATATTATAGAAATTACGCAGTCTCAACAAAATTTATCATTAGAAACGTGTTCTGTTGTGTATTTTGCTGGGTGGATAGGTAAATCTTGCATAGATAAATTTGATTGTTCAGATTGTAAAAAAATATTATTGAACAATCAAGTTGATTTAAATGATAAAAAACAATTACTGTTAATCAACAAAACATACTCCAATATTTCAGTGCCAACACTTAAATCTCCCACTGAATAATTAGTTAATTTAGTTGATAAAATGTTAGACTGTTTTCAGGAAAATATTGACCAATTACATAAAAGTAATGTAATATCTAACTTGATGAATAATTTTAAAAATAAAATAAACTTCCATACTCACTACCATAACCTTGATCATTTTGATTACCTAATTAGGAAATTAATGGAAGTTAAGATTCACGACTTTTGTAAAAGTCGGAAAAAATCTTTACAGTCTGCATCTAAATTAAGAATTCTTCAAAACAAATAATAAATTGGATCGATATGTTGATGGTTACATTTCTTATTTTATTTTAAATTCCGTTACAAAATCTTTAAACTTATCATCTGCAGTATGTCGTTATCGATGGTACGTGTTTCTTATATCATTTTATAGTTTAAAGGTACAGATCCCCCATTTTGCGTGTAGGACTCGCATAGACAAGTTTCCCAAATTTTTTTTCTATTAATTATGAAAATTAAAGTAAAATTATTTTGTGAAAATATGAACGATTGGATATCCTAATCCTAATATCCTAATATCCTTACTAATATTATAAATGGGAAAGTGAGTTTGTTTGTATGTTTGTTCCGCTTTCACGCCGTAACTACTGAACCGATTTGGCTGAAATTTGGAATGGAGATAGATTATACCCTGGAATAGGACATAGGCTACTTTTTATCCCGGAAAAATCCTCGGTTCCCGCGGGAACCAAGTAACCTCAATCCACACAGGCGGCGCCGCGGGCATCATCTAGTTTAAAATATAAGAAGCTATTATAAGTTATTAGTACACATTAAAACACAATATTATGAGTTTCAGAAATTTGCGACGTAGTTTACACCGTTTAGATGGTTTAGATTTAGACAGACGATCGAGATTGGAAGCCGAGGACATGCCGAGGAAGACTAGAATAGGATGGAAGTCCTAATGTGTTGTTTAACGCAATGATTTAATATGTTACTGTCGTAAAAGCTCACTGGTTTAACGTCTGATTAAAGTCATTTGAGAATTTACAAATCAAATTAGAGACATAGTTGTGCCCTTTGATGATAAACCACTGTAATATGGGCCTTATGGGTAGTTTAAACTAAAGGGTAGATGCCACCCAGTTTTCTTGCTGGTTCTTTCTGGCTAGGTTAAGTGGCAATTCCGAACCAGTGTAGATTTAGTTAAATCAAATTAATCAGTAAACCTTGTTTTTTTTTGAAGTCGGTTAAAAAAACCTTCTGTTTTCACTTTTCACTGAGGTAGGCCTTACCGGATTAAAAGTTCAAAATTGTACGTGATTGTATAAAGAAAACTACTGTTTATTATCAAATAATATTTATTAATTATTTTAATTCAGTCAGTCCTCATTGGTACCTGTATTCTTAATAAATAGTTCGTAAGCTTAAATTATATTTTCAGGACAGTTTATTTGCCCACTATACCACAAATTTTGATTGATTATTATAATTATGCCTAAACAACATCAAGCATTGATTATTTATGATTTATGACATTTCTACTTAAAAAATCTACTTAAAATAATTTCTAAACATTAACACAGTTGAAGAAAACACTTGAATTATTTTGTTAATTAAACTTTTAATTTAACAGTTTATCTACGCATTGTTTTATTTCTGAAAGACCTCAATTATATCTTTTATTTTTTCATAGCGCTTACCGCCTTCATATTTTTCTAGCTCTTTTGCAACAAACTGACCAATAAGCGTGTTACCCATCTTTATGTTTTCAAAATTTTCATTGTTGAATGATACCATTATACCGACGTCATTGGATGTTTTCTGCAATGCTAATTTAACTGTACAGCCCGTAACCTTACTAGAATCATTTCCATCTTCCGAATCTGACCACTTTTGGGCGTTATGTCGAAATTCTTCACAATCATTGTTATCGGCCTTTTCGGGGCTCGGTGAAGAAAGACAGTGTGATGAATTTATTAATTACGATTATTATCGAATCGAACGATGGTTTACGACGGCTCTACTTGTAAGTTGTAATGATGAATCATGAAAATGAACGCGCGAGGCGGCGCGGTGAGAGGTGGCGGGCGGGTGGCGGGCGGCGCGGTGTAGAAAACATTTAAGGCTCCTATATTTCCCAACGGCCTTGAGGTTCTGGGCGGAGCGAGATGTTCTCCCCGCGCCAACCACGCAACCCCCTAAATTTTTGGGCGCGCAGTCGGCAGGTATAGAGGTAATGTTTATAATATGTGGAAATACGTAGGTATAGTTATATAATATAAGAGTAGGTAATTAAATAATATAATAAGTAAGGTGAGTGGGGGTAAGTCGAAATGGTTTTTTGATGAGATAAATGTAAACGAATTGCGTTTTGCATATTTTTACGACGTAAATGGCATGTTTTCTTCTTATTTGTTTCATAATAAAACCAACGATATCTTAGCTCAGGAACATAGCTTATATTGTTAAGTTACAAAATAACAACACGAAGTGAAAAACACAACAAATTTTCATTCATCATTTTTGGTATTTACGGAAAAAGACCAAATGTTTAACAAATTCGGACGCTAAATATTGCTGTCGCACCAAGCATGGAGCCGCCTTTCTCAGCCAAATAGAGATAGCAATATACCGGCCGATTTTTGCACGCGCCTTGAATAATTGGAGTTGCGAACTATGTTCGCCGGACCCTTAATTGAAAATTATAGTTATAATACATGTCTGCTAAAATTAGGTACTTACATAGAAGTTTTATTATTATTGTGATTGCAGGTTAAGTTCAATAATGTTTTTTTTCACATCATGAAAAAAAAATGGCTGATTTTATGTATAATTCGTAAATGTATGATTGGTAGGTATATGATGAATAATATTATGGCACTAAAAACTATATTAAATATGAACGTTTTGTTATTTTCAATAATTAAATTATTTTAAGTATTATTAGTTTTTCGTATTAAATCAAGTGGTCGCCGACTAGACAAGGGGTCGGTCGTAACTCGTAAACTACCAAATGTCGTCGCTAACTTGCATTTCACGTAGTTTTTATAATTTAACTAGCTGACGCCCGCGACTTCGTCCGCGATGTTTAAATAGGTAAATGGGATAAAATGTAGGCTAAGTATGTGTTAAGTCAGGATATAATTTAGCAGGCTATCTCCATTCCAAATTTCAGTCAAATCCTATATAAACATGCTACATGCTCTAAAGGGCCATATTGATCTATATTAAATGCACAATTTATTTAAGGTACATAATGGAATAAGGATTAATACTGTATTGCTTAAAATCGCTTCGTAAATAAGCCATTATTTCTCGTAAAAAGTACCTAAAGGCTAAAAAATGGTTATTGTGAGTTATCCCTAAGAGATAGACATAGTTATATAACTTCGCGGACTTTTTTGTAGACCTTTTTAAGGTGTACAATACTGTAGTCACAGACCTTATAATACTGCTGTAGTACATTATTTTGATCTATCTAGGGTAGGGTAGGGTTCAGCCAGCGTTTGCAATGTAAGCGCAAAAAAATGTGTTTATTTACGACATCACATTAAAAACCTCTAAAATTATCAGTGTTTCTCTACTATATTATGCATGTTATAAACATAAAAACCTTCCTCTTGAAACACTCTATCTATTAAAAAAACCCGCATCAAAATCCGTTGCGTAGTTTTGAAGATCTAAGCATACATAGGGACAGACAGACAGACCGACAGACAGACAGCGGGAAGCGACTTTGTTTTATACTATGTAGTGATAAGTAGGTACATTGACCTAAAAAGTTGAATACTGCGCCATATATTATCTGCGCCACATCTGCGCTAATCCTATTTTGCCTATTTTCTTACTATCTTGCGAAATTGCGAAAAACGAAATAATTGTGATATTGTCCGAGCTGGCAACCTCGCAATACGTTCTAGGTATATCGTATACGAAAATAGACACTATTTCCATTCATGTTAGAACGATATCGCTGTGAAAAAAATACAAACACTTCCGAATATTCTATTGTAGGTACTTGCATACGCCATCTATTAGCGTTTTCATAACTGCAACGACAACAAAAGAACGTCATCTATCGGGGCTCGATCAAACTGTTCCCTAGAGCGCCATCTAATTGTAATCATATTAACTGTTATGAAGCTGCTCGCTACAACAGCGCCATTAATTCCCGTTTTAGCCATCGGGTGGTCCACCCGAGCAATTTAACAGTGTTTCGTTTTTTTGTTCCTGATGGAGTATCTGTACGTCAGTATTATAAGGTCTGTGACAAAGCCTTACACTGATTATAAAAATTTGAAATTAGTCCAATAATAATTACTCATTTACAGTTTACATATCCATATATATATGGACGAAAAACGTCTTTCTGAATCTTTTGTTAACTTAATTTTATTTTATTTCATATTTTATATGCTGTGAAATGTGCCTTAAAATAAAATTGAGTTTCATAACTACTAACAAAAGATTTTGAAAACTTTTTTTTTCGTCGATGGAGCACATACTTACCTTTTTTGAAAGGTAAGTAAAGTCAGACCTTTCAAGATTTAATCTAGGTGTGCGTTGTACATATAGGTGAGACGACCCAAGTATTCAAGAACTTAAGGAATCGGAAATAAAACCGGCAAAATACAGCCAACAATTTATTTTAAAATTAATCATGAAACACTAGCTAAATATTATCCTTAAACAAAATTATCGAGTGGACACACAAATTAATTATTATATTAAAATCATTATTATTATATTAAAATCATTATTATTATATTAAAATCATTATGGACTCACACCATCAAGTCACAGACCTTATAATACTGATCAAGTATAAGTAATAGACCAATTTGCATGAAGATGCGAGATTTGATCAAAAATCCTCAAGCATGCTTGTCACTCAAGCTAAAGGTGAACACACATCTAACTGAAAGCTTGACAATCCTTCATGAACAATGTAAGTGGAAATGATGCAATTATTCTCGAAAAAGTGCTCGAAAACAAAAAAAAAATAGTTTTAAACTTTCTGATAAATATACATGGCAGAAGTGCCTTATTATCTCGCTCATATATTTATTAAAGATATTATAAAGATGTCAAATATGTACCTTTCCACTACTATAGGCCTCTTTACTAGGTACCTAACGTTCGCTTTTTTTATTTTATTAATGTGACATACACATATCGACATTCAATGCGTGAAAAACTTTGCCAGAAATAAGTCAGTCACAGTTACAGTAAAAAATACAATTACTTATTATTTTTTTGTCAACAGTACTAATAGTTTTCTAGTCATTTTCTAAAGTAATTAGAATTGATGGGAAGAGCCATTTCATATACATTATACTTGATGATGTGAAAACTTTTTATATTATATAAAACTAAATTGACAGCTAATAGTTTTGCCATTACATTAAGGCTGGAATCACATGTGTGCGCATCGATTCGCATTTTGTCCATACAAAACTTAAGAGTCGTGTACGCATCAATTCGGCTTTGCGATGCGTACAGGGGCCGTTCATAAAATACGTCACGCTAAAATCAGCTTTTTTTGACCCCCTCCCCCCCTATTGTCACGCTGTGTCACACTTTCTTAGAAATATTCCGTCACAAAAACTAACACCCCCCCCCCCCCCCCCCCCTCCTTAGTATGATAAATTTCAAATGATACATAAATTTTGAGAATGAAAATTATTTATTTAGTTATAATAAAATTTGAATAAATCAATATAGCTATTTATGCAACTGCATCGTAATGAGGGTCATTTTAATTCGAGTGTTGTTTTTTGATACGAGGCTTGCCGAGTATCAAAATAAGATAGTACGAGAATTAAAATGACTAATTACGTTCAGTTGCATACAAGATTTTATCTACGACAAGGAAGTAAAATCATTAACAAAATACGCCGTAGGCTCAATAAAGTAACAAAAAGTAACTCCGTAAGCCGCCACCAGCCGCCTGTGGCACCTCTGTCATATGAACGGTACAAAAGTGCCAGAACTCAGAGCCTTAGCTTTAGGTATCCTATTTTAAGAAGATAACCATTTCGATTCAGCTCCCATACAACGAGCTGCATCGAAATGAGAAGCAAAACCGAAAGAGGGTTCATTTCGATTCAGCTGTCAAACTCGAAATTGGAATTTTTCGATGCTGGAGTAGATAAAATATCTTTTATAAGATATTTATTGATTATAGATATTGATTGACGGATCGCAACGCTGCTAGAGCCGCGCGACAGAGCTAGCGCTCATGTCGAAAAATAATGAACGGCGAAAGTCACGTTACCGTGTAGACCCCCCGTCCTACCTTGTCACATCTTGTCACACTCAGCAAGACCCCTCCCTCCCCCTTGTATGCGAACGTATTTTATGAACGGCCCCACACGAATCTATGAAAAATGAGTTTTGTATGGACAAATTGCGAATCGATGCGATTGCGATATGTGATTCCGGCCTTACAATGATTGATGCAAAAAGGGTCAATCTTTACTTAGTCAGTCAATTTAGTTTAGCATGTAAACGAATTTGTATATAAATAAATAATTTTATAAAGAGAACAGAAAACCCATTTTTCAACTGTAAAATAATTTCATAATAATGTTATTGAGATAAAACAATTTTTTGAAAGTTAACAGATATGTGCTATAATATTAATATGACACATTTTGAAAAATTATCATAAGCACCTAATGCATGGAATGAATAGTGTTTAAGTTTAATAGGTATACATTTATAAAACTGCAATTGACAAACATTACAAGTGTTTTTTTTTAATTTACTTAAGTTGAAAGTTATTAATATAACATTTTGGTTATTCTTTGAAACTAACTTAATAAGAGTTTTATGTCTTTTGGTGTAGAGATCTTTATGTATAGTTAGAAAATACTAATTGATCTAATTACATTTACATGCATGTATGAAAAAACGTGCTATTGAAAAAACGAAATATGTTTGCAAAAATGTATACTACCACAAATGTCACAGAAATTCCATAATACTGTGATTACATTGTAACAAATGTATTACAATATTTGATCAAATGTTTGCCCCAACATTGGCCACCTCACATGTTCTCGAACTGGCCGTCCTTGTCTAGCAGCAGTATGTTGGGGTTCTCCTTCTCAAACTCCGTGGGTTTCCTGTCTCGTAGCTCGTCCGTCCACTCGCCTTCCCCTTTTCCCCACTCGCCAACCTTTTCGCCAATGACGTCGAACATCTGCTTGGCTTTTAGCTTCTCCACCTGCGAATCATTCACACATCCTAGAAGAAAAAGAAAACAGTCTTTTTGGTTCATTGTGATTAAAAATTCGATTTATTTATTTTTTTGATTTATTTAAGTATTAAATATATTTAAAATGTATTCGAAATTAGATTTAATCATGAAGTCGTTATTTTAGGGTTGTGAAATCACAAATTCAAATTCTTGGGATAATAACGTGGTCAATTTCCAGCAGAAATTATATGATACATTTAAAAATATTTTTAAAGTATTTTTCGTCATAATATTTATAGTAGTATATGTATATTTTTTGCCATATTGAATTGATCGTGACGTCACACTATAATCTGAGATAACGTACTGTTTACGTTCTCGTAAATTTAACGTGTTAATCGTAACGCGATTATGTAGCTTAGTCATTATTCGGACACAAACCTGTTAATATAGCTGAGTAATTAATGGGTAAAGTCTCACCTGCTCGTCCCTGTGCGCGAACTTGTCGAACATGTTGGCGTACATGCTCTTCTCGCGCTGCTTCTGCTTTTGCAGCGTCGTGCGGCACACGATGATCTGATTGGCCGCCGCCTGCAACAACACGCTCACGTCATTACTCATTGGATGACAAATGACACTGGATGACACTGATAACATTGGATGACATTGATAATATTGGATGACATTTTTTTTTATAAAAGAATATCAGCCAAGTTGAAATTGACTTATATCCACCTCTCCCCTCCAAATAAGCGGAAAGCTTGTGTTAGGAGTCATTATCATCGTGTGCCTTCCTCGTGTTGAAGTTTGGCGGTCATCATGCGAAAAGCTTCTCTATTTAAAGCTGCATCTTTTAATTTTGGATAAGTCAGCCCAGTCCACCCCCTTATATCGTCCAAACACTTGCGTCTTTGGCGACCTGGAGCTCTCTTACCTGCAATCCTCCCTTCCAACACTAGTTTTGGGAATGAGAATTGGGTTCCTCTTTGTAGGTGTCCAAAGAAAGCTACTTTTCTTCGTATGATGGTGGACATGAGTTCTCTCCTTTTGTGGACTAATAAAGTACCCTGCTATTTGGTGTAAAGCTGTTCCATGGGATTCGGAGCATTTTCCTATAGATCCACATTTCAAAAGCTTGCAATCGACTTGTTGCTTCCTTTTTGAGAACCCATGTTTCGCAACCATACAAGAGAGTGGACCAGACGTAGCATTTCACAAGGCGGCATCTTAGCTCGACCTGCAATTTAGGGCTGCAGAGGGTCTCGGACATCTTGTGAAACACGATTTTAGCTTGGCTAATACGGCATTTTATTTCGTGTAGGTGATCTAGATCCGAAGTGAAATATCTACCTAGGTACTTTATCATCACTGCACACACATCAATGCACTGATCTTTTAATTTCAGATGGAAAGGACTTTCCGGACTCTTTGAAATAACCATGGCTTTGGTTTTGGCGACGTTGATGGATGAGCCTTTAGCTTCTCCAGCTCTTGCTACTTCGGTTAGTAATTGTTGTAGCCCGGTGGCAGTACTAGCAATCAATACTGTATCGTCGGCATATCGGATGTTGTTTACGCACACTCCGTTTATCGTGTTAGGAGTGGGTACGACAATAGTGCAACGGGTGGAATTCGAACCTGCGACCTTTCAGTTTTCAGTCCGCACCTTTAACCGTTGGGCTATTGAAGCTAATAACAACTAACATTGACGACATTGGATGATGTCTCACGCAAAACGGGCGGACATCGCCTATTTGCAGGATGCTAGGAAAAGGAGACTTAACATTGAATGACATTAAAGCAATCCCAAAAATATCACTGCTGTGGTTGCTTCTTTGCGTGATTGAATTACGCATCTAACTAATAAATAAAATTGAACAAAGTGTCTGTCTTTAATTTCGAAACAACTGCCTCTTTTTAAGCACATGGGGTTATTTGAACACTAGGTTTTTTTTAATCTCATTTATTTTAAGGAGCTTTTATAGGTGACCTACATGTCAGCCCCATCGGTACACACAAACTACAAATAACAATCATTCATTAATTGACCAGACCTGTGGCTCTTATGACACGTCATGACTACCACCGGTTCGGAAAGCAGATTCTGCTGAGAAGAGCCGGCAAGAAACTCAGCAGTTGCTCTTTTCAAAATAATCATTTTACAATATTATTATGCAGCTATTACATTGTAATAAGTTTGGGCAGCTAAATGCCAAGCAGATTTAACCCATGCAACTTTGTTAAAATAGAATAAAATATAATATTTCCACAATGAGTGGAAATTCCAAAAAAAAAGCGTAGGTACTACAATTACATTCAAGTTAAGACGGGCAGACAGAAAGTAGCCCCATTCCGGCAGGTGGCACCCGTTCACGAGCATGACGCATGATCCAGCCGTTGCTTCGCTCGACCATGTTTGATGGTCTTCTGGCTTACCTTATTCTGTGGCTCAGCTTCCACCACCTTCTGGAAGTCTGTCAGCGCCTGTTCAGCCTCGCCTATCCCCAGCAAGGCCTGACCCCGCCGGAACAATCCCTTCACGTTACTGGGGTCCAGACTCAGGGCCTTTGTCGCGTGGTCCCTGGCCTCGTAGTGGTGTGGAGGGGTCACCTTAAGGTACACCAGAGCCAGGTTGAGGTGGACAGACAGTAGCAGC
The DNA here is from genome assembly GCA_029955525.1 of Oeneis ivallda. Lineage (NCBI taxonomy): Eukaryota > Metazoa > Arthropoda > Insecta > Lepidoptera > Nymphalidae > Oeneis > Oeneis ivallda. The sequence continues at coordinate 25,594,944 of JARPMR010000009.1, forward strand.
TCTTTGGCTTTCGCTACGTTTTCCTCACTATCGATTGTACTTTTTGGCATATCTGTAAGAAAAATCATGTTTTAACAAATAAAGTAGATAAGGATACATTATCAATCAGAATCTAAATCATACTAATATTATAAATTCGTTCTAATACTACTAATAATTCTAATACTACTAAAAATTCGTTTGTTTGTCCTTCAATCACGTGATTTTTTGCATGGGTATAGTTGAGAGCATGGAGAGTGAGGCTACTTTTTATCCAGGAAAATCAAGGAGTTCCCGAGAGATTGTTAAAACTAAAGCGTCAGCTGGTTGTTTATAAAATAAGCAATTTATTATTTTACTACTAGCTGACTCGGCGAACTTTGTACCGCCAACTTACCTATATAAATAAAACAAATAACTACTAAAACTATCCTATCTTTCAAGTTGGACCAAATTACAGATAGTTACGAAGTTTGATCAAAATCGGTTTAGTAGTTTAGGAGTCCATCGCGGAGAAACAACGTGAAACATAATTTATATATATTAAGATTTTCAAGGATACCTTCACCGTCATTTAAGTAATGACGAAAATACAAAATCAAACACTACCAAAATTAAATTAATTTTATCTACTCCAGCACCGAAAAGTTCCAATTTCGAATTTGACAGCTGAATCTAAATGAACCCTCTTTCGGTTTTGCTTCTCATTTCGATGCAGCTCGTTGTATGGGAGCTGAATCAAAATGGTTATCTTCTTAAAATAGGATACCTAAAGCTAAGGCTCTGAGTTCTGGCACTTTTGTACCGTTCATACGACAGAGGCGCCACAGGCGGCTGGTGGCGGCTTACGGAGTTAGTTTTGTTACTTTATTGAGCCTACGGCGTATTTTGTTAATGATTTTATTTTCCTTGTCGTAGATAAAATCTTGTATGCAACTGAACGTAATTAGTCATTTTAATTCTCGTACTATCCTATTTTGATACTCGGCAAGCCTCGTATCAAAAAACAGCACTCGAATTAAAATGACCCTCATTATGATGCAGTTGCATAAATAGCTATTTCACTTCATAGTGTTTGTTCTTGAAAGTTCTTATGTGGCCAGCATTGTATTTCTCGCAGGGACCATGGGTAATAAATGGAGGTAGCACTTCTATTAAATTTAAGAGTAGATAAACACCTTTAAATCTAGCACCACAGCACAAAATGTGATGAAGATGCAGCAAAGAAGTCTGCATTGTCACTTTCCATCTGGTGTGATCACAGTAAAGTGCTAATTTTAATAGTACCTACTTATATCCTTCTTCTTCGCGTGCCTCTCCGACTAGCGAAGGTTGGCAGTCAGCTTTGTAAATTCAACTTTGTTCTTCGCGAGGCGAAATAGTTCTGCCGCACTCGCGATTCCTGTCCACTCTCGGATGTTGCGCTACCTACTTATATTACTATATTTAAAGAACAACACATACATTTTTCTGGATATAAAAAAATTGCTCACCTTCTATCAAAGACAAAACTTTCTTATACTTCTTAATGGCCAGTTGAAACTTGCCGTCCTTAAAATAGTTGGTACCACTCTCCTTCAATATTTTCGACTGTTCCAGCTTCTCGTCTGAATCCATCTCCCAAGCCTCTTTGCTCTTTTCGAAACTGACTAACTTAACTGTGTATTCAACGACCGAATTGGGTGGGACCCCCAATTCAGCGTTTCCTTCGGATTTGAAGGCGTATTTCGGCTGGAGGGTCAACCTAGACTTCTCTCCTTGGCAGAATTTTTCCAAGGCTCGTTCTATTCCGTCGCAAATATTGCTGATGCTCCCTTCGCCTAGGACGAAGGTGACTGTGCGGGTGTCGAAAACTTTGCCGTCGGGGAGTTTGCCCTCCAATTCCACTGAAATAAATCATCATCATCATCATCATCATCAGCAACCCATCAGCGGCTCACTACTGCGCGCAGGTCTCTTCTCAGAGATGGGTTACAGGCCATAGTCCACCATGCTGGCCCAATGTGAATTGGTAGACTTCACACACCTTTGAGAACATTATGGTGAACTCCCAAGTGTGCAGGTTTCCTCACAATGTTTTCCTTCACCATTGAAGCATGTGATATTTAATTTCTTAAACACACATAACTCCGAAAGTCAGAGGTGCGTGCCCGGGTTTGAATCTGCGACCCCCCGATTAGGAGACTGTAGTCCTAACCACTGGGCTATCAGTGCTCACACAATGCACCAGCTACATCTAATGATGCTCCGGTATCGGAGCGAAACAAACATCGAGTGTAAAAAAGATTTTTTCATCATACCTATTCGAAAAACGAATATTGGCATCAGAGGACAGCGGGAGCAAAATTTCATTTTAACCCCATGGGACTTTTCATTTCTCTCTTCTGATTGGTCCGCGTTATAGTGCTTTAGCATACTAAAGCACTAACGCGGACCAATCAGAAGAGAGAATTCAAAAATGTGTCGAAATTCAAAAATGTTTGAGAAGCTGTTGTCTACGATAAGTCACGTGATCAAATTTGTCGATTAGATATATACGCCCATACTTCCAACATAAATATTGATGTTTAATTATTTCATAAAAAAATATGTGTTTTATTTAAACTTTCAATATACGTATTGGTAATGTCTATACTCTATACATATTAGGTTGATACTCCTAGCTTTTTCTCATAGGTAATGATGAAAAATAGTGTGTGTCATTCGGGGCCAAAATTTTTTGTTCTCGGGCGGCGTATATTGAATTCCTCGCTACGCTCAAGATTCTACTTTAGAATCCCTCGCTGCGCTCGGGAGTCTACTATAGAATCCTTCACTTCGCTCTGAATTCAAAATAACGCCCTCGGGGAACAAAAAATTCCTTTGGCCCCATATAACACAAATAACTATTTCTGGTTTGGCGGATTATGGTAAAGGAATATTACTCTTTCTTTGGCTTATAAAATATGTATATGACGAATTCCCATAACTTCGAGGTATTGAACAGACCACATATAAGAATCGAACTGCATAAGAAAAAATTTTTTTTTCAGTTTTCATACAAAGTAATTCAAATATTTCCGACTATCCATGTCACACACACCTTTGTGTAGAAACCGACAACGTCGCATTTTATAACATGAATAATTATGAATGATCTTAATTTTACTAATCAATGAACGCGAATAGATTTTATCAATAAACGTTAGAAAGGGACATTTCTAACGTTTATTGATAAAATCTATGCTCAGCTTAGCAGTGTTTGTACGGTCAGCAAAAACATTAAGTTTGGCAGTGTCGCAAAAACAAGAATGCTGCATATGGGAAACAATTTTGGATCTATTTACAAAAGAAAAATGCCGCTAACGGCTCGTTTTTGGACACGCCGCGCGTGGTGCGTTGCGTCGCGCGGTTAGCTCAAACATATGGCCAAGCATAAGAGCGTTCTTGCAGAAGCGTTTGCATTGTAGGTGGTAGGCGCCGCGGACACGCGCTGCGTGTTCAGTAACGAGCCCTAAAAGTAGCCAGTCTGCCCTCTCCCTAAGTCGGTCTTAGGGAGATGACAGACTGGCTACTTTTAGCAACGATCGGCGTTTTTATGGATTTTAGTCGCTGTACGGAAGGTCTGTTCCGCGTCTGATCATTAACGTGGGCTTAAAACAAACGCCAGTCGCAGCAATCGAGTTGCGTTTTTCAAATCGGCGTTCCGCGATTTCTAAGCGCTGACTTTCGCTAATTTTAGCATCGTATCGAACACTTTAGAGTCGCGAAAATGCGGTGCAGTCGCAAAAACACCGATCGCTGCCACTTAAAGCCGCCAGTTTGACCTCTCCCTTATCGGGAACCCCAGTCCTTTTTAGAATAGAATAGAAATGTTTTTTATTCAAATAAACTCTTTTACCAAGTGCTTTTGAATCGTCGATGAGTCTACCAAGTACCACTGGTTCGGAATGCCCTTCCTGCCAAGAAGAACCAGCAAGAAACTCGGCAGTTGCTCTCTTCAAAACAAGTTTACAATACAATAGCTGATATTATGCTATGTATGCAGTGTTTCCACAATGAGGCTAAGTTCCACAAATGCATACCTAATTATAATTCAACACATGTTATGACGGGCAGACAGAAAGTTTTCTGACGACCTCCCTGACGCAGTGGTCAGCGCTGTCTTCTTATAACTGGGAGGTCCTGGGTTCGATTCCCGGCGGGGTAAATTTGGCAATTTATAATTTTCGAATTTTCTCTGGTCTGGTCTGGTGGGAGGCTTTCGTTGGCCGTAGCTAGTTACCACCCTACCGTCAAAGACGTGCCGCCAAGCGATTTAGCGTTCCGGCACGATGACGTGTAGAAACCAATTAGGGGTATGGGTTGAATTTTCACTGTCATACCCCTTCCAAGTTAGTCCCCTACCATCTTAGACTGCATCGTCACTTACCGTCAGGTGAGATCGCAGTCAAGGACTATCTTGTCATCAATAAAAAAAAAGGCCCATTCCCGCCGGTTTTCAAAGCGTACTTGTGTGAAGTGAGTTCTTACGTACCGGTGACTTGAGCGCCGTCGTTGGGGCAGTTGTGTTGGTTGGCGGCCTCGGGAACCTCGATCCTGTGCCGAAGGATGCCTTTGTTCTTGTTTGGACTCAAGTCTTCCTCCTTCCAGTCGATCATTTCAATCTACGAAATGAATTATTTGAATAGAATAGATACAAAGTAAAAAGTAAAAACTATTCTAAAGTTCTTTTGAATCTCAAATTAATCTACCACTGCTTCGGGCTGCTATTCGAACTAAGAAAACCAGCAAGAAATGCTATGGTTGTAGTTTTTTTTATGTTATTACAATAACTATGTTGCACAGTTTAGTTATTGCCATAACATGACTTATTGCTTGAGCAAGTCAAATCAACACTTTTTAATAATTTATATAATAAATAAACTTAAATTTAAGAAAAAATGCTTTTCTTACTACTTATCGACGAACCTGCGACCTTTCAGTTTTCAGTCCACACCTTTAACCTTAATTAGCTATTGAGGCTTAAAATTGCTAACTTGCAAACAAACCTATTTTAAAAGAAAAAAAAATTGATATCAGAGCCTGTAATTGCCTGCAAGTAATGAAAAAGTGTGCTATATAATTTAATATAAAAAATTATTTTTAAAAAACCGACTTCAAACACCCGCGCCACTACAAATTATGTAATTTATCGTTGATTTTTTTAAAACCACGACCAATTTCGATAAAATTTAAATAGGACCACCTGGGAAGTATACCCTTTCAAACAAAAAGAATTTTTCCAAATCAGTTCAGGTGTTTTCGAGTAATCGGTGAACATACATAAAAGAATTTAAAAAAAGATTCAGACGAATTGAGAATTTCGTCCTTTTTAGATATTGGTTAAAAAACTGCATCATCATTCATCAATTGCCTATAACAGTCCACTGCTGGATTAAAGGCCTCTCCCAAGGGGAGGGTTTGCCCATAATCACCACGCAGGGCAGATGGGTTGGTGATCACAGTAGATGGTAGTAGTACCTAGTACAGAGGGTGCTGCTGCCCGTTCTCCATTATATATTCCCTTAGTCGCCTCGTACAACACCCGCGGCAAGAGGACGGGTGGTGACAACTGTATCTCCGTCACCACACGGCAAAAAACTGCATGCATACCTCAAACTGCAACGTAGCATTGGGTGGTATCTTAGGGGGGCTGCCGGTCGCGCCGTACGCGTACTCCGGCGCGCAAGTGAGCACGCAGACTTCGCCCTTCTTCATCGTCGCCACGCCGATGTCCCATGACTTTATTACTGTACCTGTGAAGAGAAAGGAATAGATATTAACAGTATTGTGATTTTCACTCATAAAACACCATCGTCTATGGCCACTGTAGTATACTGCTGTATACTCGTATATCTACTATATGTAGATATCACACACCCACACGCACGCACGCACGCACGCACGCGCACACGCACGCACGCACACACACACACACACACACACACACACACACACACACACACACACACACACACACACACACACACACACACACATGCCACTGGTCTCTGGTAAATATAGTGTATTATCTATGCCACTGGTGGCCGGCCCGGTAGCCTGTACACGACTGGTGGCGCGTGCAGTGGCTTCATGTATTAATGCGTAGTATCTTGTATGTACCCACACTTGGTGTATAAACTTTCTACCCCCAAACCCCAATACACTACATCGGCCGCACTGTTTAGGCGACAGCGACGCGAAGCGACGGCGATTTTTTTTAAGAATATTAGTTGAGTTGAAGTTGACTAATATCCTCCTCTCCCCTCCAAATAAGCGGAAAAGATTGTGTTAGGAGTGGGTACGACAATAGTGCAACGGGTGGGATTCGAGCCTGCGACCTTTCAGTTTTCAGTCCGCACCTTTACCCATTGGGCTATTTAGGCTTAAACATTTGGCTTTCAAACAAGATTTGGCTGAAATAGACAAATGGGGGCGGCCCCATCAGATAAGAGACGTGTGATTTGTTTATGTCGAACGTAATTTTCAATAGTAATAAAACCAATGAATGTATCCGCACTGGGTACGGCCAGTCATTACGCGTTGTAAGCGCATTTTGTCAGTTTATCGCCGCTGCAATGCTGACAAACGGTTTATCGCGTCGCGTCGCTTCGCCTTACCAGTGCGACCGCGGCCTAAAACTGCAATGCTTATATCACGTATGACTGGCCATACTCGGTGCGAGTCCACATTCATTGGTTTTAGTACTATTAAAAATTACGAGTGACATAAACAAATACTTTTCGCGCTCCCTTAACTGATGTGGCCGTTCTCAATTTGTTTATAGTAGTTTGTTTCAATGAAATGGCCATCGCGTCACAGTCTCCTTACCAGTGCGGCCTCAACCAAATGGGAGGTAATCTACACTAATATTATAAAGAGGAAAGATTTGTATTTTTGTATTTTTGTATGTAACGAATAAACTCAAAAAGTACTGGACCGATTTTAATAATTTTTTTTTCATTAGAAAGGTACATTATCACTGAGTAACATAGGCTATATTTAGTACTAGATTACTATAGAAATGCCGATTAAAATCAGACCGTGTTATCCATACCATTTATAAATTTTTATCCAAATAAATAATTTAATATTCAAGACTGTCTCAATACCTGATGATTACTTTTTGAATTATTGAAATCGGACATTCCATTCAAAAGATATCATGAAATCAAAATAAAAATACATGCCGGCGGAGGCCGCCACGCAGCGCATCAAGTAACTAACTCTTCGTGAGAGGGGCAGTGCGGGAGAACGGGATGCACCAATTATGATGTATATAACGAAGGTTTCATACAAATCGAAAACAAACTTTTAGAATTAAATGACAAAAGTTTAAGAGACTTTGGATTACCTTCTCCGAATCGCTCACAAAATGTAGTTGATGCCATACCATGCCGTACATATGATGTTAACGAGTTGTCAGAATTTGTCAATTCAAATGTACCCAAGTTAGTGGCAGATCAAAAAATAGCGTACGATGCTATAATTGAAAGTGTGGAAAATAACAGTGGTCAACTATTTTTTTTGGACGCGCCCTGTGGCACGGGTAAAACCTTTCTTGCCAATTTAGTATCGTCAAAAGTACGATTATCCGATTATCCGGAAGGAAAGCACTGGCAGTGGCATCGTCAGGAATTGCTGCAACCCTATTAAATGATGGGAAAACGGCTCACTCTACGTTTAAATTACCGTTGGCTGTTTCTTTAGATCAACAGTCTGTATGTTCAATCCGTAAAAATGGTCCACTGGGAAAGCTCTTACAGGACACGTCGCTGATTATTTGGGATGAGTGCACCATGAGCCATAGAGCTCATGTAGAAGCAGTGGACTGCACATTAAAAGATATAAGAAACTCATGCAATATGATGGGTGGCGTAACTTTTGTTTTCGCTGGAGACTTTCGCCAAACTCTACCAGTTGTAACAAAAGGTACACGTGCCGACGTTATTAAAGCGTGCCTCAAATCATCACCTTTGTGGCTATCAATTAAAACTCTCAATTTGCGCACGAATATGAGAGCACATTTATGCAATAACCGCTGTGGTAATTTCTCAGAAAATATACCTAAATTAGGAGACGGAAAATTTACTACTCCAATTGTAAACAACTCCCAAGTACTGTTGGATATTGAATTGGCTCAAACTGTTCACAGTCTAGAAATCCTTATAGACACAATCTATCTCGACATCAACAATCTTACAGTAAGAAATTTCCATTGGCTCTGTTCGAGAGCGATATTGTCACCCAGAAACGACTCAGTAAATGAGATAAACAAAATTATTATTGAAAAAGTACCAGGTGATTTTAAATGTTACAAATCTGTTGACACCGTGTGCAACATCGAAGATGCAGTGCACTACCCACAGGAATTTTTAAATTCCCTCAATCCTGCTGGCTTGCCACCTCATGAACTAAAATTAAAAATAGGTACGCCTGTTATGCTTTTAAGAAATTTAAGCCCTCCCAATATGTGTAATGGTACAAGACTATTGATCAAAGAATTAAGAGATAATGTGATTGTAGCAACTATCATTACGGGTCCCGCGGCCGGTCAGCTCGCACATGTTCCGCTGATCCCGATGATACCAACTGATTTGCCCATATCTTTTAAAAGGTTACAGTTCCCTTTAAAAATATCCTTTGCCCTAACAATAAATAAATCCCAGGGACAAACTTTTTCCATAGTTGGTATCGACTTAAGGAAAGAGTGCTTTTCCCATGGGCAATTGTATGTGGCACTTTCTCGAGTAGGATCTCCTGAAAATCAATACGTTTTGTTGCCACCTACAAATACCACAGCCAACGTAGTGTACAGGGAGGCTTTAAAATAAGCATACAATTTTTTTCTAATTTAGTGATTCATGGTCGTTTTAATTAGCATGCTTATAACTTAAATATCTGTACCTATTTATGTCTACCCGTGCGAAGCCGGGACGGGCCGCTAGTAATATTATGTTTGAATGAAAAATTGCATCAGCAGAGTGGCCTTAAGTTCTAGTGGGCCTGTTGTTTTAAGTTAAAAGCATTGATCACAAGAACCTTTTAACATGGGTATAGCTTAAATGGATAGTACTTGTGTTACAGAAATAAAAGGAAAGAGCACTTAAATCAAATTAGATTAAAGGTCATCTATCATAAAGGTTGGCATTAAGAGGATTAGAGAAATAATAAATCTGTGCCAGTTTTGCCAAAGTACCTATTCTTCAAAAATAGCTTTTAATGGTTCTAATGATGATTATTTTCTAGTTTTTTCATTGTAATAATACATTTGTATGGATGGTTAGGTCACAGGTCAACAGAATGTAACTTATTTTGTACCATATTATTTCAATAATAAGGTTGACATTCACCCCATTAAAATCTTTGACATTTTAATTTGTATTTTTAATTTAAACAGGAAGTGGTTGTGGCAAGGTGTGCTACAATGATACAATTATTATTATCAATTTGAACATGTTTCTATATTTGACTAGCTTTTGCCCACGGGTTCGCTCACGTTAAGTTAGATTTTTCAAACCCCTATTTTACCCCCTTAGGGGTTGAATTTTCAAAAATCCTTTCTTAGCGGACGTCTATGTCATAATAGCTATGTGTATGCCAAATTTTAGCCCGATCCGTCCAGTGGTTTGAGCTGTGCGTTGATAGATCAGCCAGTCAGTCAGTCAGTCACCTTTTCCTTTTATATATTTAGATTGAAGTTATCTAAGACATGACAGTGTATCTAGATTTTATTGTATTTAAGCCATGAAAGTATGACCCAGCCTTTTATAATTCTTTTATTTATAAGAGGCAGGATTTGGGAACCCATCATTATTTACTATTGCTGAACTGAAAGAGTAATGAGGAATACAACCTAAACCCCTGAATATTTTCCACATGGCATCAAGCAGTGAGCCACTAAATAGGGCACATCTATGCCAGTATTTGGTGTTTACTAACCAAAGCCAAAGTCTTAGAAGACTAGTCTTTTTATGTTCAGGTCAATCTGAAAATTACAATACCTCAATTTAATCCTGCAAAAACCAGAGAGCACAGCGCCAGGAAAGTAGTTGAATATCTCAAACTTGAGTTTCAGGAATCTCATATTTACAAAAAAAAAATAGGCATGAGAATGGTTATATAGAAAATTTCGAGAAAGATTCTAACCTTTGCCCAGTTGAAACTCGAATGGTTCGGACCGGTCTCGACTGGAATCGAACTTGGTGCCGTCGAGGAGAGTCCCAGTGTAGTGTACGGTCACCTGGCAGCCGGCACTCGGCGTTTCAGTGCCTTCGCCCTCTTTGGTAATGCGTTTCAGCACACCGCGGTCACCCGCCTTGGTGATGTCGACACCGGCGTTTACCGTCATGCTTAGAACAAGGAATTACTGCTAGAAGTGCTAGTGCTACAATAAATTGACACTGACTGTGAAGAAAATTATTCAATATTTTGTTGAAAACCAATAATCTCGGTTTTTGGCTTTTGCGTGTAGAAACCAAAGACCCAAAGAGTAAATAAATACCAAAGAGTATAATAATATATACGGAGATATGATAAATACCTAGGGCACTATAATAAAAGTGGTGTAGAACTGTGGTGTAGAACATAGACCACGAACACTTGGTGCACAGATTAGGTACTAGTTACTACCATTACTACCTTGGTATAGATTGGGCGTAGAACGCAGATGTCGGTTTTCTACCACAGATTAGGTACTAGTTTTCTACTGATTTTTCGTGATTTTTCTTTTTATATTTTTATTAACTGGTATTGCGGCTCTGGGTTCGTGATTTTTCTTGGACAATGCAGAGCATAGACGCATAGAACACGATTCACGAACGGGCTTGCCCGCGATATTCAAATTTAATTTGGTTTTTCCCAATTTGTAAACTAATACGGCAAAGTAGGCTTATGGCATTCTAATTGCGCCAGTGGAATTATCATCTTCACAGGTTTATATAAAAATCTTTACTTGAAAGTGACCAGTTTAAGAAATTAATCAAAATATCGAGTTGGGCGTGAGTTACTCACAAATTAGCTGATATTCTGACTAATTTCTTAAACTGGACACTTTCAAGTACAAAGATTTTTATGTAAACCTGTGAAGGTGATGATTCTACTGGCGCAATTAGAATGCCATAAGAGTCACCGACATAGCTAAGCGAGTCGCGAATCGCGATACTGAAGTGGAAATGGGCGGGGCACATAGTTCGAAGAGCTGATGGTCGTTGGGGTCCCAAGGTGCTGGAGTGGCGACCCCGCACCGGGAAGCGCAGTGTTGGCAGACCCCCCACCAGGTGGACCGACGACATCAAACGAGTCGCAGGGAGCCGCTGGATTCAGGCGGCGCAAGACCGAGGCCTGTGGAAGTCCATGCAAGAGACCTTTGTCCAGCAGTGGACGTCTATCGGTTGATAAAGAAGAAGAAGAAGAAGAAGCCTATAACCGTAACCCGTATAATCAACCTTAAGGTGGATTATACGAGTCTGCCCGCGAAATTCAAATTTAACTTGGTTTTTCTCATTTTGTAAACTAATACGACAAAGTAGGCTTATGGCATTGTAATTGCACCAGTAGAATTATCATCTTCACAGGTTTACATAAAAATCTTTACTTGAAAGTGACCAGTTTAAGAAACTAATCAAAATATCGAGTTGGCGTGAGTTACTCACAAATTAGTTCAATATTTTCTTCAAGTTTCAATATTCTTCAATTCTTCAAAGTTCTTTTTTCTACAATGATCAGTGTACAGTCATATCAAATGTTAAAGGTATGTGGTAACTGGAATACAATAAAAAACTGAATTTAATTTTTGTAATTTAATTTCCCCATACCAACAGTAATTTTGTAAGAAATATTAAGTACTTACCCACATATTATTCAAATTTTTTGTGCAGAAAAGATCAACATCTAGAAATTAAGATTCTTATGGGTAGATAATTATATTTAATTGTTATCAGTCTTTTATGCCTTAACTAGCTTTGAATGTGTGTTTTAATCTTAAGAGGAGTCAAGCATACCCCATACAAATGAAGTTTGATTCCTAAGAATCCAGCTACAATACAATCTATAGACTAGAAACCATTTTCATTATGCAGGTGTTAAACTATTTCTATGATCTGCTTAAGATTTATACAATTACTGTGTTTCAAATGTGGAGACCATTAAAAAGGTATGTTACTATTAACGCCCCACTGAATATTTTAAGTTGTACTATAAGAAAAACTCCTATCAAATACCAATATATCTAACTGTGGCAACAATCTTTAACAAAATGCTTTATTTTACTGTTTTTATAGGTGATAGTCACTTATCACAATGCACATGTTATGGTTGTCACATCTGAAATGAAAAATCTATTTTCCTAAAATTAAGGTTTCATAACTTATAGGTAGTTAATAATTGCCATTATATACACATTGAAATAATGGGTAATGCATTTACACCAACAAGCAAAAAATATTAACAAATCTATATTTAGAGCTAACAGTATAGATTCCATTATGCTTATATGTGAGAGCCTAATTATATTATGTACTTCAATCACTGGATTTCTTGCATAGTTATGGAATGATACTTTTGATGAAACAAAAACCTCCATGTGGATTGTGGAAGTCAAGGGCAAAAGCAAGTATTTTCAAATTCTATTCAAACCAATGTAAGTTGACAGCAATTGTAGGATGCTTAAAGAGTCTCCCTTGAGAGCTACTGAGAACACTCCATACTTTATTTGAATATTAACAAATCAAACCCAATGTTTATAGATACTTAAAATATCTGCTATACCTTATAGGCTGCTATCTCATAGCTGATAAGGAGTGTTGTGATTTGATTTTTGAAGCTCAGATAGAGTTAAAACCAGACACAAATAATATGTTCTAATATAAGTCTTCACCGTTGAAGCAAGTGATATTTAATTACTTAAACGCACTTGACTCCGAAAAGTCAGTGGTGCGAACCCGGGATCGAACCTGCGACCCCCCGAATAGGAGACCACTGTCCTAACTACTCAGCTATCACTGCAACAGTGAAGGGAGAACGGTTGCTTCAATGGTGAAGGAAAACATCATGAGGAAACCTGCACATCTGAGAGTTCTTCATAATGTTCTTGAATGTGTGTGAAGTCTGCCAGTTTGCATTGGGCCAGCGTGGTGGACTATGGCCTATAACCCTTCTCTGAGAGGAGACCTGCGCTCAGTAGTGAGCCGGTGATGGGTTGCTAATGATGATGATGAATATAAGTCTATCCCTGTGTGTAAAGATTACAGACTTGGGCTGTTGGCTATGACTTCTACGTTCATGTTTAATCAGCTGCTATTTTAATACTAGAAAATAAAATCATAACTATTTACAACCATTGTACAACAACCTAATTTCAACATTTTTACTTATTACAAGCATGGGGGCATTTAGTGACGTAATATCTGTAATGTTTGAATGAACTTTGACTCAGTATTCTACTTCCTTCATGTATCCATTCGTCTGAGCCATCGCAGCAATCGCAAATTCCATCGTTGACCTTACTAGATGGCACAAGAAAAATTTCCTGCTTTTTTTGGTTCTGGGTGTCGCAATAAAAGATTCCAGAAGGGCAAGCACTAGTGCTCGGTTCGTCCGTACCATCTTCACAATCGCAATAATCATCGTTCACATGCTCATACGGTATCCGTTGGTCAGATGTTGTACATTTAAATTCGTTTTTCGCATCTGGCCTGTAATGGCTTATTTTTGTGTAAAATACTCCTCGCAGCATACCATTTTCGTTAATATATTTGTCCTCTTCTGATCGCAAGTGCAAAACGTCTCTGATAGTGTCATGATCTAGCACCGGAACGACTCTGTTGCTTTCGCTAACTTCTGATGTGATGGTCAAGAAGAAATACAGCTGGTAGAGAATATAGCATGACACCATGCAAGATGTGATAATGATAACATTTTTTTTCTTTTTAAGTCCCATTATATGATTATCACTGTTTCGAAATTATTTATTTTTCATAGACCCAAATTGAATTCGATGTACCAGTACCTAATTTTTTGTAATTTATTTCACAAATTCACAGCTTTATTTTGTAAACAGACCACAGACTGAGGTGATATGCGACCTCCGCGATACGATCCTCCTATACGATCTCCTTAGTGTTGTCAATACCAAACGTGTCAACTGTCATACTTTGTTATTATGAGTCAATATTTATATAATTGTTATTTATTCGTCTAGTGGAATTCTTTCAGTTAAATAAAACCAATATTTCTCTTGGTTTCTCGTTTATTATGCCACAATTTATTTAACTGAAAATGCCTGACGAAAAACTAGGCAAGTCTACGCTATTAAGATATCTGCGACCCGATAAGTTTGACATCGAGCCTGGAGTCGCGGACGCCGATGCAAAATGGCTACATTGGAAATCGACATTCGAAAGCTTCTTAGCAGAAGAGATTACCGAAGATGTACCAGACTCTCTTAAGCGTAAGCTGCTAGTTAACCACTTATCGGCATCGATTTACAAGCATATCAAAACTTGCTCCACTTATAAAGATTCAATGAAAGTTCTAGAAGACATCTATGTCAAACCGAAAAATACTATTCTAGCTCGACACATTCTCTTCAATCGCAAGCAACGAGCCGACGAAACGATCTCTGACTATGTTAGAGCTCTCCGGCTTTCCGCGAAAGATTGTAAATTCGAAGACGTCATAGCCCAAGAGCATGAAGACCAAGCAGTTCGTAGCGCTCTCATATCCGGCTTACTATCACGAAGGATTCGCGAGCGGTTACTAGAAAACTCTAAACTCACTCTCTCAGAAGCAATTAACCAAGCCGTAGCTCTAGAAACGGCAGAGAAGGATGCAGTTGCTATTGGTGACAGATCTCCGCAACTTACTGCCATATCGCAAGGTAGTTCACGAGACGAGGAATCCGAAAATCTAGCAGCAGCTCCATCGTCACGAACTTTTCAAGCCGCTCCGACCACGCCACCTCCGGCTAAACCCTGCTTCTTTTGCGGTGGGAGTCTTCATCCAAGGTTCAGATGTCCAGCCAACAAATCCACCTGCAAAAAGTGCTCAAAGAAAGGACACTTCGCAAGCGTCTGTAGATCGGGCAATAGTAATAGGAACTTGAACATCACGACAGTTGAAGATCCTACGATCTCTAACAACGACCGGTTCTACAGTGGAGCTATTTCTGCTGCCTCTCCTTCGAGTCTTAGAAGTGCGACAATTCCAATAATGGTCAACGATTACAAGGCTGATGCACTCATCGATACAGGAAGTTCAGTCAGCTTCATTAACGCTAAAGTTGCTCGCATAATGAAACTACGCAAAAAAACCTGCAAGCAGACAGTCAATCTCGCTTCTCTCAATCAAGTTTCCTTTGTCGAAGGTATCTGTTTTGCTACCATTGCGATGAATAAGCATACTTACAAACAAACACCTCTTCTAGTTGTCGACAACCTCTGTGCCGACGTCATAATTGGCCATGACTTGCTTAAACATCACTCGAGTATTCATTTCAATCTTGGTGGGCCTGGCGAACCTTTAGAGATATGCAACGTGTTACGAGCTTCGGTACCGTCAGTCTCCGTATTTACGAATCTATCGCCGAACATTAGACCGATCGCCGTGAGAAGTCGGCGATACAGTAAGGAAGATGAGGACTTTATAAAACAAGAAGTGTCTAAATTACTTGAAGACGGGGTCATTGAAACAAGTATTTCCCCCTGGAGAGCCCAAGTCCTTGTAGCAGGAGGAAAGGTTCATCGAAAACGACTTGTCATTGATTACTCCATGACCATAAACAAATTCACCGAACTGGATGCCTTCCCTTTGCCAAACATAGAATCAGTCGTTAACAACGTATCAAGATTTAAAGTGTTCAGTCAAATTGACTTAAAGAGCGCATATCATCAAGTACCCATCTTAGAAAATGAAAAGAGATATACAGCTTTCGAAGCATGCGGCAAATTGTACCAGTTTACACGCATTCCATTTGGCGTGACTAATGGCGTTGCGGCTTTTCAACGAACCCTGGACTTCATCATAACAGAAGAGAGACTAGAAGGAACGTTCGCTTACTTAGACGATGTAACCGTCTGCGGTAAAGATCAAAGGGATCATGACCGTAATCTAAAACGCTTTATGGACGCCGCTAATAAATTTCATTTAACTCTAAACGAACAGAAGAGTGTTTTCAATAAGACTAAAATCAACTTGCTTGGATATACTGTTGAAAATAATACAATCAGTCCTGACCCGGAAAGACTAAAACCTCTTTTAGAGCTTCCTGCTCCAACTAAAACTAGTGAACTAAGACGAGTCCTAGGTATGCTTGCTCATTACGCTAAATGGATTGCGCGTTTCTCCGAAAAAATAAAGCCACTTACATGCGTGACTACTTTCCCGTTGTCGCCTGATGCGCTAAAGAGTTTTGAAGAACTGAAGCAAGATATCAAGGCAGCCGCTCTAGTAGCCATTAACGACAGTGAAATGTTTACAGTCGAAACAGACGCTTCGGAATTCGCGCTAGGGGCTACGCTGACTCAACTTGGAAGACCAGTTGCCTTTTTCTCTCGGACACTGAATAACTCGGAATGCAAACAATCCTCAATTGAAAAAGAGGCTTGTGCGATAGTAGAGAGCCTAAAGAAATGGAGACACTACCTGATTGGTAGACATTTTCTTCTTATAACAGACCAACAATCGGTAGCCTTCATGTTCAATCAAAATCATAACAGTAAAATAAAAAATGAGAAGATCCAACGTTGGCGGTTGGAACTGTCATGCTTCAAATTTGATATAGTTTATAGACCAGGCACTGAAAACGCTGTTGCGGACGCTCTATCTCGCGTATGCGCCTACATGAATATAAACAAGTTGAAAGAACTACATGACGCACTCTGCCACCCGGGGGTAACTAGAATGTATCACTGGGTAAAATTTAAAAACTTACCCTACTCAGTTAATGATGTCAAGGAGATGACCGCCTCGTGCCCTACCTGCGCCGAAATAAAACCGAGATTTCTAAAGGCCAAGGGTCAATTGATAAAAGCTACGTCGCCGTTTGAACGGATCAACATAGATTTTAAAGGACCACTACCTTCTGAAACAGCCAACAAGTACATACTTACGATTATTGATGAGTACAGTCGGTTTCCTTTTGCTTACCCATGTAAGGATATGACCTCAGCCACTGTCATTACTTGCCTGAAAGATCTTTTTCTGACATTTGGCCAACCTCTCTATATTCATAGTGATAGAGGATCGTCATTCATGTCCGAAGAGTTCAAATCATTCCTACGACAGTCAAACATAGCCTCATCCAGAACGACGCCCTATAACCCCCAGGGTAATGGCCAAGTGGAGCGACTAAACGGAACACTCTGGCGAACTATTCAACTTAGCCTTCGGTCAAAGGGATTATCGTTAGAAAAGTGGGAAGTAGTACTGAAGGACGCATTGCATTGTATCCGCTCCCTCCTGTGTACGGCAACAAACGCCACTCCGCACGAAAAACTTTTCAAATACCCTAGAAGATCCCCGAACGGAGATTCACTGCCATCTTGGTTCACGCCGGGACCGATCTTTGTTAAAAAGAACGTCCGCTCTTCAAAAACGGACCCTCTTGTCGAGGAAGCTGAGCTCTTAGAGATCAATCCCTACTACTCTCTCATAAGACGGGATAATGGAGAAACCTCAATGGTATCAAACCGTCAATTGTCTCCTTGCCCCAGTACTACTGATAATAGCAGAGACGATAGCTTTGAAACGGCCTCCGAAGATGATCACCTCACGTTTCCATCTGAAAATAACTCCACACCTCCACCTGAAAATAACGCTCCTTCGTCATCGTCTCGTGTAGAAGAGTCGACGACGTCCTCGCCAGTTCTTCGGACTGGACTCCCCAGGAGATCTAATAGGACGCGGAAATTACCCTCCTACCTAACGGACTTTGTGGTTGATGGGAGTGAGAGTGAAAACTGAACCGGGGGAGAATGAGGTGATATGCGACCTCCGCGATACGATCCTCCTATACGATCTCCTTAGTGTTGTCAATACCAAACGTGTCAACTGTCATACTTTGTTATTATGAGTCAATATTTATATAATTGTTATTTATTCGTCTAGTGGAATTCTTTCAGTTAAATAAAACCAATATTTCTCTTGGTTTCTCGTTTATTATGCCACACAGACACAATCACACACTGAAATCTGAATAGTGTTAAATTGTTGCCTATGTGTACAGTGACAATAGTACAATAATGTCTTCTGTGGTGTTTGATGTCTGTATTTTTGTCTGTGGTATACTCGGCGCGGCGAACCTTGATCCCTTTGACAGTTCGTGTTAGTGATGGGTCGTGTCTTTGGTCGTGTCGATAATTTTTTTTAGACACCTTGATCCCTATGACAGTTCGTGTTAGTGATGGGTCGTGTCTTTGGTCGTGTCGATAATTTTTTTTTAGACACCTTGATCCCTATGACAGTTCGTGTTAGTGATGGGTCGTGTCTTTGGTCGTGTCGATAATTTTTTTTTTTAGACAAAGGCGTGGCTTGCATTCAGCCACATTGGTAAACATGTTTTAAAAAATATTATAATGTGCATTTTTAATGTCCATTATGTTGTTGTTGTATTAATTTAAGATTTTTGGCATAGATTAAGTAGGTAAGTAAAACGAAAGTTTCCAACCTTGTTATTTTCTAATAATGTTTAACCCGGTAAATACGTTTTTGCTAAAGTATATATTTTATCATGAAAATGAATGTTCCCCATTTATTTATTTTGTCTGAAAAAATTTTGTTACAATAGGTTATAATAATATTATAGGATAATTTTAGATATAGCCACACTATTTGGTCGGTCACTACGACGCGACGCGCGCGATCGCTCGGCGGCCGGCGCCCGGCGCTCGCTTCCTCAGTACGAGTGCTAACGCCTTGTATGAGCCACGTGTTATTTGTTATCGGAGTGTTACTTGTTATTACTGTTTTCTTGTTGTTACTGTTTTTTGTTTTTGTTGCTGTTTTGTATTGAAAAATGCCGAAAAGACTACGAAAAACTGTACTCAAACGTGAAACGCGGGAGTTTGTTGTGCGTTTGCGAGATTACTTTGCTCGTGAACAACAAAATGGCGGCCCTTTGTTGCCACTTGACAACGTACGCGACCGTGTTGCTGATGCTCTAGGGATTGGCAAGGCTACCGTTTCCCGAATCACAAAGGAAAAGTTCGGCGAATCATCGATGGAGGAGAACAAACTCTCAACTCCAAAGAAGAAAAAATGTAATAGGGTACATCCCGTCACCAGTCCAGATGACTTCGACATGGCTGCGATACGTAACCATATTTACGGCTACTACTTCCGAGGTGAACTGCCGACTTGTAAAAAGTTATTGACGTCGCTGAAATCAGCCAGTTTATTTAATGGCAGTATGACTTCGCTCAGAGTAGTCATAAAAAATGCGGATTTCGGTATGGGAAGTGTGACAAAAGAAAAGTGTTAATGGAGCGTAAGGATATAGCATTGATGAGGTGTGATTTTCTACGAAAAATAAAGAAAATAGAGAATTGGGACAATGTGGTCTATCTGGACGAAACGTGGCTTAACGCCAATCACACAGTCTCCAAAACATGGACAGACGATACAGCGAAATCCTGTATCAAAGCTCCTGAAGGCAAGGGCCAGCGTTTGATTATCTGCCACGCTGGTACAGCCAAAGGTTTTGTGCCTAATTGCTTGTGGGCCTTCAAATCAGTCAAAACTACAGATTATCACGAAGAGATGAATTTTGTCAATTTTAAGCAATGGTTCATAAAACTTTTGGATAATCTGCATGAGCCCCACCATATTTTGATGGACAACGCCCCATACCATTCCGTACAAGTAAACAAACCACCCACCAGCAACAGTAATAAAGGTGAAATACTAGAGTGGCTGCAACGCAATGGTGTGGAGGCTGACAGTCAACTGTTAAAAAAAGAGTTGGTCAGATTATTAAACTTACAAAAACTCCAAACAAAGCGGACATATTTTTTGGATGAAATGGCAAAATCTAAAGGTCACACAGTGATTCGGTTACCGCCATACCACTGCCAATATAATGCCATTGAGATGATATGGGCGCAAATCAAAGGTGGGTAATTTGTATTTATTTTAACTTTTATGTACAAATTACATATTATGTACTTTTATTTCAATCTCACTCTTTTACTTTGCATCATAGTCAAAATAAATATTGTTTCAGGTTGTGCAGCCAGGCTTAACACCACTCCGCCATTTACAGCCAATAAAATGCTGACATTATTAGAAAAAGCTTGTAGTGAAGTGACTCCGGATAATTGGAGGAAAGTCGTAGAAAAGACCAAAAAACTTTGCTACGATGATTGGGATCGAGATGTGCGATACGACACTCTTGAAGATCAACCATTATTGATAAATGTAGGTGACAGCAGTTGCAGTTCAGATTCCGAGTCTGAGACGTTTGCGTCTTGAGACGCAAACGTCTCAGACTCGTGAGAAGTAATCACTCATGTCATTATCAGATTCAGAATAAAATACAGAGTGTAACAAAAGTAAGTGATAATACTTTAGGGTGTGTAGTGTCCCTTATATAGAGTTCACTGGCAAAGTAGCAGCGCTAAAAGCAAAAAATTTTTTTGTGATTTGCATGGGGAAGCTCATGTGGCGCTTGCCCATACTAATCACAAAAAAAAATTTTTCGCTTTCAGCGCTGAGTACTTTCACTGTAAACTATATAAGGAACACATGCAAACCCTAAAGTATTATGACTTACTTTTGTTACACCCTTGACCCTGTGTATGTAAATAAATAATTGTTAAACAGATTTTGTTTTTATTATATTATAGATAGAAAATTTCATATATACAATACTATAAACCTAAATTTAATTCTAAAATTAAAACTAAAATAAAAACTAATTAAAATCTAAAACCCCATCCAAGCCACCGCAGTGTGGCATAGTACCCAAGATGCTGGCAGCATTACCTCTTTGGATGGCCAGGCTAATCCTTTGGCCAAGGTAGCTGCCAGCTCTTAGATCCCCGGTAGACTCGATCACCTTTTTTGATATCTCTAAAAAAGTGCGCGAGCCTCCGGGCCCCACGGCCCCAGGGTCTCTACACCAAAAGGCGCAAATATGAAACCACTGTCAAGTTTCTCATATTTGCGCCTCTTAGCCTGTTCGGCGCTAGTAGCCGCTGCACCCGCCACAGAGGAGGTCGCATGGATGTGGGAAGCATCTAGAGTATCTACACAGGTGGCATCCCACACAAGCGACCTCCCTGTCCTCCAAGGAACAAGCGTCATACCATCAGGTCTCTTGCCATCACTACGTGCCAAACCAATAGGTTCTAATACAGCTGGCACGTGAGCAGTAGCAAGAGACCTGCGGATGATGTCGTTGAGGGCATTGTGGCGGGAGAAACGACCAGCGCTCTTCGAACAGGAGAGCCCGTGATGACCGTAAGCGTCGACGTGGTCACCGCAGTGGCAACGGTGAGGCTGGGTTATTTTGGCGCCAAGCCTAAGACCAACTACCACTGCAAGAGTGGCGTGGTTTAAAAGAGTGCCCAGATTAGCAGAAGGGATAGCATGGAGCCAGTGTCCGGATTCTTTCGCAGAGACAGCGAGAAGACGAGCACGGTCTTTGGAATTTGCTTGCATTAACATTGCGTCAAAAGTTTTTTTACAAATAATGTCATCCCACTGTCTCTGGGAAGGAAGAGAAACCGGCAATTGATTTGGGCTAATCGCTGACCAACCATTTCTTGCCTCTGCCAAGTACGACACCTCAATTGATCCCAAAGACTGGGATATAATTTTTTCAAAGAGAGTGTGTGTACTATAAGCAGAGGAAAGAAAAGCTGGCAGAGAGACACTAGAAATTTTGCGGATTCCCAGACCTCCATACCTGATCGGAAGAGAAGCCTGGGCCCATACTTGATCATCTATCGGACAATTTAAGATTTCAGATAGAATATTTTGTATAAAATTATCCAAATTTTCCAATAAATTATTAAATTTCCAAAGAGGTGAACATCTAACGAAATAAGTATATTTTGGAACAAATAAGCAGAATCGAATGATGGTCATTGCCATATGAGGATTAATATCTAACAGATGATGGGAAGTGTTTTTGAATTTAGAAATTAAGTCAGTAAAAAATTGAGGAACTGAGGCCTCTAAAACAGGTGCTCCTAAGAGGCGAAGTGACTCATCGTTTAAAATTTTAATACCCGGAGCTAAAATATTGATTTTATTTAATATGTCCAGTTTGGATTCGGCCGAAAAAGAATTTGGAATATAAATTTCACATTTATCAAAATTAAGTTCCAAGCCAATAGTTTTAAATTTTGATATAATTATTTCTAAATCCTTCAAAACCGAACTCACTTCGCCGCCCAAGGTTCCATCATCCAAATACCAAACATTGAATTTGGAATTTAGAACCGAAATTATAGGATGTATGGCTAAACTAAAAATAACTGGTCCAAGCGGATCCCCCTGCTGACAGCCGACAGCGGAGCTCAGAACATTCTTTTTGTGTACGAGCTTTGAAGGTTCCCGGTAGCACTGCGCCAAGTATGGGAAAAACTGTGGAAATTTATTTTTTACTTCTGAGAGGAGGACCCCCCGATCCCGAGGCATTCTTCACATCAATTTTAAGGAGTACCTCCTCCCGGGAGTTAAGGAGGAATGTGCGAGCAGCGTGTACAGCTGCTTCGCATCCCCCCTTTACCCCAAAGCCTAACTGAATTGGGACAAAATTAGAAGATATTAAAGGAAGAATTTTTTTACAGCAAATTTTGGAAACGACGCGCCGAATCGTTGAACCCACTGCTATGGGACGAATACCACCATCCTTTTTTTTTAGGGCACATAAATTTGCTCCATATAAGGTTTTAGTTATTTCATGGGGTACTCGTCCAGATAGCATCAGGTTCACCAGATCAGTGATCGATTTCAGAAGGGTACCACCTACGTCAACGTTTGCACCACAAACTAAGTCTTTAAAGTGATATCAAAAAAGGTGATCGAGTCTACCGGGGATCCAAGAGCTGGCAGCTACCTTGGCCAAAGGATTAGCCTGGCCATCCAAAGAGGTAATGCTGCCAGCATCTTGGGTACTATGCCACACTGCGGTGGCTTG
The DNA here is from genome assembly GCA_029955525.1 of Oeneis ivallda. Lineage (NCBI taxonomy): Eukaryota > Metazoa > Arthropoda > Insecta > Lepidoptera > Nymphalidae > Oeneis > Oeneis ivallda. The sequence goes on from JARPMR010000009.1 coordinate 25,618,087, forward strand.
GATGGGGTTTTAGATTTTAATTAGTTTTTATTTTAGTTTTAATTTTAGAATTAAATTTAGGTTTATAGTATTGTATATATGAAATTTTCTATCTATAATATAATAAAAATGCCATGCAAGATTTTGTTTCATTTCATTTTGTCCTATAGCTGTTATTTTTTAATTTTCTTGGGTATAATATAATCATGTGTGTATGTATGAATGGTATGATCGTAATATTCTGTTCCATTCCATAATATATGAACTAAAATGTGAGTATGAAAAAAAAATTGTGCACTCGTTTCCATTACCGACATTTTTACTTGCCGCCCTAGTCGTTAAACGTCACACGACGTAAGTTTTGCAGGACTAAACATAAATTCAGATTGAGATAACTTCTTGTAAATGTTAAGAATTGTTAAAAATATCAACGGAATATCATTACTAATGGTATAAAGCTACGTAAAATTTATAAATGGCATTTTTAGACGCCCCCAATATGATCCCAATTTAATGGTGACGCCACTACAATGTTATATGGTGACATTAGCTGTCAGTGTCATAGGGATCAAGGTTCGCCGCGCCGTTATAGTCTTTCAAACATGTTTCAAGTTCAGTGATCATTGTTCGGTGTTCGTGGTCTAGTGGTCTAGAGTCTGCTCAGTGACATTATCATATCATTATCTAATCTGTGGTGACATTTGTGACATTTAAATAACCTAATGTTCGTGGTACTGATGTGAACCGATTACAAATTTGATAACCGGTTTTTACCGATTACTTTGTAAAAAAACCGGTTTTTATAGGTATTCTTAGATTTTTTCTTATTTTTCTAAGAAAGAACAAAACATCGAAAATTTTTAAGTATTTTTTTTTATCTATGACAAGTGTGACAGAGCATGGGAGCGTCTTGAAATAATAGTCGATAATAAAAAATACTTTCACTATATTTTTCGGGCAGAGTTTCTACCTTCAATATTTTACAAGAATGAACGTCTGTTAATCCAATACCTTCACTTTTATACATAATTATGATTCAGACAACAGGCTTACAGTACTGCCAACTAAACTAATATTATTAGTATTAGTGTTCCGAATACTATTTTACAAAACAGAAATAATTATGCTGCACGAAATAATTATATTACAATTATAATGAACTGAGTAAATTATTTAAATAAGAATTAAATATTCAGGCAACTCAATATCAATCAAATACCTGTGATTTAGTATAATAGTCTAACAATTCTGCCAACAAAGTAATCATAATAGTATCAGTGCTATTTTACAAACTAAAGATAATTCATAGATGTATATATTCGTAAAACATAAAATAATAAATATTACGATATTAACCATTCATAACAAAATAAGATTTACTCATTACTAATTATTATTTCTAATTAAAGTATTTGGTGTATAATCCGGAAGTAGCGTGTATGTAACGGTCCAGCATGGCATAGCTTAGCAAGTGGTTTATAACACTCGGCCATCCTGCAACGCGCGTGTCCCACGCGGTGTAGACAAGATCCTTCATCGTCATCCCCGCTTTATTAGTAACCTGGAAGAAGAAATAAATCGCACAGTAATCTACATTGGCAATATTTGTCCTATTTATTTATTTATTTATTGTCCTATAAACATTCCATGCTTAATTTTTCTCCAGGAAGTACTAGCTTCCATCAATCACATCGTAGTGATTTTATACTCAGTACATCACACAGATAATGGATGCTGCAAAGACAATAACTAAAATTGGTAACTCAGTCGGTAAGTTCAATAAGCCACGCAGACATCATCTTGTAGAGGTCACACAGACATTATTTTGGAGAGGTCACACAGACATTATTTTGTAGAGGTCACACAGACATTATTTTGTAGAGGTCACACAGACATTATTTTGTAGAGGTCACACAGACATTATTTTATAGATGTCACACAGACATTATTTTGTAGATGTCACACAGACATTATTTTGTAGTGGTCACACAGACATTATTTTGTAGAGGTCACACAGACATTATTTTGTAGAGGTCACACAGACATTATTTTGTAGAGGTCACACAGACATTATTTTGTAGAGGTCACACAGACATTATTTTGTAGTGGTCACACAGACATTATTTTGTAGAGGTCACACAGACATTATTTTGTAGTGGTCACACAGACATTATTTTGTAGAGGTCACACAGACATTATTTTGAAGAGGTCACACAGACATTATTTTGTAGAGGTCACACAGACATTATTTGTAGAGGTCACACAGACATTATTTTGTAGTGGTCACACAGACATTATTTTGTAGAGGTCACACAGACATTATTTTGAAGAGGTCACACAGACATTATTTTGTAGAGGTCACACAGACATTATTTGTAGAGGTCACACAGACATTATTTTGTAGAGGTCACACAGACATTATTTTATTGATGTCACACAGACATTATTTTATAGATGTCACACATACATTATTTTATAGATGTCACACATACATTATTTTGTAGATGTCACACAGACATTATTTTGGAGATATTACACTGTACAGACATAATATTTCGACTATTCCAGTGAGCTTTATTATTTAATGTACTCCGAAAAGAGGCATTATACTTTAAAATTTTGTATTTGTTGTGTATGTGTGTTTGTTGTAGCAAAATAAAGATATTTGTCTTTACTTTACTATTTAGTTACTTAGTTTTTTTTTAAATATCATATATAAATATATATTATGTATTCATATAATACATTTTACTTTATTATTATCTTACTGTCTTGTTTTAAGTGTGTAATTTTATATAAATAACATGTTTTTGAAAGTTAAAAGAATTCGAGCAAATCTATGGGATCATCCCAATCCACTTCCTTTCATTAGACAAACTATCTACATCGGAAACACTAAGTTTGTAGAATCGACACATTAACCCTGAACCATTTTCTTTTTTAATAGACAAAGTCCTTTGATGCTACAAATCATGTACAAACTATGTACGGCTCAGCCTTGCATAACTTGTAAGGACCTTTCTATGTAACGTGTGCGGTGTGAACCGTCAAATTATTTTTTTTTCATTACCCCTATGCTCCTGTCGATATTCTATTTTGTCACCCTAGTTATTATTTTATAGCAAAGTCTTGCATTAGTTGACCTAAAAGAATAAGCTGGCAAGCGGGAATTTTCATGAGTGTATATTAAAATGAATGGGGAAAGTGTGGTAAGTAGTGATATCTTATTCCACATACAGCATCAGGGAGTTTCTCTTATTTTTATTTTACAAGCTAAACCTGGCAGTTGGATTTGGGACTTGCTGCATTCAATACATGTCTTGAGTCGAGTTTCTTTGGCAATCTGTTTAAGATAGCGAATAGTGAAAGCTTTTCCCCTATCATCATTTTAGCAATTGAATATTATTTATTTTAAATTTTAACTGTCTCAAATGAATTGCAATTTCCGACTGCCTTAGCAAACATGAATTTTATAAAATAATCTATAACATCTAATCATGCAACTAACACTTACATAGATATTCTTATTCCTGAAGGATCCAAGTTGTCAGAGTTCAAAGTGTGTAGGTATGTACCTACCTATGTATGTGTTTTACTTTTTCTACTGTATATACTTAGTTTCCCTTGTTTCCTACGATACTCAAACTTCCCATAAGTGCACTGTTCTATACATTATTCTCACGAATACAAATATTACCGAAATAGTTTTTTTTTTTTCAAATTTCCATAACCGTGGTATGTAGTTTGGGATAACAAAACCGGTCACCATGTACAGTGAAAAATGTTATTTTTACCATTATATTATATAATTATTTATTTAGTTTGGATTTATGGTAATTTTCTGTAAATGCTTTAGTGGTTGCTGAAAATTTGGTGATCTTATAATTTGAGGGTAACCAGTCAGTTTGACTCATCAATTTGAAGAATCGGTTCTGTGAAAGGGTTCCTACTTATTCCTACTAATAGTACACACATGAAAAGTCCATATGCTTTCGCTGTAAATATATAAGTATAATGTGTTACCAACTGATTTCGAAAACTTGACATTAAATGTGTTTAAGGAGCAGATTGAATAAAGTACTTTTAGAAAATTGTTATTATGAGGTTAATAATTTATAACTTTGTTTATTATCATTAGATTTTAAATACTTACTTACTAAAAATGTTGTTTTTGCTTTTTATGTTAATTGTGTTGTATTTCTTTTAATTTATTTGACATTGATTTTTACTTTGCATTGGTTTATATTTTGAAATTGTTTAATTTGTATCCTAATATTTTCCTTCATACTACCTACCTATGACCTTTCGCACCAAATATTTGCATACTATTAAGTTAGTTGAATGTTGTGGACTAAGTATTTTTTGTTACCATCACACTATAATAACATTCTGGCAAATAAATGATTATTATTATTACTAAGCGCATCTACGTGTTTCATTCGCTGCCCTGGACCTGTAATCATATTTGCAAATCGAAATCCCGAATAGTGAGCCACCACTGAGCAAAACGAGGAATTAGATCCTTTTAAACGATTAATTGCAAAACAGCTTTACTATTATAATTATCAAGCACTTCCTTTCAGTTAATTTAAGTTTCAAATGCATTTTCCTATTCTGTGCCCTAATACCAACTTACATATTTTTTTGTGAGGTTAAAGCCCTGTTATCTATGCACAGCCTGTAGTCCCCTTATTTCCACTAATATAACTGGATTCGCGTATTCCAACGTAGATTCACGTATACCTATTATTCCAGCTTCAATCAAGTCCTAAAGCTTTTGCATGACAATTTCATTTTCTATAAGAAACAACCATACGGATGGTTTAAAATATATGTATGTATATACAAAATGGTTGTGTCTTCTGAATGTGCATTTCCATCAGGTCTGTGCTAACCTAGCTCTTTCAGGGTTGGCGCTAGCATCGCCAAGTAAACACGAGCTCTTTGATAGTTTTTGTTTTAAAAATAGAAATTCCCGAATAAGAAGTGTAAATAAGTGTTTAAAGGACTAATAGTAATGCAAATCAAGTGGAAAAATGAAAGCAATAAATACTGTGCAGTAATTTACGTAAAAACCGTGTTTTAAATATTGACAATTCTATGTGATGTTTATGTAAATTTAAACAACGCATATAAACATTTCAACTAATTAACAATAATATAAGTGAAAATAAGTGCTATAGTAGTTATAAAAGTTAACAAATATAAGTGCAGTAATTAAACTTTTATGATATAAACACAAAAAATTCGAGTGACAATAACAATAGACAATTCAAACTGAATAACGGAAAGTTCAATCTTCTAAATTGGAAAAGTGATGCGATTAAAGTGCTTCTTATGTGTGTAATATTGATTAATTACACGCTGGAACAAAATAAAATAAATAAATATGGTTATAAATCTAGAAGATTGATGTATAACATTATTATTAATGATGATCCAAGAATGATTTATATACCACTAACGCCATCTAGTAAAAATCACTGATCGAGAAGCTTACACCCGTACAGTAAACACCTTCCTAAAATAAAAACTGTCATCTCACATCTGTATTGAAGCTACCATCAATCAAAACACTAGTACGCTAACCACTAACAACCTAAACGATATTTTCGTCATAATGGTTAATGATATTCTGGTCTAGTGGCGTGGACGACAGTATCCATTTCAATAGTCGCGAGATCGAGACCGACACGAACTATCGCTTTTCAAATTTTATTTCTTATTTGACATTGAAATTAAAGTTAAAAATGTCTACGAGGCCAAAAAGAACAATTGTCTGTGCTGGATGTACTCTGACGATAAAAAATAAAGATTACTTACAATGTGTTAATTGCAGTAACCTATTGGACTTAAGATGTGCCAGCGTTACTCAAAAACGATTTAATACAATGTCAATAGATACAAAGGCAAAATGGAAATGCAATGAATGCAAGAACCTAAAGTCAAATTCACAGGAAACAACATTAAAAAAACATACCCAACTGGAAATGGATAACTTACCCAAGATATTAAAACCCATTTTACACAACCGATCTCTAGGAAATGAAACATATAGCTCTTTGGGAGACCATTCAACTTTAAAAGATATCAGCGCATGTAGTTTACCGGACCTATCCACGGCAGATAATTCGCGCATTAACGACTTAAAACAAGAAATAAAGGCATTGTCTTCTCAATTAGAAAGTGCTCATGATGAAATAGCGAGACTCAACCTAGAAAATTCAAATCTTCAAAAAATGTTAGAAGACAATGTAAAACAAATTAAAATGTTTAAGGCACTACTAACTGATGGCGTGACCTCTGTAACTTCTACGCCTTTGAGGTCAATGGAAAGACAATCTAAACAAACTACACCTGCAAGAACACCAGCAGCGAGAGTTCCTGAATCTAGCCTGAATACTTTTTCTACGCCAATCGCTGATAATGTCGATAGAGCCAATTTCTCCACACCGAAAGAGTCTATAATACTAAGAAAGGAAGTCATATCTAATAAACTAGTATCTATTAAATCGCCAAAATTGGTAAAACCTGCTAATAAGAAAAATCAAGATATACAAGGAAATCAACCCACCCAAGAAACAATAATAAATCAAACATCAACTGAAAATAATCTTAAGCCTTCAAAGATAATAATACTTGGCGATCAAATAGCACGAGGATTATCAAGAGAAATCACGAGAAAGCGCCAAAGTCGATGGAATGATGTATACACTGTTTCCTCATTTGTGAAACCACAGGCAACTGCAGCACAAGTACTCAGCAGCTGCGATGACTTACTTAAGAATCTGAATAATAATGATATTGTTATTTTGGGAATAGGATCTAACGAAAAAAATCCGTATTCTATGCTATCAGAATTAAGTAATGCCCTGTACAAACTCAAACAATGTCAAGTTTTTGTGCTAAATGTTTTAGAAAACCCCTATTTAAATGTGAAATTATTGAATAATAGCATTAAGCTAGTGACACAAAATTTTATGAATTGCAAATTTATAAATACGATAAACAACTATAAATATAATGCAAACACTCCTAAAACTCTACAACAGAATTTCCAACAGCTATCCTCTAAAATAAATATTGAGATTGATTATTTGGAATATTATAAACTCTACATAGTAAAATACAACAAAAAGACACCCCTAATAATCAATAACGTATTAAAAACTATGAATAATGCAAATTATGAGCCAAATAAATATTATACCCGAGTCAAAAAAGGCACTATACCTTATTATTTTGAAAAAAAACCTAAAATATCGAATTCCTTAAACTCTAAGGTGAAGCTTATCCAAAAGACAATACCAAATTTTTTCAATAAAATTAATAAAAATAAAGCTGGTCCAACTACTGAAAATAATAGAGAACAATTTTTTCGTGCATAATACTCTAACTTCTTCTAACATTACCTTATTACATCAAAATATAGCAGGCATTTTGAATAAGCAAGAACTGTTTCACCTTGCAATAGAAGATCTCAAACCTAAAGTAGGTAACATTGATATTATTTGCTTAACAGAGACTTTTATGAAACAAGGCACTGAATCAAACCTTCAGTTAAAGAATTATAAATTAGTGGCCTCCTACTCCAGGCTTTCGGAACGAAGAGGTGGGAGCTGTATTCTTATAAAAAATAATTTTGAATATAAACCCGTAGCTTTGACTGTTAAACCAATTCCATATGTATTTGAATACTGTGCTACCGAAATAACCTCTATCAGTGCTATCATTGTTTGTATATATAGAATACCTAACTCGAATGTTAATGCATTTCTACAAAATCTTAGTAATTTGACAAATATTTTAATTAGAAAAAAGAAAAAACGCATTATCCTTTGTGGCGACTGGAATATTGATTTACTCACTAATAATTCAGTGTCACAGGAACTGCAATCGATACTAAATAATTGTAATTTGAATCAACATATTTTAAGACCCACTAGGAAAAAATCCTGTATAGATATAATTGCTAGTAATATCCCAGATGTAACAGCTGAGCTTCATTATATGGGATTATCTGATCATGAAACCTGTCAATCGATATCTTTCGAAACTCCTATTAGTATTTCAAATAAAAGTAATCTCCCTTACTGGTTTGAATTTAAACGTGACTTCAGCAAAGATAACATTAGAAAATTTTGTGAGTGCATTGAATCATTAACTTTTAACGATATATTTGAAGAGACGGGTACAAATAGTGCATTCGATTCTTTTCATGATACACTTACTTTGTTTTATAAACTATGTTTTCCTTTAATTAAAGTTAAAGTGTTTGAAAATAATAAAATAAACTCCTGGATCACAAGAGGTATAAAGAAGTGCAGCATTAAAAAGAGAGTTTTATACCTATCATATCGTCTAAACTCTAGTAATAAAAAAATAAACAAGGATAAATACATAAATTATAATAGATTATTTAAGAAATGCATTATCCAAGCACAAAGCTTGGCTAATTCCAAATACGTCATACGTTCAAAAAATAAGTGTAGAGCAGCCTGGACTGTAATAAAAAAGTATTCTCTACCCGCAAAAAATGATAAAATCCAGGAAATTAATAGTATTGAAATCAACAGTATTGAATATAATGACGCAAATGATATAGCAGAAAAATTTAATGAGTATTTTATAAATTTATCTAATACTACCAATAATACGAGCAATTCACCCCTCTTAAGCAGTAAAAATGATAATATTAGAGACAGCATTTACGTTTACCCTACTGACGACGGTGAAATATATAAAATTATCATGGAATTAAAAAACACTAACTCTACAGGTTATGACGAAATAAATACAAGAGCTGTTAAACTTTGCGCCAAACATATATCACGTCCTCTGAGTCACATTATAAATCTCTCCATATCACAAGGTGAATTCCCGTCCCGATTAAAATACTCTGTAGTTAAACCCGTACACAAAAAAGGATCGAAAAAAGAACTCAATAACTATAGGCCAATTACACTCATACCTATCCTATCAAAAATATTCGAAAAAGTTATGTACAAAAGAATATATCAATTTGTATCAAAATATAGCTTGTTAAAACCTCAACAATTTGGATTTTTAAAAAATAGTTCTACGTCATTAGCTTGTTTTGCGCTTACTAAGCAAATAACAGAGAGTCTAAATAGAAAAACTCCAGTAGCTTGTATTTTCCTGGACATGTCTAAAGCATTCGATCTTGTTTGTCACAGGATACTTTTAAATAAACTACAGAATTATGGAATAAGAGGAAATGCTCACCAATGGATTCATAGCTACCTAAATAATAGACAACAGAGTGTTCAAATTAATAAAATCTGCGGCAATACAAGGGGATCATTTACATCAAACTTTAGGACAAACAAGTATGGTGTGCCACAAGGAAGTATCTTGGGACCACTGTTATTTCTATTGTATGCGAATGACCTACCTGACTCAGTCGAATGTAACTGTATCCAATTTGCTGATGACACGACTCTCATAATACAATGTAAAAACAGGGAAACTTTTGAACAGGAAGTCAATGAAAACCTAAATAAAGTTGTTCAATGGATGAGCCAAAACAATTTATGTATAAATGTTGGTAAGACTAATTATATACAGTTTCAAACATACAATAGTTTTCCAATAAATATTAAAGTTACATGCAATAATTTACCTATTGAACAGGTTGACCATACTGTGTTTCTTGGTGTAGCAATGGATAAGTTTTTAAATTGGAAAATTCATATAGATTCTCTATGTAAAAAACTAGATCGATTTGTGTACGCTCTATACAAACTTAAAAGTGTAACATCAAAAGAGACGGCTCTTTGCGCATACCACGGGTATGTTTCCTCTCTTTTACGTTACGGATTAATCCTATGGGGCAACTCTGTTGATGTGATAAAAGTGTTTCGTATTCAAAAAAAATGTATTCGAGCCGTTTGCGGAGCCGCACCTTTGGAATCTTGTAGGCCACTCTTTAAAAGTACCAAGACACTGCCTCTTCCAAGTCTCTACATATATGAAGTCTCAGTTTTTGTTCATAAGCATAGGGACTATTTTCCACGCATAGCTGACACAATTACAAGATCCAACAGATATGAAAATAAACTTATAATTCCAAGACAAAGAATAAATTTATTTAAAAAAAATATTTACTGCATGGCCGTACGCCTCTATAATAAGTTACCGGACAGTATAAAAAACCTAAATGCTAATCGATTTAAATCAAAACTATACAAAATACTTTTAAACAAATGCTACTATACTGTTGATGAATTTATTCAGGACAAAAATATTAATGACATTGTTTAATTTTTTTTTTTTTTTTTTTTTTTAAATTAATAGAACTGACATTATATAACAGTTAGAATGAGTATGACATTGTTTGAATTTAAAAATGATAGATTTAAGTATTAAATTTTGTATGACTATTCTTTTGCATGCTACTATGTGGCAGATTGAAGCGCTTAGATAATTGTATAAGATCATATTATGTACTCAATCTTGCAAATAAAACATTTGAATTTGAATTTGAATTTCGAGTCTTTAACAATATTTTTCAACATTTAATAAGCTATTGAATAAAATGCAATGTTTATTTCGCTATATCTATTTCACCTATTCCCGATAATAAAGAAAAACTAGCAGACTAGATAGCTGAATCAAGTCAATATTTTGAACATTTTCAGGGATAATAAATAATAAATTAACACGCGCAAACAATTATGATCTGGCAAAGAAATTACTATATCACCTATATTTGTATATTTAGGAGTCCTTCGATGCAGATGACTCTGCCAGCGATAGCATAGCATAATTTATCTAATTGCAAATAAACTGAGTTTGTCAGAAAGTGCAAATTTTCATAGTATTAAACATCAAGACACATTAATATCGCTTTGTAGCGGTTTGCAGACATAACATTTTAAGGAAGATTTGTATTGCATATTAAAGTCTGAATCTACTAATTATACTCAGGCTTCGTCCGCGAGATTAGCTAAACACATTGTAGTAACACTTATCGTGTTGCCTTTGTGCTATGACGGTTGAAAGCCCTAAACTAAAAGATTTATATTTGTTAGATGAGGGTAGACGATAATTCGTACGGTATCGTGCACCATTGTATATTCCGTGGTATCGTATTTGATTGCTCAACTTGGAAGTAAAATCCGTTATCGGATTACCGATTGCCGATTATACATCGGATAACTGATCGATTAATAATAAAAACACCTACCTCATAGTATTTGTACGCTAGTTGAGGTACCGGCACGCGGCGCTCTATTTGGAAATAAAATCCGTTATCATCAATAGTAATCATCGGCTGCCCAATAATCAGATCTATGTAGGAATTATCATAATCAGTTTTCTTTACGTTACCACTTACACACACATACACACCCATTATCTATATTTACGTGATTTTCTCAATGAATAAAACGTATGAGTACCTCCAAAGCCTCATTGGAACGGACGATGGTTGAAGTTCTAGTTAAACTTTTTTGCTTTATTTCGCGTTAGTATACTGAATTTACTATCGATATTAATATCATATGCGAAGAGTTTGCAAATGCTCAGAAAATTATTAATAAGAATGTATATCATAGAACTCACCGGGGATGCTTCCTGCCGTACACTAGCTGGTGTAAGATGTATGCCCACTGCGTTGACAGGTTTCAAGTGTATAAGATTTTCTCAGTCCCGTACCTCACATACTATCCAGCCTGACGGCAGATTTCTTCACTGGAACTTTACGGCCCAATTTCACTCCAGGTTACTGCGACGATGTTGCAGATCCGCCATCACTTACACTTTTCTCCACGTTGACTTTCGCGTCGTAGCTGGCGACGTACTGGCTAATATAATATAGAAGTTATAGTCATCCAAATTGTACCAATGGCGAACGCAGCCACGTAGACAAAGCTGCTGTAAAGACTGCATCAAGTTGATCAATTTTACGTAACCAATCGCTTATGGTACTTGTTTTATCTGTGGGTCCAAATTTGAGAATAACTTCTGCATCATCATGCGTCACTTGGCGTCGTTCTATTGGCAGCGGCGTTGCGTCTTCCGGCAAGGGCGTGGAGTTTTCGGAAGAAGAAAAAAAAATACCGCATTCTTCACTGTTCTGCGCTCTCTTCTTACTTCCGAGACACATCACCACTTCTGAAGTGTGACAGAGCATGGGAGCGTCTTGAAATAATAGTCGATAATAAAAAATACTTTCACTATATTTTCGGGCAGAGTTTCTACCTTCAATATTTTACAAGAATGAACGTCTGTTAATCCAATACCTTCACTTTTATACATAATTATGATTCAGACAACAGGCTTACAGTACTGCCAACTAAACTAATATTATTAGTATTAGTGTTCCGAATACTATTTTACAAAACAGAAATAATTATGCTGCACGAAATAATTATATTACAATTATAATGAACTGAGTAAATTATTTAAATAAGAATTAAATATTCAGGCAACTCAATATCAATCAAATACCTGTGATTTAGTATAATAGTCTAACAATTCTGCCAACAAAGTAATCATAATAGTATCAGTGCTATTTTACAAACTAAAGATAATTCATAGATGTATATATTCGTAAAACATAAAATAATAAATATTACGATATTAACCATTCATAACAAAATAAGATTTACTCATTACTAATTATTATTTCTAATTAAAGTATTTGGTGTATAATCCGGAAGTAGCGTGTATGTAACGGTCCAGCATGGCATAGCTTAGCAAGTGGTTTATAACACAAGATAGTCCTTGACTGCGATCTCACCTGATGGTAAGTAACGATGCAGTCTAAGATGGTAGCGGACTAACTTATAAGTATCTTTATAATCAAAATAGTAGGTTGAGGAAAAAGTTCAAATTGGACTTACCTTTGCTGAGGAATGCTGCGGCTTCCTCCCACGGAAATGAAACCAGGTGGACACGTTTAATTTATTTTTATTTTTATTTAGAAACTTAATTCCAAGTAGTTGTTACTTTAGATTTGCAATAACACATGGCTTACATAACAGTTCTAGATGAATCATAGGTGTATTGGATAAATAGTGTACATTTTACTGTTGCACTGCACGGATTTCACGTTCCCTGATGTTTAGCTCGGCTGAGTATTTTCCTTGTGAGAAGTAATCAGATAGTAACATAAAACATAGCTAAGAAAATGGTAATTGGTTATATATAGATAAAGATCTGTTTATTTTTTAGGTTCCATTAGTCAAAAATTTTAAAACATCGATTTAACCTTTGTTGTTCTAAGAACCTTTAAGAAACTATTATGCCTATACTATCAAAATTTAATTTAAATTAAACTTTACAAAACTTCATGTGTAAATCGGTAATTAGTTTCTTTTATTTAATCTAAATAAATAACCAGCGTACACAGTCATTTCTGCTTATTCCGGGGTCTGCAACACATATAAAGTACTAGCTGATGCCCGCGGGTTTCATCTGCGTGAACTTAGCCTTCAAAATGCCTCGGGAACTCTTTGACTTTGCGGGATAAAATGTAGCCTGTCACTCTCCAGGTCCTCAACTATAGGTACCCCTGCAAAAAATCACGTCGATCCGTAGCTCTGTTGGGGCGTGATTGAAGGACAAACCAACGCACTTTCGCAGTTATAATATTTCACCATATAAAGTGAAAGTGCATATAGTCGACGTGGTTTTTTACACAGGCAAAGTTGAGGACCTGGAAAATAACACAGGCTACTTTTTGTCCCGGGAGCATACATTTAAACGCCCGCGCCACTACAAAGTATATAATTTACTGTAGATTTTTTTTAAAACGCTCGACTGCTTGCGATAAAATTTAAATGGGACCACCTGGGAAGTATACCCTTTGAAACAAACACGAATTTTCCAAATCGGTTCAGGCGTCTTCGAGTAATCGGTGAACATATATAAAAAAAGATTCCGTTGAATTGAGATCCTCCTCCTTTTTTGAAGTCGGTTAAAATAATAATAAAAATTAGTTTAAATTTAACGAAGTTATGGAGTTAAACAGTCAAAATAGTTCAACCCCAATCTCAGAGAACATACATCCCTCCATCCGTATACTACATCTATTATAGATATAATTATTATATATACAAACATACATCCGTATACATCCATCCTCACAAAATTTCACATTAATAATATTAGTGGGATAATATGAGTAATAATAAGTAGGATGGTAGTTAATGTATTTATAGTTAGTAGGAGGAGGATACAAGCATGCATAAATTCATGCATGCACGCATACATATAAACATATAAACATACATGCATAAATTCATGCATGCACGCATACATATAAACATATAAACATACATGCATAAATTCATGCATGCACGCATACATATAAACATATAAACATACATGCATAAATTCATGCATGCACGCATACATATAAACATACATGCATAAATTCATGCATGCACGCATACATATAAACATACATGCATAAATTCATGCATGCACGCATACATATAAACATACATGCATAAATTCATGCATGCACGCATACATATAAACATACATGCATAAATTCATGCATGCACGCATACATATAAACATACATGCATAAATTCATACATGCACGCATACATGCATACATACATGCACGCATGCATGCATGCACGCATGCATACATACATACATACATGCATGCATGCATGCATACACGCATGCATACACGCATGCATGCACGCATGCATACACACATGCATGCATGCACGCATGCATACACGCATGCATACACGCATGCATGCATGCATGCACGCATGCATACATCATGCATGCTGCATGCATGCACGCATACATACATCATGCATGCTGCATGCATGCACGCATACATAACAAAAAACAATTCCCAAGATATTACGAGCCTCGCTAAATCTTATCTGGGTAAGTCCTGGAATTCGTATTGGATGGAATCAAAATCGGTTAAAGGTAAATTCTATGCCTCAATACAACCAGATATACCAAGACGGCCCTGGTTTTTCTCCCATAGATATGCAGGTAGGTAGGTAAATCGCGCCCTCAGGGTGCACCTGTGCGCCATAACCAAAAATTGAATTGAAATTGAATAAATAAAAGGAAACGGAAGTCAAAACAATACTTTTAAATAACTAATATAAAATAAAAGGATACGGAAATCAAAACAATACTCTTAATCAATTAATATAAATTAAACGGAAATCAATTGCGCCCACATATACATGCATGCATATTGGCGCATAATTTACGGATAAATATGTGAAAAGTAGCATATGAATATCCCGCGGGAACTGTTTGTTTTCCCGGAATAAAAAGCAGCCTTTGTCACTTTTCAGTCCCTTAACTTTACCTGTGCTAAAAAACAATCTAAACCTCCGTTGGCGCATATAATTGAAGGATAAGTATGTGAAAAGTAACATACAAATATCCCGCGGGAACTGTTTATTTTCCCGGGATAAAAAGTAGCCTTTTCGCTTTTCAGGTCCTCAACTATGCCTATCCAATAAACCACGTCAATCTGTAACTCCGTTGGCGCATAATTTAAGGATAAATATGTGAAAAGTAGCACACAATAGGCGCCTTTATAATCGACCGAGCGAAGCGAAGGTCTTTGAGTTAACTAGGGCGATTTGCACTTGTCCGTCCGTCCGTCCGTCCGTCCGTCCGTCTGTCAGAGCCTTATAACTTTTGAATTACTGAACGTAATTACTTCAAATTTAGATATAATATGTAAACCGATGGCCTCCAGCCGAAAATGGCTTAAAAAGTTATAAAAATCTTTATTTCAGGGGGGCTCTCATAGAAGCGAATGCGAAGTAAAAAAAAAATATCGCGTTACATAAAATTGTTACGTATCATTTTAAAGATAATTTTGAACTGAGTACAAAAATAATTTTTTTTTAATTTTTCCCTTAAAATTGACGAAATGGGGGGCTTTCAAAGTGGCGATTTTATACGCTCGCTTGAAGACGCTCTCTAGAAAAATCCGCTATGGATTTTCAAACTGATTTTATGTTTTTAGGTCACTTATATCCTGTACTTGAACAACAAATACTAAAATTATATGAATATTATAAAGAAACGAGATTATTTAATTTTTAATGGGCGTCAGTAATTCATATAGCATCAACATAGCTTCACAATAATGCTAATAGATGGCGCAGTCAGTAACTATTCCCATGGAACTACGAGTTAAATTCAATGTTTGATAAATAATTCAATGTTTTCACTAACGTTCCCTAACCTTTACGGGCTACCTATAAGTTAGGTGATTGATGTTTTCTGTCAACTTATTTATCACGATCCTGTACGGGACACCTAAAAGGATATTGGGACGGATGTTAGGACTTAGGATTGTATTTAGGAGCTACCTACGTTAAGAGACTCCTACTTAGGGGATGATTTAGGTATGTTTGGTGAAAACGGGCATAATAATAATGTCAGTTTTGGTTATCATGTATCGATTGAATGAATAATCATGGGATACCGTTACCGCGAGGTCTCAGTTCGGGGCGAACCACTAGTATTTACCGTGACGATATTACCGTGGACGTCCACGGCACAACGGCTAGACAGGGGAGTCAAATGTATGGAAATATATGAAGACGTTTTTAAATTTCCATCGACGCGACGGTAACGTTATGCCGTGCACGTCCACGGCACATCCTGTCTTGCCGTGACGATATAATCGGCGTCCGGTTTCCCTGTAATATCGTCACGGTATTTTGGCGATGTAGTGCGTAGCAACAAGGATTAATGTTGAGTGAGTGAGAGTCTACGTGCCCGCACTCCCCCACCTCCCGCCCCCCTACAGTGACGCGTTCCGAACTCATTGTTAGAGTTAGGTACTATTTTTTTATATTTTTAATATTTATTAAAAATGGCATTCAAATATGATGTTATTACCCTTTGAGTATCAAGTTGTTACCCTTAACGAACTTAAGCCTTGTTTTTGGGACAAATAATATAATTTTAAATAAAAAAAAAAATGTTCTTCTATTTCAATTTTAGCATCGGATGCTGCCAAAACCTTCTTGTAATTTGTCTTTTACGTCTTAAATACATTAAATCTACCTAGTCGAAGTAAGTTATTGGCCATGTCATTCACACTCTTCCGAATATACTACGCAAATGACGAAAAACGTCCACGGCGCGGCATGAAAATTATAAAAGCGACTTTAACGTGGACGTTGACGTCGAGGACAACGATAACGTGACGTGAGAATTATAAAAGCGCCTAATATCCCGCGGGAACTGTTTGCTTTCACAGGATAAAAAGTAGCCTTTGTCACTTTTCAAGTCATCAACTATGCCTATCCAAAAAACCACGTTAATCTGTAACTCCGTTGCGCGTATTTTGAAGGACAAATGCGTAAAAAATAGCGATGCTGTCCCGCAGGAACTGTTTGCTTTTCCGGGATAAAAAGTAGCCTATGTGCTATTCCAGACTATAATCTATGTCTGTGCCAAATTTCAGCAAAATCGGTTCATTCGTTGTCGCGTTAAAGAGTAACAAACATCCATCCATCCAAACATCCATCCATCCATCCTCACAAACTTTCGCATTTATAATATTATTATTATAATATAATAATAGGATTTCACATTAAATTATTACATACCTTATCGCTAATCACTATATACATAATATATTATCGCTTATCAATAATAATTACTTATCTTATCGCTAATTTTTTTTTTGGATCCTGTATTTCGGAGTGACCGAGATTTAATGTGGGATTTGCGAAGGCCGAGGGATAATTCTTAGGTTCAGCATCAGTTCTCGACTGATCTTTGGGCTACTTGAACGAAACTTCAGGATAATTTGGAACAGCAATTTATAACATAGAACTGAGAACTGATTTGATCAATAAATAGCCACAATAGCCATAGTCCAGAAACGGGAATTATTACTGAAAAACTAATCAGGCTTTATCGCTGAAACCTTACCTAAAGCCGTCTCCAACCACCCCTATAACGGCCCCTGACCTCACATCTAATCATTTTAACCACAACACGACAGACAAACCACCATCTGAACGTGAGAGTAGTCATCAAAATGCACAAATTAATTGACAATAATTATGACTTATGCGTGTGAAAATATTTATAGCGATAGTGAATTATCGCTACTCACTATTTACTTATCTTATCGCAAGTCAATAATTTCTTATCTTGTCGCTTATCACTAATAACTTATCTTATCGTTTATCACTAATTACTTATGTTATCGCTAATTACTAATAACATTTATCTTATCACTAATTACTTATCTTATCGCTTATTACTAATTACTTAACTAATCGCTATTTACTAATGACATATCTTATCACTAATTTTTTATCTTATCGCTTATCACTAATTACTTATCGCTAATCACATCTTATCGCTTATTACTAATTACTTATCTTATCGCTTATCACTAGTTACTTATCTTATAGCTTATCACTAATTACTTATCTTATCGCTTATAACTAATTCCTTATCGTAGCTTATAACTAATTCCTTATCTTATCGCTTATCACAAATTACTTATCTTATCGCTTTTCACTAGTTACTTATCTTATAGCTTATCGCTAATTACTAATGACTAACTATATATCTTATCACTTATTACTTATCTTATCGTTTAACACAAATTTCTTATCTTATTGCTTATCACTAATAACTTATCTTATCGCTTATCACTAATTACTGATGTTATCGCTAATTACTAATAACATATCTTATCACTAATTTTTTATCTTATCGCTTATCACTAATACTTATCTTATCGCTTATCACTACTTATCGCTAATCATATCTTATCGCTTATTACTAATTACTTATCTTATCGCTTATCACTAGTTACTTATCTTATAGCTTATCACTAATAACTTATCTTATCGCTTATAACTAATTCCTTATCTTAGCTTATAACTAATTCCTTGTCTTATCGCTTATCACAAATTACTTATCTTATCGCTTATCACTAGTTACTTATAGCTTATCGCTAATTAATAATGACTAACTATATATCTTATCACTTATTACTTATCTTATCGTTTAACACAAATTTCTTATCTTATATCACTAATAACTTATCTTATCGCTTATCACTAATTACTTATGTTATCGCTAATTACTAATAACATATCTTATCACTAATTACTTATCTTATCGCTTATTACTAATCTTATCGCTTATTACTAATTACTTAACTAATCGCTATTTACCAATGACATATCTTATCGCTAATATTTTATCTTATCGCTTATCACTAATAACTTATCGCTAATCACATCTTATCGCTTATTACTAATTACTTATCTTATCGCTTATCACTAGTTACTTATCTTATAGCTTATCACTAGTTACTTATCTTAAAGCTTATCACTAGTTACTTATCTTATAGCTTTACTTATCTTATAGCTTATCACTAATTACTTATCTTATCGCTTATAACTAATTCCTTATCTTAGCTTATAACTAATTCCTTATCTTATCGCTTATCAAAAATCACTTATCTTATCGCTGATCACTAGTTACTTATCTTATAGCTTATCGCTAATTACTAATGACTAACTATATATCTTATCACTTATTACTTATCTTATCGCTTATCACTAATTTCTTATCCTATCGTTTATCACTAATTTCTTATCTTACCGCTTATCACTAATTACTTATCACTTATTACTAATTACTTACTTTTACTAATTACTATCTTATCGCTTATCACTAATTATTTTACTAATCGCTAATTACTAATAACATATCTTATCACTAATTACTTATCTTATCGTTTATCACTTATTACTTTGGTTGATTTCAAAACGTTATTTGTTCAATATTTATTCATAAATATGGGGAATTTGCATTTTATATACGTCTTTTTTTCTCCCCTTGTCCTGCGCACCCCTTGTACTCATTCCATCTCCCTCACTCCTTGTTCCTTTACCTGTCCTCGAGTTTTCGACGCGTCGCCGCCGGCGCACCGCGGCACCATCAGTCTACTGGCATCCGTGAACGCATATGGACGTTTGCTATTATACGCGCCGCGCCTACAAATCCGCAACGTGCCTTCGAGTTCATCGTGAAAAACTAAAGAACTCTTAACGCCAAATCAAAAATAATTTTACTAGTGTATGAAGTTATCAAAATATGGACGCAGTGAAAGGATATTTTCTAGTGTGATGGACATTTATTTACTGGATGAAGAAATTGGACGCTTGCTGACGCCGCCATCTTGCCGCTGAAACCAGCAAATTTCGTTCACCAAACCTCCACAAGTAAGTCCTTACTTCTATATCCATCTCTCCCGATATCCCGGATCGCAATCCCTCAATCAAATAGAACGACCTAGACGCGAAGGCATCTACTAGTCGAATGAGTCTCTGGGCAGAGACTGAATTCGTATCGTCAAAACAGCCGTTTTATACTACTAGTGGTTCGCCCCGAACTGAGACCTCGCGGTAACGGTATCCCATGATTATTCATTCAATCGATACATGATAACCAAAACTGACATTATTATTATGCCCGTTTTCACCAAACATACCTAAATCATCCCCTAAGTAGGAGTCTCTTAACGTAGGTAGCTCCTAAATACAATCCTAAGTCCTAACATCCGTCCCAATATCCTTTTAGGTGTCCCGTACAGGATCGTGATAAATAAGTTGACAGAAAACATCAATCACCTAACTTATAGGTAGCCCGTAAAGGTTAGGGAACGTTAGTGAAAACATTGAATTATTTATCAAACATTGAATTTAACTCGTAGTTCCATGGGAATAGTTACTGACTGCGCCATCTATTAGCATTATTGTGAAGCTATGTTGATGCTATATGAATTACTGACGCCCATTAAAAATTAAATAATCTCGTTTCTTTATAATATTCATATAATTTTAGTATTTGTTGTTCAAGTACAGGATATAAGTGACCTAAAAACATAAAATCAGTTTGAAAATCCATAGCGGATTTTTCTAGAGAGCGTCTTCAAGCGAGCGTATAAAATCGCCACTTTGAAAGCCCCCCATTTCGTCAATTTTAAGGGAAAAATTAAAAAAAAATTATTTTTGTACTCAGTTCAAAATTATCTTTAAAATGATACGTAACAATTTTATGTAACGCGATATTTTTTTTTTTACTTCGCATTCGCTTCTATGAGAGCCCCCCTGAAATAAAGATTTTTATAACTTTTTAAGCCATTTTCGGCTGGAGGCCATCGGTTTACATATTATATCTAAATTTGAAGTAATTACGTTCAGTAATTCAAAAGTTATAAGGCTCTGACAGACGGACGGACGGACGGACGGACGGACGGACAAGTGCAAATCGCCCTAGTTAACTCAAAGACCTTCGCTTCGCTCGGTCGAATATTTCAAGATGGCGCGCAAAATGGCGTACCCGCGCTGTCAAAGTCAAATGTCACTTTGATTAAACTAATTTTAATAAATAAAAGGGAAAGTTGCGTCAGTGCAGCCTGTTGGGTTCCCAGGTATAAAATAATTTTGCAGTTCAAATGTCCTCCCGAGTCCTCTGTGTTCACAGGAGAGCTCATTGCCTTATTAGAAGCAATCCTGTTTACACTATCCCATAACATAAAACATACTGTAATTTTTACTGACTCCCTTAGCTGCTTATTATCTATAAAAGAAAATCCATTCCGTAGTAAATCAAGATTTTCTGTTATCCTAGAGATTAGAGAGGCTTTGTTCTCCTGTCATAAAAATGGATTAGCTATATCTCTTGTGTGGATCCCAGGTCACTCTGGTATTTCAGGAAACGAAACAGCTGACTCTTGTGCTAAAGCTGCTGTACAGTTAGGCTCACTTGAACATTTTAAAAACAATTCCCAAGATCTTACGAGCCTCGCTAAATCTTATCTGGGTAAGTCCTGGAATTCGTATTGGATGGAATCAAAATCGGTTAAAGGTAAATTCTATGCCTCAATACAACCAGATATACCAAGACGGCCCTGGTTTTTCTCCCATAGATATGCAAGGTAGGTAGGTAAATCGCGCCCTCAGGGTGCACCTGTGCGCCATAACCAAAAATTGAATTGAAATTGAATAAATAAAAGGAAACGGAAGTCAAAACAATACTTTTAAATAACTAATATAAAATAAAAGGATACGGAAATCAAAACAATACTCTTAATCAATTAATATAAATTAAACGGAAATCAATTGCGCCCACATATACATGCATGCATATTGGCGCATAATTTAAGGATAAATATGTGAAAAGTAGCATATGAATATCCCGCGGGAACTGTTTGTTTTCCCGGAATAAAAAGCAGCCTTTGTCACTTTTCAGTCCCTTAACTTTACCTGTGCTAAAAAACAATCTAAACCTCCGTTGGCGCATATAATTGAAGGATAAGTATGTGAAAAGTAACATACAAATATCCCGCGGGAACTGTTTATTTTCCCGGGATAAAAAGTAGCCTTTTCGCTTTTCAGGTCCTCAACTATGCCTATCCAATAAACCACGTCAATCTGTAACTCCGTTGGCGCATAATTTAAGGATAAATATGTGAAAAGTAGCACACAATAGGCGCCTTTATAATATTTACCGTGACGATATTACCGTGGACGTCCACGGCACAACGGCTAGACAGGGGAGTCAAATGTATGGAAATATATGAAGACGTTTTTAAATTTCCATCGACTGTAACGTTATGCCGTGCACGTCCACGGCACATCCTGTCTTGCCGTGACGATATAATCGGCGTCCGGTTTCCCTGTAATATCGTCACGGTATTTTGGCGATGTAGTGCGTAGCAACAAGGATTAATGTTGAGTGAGTGAGAGTCTACGTGCCCGCACTCCCCCACCTCCCGCCCCCCTACAGTGACGCGTTCCGAACTCATTGTTAGAGTTAGGTACTATTTTTTTATATTTTTAATATTTATTAAAAATGGCATTCAAATATGATGTTATTACCCTTTGAGTATCAAGTTGTTACCCTTAACGAACTAATAGAGATGAAGCCTTGTTTTTGGGACAAATAATATAATTTTAAATAAAAAAAAAAATGTTCTTCTATTTCAATTTTAGCATCGGATGCTGCCAAAACCTTCTTGTAATTTGTCTTTTACGTCTTAAATACATTAAATCTACCTAGTCGAAGTAAGTTATTGGCCATGTCATTCACACTCTTCCGAATATACTACGCAAATGACGAAAAACGTCCACGGCGCGGCATGAAAATTATAAAAGCGACTTTAACGTGGACGTTGACGTCGAGGACAACGATAACGTGACGTGAGAATTATAAAAGCGCCTAATATCCCGCGGGAACTGTTTGCTTTCACAGGATAAAAAGTAGCCTTTGTCACTTTTCAAGTCATCAACTATGCCTATCCAAAAAACCACGTTAATCTGTAACTCCGTTGCGCGTATTTTGAAGGACAAATGCGTAAAAAATAGCGATGCTGTCCCGCAGGAACTGTTTGCTTTTCCGGGATAAAAAGTAGCCTATGTGCTATTCCAGACTATAATCTATGTCTGTGCCAAATTTCAGCAAAATCGGTTCATTCGTTGTCGCGTTAAAGAGTAACAAACATCCATCCATCCAAACATCCATCCATCCATCCTCACAAACTTTCGCATTTATAATATTATTATTATATTATTATAATATAATAATAGGATTTCACATTAAATTATTACATACCTTATCGCTAATCACTATATACATAATATATTATCGCTTATCAATAATAATTACTTATCTTATCGCTAATTTTTTTTTTGGATCCTGTATTTCGGAGTGACCGAGATTTAATGTGGGATTTGCGAATGAGTCTCTGGGCAGAGACTGAATTCGTATCGTCAAAACAGCCGTTTTATACTACTAGTGGTTCGCCCCGAACTGAGACCTCGCGGTAACGGTATCCCATGATTATTCATTCAATCGATACATGATAACCAAAACTGACATTATTATTATGCCCGTTTTCACCAAACATACCTAAATCATCCCCTAAGTAGGAGTCTCTTAACGTAGGTAGCTCCTAAATACAATCCTAAGTCCTAACATCCGTCCCAATATCCTTTTAGGTGTCCCGTACAGGATCGTGATAAATAAGTTGACAGAAAACATCAATCACCTAACTTATAGGTAGCCCGTAAAGGTTAGGGAACGTTAGTGAAAACATTGAATTATTTATCAAACATTGAATTTAACTCGTAGTTCCATGGGAATAGTTACTGACTGCGCCATCTATTAGCATTATTGTGAAGCTATGTTGATGCTATATGAATTACTGACGCCCATTAAAAATTAAATAATCTCGTTTCTTTATAATATTCATATAATTTTAGTATTTGTTGTTCAAGTACAGGATATAAGTGACCTAAAAACATAAAATCAGTTTGAAAATCCATAGCGGATTTTTCTAGAGAGCGTCTTCAAGCGAGCGTATAAAATCGCCACTTTGAAAGCCCCCCATTTCGTCAATTTTAAGGGAAAAATTAAAAAAAAATTATTTTTGTACTCAGTTCAAAATTATCTTTAAAATGATACGTAACAATTTTATGTAACGCGATATTTTTTTTTTTACTTCGCATTCGCTTCTATGAGAGCCCCCCTGAAATAAAGATTTTTATAACTTTTTAAGCCATTTTCGGCTGGAGGCCATCGGTTTACATATTATATCTAAATTTGAAGTAATTACGTTCAGTAATTCAAAAGTTATAAGGCTCTGACAGACGGACGGACGGACGGACGGACGGACGGACAAGTGCAAATCGCCCTAGTTAACTCAAAGACCTTCGCTTCGCTCGGTCGAATATTTCAAGATGGCGCGCAAAATGGCGTACCCGCGCTGTCAAAGTCAAATGTCACTTTGATTAAACTAATTTTAATAAATAAAAGGGAAAGTTGCGTCAGTGCAGCCTGTTGGGTTCCCAGGTATAAAATAATTTTGCAGTTCAAATGTCCTCCCGAGTCCTCTGTGTTCACAGGAGAGCTCATTGCCTTATTAGAAGCAATCCTGTTTACACTATCCCATAACATAAAACATACTGTAATTTTTACTGACTCCCTTAGCTGCTTATTATCTATAAAAGAAAATCCATTCCGTAGTAAATCAAGATTTTCTGTTATCCTAGAGATTAGAGAGGCTTTGTTCTCCTGTCATAAAAATGGATTAGCTATATCTCTTGTGTGGATCCCAGGTCACTCTGGTATTTCAGGAAACGAAACAGCTGACTCTTGTGCTAAAGCTGCTGTACAGTTAGGCTCACTTGAACATTTTAAAAACAATTCCCAAGATCTTACGAGCCTCGCTAAATCTTATCTGGGTAAGTCCTGGAATTCGTATTGGATGGAATCAAAATCGGTTAAAGGTAAATTCTATGCCTCAATACAACCAGATATACCAAGACGGCCCTGGTTTTTCTCCCATAGATATGCAAGGTAGGTAGGTAAATCGCGCCCTCAGGGTGCACCTGTGCGCCATAACCAAAAATTGAATTGAAATTGAATAAATAAAAGGAAACGGAAGTCAAAACAATACTTTTAAATAACTAATATAAAATAAAAGGATACGGAAATCAAAACAATACTCTTAATCAATTAATATAAATTAAACGGAAATCAATTGCGCCCACATATACATGCATGCATATTGGCGCATAATTTAAGGATAAATATGTGAAAAGTAGCATATGAATATCCCGCGGGAACTGTTTGTTTTCCCGGAATAAAAAGCAGCCTTTGTCACTTTTCAGTCCCTTAACTTTACCTGTGCTAAAAAACAATCTAAACCTCCGTTGGCGCATATAATTGAAGGATAAGTATGTGAAAAGTAACATACAAATATCCCGCGGGAACTGTTTATTTTCCCGGGATAAAAAGTAGCCTTTTCGCTTTTCAGGTCCTCAACTATGCCTATCCAATAAACCACGTCAATCTGTAACTCCGTTGGCGCATAATTTAAGGATAAATATGTGAAAAGTAGCACACAATAGGCGCCTTTATAATATTTACCGTGACGATATTACCGTGGACGTCCACGGCACAACGGCTAGACAGGGGAGTCAAATGTATGGAAATATATGAAGACGTTTTTAAATTTCCATCGACTGTAACGTTATGCCGTGCACGTCCACGGCACATCCTGTCTTGCCGTGACGATATAATCGGCGTCCGGTTTCCCTGTAATATCGTCACGGTATTTTGGCGATGTAGTGCGTAGCAACAAGGATTAATGTTGAGTGAGTGAGAGTCTACGTGCCCGCACTCCCCCACCTCCCGCCCCCCTACAGTGACGCGTTCCGAACTCATTGTTAGAGTTAGGTACTATTTTTTTATATTTTTAATATTTATTAAAAATGGCATTCAAATATGATGTTATTACCCTTTGAGTATCAAGTTGTTACCCTTAACGAACTAATAGAGATGAAGCCTTGTTTTTGGGACAAATAATATAATTTTAAATAAAAAAAAAAATGTTCTTCTATTTCAATTTTAGCATCGGATGCTGCCAAAACCTTCTTGTAATTTGTCTTTTACGTCTTAAATACATTAAATCTACCTAGTCGAAGTAAGTTATTGGCCATGTCATTCACACTCTTCCGAATATACTACGCAAATGACGAAAAACGTCCACGGCGCGGCATGAAAATTATAAAAGCGACTTTAACGTGGACGTTGACGTCGAGGACAACGATAACGTGACGTGAGAATTATAAAAGCGCCTAATATCCCGCGGGAACTGTTTGCTTTCACAGGATAAAAAGTAGCCTTTGTCACTTTTCAAGTCATCAACTATGCCTATCCAAAAAACCACGTTAATCTGTAACTCCGTTGCGCGTATTTTGAAGGACAAATGCGTAAAAAATAGCGATGCTGTCCCGCAGGAACTGTTTGCTTTTCCGGGATAAAAAGTAGCCTATGTGCTATTCCAGACTATAATCTATGTCTGTGCCAAATTTCAGCAAAATCGGTTCATTCGTTGTCGCGTTAAAGAGTAACAAACATCCATCCATCCAAACATCCATCCATCCATCCTCACAAACTTTCGCATTTATAATATTATTATTATATTATTATAATATAATAATAGGATTTCACATTAAATTATTACATACCTTATCGCTAATCACTATATACATAATATATTATCGCTTATCAATAATAATTACTTATCTTATCGCTAATTTTTTTTTTGGATCCTGTATTTCGGAGTGACCGAGATTTAATGTGGGATTTGCGAAGGCCGAGGGATAATTCTTAGGTTCAGCATCAGTTCTCGACTGATCTTTGGGCTACTTGAACGAAACTTCAGGATAATTTGGAACAGCAATTTATAACATAGAACTGAGAACTGATTTGATCAATAAATAGCCACAATAGCCATAGTCCAGAAACGGGAATTATTACTGAAAAACTAATCAGGCTTTATCGCTGAAACCCTACCTAAAGCCGTCTCCAACCACCCCTATAACGGCCCCTGACCTCACATCTAATCATTTTAACCACAACACGACAGACAAACCACCATCTGAACGTGAGAGTAGTCATCAAAATGCACAAATTAATTGACAATAATTATGACTTATGCGTGTGAAAATATTTATAGCGATAGTGAATTATCGCTACTCACTATTTACTTATCTTATCGCAAGTCAATAATTTCTTATCTTGTCGCTTATCACTAATAACTTATCTTATCGTTTATCACTAATTACTTATGTTATCGCTAATTACTAATAACATTTATCTTATCACTAATTACTTATCTTATCGCTTATTACTAATTACTTAACTAATCGCTATTTACTAATGACATATCTTATCACTAATTTTTTATCTTATCGCTTATCACTAATTACTTATCGCTAATCACATCTTATCGCTTATTACTAATTACTTATCTTATCGCTTATCACTAGTTACTTATCTTATAGCTTATCACTAATTACTTATCTTATCGCTTATAACTAATTCCTTATCGTAGCTTATAACTAATTCCTTATCTTATCGCTTATCACAAATTACTTATATTATCGCTTTTCACTAGTTACTTATCTTATAGCTTATCGCTAATTACTAATGACTAACTATATATCTTATCACTTATTACTTATCTTATCGTTTAACACAAATTTCTTATCTTATTGCTTATCACTAATAACTTATCTTATCGCTTATCACTAATTACTGATGTTATCGCTAATTACTAATAACATATCTTATCACTAATTTTTTATCTTATCGCTTATCACTAATTACTTATCTTATCGCTTATCACTACTTATCGCTAATCATATCTTATCGCTTATTACTAATTACTTATCTTATCGCTTATCACTAGTTACTTATCTTATAGCTTATCACTAATAACTTATCTTATCGCTTATAACTAATTCCTTATCTTAGCTTATAACTAATTCCTTGTCTTATCGCTTATCACAAATTACTTATCTTATCGCTTATCACTAGTTACTTATAGCTTATCGCTAATTAATAATGACTAACTATATATCTTATCACTTATTACTTATCTTATCGTTTAACACAAATTTCTTATCTTATATCACTAATAACTTATCTTATCGCTTATCACTAATTACTTATGTTATCGCTAATTACTAATAACATATCTTATCACTATTTTCTTATCTTATCGCTTATTACTAATCTTATCGCTTATTACTAATTACTTAACTAATCGCTATTTACCAATGACATATCTTATCACTAATATTTTATCTTATCGCTTATCACTAATAACTTATCGCTAATCACATCTTATCGCTTATTACTAATTACTTATCTTATCGCTTATCACTAGTTACTTATCTTATAGCTTATCACTAGTTACTTATCTTATAGCTTATCACTAATTACTTATCTTATCGCTTATAACTAATTCCTTATCTTAGCTTATAACTAATTCCTTATCTTATCGCTTATCACAAATCACTTATCTTATCGCTGATCACTAGTTACTTATCTTATAGCTTATCGCTAATTACTAATGACTAACTATATATCTTATCACTTATTACTTATCTTATCGCTTATCACTAATTTCTCATCCTATCGTTTATCACTAATTTCTTATCTTACCGCTTATCACTAATTACTTATCACTTATTACTAATTACTTACTTTTACTAATTACTATCTTATCGCTTATCACTAATTATTTTACTAATCGCTAATTACTTATAACATATCTTATCACTAATTACTTATCTTATCGTTTATCACTTATTACTTTGGTTGATTTCAAAACGTTATTTGTTCAATATTTATTCATAAATATGGGGAATTTGCATTTTATATACGTCTTTTTTTCTCCCCTTGTCCTGCGCACCCCTTGTACTCATTCCATCTCCCTCACTCCTTGTTCCTTTACCTGTCCTCGAGTTTTCGACGCGTCGCCGCCGGCGCACCGCGGCACCATCAGTCTACTGGCATCCGTGAACGCATATGGACGTTTGCTATTATACGCGCCGCGCGTACAAATCCGCAACGTGCCTTCGAGTTCATCGTGAAAAACTAAAGAACTCTTAACGCCAAATCAAAAATAATTTTACTAGTGTATGAAGTTATCAAAATATGGACGCAGTGAAAGGATATTTTCTAGTGTGATGGACATTTATTTACTGGATGAAGAAATTGGACGCTTGCTGACGCCGCCATCTTGCCGCTGAAACCAGCAAATTTCGTTCACCAAACCTCCACAAGTAAGTCCTTACTTCTATATCCATCTCTCCCGATATCCCGGATCGCAATCCCTCAATCAAATAGAACGACCTAGACGCGAAGGCATCTACTAGTCGAATGAGTCTCTGGGCAGAGACTGAATTCGTATCGTCAAAACAGCCGTTTTATACTAATATTTCAAGATGGCGCGCAAAATGGCGTACCCGCACTGTCAAAGTCAAATGTCACTTTGATTAAACTAATTTTAATAAATAAAAGGGAAAGTTGCGTCAGTGCAGCCTGTTGGGTTCCCAGGTATAAAATAATTTTGCAGTTCAAATAAGGAATAAAAAGCAGCCTTTGTCACTTTTCAGTCCCTTAACTTTACCTGTGCTAAAAAACAATCTAAACCTCCGTTGGCGCATATAATTGAAGGATAAGTATGTGAAAAGTAACATACAAATATCCCGCGGAAACTGTTTATTTTCCCGGGATAAAAAGTAGCCTTTTCGCTTTTCAGGTCCTCAACTATGCCTATCCAATAAACCACGTCAATCTGTAACTCCGTTGGCGCATAATTTAAGGATAAATATGTGAAAAGTAGCACACAATAGGCGCCTTTATAATATTTACCGTGACGATATTACCGTGGACGTCCACGGCACAACGGCTAGACAGGGGAGTCAAATGTATGGAAATATATGAAGACGTTTTTAAATTTCCATCGACGGTAACGTTATGCCGTGCACGTCCACGGCACATCCTGTCTTGCCGTGACGATATAATCGGCGTCCGGTTTCCCTATAATATCGTCACGGTATTTTGGCGATGTAGTGCGTAGCAACAAGGATTAATGTTGAGTGAGTGAGAGTCTACGTGCCCGCACTCCCCCACCTCCCGCCCCCCTACAGTGACGCGTTCCGAACTCATTGTTAGAGTTAGGTACTATTTTTTTATATTTTTAATATTTATTAAAAATGGCATTCAAATATGATGTTATTACCCTTTGAGTATCAAGTTGTTACCCTTAACGAACTAATAGAGATGAAGCCTTGTTTTTGGGACAAATAATATAATTTTAAATAAAAAAAAAAAATGTTCTTCTATTTCAATTTTAGCATCGGATGCTGCCAAAACCTTCTTGTAATTTGTCTTTTACGTCTTAAATACATTAAATCTACCTAGTCGAAGTAAGTTATTGGCCATGTCATTCACACTCTTCCGAATATACTACGCAAATGACGAAAAACGTCCACGGCGCGGCATGAAAATTATAAAAGCGACTTTAACGTGGACGTTGACGTCGAGGACAACGATAACGTGACGTGAGAATTATAAAAGCGCCTAATATCCCGCGGGAACTGTTTGCTTTCACAGGATAAAAAGTAGCCTTTGTCACTTTTCAAGTCATCAACTATGCCTATCCAAAAAACCACGTTAATCTGTAACTCCGTTGCGCGTATTTTGAAGGACAAATGCGTAAAAAATAGCGATGCTGTCCCGCAGGAACTGTTTGCTTTTCCGGGATAAAAAGTAGCCTATGTGCTATTCCAGACTATAATCTATGTCTGTGCCAAATTTCAGCAAAATCGGTTCATTCGTTGTCGCGTTAAAGAGTAACAAACATCCATCCATCCAAACATCCATCCATCCATCCTCACAAACTTTCGCATTTATAATATTATTATTATAATATAATAATAGGATTTCACATTAAATTATTACATACCTTATCGCTAATCACTATATACATAATATATTATCGCTTATCAATAATAATTACTTATCTTATCGCTAATTTTTTTTTTTTGGATCCTGTATTTCGGAGTGACCGAGATTTAATGTGGGATTTGCGAAGGCCGAGGGATAATTCTTAGGTTCAGCATCAGTTCTCGACTGATCTTTGGGCTACTTGAACGAAACTTCAGGATAATTTGGAACAGCAATTTATAACATAGAACTGAGAACTGATTTGATCAATAAATAGCCACAATAGCCATAGTCCAGAAACGGGAATTATTACTGAAAAACTAATCAGGCTTTATCGCTGAAACCCTACCTAAAGCCGTCTCCAACCACCCCTATAACGGCCCCTGACCTCACATCTAATCATTTTAACCACAACACGACAGACAAACCACCATCTGAACGTGAGAGTAGTCATCAAAATGCACAAATTAATTGACAATAATTATGACTTATGCGTGTGAAAATATTTATAGCGATAGTGAATTATCGCTACTCACTATTTACTTATCTTATCGCAAGTCAATAATTTCTTATCTTGTCGCTTATCACTAATAACTTATCTTATCGTTTATCACTAATTACTTATGTTATCGCTAATTACTAATAACATTTATCTTATCACTAATTACTTATCTTATCGCTTATTACTAATTACTTAACTAATCGCTATTGACTAATGACATATCTTATCACTAATTTTTTATCTTATCGCTTATCACTAATTACTTATCGCTAATCACATCTTATCGCTTATTACTAATTACTTATCTTATCGCTTATCAATAGTTACTTATCTTATAGCTTATCACTAATTACTTATCTTATCGCTTATAACTAATTCCTTATCGTAGCTTATAACTAATTCCTTATCTTATCGCTTATCACAAATTACTTATCTTATCGCTTATCACTAGTTACTTATCTTATAGCTTATCGCTAATTACTAATGACTAACTATATATCTTATCACTTATTACTTATCTTATCGTTTAACACAAATTTCTTATCTTATTGCTTATCACTAATAACTTATCTTATCGCTTATCACTAATTACTGATGTTATCGCTAATTACTAATAACATATCTTATCACTAATTTTTTATCTTATCGCTTATCACTAATTACTTATCTTATCGCTTATCACTACTTATCGCTAATCATATCTTATCGCTTATTACTAATTACTTATCTTATCGCTTATCACTAGTTACTTATCTTATAGCTTATCACTAATAACTTATCTTATCGCTTATAACTAATTCCTTATCTTAGCTTATAACTAATTCCTTGTCTTATCGCTTATCACTAATTACTTATCTTATCGCTTATCACTAGTTACTTATAGCTTATCGCTAATTAATAATGACTAACTATATATCTTATCACTTATTACTTATCTTATCGTTTAACACAAATTTCTTATCTTATATCACTAATAACTTATCTTATCGCTTATCACTAATTACTTATGTTATCGCTAATTATTAATAACATATCTTATCACTAATTACTTATCTTATCGCTTATTACTAATCTTATCGCTTATTACTAATTACTTAACTAATCGCTATTTACTAATGACATATCTTATCACTAATATTTTATCTTATCGCTTATCACTAATAACTTATCGCTAATCACATCTTATCGCTTATTACTAATTACTTATCTTATCGCTTATCACTAGTTACTTATCTTATAGCTTATCACTAGTTACTTATCTTATAGCTTATCACTAATTACTTATCTTATCGCTTATAACTAATTCCTTATCTTAGCTTATAACTAATTCCTTATCTTATCGCTTATCACAAATCACTTATCTTATCGCTGATCACTAGTTACTTATCTTATAGCTTATCGCTAATTACTAATGACTAACTATATATCTTATCACTTATTACTTATCTTATCGCTTATCACTAATTACTTATCCTATCGTTTATCACTAATTTCTTATCTTACCGCTTATCACTAATTACTTATCACTTATTACTAATTACTTACTTTTACTAATTACTATCTTATCGCTTATCACTAACTATTTTACTAATCGCTAATTACTAATAACATATCTTATCACTAATTACTTATCTTATCGTTTATCACTTATTACTTTGGTTGATTTCAAAACGTTATTTGTTCAATATTTATTCATAAATATGGGGAATTTGCATTTTATATACGTCTTTTTTTCTCCCCTTGTCCTGCGCACCCCTTGTACTCATTCCATCTCCCTCACTCCTTGTTCCTTTACCTGTCCTCGAGTTTTCGACGCGTCGCCGCCGGCGCACCGCGGCACCATCAGTCTACTGGCATCCGTGAACGCATATGGACGTTTGCTATTATACGCGCCGCGCCTACAAATCCGCAACGTGCCTTCGAGTTCATCGTGAAAAACTAAAGAACTCTTAACGCCAAATCAAAAATAATTTTACTAGTGTATGAAGTTATCAAAATATGGACGCAGTGAAAGGATATTTTCTAGTGTGATGGACATTTATTTACTGGATGAAGAAATTGGACGCTTGCTGACGCCGCCATCTTGCCGCTGAAACCAGCAAATTTCGTTCACCAAACCTCCACAAGTAAGTCCTTACTTCTATATCCATCTCTCCCGATATCCCGGATCGCAATCCCTCAATCAAATAGAACGACCTAGACGCGAAGGCATCTACTAGTCGAATGAGTCTCTGGGCAGAGACTGAATTCGTATCGTCAAAACAGCCGTTTTATACTAATATTTCAAGATGGCGCGCAAAATGGCGTACCCGCACTGTCAAAGTCAAATGTCACTTTGATTAAACTAATTTTAATAAATAAAAGGGAAAGTTGCGTCAGTGCAGCCTGTTGGGTTCCCAGGTATAAAATAATTTTGCAGTTCAAATAAGGAATAAAAAGCAGCCTTTGTCACTTTTCAGTCCCTTAACTTTACCTGTGCTAAAAAACAATCTAAACCTCCGTTGGCGCATATAATTGAAGGATAAGTATGTGAAAAGTAACATACAAATATCCCGCGGAAACTGTTTATTTTCCCGGGATAAAAAGTAGCCTTTTCGCTTTTCAGGTCCTCAACTATGCCTATCCAATAAACCACGTCAATCTGTAACTCCGTTGGCGCATAATTTAAGGATAAATATGTGAAAAGTAGCACACAATAGGCGCCTTTATAATATTTACCGTGACGATATTACCGTGGACGTCCACGGCACAACGGCTAGACAGGGGAGTCAAATGTATGGAAATATATGAAGACGTTTTTAAATTTCCATCGACGGTAACGTTATGCCGTGCACGTCCACGGCACATCCTGTCTTGCCGTGACGATATAATCGGCGTCCGGTTTCCCTATAATATCGTCACGGTATTTTGGCGATGTAGTGCGTAGCAACAAGGATTAATGTTGAGTGAGTGAGAGTCTACGTGCCCGCACTCCCCCACCTCCCGCCCCCCTACAGTGACGCGTTCCGAACTCATTGTTAGAGTTAGGTACTATTTTTTTATATTTTTAATATTTATTAAAAATGGCATTCAAATATGATGTTATTACCCTTTGAGTATCAAGTTGTTACCCTTAACGAACTAATAGAGATGAAGCCTTGTTTTTGGGACAAATAATATAATTTTAAATAAAAAAAAAAATGTTCTTCTATTTCAATTTTAGCATCGGATGCTGCCAAAACCTTCTTGTAATTTGTCTTTTACGTCTTAAATACATTAAATCTACCTAGTCGAAGTAAGTTATTGGCCATGTCATTCACACTCTTCCGAATATACTACGCAAATGACGAAAAACGTCCACGGCGCGGCATGAAAATTATAAAAGCGACTTTAACGTGGACGTTGACGTCGAGGACAACGATAACGTGACGTGAGAATTATAAAAGCGCCTAATATCCCGCGGGAACTGTTTGCTTTCACAGGATAAAAAGTAGCCTTTGTCACTTTTCAAGTCATCAACTATGCCTATCCAAAAAACCACGTTAATCTGTAACTCCGTTGCGCGTATTTTGAAGGACAAATGCGTAAAAAATAGCGATGCTGTCCCGCAGGAACTGTTTGCTTTTCCGGGATAAAAAGTAGCCTATGTGCTATTCCAGACTATAATCTATGTCTGTGCCAAATTTCAGCAAAATCGGTTCATTCGTTGTCGCGTTAAAGAGTAACAAACATCCATCCATCCAAACATCCATCCATCCATCCTCACAAACTTTCGCATTTATAATATTATTATTATAATATAATAATAGGATTTCACATTAAATTATTACATACCTTATCGCTAATCACTATATACATAATATATTATCGCTTATCAATAATAATTACTTATCTTATCGCTAATTTTTTTTTTTGGATCCTGTATTTCGGAGTGACCGAGATTTAATGTGGGATTTGCGAAGGCCGAGGGATAATTCTTAGGTTCAGCATCAGTTCTCGACTGATCTTTGGGCTACTTGAACGAAACTTCAGGATAATTTGGAACAGCAATTTATAACATAGAACTGAGAACTGATTTGATCAATAAATAGCCACAATAGCCATAGTCCAGAAACGGGAATTATTACTGAAAAACTAATCAGGCTTTATCGCTGAAACCCTACCTAAAGCCGTCTCCAACCACCCCTATAACGGCCCCTGACCTCACATCTAATCATTTTAACCACAACACGACAGACAAACCACCATCTGAACGTGAGAGTAGTCATCAAAATGCACAAATTAATTGACAATAATTATGACTTATGCGTGTGAAAATATTTATAGCGATAGTGAATTATCGCTACTCACTATTTACTTATCTTATCGCAAGTCAATAATTTCTTATCTTGTCGCTTATCACTAATAACTTATCTTATCGTTTATCACTAATTACTTATGTTATCGCTAATTACTAATAACATTTATCTTATCACTAATTACTTATCTTATCGCTTATTACTAATTACTTAACTAATCGCTATTGACTAATGACATATCTTATCACTAATTTTTTATCTTATCGCTTATCACTAATTACTTATCGCTAATCACATCTTATCGCTTATTACTAATTACTTATCTTATCGCTTATCAATAGTTACTTATCTTATAGCTTATCACTAATTACTTATCTTATCGCTTATAACTAATTCCTTATCGTAGCTTATAACTAATTCCTTATCTTATCGCTTATCACAAATTACTTATCTTATCGCTTATCACTAGTTACTTATCTTATAGCTTATCGCTAATTACTAATGACTAACTATATATCTTATCACTTATTACTTATCTTATCGTTTAACACAAATTTCTTATCTTATTGCTTATCACTAATAACTTATCTTATCGCTTATCACTAATTACTGATGTTATCGCTAATTACTAATAACATATCTTATCACTAATTTTTTATCTTATCGCTTATCACTAATTACTTATCTTATCGCTTATCACTACTTATCGCTAATCATATCTTATCGCTTATTACTAATTACTTATCTTATCGCTTATCACTAGTTACTTATCTTATAGCTTATCACTAATAACTTATCTTATCGCTTATAACTAATTCCTTATCTTAGCTTATAACTAATTCCTTGTCTTATCGCTTATCACTAATTACTTATCTTATCGCTTATCACTAGTTACTTATAGCTTATCGCTAATTAATAATGACTAACTATATATCTTATCACTTATTACTTATCTTATCGTTTAACACAAATTTCTTATCTTATATCACTAATAACTTATCTTATCGCTTATCACTAATTACTTATGTTATCGCTAATTATTAATAACATATCTTATCACTAATTACTTATCTTATCGCTTATTACTAATCTTATCGCTTATTACTAATTACTTAACTAATCGCTATTTACTAATGACATATCTTATCACTAATATTTTATCTTATCGCTTATCACTAATAACTTATCGCTAATCACATCTTATCGCTTATTACTAATTACTTATCTTATCGCTTATCACTAGTTACTTATCTTATAGCTTATCACTAGTTACTTATCTTATAGCTTATCACTAATTACTTATCTTATCGCTTATAACTAATTCCTTATCTTAGCTTATAACTAATTCCTTATCTTATCGCTTATCACAAATCACTTATCTTATCGCTGATCACTAGTTACTTATCTTATAGCTTATCGCTAATTACTAATGACTAACTATATATCTTATCACTTATTACTTATCTTATCGCTTATCACTAATTACTTATCCTATCGTTTATCACTAATTTCTTATCTTACCGCTTATCACTAATTACTTATCACTTATTACTAATTACTTACTTTTACTAATTACTATCTTATCGCTTATCACTAACTATTTTACTAATCGCTAATTACTAATAACATATCTTATCACTAATTACTTATCTTATCGTTTATCACTTATTACTTTGGTTGATTTCAAAACGTTATTTGTTCAATATTTATTCATAAATATGGGGAATTTGCATTTTATATACGTCTTTTTTTCTCCCCTTGTCCTGCGCACCCCTTGTACTCATTCCATCTCCCTCACTCCTTGTTCCTTTACCTGTCCTCGAGTTTTCGACGCGTCGCCGCCGGCGCACCGCGGCACCATCAGTCTACTGGCATCCGTGAACGCATATGGACGTTTGCTATTATACGCGCCGCGCCTACAAATCCGCAACGTGCCTTCGAGTTCATCGTGAAAAACTAAAGAACTCTTAACGCCAAATCAAAAATAATTTTACTAGTGTATGAAGTTATCAAAATATGGACGCAGTGAAAGGATATTTTCTAGTGTGATGGACATTTATTTACTGGATGAAGAAATTGGACGCTTGCTGACGCCGCCATCTTGCCGCTGAAACCAGCAAATTTCGTTCACCAAACCTCCACAAGTAAGTCCTTACTTCTATATCCATCTCTCCCGATATCCCGGATCGCAATCCCTCAATCAAATAGAACGACCTAGACGCGAAGGCATCTACTAGTCGAATGAGTCTCTGGGCAGAGACTGAATTCGTATCGTCAAAACAGCCGTTTTATACTAATATTTCAAGATGGCGCGCAAAATGGCGTACCCGCACTGTCAAAGTCAAATGTCACTTTGATTAAACTAATTTTAATAAATAAAAGGGAAAGTTGCGTCAGTGCAGCCTGTTGGGTTCCCAGGTATAAAATAATTTTGCAGTTCAAATAAGGAATAAAAAGCAGCCTTTGTCACTTTTCAGTCCCTTAACTTTACCTGTGCTAAAAAACAATCTAAACCTCCGTTGGCGCATATAATTGAAGGATAAGTATGTGAAAAGTAACATACAAATATCCCGCGGAAACTGTTTATTTTCCCGGGATAAAAAGTAGCCTTTTCGCTTTTCAGGTCCTCAACTATGCCTATCCAATAAACCACGTCAATCTGTAACTCCGTTGGCGCATAATTTAAGGATAAATATGTGAAAAGTAGCACACAATAGGCGCCTTTATAATATTTACCGTGACGATATTACCGTGGACGTCCACGGCACAACGGCTAGACAGGGGAGTCAAATGTATGGAAATATATGAAGACGTTTTTAAATTTCCATCGACGGTAACGTTATGCCGTGCACGTCCACGGCACATCCTGTCTTGCCGTGACGATATAATCGGCGTCCGGTTTCCCTATAATATCGTCACGGTATTTTGGCGATGTAGTGCGTAGCAACAAGGATTAATGTTGAGTGAGTGAGAGTCTACGTGCCCGCACTCCCCCACCTCCCGCCCCCCTACAGTGACGCGTTCCGAACTCATTGTTAGAGTTAGGTACTATTTTTTTATATTTTTAATATTTATTAAAAATGGCATTCAAATATGATGTTATTACCCTTTGAGTATCAAGTTGTTACCCTTAACGAACTAATAGAGATGAAGCCTTGTTTTTGGGACAAATAATATAATTTTAAATAAAAAAAAAAATGTTCTTCTATTTCAATTTTAGCATCGGATGCTGCCAAAACCTTCTTGTAATTTGTCTTTTACGTCTTAAATACATTAAATCTACCTAGTCGAAGTAAGTTATTGGCCATGTCATTCACACTCTTCCGAATATACTACGCAAATGACGAAAAACGTCCACGGCGCGGCATGAAAATTATAAAAGCGACTTTAACGTGGACGTTGACGTCGAGGACAACGATAACGTGACGTGAGAATTATAAAAGCGCCTAATATCCCGCGGGAACTGTTTGCTTTCACAGGATAAAAAGTAGCCTTTGTCACTTTTCAAGTCATCAACTATGCCTATCCAAAAAACCACGTTAATCTGTAACTCCGTTGCGCGTATTTTGAAGGACAAATGCGTAAAAAATAGCGATGCTGTCCCGCAGGAACTGTTTGCTTTTCCGGGATAAAAAGTAGCCTATGTGCTATTCCAGACTATAATCTATGTCTGTGCCAAATTTCAGCAAAATCGGTTCATTCGTTGTCGCGTTAAAGAGTAACAAACATCCATCCATCCAAACATCCATCCATCCATCCTCACAAACTTTCGCATTTATAATATTATTATTATAATATAATAATAGGATTTCACATTAAATTATTACATACCTTATCGCTAATCACTATATACATAATATATTATCGCTTATCAATAATAATTACTTATCTTATCGCTAATTTTTTTTTTTGGATCCTGTATTTCGGAGTGACCGAGATTTAATGTGGGATTTGCGAAGGCCGAGGGATAATTCTTAGGTTCAGCATCAGTTCTCGACTGATCTTTGGGCTACTTGAACGAAACTTCAGGATAATTTGGAACAGCAATTTATAACATAGAACTGAGAACTGATTTGATCAATAAATAGCCACAATAGCCATAGTCCAGAAACGGGAATTATTACTGAAAAACTAATCAGGCTTTATCGCTGAAACCCTACCTAAAGCCGTCTCCAACCACCCCTATAACGGCCCCTGACCTCACATCTAATCATTTTAACCACAACACGACAGACAAACCACCATCTGAACGTGAGAGTAGTCATCAAAATGCACAAATTAATTGACAATAATTATGACTTATGCGTGTGAAAATATTTATAGCGATAGTGAATTATCGCTACTCACTATTTACTTATCTTATCGCAAGTCAATAATTTCTTATCTTGTCGCTTATCACTAATAACTTATCTTATCGTTTATCACTAATTACTTATGTTATCGCTAATTACTAATAACATTTATCTTATCACTAATTACTTATCTTATCGCTTATTACTAATTACTTAACTAATCGCTATTGACTAATGACATATCTTATCACTAATTTTTTATCTTATCGCTTATCACTAATTACTTATCGCTAATCACATCTTATCGCTTATTACTAATTACTTATCTTATCGCTTATCAATAGTTACTTATCTTATAGCTTATCACTAATTACTTATCTTATCGCTTATAACTAATTCCTTATCGTAGCTTATAACTAATTCCTTATCTTATCGCTTATCACAAATTACTTATCTTATCGCTTATCACTAGTTACTTATCTTATAGCTTATCGCTAATTACTAATGACTAACTATATATCTTATCACTTATTACTTATCTTATCGTTTAACACAAATTTCTTATCTTATTGCTTATCACTAATAACTTATCTTATCGCTTATCACTAATTACTGATGTTATCGCTAATTACTAATAACATATCTTATCACTAATTTTTTATCTTATCGCTTATCACTAATTACTTATCTTATCGCTTATCACTACTTATCGCTAATCATATCTTATCGCTTATTACTAATTACTTATCTTATCGCTTATCACTAGTTACTTATCTTATAGCTTATCACTAATAACTTATCTTATCGCTTATAACTAATTCCTTATCTTAGCTTATAACTAATTCCTTGTCTTATCGCTTATCACTAATTACTTATCTTATCGCTTATCACTAGTTACTTATAGCTTATCGCTAATTAATAATGACTAACTATATATCTTATCACTTATTACTTATCTTATCGTTTAACACAAATTTCTTATCTTATATCACTAATAACTTATCTTATCGCTTATCACTAATTACTTATGTTATCGCTAATTATTAATAACATATCTTATCA
Organism: Oeneis ivallda; assembly: GCA_029955525.1. NCBI lineage: Eukaryota > Metazoa > Arthropoda > Insecta > Lepidoptera > Nymphalidae > Oeneis > Oeneis ivallda. The sequence goes on from JARPMR010000009.1 coordinate 25,659,537, forward strand.
CTAATTACTTATCTTATCGCTTATTACTAATCTTATCGCTTATTACTAATTACTTAACTAATCGCTATTTACTAATGACATATCTTATCACTAATATTTTATCTTATCGCTTATCACTAATAACTTATCGCTAATCACATCTTATCGCTTATTACTAATTACTTATCTTATCGCTTATCACTAGTTACTTATCTTATAGCTTATCACTAGTTACTTATCTTATAGCTTATCACTAATTACTTATCTTATCGCTTATAACTAATTCCTTATCTTAGCTTATAACTAATTCCTTATCTTATCGCTTATCACAAATCACTTATCTTATCGCTGATCACTAGTTACTTATCTTATAGCTTATCGCTAATTACTAATGACTAACTATATATCTTATCACTTATTACTTATCTTATCGCTTATCACTAATTACTTATCCTATCGTTTATCACTAATTTCTTATCTTACCGCTTATCACTAATTACTTATCACTTATTACTAATTACTTACTTTTACTAATTACTATCTTATCGCTTATCACTAACTATTTTACTAATCGCTAATTACTAATAACATATCTTATCACTAATTACTTATCTTATCGTTTATCACTTATTACTTTGGTTGATTTCAAAACGTTATTTGTTCAATATTTATTCATAAATATGGGGAATTTGCATTTTATATACGTCTTTTTTTCTCCCCTTGTCCTGCGCACCCCTTGTACTCATTCCATCTCCCTCACTCCTTGTTCCTTTACCTGTCCTCGAGTTTTCGACGCGTCGCCGCCGGCGCACCGCGGCACCATCAGTCTACTGGCATCCGTGAACGCATATGGACGTTTGCTATTATACGCGCCGCGCCTACAAATCCGCAACGTGCCTTCGAGTTCATCGTGAAAAACTAAAGAACTCTTAACGCCAAATCAAAAATAATTTTACTAGTGTATGAAGTTATCAAAATATGGACGCAGTGAAAGGATATTTTCTAGTGTGATGGACATTTATTTACTGGATGAAGAAATTGGACGCTTGCTGACGCCGCCATCTTGCCGCTGAAACCAGCAAATTTCGTTCACCAAACCTCCACAAGTAAGTCTTTACTTCTATATCCATCTCTCCCGATATCCCGGATCATAACAAGGGGAATTTCAAGCAAAACCAGCGCAAGAGTACAGTCCACTGAATAAAACAATTAATTTTCTATCCGCATTTCGAATATGGTAGGATAATTTAAAATCCCCTAAAAGCTTCGCATTTTACCTACCATATTTGTTGTTCCTTGTCGAACCGGATTTCACCAAACATATAAGTTTGGCTTTTTTCAACCGGGATATCTTTCTTTTAATCTCTTTTTGATAATTTCATAACATAATCGCAACGCTCTGAATACCTACTGTGCTGTAATATTGCGGAATTGTGAAGTTATATCTACGTAAATCTGTCGTTTGTTTACTAGGTATCGAGATAATAAGATTTTATAATTATTGTTATAATTCATTTTCTTACATACACGCACGCTCTTATTACTTCGTTTATAAGTAAATTATTTACTTAATTCCCGCATACCTAGGTAATAATAAAACGTATAGATCGTAGTTAACATTCTGTGTTGATAGTAAACATCGTGAACGTTATTTCAAATTGTAGGCACACTTTAGGTATTTAATAATTCCACGCGACCATACGTAGGGTCATCGCTCGTTTATCTTTGGTTTGTTTACATTTTCGCTCGCTAAGTTCAATGCATTTTTAGAACACCCCCGCTTGGACACAATTAATGATTGTGTGTTTTTACATTATAAATAACTGCAATCACATATTGTATTTATATTTTACGCATTTATAACGCCATATATAGTATTAAAACGCTATTAATTACTATAAATTCATATCTTCGTATGTAATAATTATTTTATTGTTCCTTCAAGATGAGTAAAGAAAAGGGTTCTCCCTCTTCTAAGCCATATAATAAAGACGAATCTACTTTATTATTATTAGAAAGCAAACGAGATGTCATGTTTGCGAGAATGCAACGTCTATTTGATACTGCTGTCCAAGTTGAAGCAGATGTCACTAAATTACCTACTCTCATTTCGCAGGCTTCCAATATTGAAACATTACGTAAGGAATTCGAACGAAATTTAGATTTATACAATGAAGCGCAATTCAAAGTAAATCCTATGGCTGCAGCTAATTATCAAGCATGGACTTCATTTGAAGAAATGTTTTGCTATGTCAAGCAAATATTATCGCTTAACGATAATAATAAGAATACCGCTAGTTTGGAGAATGACGTTTCTCGCCCTATTTCAAGTTTTCCAAAATTAAAGTCGCACCTTCCGCCAATTGAATTAATGAGTTTTGACGGTGATATTACAAAATTTCCTTTGTTTCACCAACAATTTAAAAACATGATTCATGATAATCCTAATTTATCGAATAATGAGAAAGTATTTTATTTAGTTGGTCGGTTAAAGGACAAAGCCGCTTTAGTTTGTGCAGGGTTGCCAGCTACTGCTGAAAATTACCCTATTATATGGGAAAAATTAATGCCGAAATATGATGATCCTCGCTCGCTCGCTTGCGCTTATTTGAACCAATTATTGCAGTTTAAGCCGCTCACTCACACAAGTGCAAGCACGCTAGATAGCTTCATAAATACGTTCGATTCCGCAGTGGAAACTCTCAAACAGTTAAAAATCGATTTCACTGACTTTATATTTTTTCACTTGGCCGCGCTCAAATTGGATCCTGAGACCATTAAAATGTTCGAACTTATTAATCGCAAGAAACAAATTCCGACTTATAAAAATCTTATAGAATTTGTTAAACAACAAACTAAAGTGGTTTCACGTTCTATTGATAAGGGCTTGGACACACAACAAAATAAAAATCGCAACAAGGTTAATTCGCCTCCGAAGCCTTCAACTAAAACTTTTGTAAATACTGAATCAGTCAGTTCTTCGGAAGCTGGAACTTGTAGTTTGTGTAAAAATAATAAACACTTGCATCTCTATTCGTGCCCTTCATTCATTTATAAAAAATAATTCCTTTTGTCACCGGTGTGTGTCCACGCTTCATCGCACGAAGAACTGCTTATCTAAAGGTGTATGCTCACGGTGCGGATTATCTTCTCATCACTCTACGATCCACTTTGAACGAAGGAACAATAATAATAATAATTTAAAAATGTCCAAACCTAGGTTAGATAATTCGTCATCTACTTCAAACGCGCTTGAGACGCCTCGTATATCTTCAGTTAGTACTGCAGAAATAATACACGCTTCTTATGAAAACGCTACCAATAAAATTAAACCTAACGTTAGCAACGCGAATAATACGTCACTACCGTGTCACTACAACAACGCTGTTAGGCACTGCGAAAATAAGATTGTATGACAAAAATAATCGTTCGCATCTGGTTCGGTGCCTAATTGACCCAGGTTCGCAAAACGATTATATATCTATCGATTGTTGTGAAAAGTATTCATTGCCCATTAGTTCTCAAAACCGTTTTACTGAAGCTCAAGGTATCGGCGGCGCTTCGCAAAAAATACTTGGTGTTGCAGAGTTTAAATTTAAGTCGCGGTTTGATGATAAGAAGGAATACCTGATACGCCCTCTGGTGGTAGAACGAATCACTTCACAACTGCCAGACTCGCATGTTGATATCGCGGCCTTTAGCGATCTTATTAAAAATATACCGTTGGCTGACGATAGTTTCTCAGAACCTGGGTCCAATCGATCTGTTTCTAGGTCTAAATATTTACTGCAAAATAGTACTAGCTAATAAAATAATCGGTGATGTGAATATGCCCTCCGCATTCGAAACCTCTTTAGGTTATTTAATTATGGGCGATGCACCTATTATTTCGCCACATATTAAGTCTCGCGCGATGTGTTTTTTCACAAGCGAGCCGTTAGATGAATTACTACAAAAGTTTTGGACTATTGAAGAACCTCCCGCACGCAAATTCTTAAGTCCCGATGAACAAAAATGTGAAGATATTTACGTTTCTTCAACCACCCGCAATCAGGATGGCTCTTACTCAGTAGACCTCCCTTTCAAGACTGATCCTTGTGTTTTAGGGGATTCTTACATAACCGCTAAGAAACGCTTTTTTAATTTAGAGAGAAGATTCAATAGAGATACTGAACTTCACTCTAAATATAACGATGTTATTAAAGAGTACATTGATAAACGTATAATTGAACACCTGCCACCTGATGAGCCTGTCTCACCAGGCTATTATTTAGCGCATCACCCTGTGATTCGGGAGGATAAGACTTCGACGAAGATACGTATCGTTCTAGATGGTTCTTCTCCCACTAACCCTTCTCTTCTTAATACAGAAGAGTCATCTTCTGATAAAAAATTATCGCTCAATGATATTTTGCACACTGGTTGCAATTTGCAATCAGATATTTTCGACATTCTTTTGAATGTTCGCATTTTTCGCATCGCATGTCAACGCACCGCACCGCAAATATCAACGCATTATTTATCGCTTTTCACCTGAAGACCCGCTCGAAATGTATGAATTTACTCGAGTGACCTTTGGTTTACGCTCCTCGCCTTTTTTGGCATTACGCACGCTGCGCCAATTGGCCAGCGACGAGCGCCACAAGTGGCCTCTCGCCGCTTCTGTTGTTGAGAGAGACGTCTACATGGACGACCTAGCTTCTTCTGCCTCATCTATCGACGAAGCGAGAAATCGACGAAGCGAGAAAGATAGCGCATGAGTTGATAGAGCTCTTTAAAGCCGGTGGTTTCGACTTAGTGAAGTGGACCAGCAATTCAACTGAATTACTTGGTCACATTCCTACGAGTCATCGCCAGTGTGAGTCCATCTCTCTCGACACAGATGACACTTTTAAAATTCTAGGCCTCCATTGGCTTCCCGCATCCGATAACTTTGTTTTTAAAGTATCGCCACCGCCGAATGCTTGTACCAAACGAGCTATTCTATCCGCTACCGCACGTCTCTATGACGTTCTGGGCCTCGTTGGTCCAGTTATCTTATTCGCTAAACTAATCATAAAAGATTTATGGCTTCTGAATATGGGATGTTATGATTCTCCACCTCAACACATAATTGATAAGTGGCAAGATTATGTATCTGAATTGCCTATTATCTCTAATCTCAAGTTTCCTCGTCACACAGGCATTGAGGAAAATTCTCAAGTTTCGCTTCTGGCATTTTCAGATGCCAGTGAGAAGGCATATGGTTGTGTCGTGTATTTACACGTTAAAAATGAAAATAAACCGCCTAAAGTTACACTACTGTGTTCAAAGTCACGTGTAGCGCCCGTAAAGCCCACGGTCACACTAGCTAGACTAGAGTTGAATGGAATAGTATTGCTTGCTCGTCTAGTAAACTCAGTGTACTACACCTTGTCTTCTCGCATAAAAATAAATGAGGTAGGTACTCGTGTTCTCAGATTTAGAAGTCGCCCTCTGTTGGGCACTCTCTTCGCCACATAAGTTCAATACTTACGTAGCTAATCGCATCTCTCAAATTCATACGCTATTATCGCCTCTTAATGCGAATTTTTATCATATTGCCGGAGTTCAAAATCCCGCTGATTGTGTATCTCGCGGCCTTATGCCCGCACAAATGTCAGAACACGCACTTTGGTTTGAAGGACCCTCATGGATTTCATTTCCATCGGACGAATGGCCTATAGCCAAATTTTCACCGCGCGACAACTCTGCTCTACCTGAGAGGAAAACTACGACTCACGTAGTTATCTCACAGGACGAGCATCCAATCATTACGCTTGGGTCGAAATGTTCTTCTTGGCCTAAGTTGGTTCACGCTGTGGTTTATGTACTTAGGTTCATGAAAAAGCTTCCGCGTAGAGATGTTATCACAACTGAGGATATCGAGACTGCTGAATTAGTAATTATTCGCGCAGTACAGCGCTCAACCTTCAAGGCTGATATAGACAACATTAAAAATAATAAATCTTGTTCGTCGAAATTACAAAAATTATATCCTTTTGTGTCAAATGACATTCTTCGCGTAGGCGGCCGACTCTCGCAATCCACTCTGGATTACTCACATAAGCACCCAGCTTTATTGCCCAAGAAAGGACATATTATTGATCTCTTAGTGGATCACTATCATCGCACTCAGTTACACGCTGGCCCTCTATTAATTACATCGATACTGAGCATCGATGATACTGAGACAAAAATATTGGATACTATCCGCTCGTCGTGTGGTACGCCAACGCATTCATAAATGCAACGCATGTTTTAGGCAAAATCCTAAACCTACTTTTCCACCGATGTCAGATTTTCCGAAATGTAGAGTCGGAAAATGTAGAGCCTTTTTACATACCGGCGCCGATTACACGGGACCGCTCTACATAACGTTGATTACAGCTCCTGCCGTTACAGGAGAGCGCGCTAATCTTTTGACTCGGTTCTCTCTATTGGACTCTCTTGTCCAATCGTTTTGGAAACGGTTTAAAACGGAGTATTTACATAATTTACAAACGCGTGAAAAATGGAATACGCCAAGTAATCCTGTTACAGTAGGGACTATCGTACTGATCATGGTTGAAAACGCACCTCCATTACATAACTAATTCCTTATCTTAGCTTATAACTAATTCCTTATCTTATCGCTTATCACAAATCACTTATCTTATCGCTGATCACTAGTTACTTATCTTATAGCTTATCGCTAATTACTAATGACTAACTATATATCTTATCACTTATTACTTATCTTATCGCTTATCACTAATTTCTCATCCTATCGTTTATCACTAATTTCTTATCTTACCGCTTATCACTAATTACTTATCACTTATTACTAATTACTTACTTTTACTAATTACTATCTTATCGCTTATCACTAATTATTTTACTAATCGCTAATTACTAATAACATATCTTATCACTATACTAGCGGCACGCTATGATGGCCGGTTTGACGTTTGTCCGCTCATGAAGTTCCGTTAATTGATAACGACTTTGAAGGAAATAATTGTATTACGTTATTGACGATAGTGATGTGCAGAGATTCATAAATTTTATCGAATGTAGTTTTAGGTTTAGGACTCAAAATTTATTAATTTATAAATTTTAAACCGGCCATCATAGCGTGCCGCTAGTATAATTACTTATCTTATCGTTTATCACTTATTACTTTGGTTGATTTCAAAACGTTATTTGTTCAATATTTATTCATAAATATGGGGAATTTGCATTTTATATACGTCTTTTTTTCTCCCCTTGTCCTGCGCACCCCTTGTACTCATTCCATCTCCCTCACTCCTTGTTCCTTTACCTGTCCTCGAGTTTTCGACGCGTCGCCGCCGGCGCACCGCGGCACCATCAGTCTACTGGCATCCGTGAACGCATATGGACGTTTGCTATTATACGCGCCGCGCGTACAAATCCGCAACGTGCCTTCGAGTTCATCGTGAAAAACTAAAGAACTCTTAACGCCAAATCAAAAATAATTTTACTAGTGTATGAAGTTATCAAAATATGGACGCAGTGAAAGGATATTTTCTAGTGTGATGGACATTTATTTACTGGATGAAGAAATTGGACGCTTGCTGACGCCGCCATCTTGCCGCTGAAACCAGCAAATTTCGTTCACCAAACCTCCACAAGTAAGTCCTTACTTCTATATCCATCTCTCCCGATATCCCGGATCGCAATCCCTCAATCAAATAGAACGACCTAGACGCGAAGGCATCTACTAGTCGAATGAGTCTCTGGGCAGAGACTGAATTCGTATCGTCAAAACAGCCGTTTTATACTAATATTTCAAGATGGCGCGCAAAATGGCGTACCCGCACTGTCAAAGTCAAATGTCACTTTGATTAAACTAATTTTAATAAATAAAAGGGAAAGTTGCGTCAGTGCAGCCTGTTGGGTTCCCAGGTATAAAATAATTTTGCAGTTCAAATAAGGAATAAAAAGCAGCCTTTGTCACTTTTCAGTCCCTTAACTTTACCTGTGCTAAAAAACAATCTAAACCTCCGTTGGCGCATATAATTGAAGGATAAGTATGTGAAAAGTAACATACAAATATCCCGCGGAAACTGTTTATTTTCCCGGGATAAAAAGTAGCCTTTTCGCTTTTCAGGTCCTCAACTATGCCTATCCAATAAACCACGTCAATCTGTAACTCCGTTGGCGCATAATTTAAGGATAAATATGTGAAAAGTAGCACACAATAGGCGCCTTTATAATATTTACCGTGACGATATTACCGTGGACGTCCACGGCACAACGGCTAGACAGGGGAGTCAAATGTATGGAAATATATGAAGACGTTTTTAAATTTCCATCGACGGTAACGTTATGCCGTGCACGTCCACGGCACATCCTGTCTTGCCGTGACGATATAATCGGCGTCCGGTTTCCCTATAATATCGTCACGGTATTTTGGCGATGTAGTGCGTAGCAACAAGGATTAATGTTGAGTGAGTGAGAGTCTACGTGCCCGCACTCCCCCACCTCCCGCCCCCCTACAGTGACGCGTTCCGAACTCATTGTTAGAGTTAGGTACTATTTTTTTATATTTTTAATATTTATTAAAAATGGCATTCAAATATGATGTTATTACCCTTTGAGTATCAAGTTGTTACCCTTAACGAACTAATAGAGATGAAGCCTTGTTTTTGGGACAAATAATATAATTTTAAATAAAAAAAAAAATGTTCTTCTATTTCAATTTTAGCATCGGATGCTGCCAAAACCTTCTTGTAATTTGTCTTTTACGTCTTAAATACATTAAATCTACCTAGTCGAAGTAAGTTATTGGCCATGTCATTCACACTCTTCCGAATATACTACGCAAATGACGAAAAACGTCCACGGCGCGGCATGAAAATTATAAAAGCGACTTTAACGTGGACGTTGACGTCGAGGACAACGATAACGTGACGTGAGAATTATAAAAGCGCCTAATATCCCGCGGGAACTGTTTGCTTTCACAGGATAAAAAGTAGCCTTTGTCACTTTTCAAGTCATCAACTATGCCTATCCAAAAAACCACGTTAATCTGTAACTCCGTTGCGCGTATTTTGAAGGACAAATGCGTAAAAAATAGCGATGCTGTCCCGCAGGAACTGTTTGCTTTTCCGGGATAAAAAGTAGCCTATGTGCTATTCCAGACTATAATCTATGTCTGTGCCAAATTTCAGCAAAATCGGTTCATTCGTTGTCGCGTTAAAGAGTAACAAACATCCATCCATCCAAACATCCATCCATCCATCCTCACAAACTTTCGCATTTATAATATTATTATTATAATATAATAATAGGATTTCACATTAAATTATTACATACCTTATCGCTAATCACTATATACATAATATATTATCGCTTATCAATAATAATTACTTATCTTATCGCTAATTTTTTTTTTTGGATCCTGTATTTCGGAGTGACCGAGATTTAATGTGGGATTTGCGAAGGCCGAGGGATAATTCTTAGGTTCAGCATCAGTTCTCGACTGATCTTTGGGCTACTTGAACGAAACTTCAGGATAATTTGGAACAGCAATTTATAACATAGAACTGAGAACTGATTTGATCAATAAATAGCCACAATAGCCATAGTCCAGAAACGGGAATTATTACTGAAAAACTAATCAGGCTTTATCGCTGAAACCCTACCTAAAGCCGTCTCCAACCACCCCTATAACGGCCCCTGACCTCACATCTAATCATTTTAACCACAACACGACAGACAAACCACCATCTGAACGTGAGAGTAGTCATCAAAATGCACAAATTAATTGACAATAATTATGACTTATGCGTGTGAAAATATTTATAGCGATAGTGAATTATCGCTACTCACTATTTACTTATCTTATCGCAAGTCAATAATTTCTTATCTTGTCGCTTATCACTAATAACTTATCTTATCGTTTATCACTAATTACTTATGTTATCGCTAATTACTAATAACATTTATCTTATCACTAATTACTTATCTTATCGCTTATTACTAATTACTTAACTAATCGCTATTGACTAATGACATATCTTATCACTAATTTTTTATCTTATCGCTTATCACTAATTACTTATCGCTAATCACATCTTATCGCTTATTACTAATTACTTATCTTATCGCTTATCAATAGTTACTTATCTTATAGCTTATCACTAATTACTTATCTTATCGCTTATAACTAATTCCTTATCGTAGCTTATAACTAATTCCTTATCTTATCGCTTATCACAAATTACTTATCTTATCGCTTATCACTAGTTACTTATCTTATAGCTTATCGCTAATTACTAATGACTAACTATATATCTTATCACTTATTACTTATCTTATCGTTTAACACAAATTTCTTATCTTATTGCTTATCACTAATAACTTATCTTATCGCTTATCACTAATTACTGATGTTATCGCTAATTACTAATAACATATCTTATCACTAATTTTTTATCTTATCGCTTATCACTAATTACTTATCTTATCGCTTATCACTACTTATCGCTAATCATATCTTATCGCTTATTACTAATTACTTATCTTATCGCTTATCACTAGTTACTTATCTTATAGCTTATCACTAATAACTTATCTTATCGCTTATAACTAATTCCTTATCTTAGCTTATAACTAATTCCTTGTCTTATCGCTTATCACTAATTACTTATCTTATCGCTTATCACTAGTTACTTATAGCTTATCGCTAATTAATAATGACTAACTATATATCTTATCACTTATTACTTATCTTATCGTTTAACACAAATTTCTTATCTTATATCACTAATAACTTATCTTATCGCTTATCACTAATTACTTATGTTATCGCTAATTATTAATAACATATCTTATCACTAATTACTTATCTTATCGCTTATTACTAATCTTATCGCTTATTACTAATTACTTAACTAATCTCTATTTACTAATGACATATCTTATCACTAATATTTTATCTTATCGCTTATCACTAATAACTTATCGCTAATCACATCTTATCGCTTATTACTAATTACTTATCTTATCGCTTATCACTAGTTACTTATCTTATAGCTTATCACTAGTTACTTATCTTATAGCTTATCACTAATTACTTATCTTATCGCTTATAACTAATTCCTTATCTTAGCTTATAACTAATTCCTTATCTTATCGCTTATCACAAATCACTTATCTTATCGCTGATCACTAGTTACTTATCTTATAGCTTATCGCTAATTACTAATGACTAACTATATATCTTATCACTTATTACTTATCTTATCGCTTATCACTAATTACTTATCCTATCGTTTATCACTAATTTCTTATCTTACCGCTTATCACTAATTACTTATCACTTATTACTAATTACTTACTTTTACTAATTACTATCTTATCGCTTATCACTAACTATTTTACTAATCGCTAATTACTAATAACATATCTTATCACTAATTACTTATCTTATCGTTTATCACTTATTACTTTGGTTGATTTCAAAACGTTATTTGTTCAATATTTATTCATAAATATGGGGAATTTGCATTTTATATACGTCTTTTTTTCTCCCCTTGTCCTGCGCACCCCTTGTACTCATTCCATCTCCCTCACTCCTTGTTCCTTTACCTGTCCTCGAGTTTTCGACGCGTCGCCGCCGGCGCACCGCGGCACCATCAGTCTACTGGCATCCGTGAACGCATATGGACGTTTGCTATTATACGCGCCGCGCCTACAAATCCGCAACGTGCCTTCGAGTTCATCGTGAAAAACTAAAGAACTCTTAACGCCAAATCAAAAATAATTTTACTAGTGTATGAAGTTATCAAAATATGGACGCAGTGAAAGGATATTTTCTAGTGTGATGGACATTTATTTACTGGATGAAGAAATTGGACGCTTGCTGACGCCGCCATCTTGCCGCTGAAACCAGCAAATTTCGTTCACCAAACCTCCACAAGTAAGTCCTTACTTCTATATCCATCTCTCCCGATATCCCGGATCGCAATCCCTCAATCAAATAGAACGACCTAGACGCGAAGGCATCTACTAGTCGAATGAGTCTCTGGGCAGAGACTGAATTCGTATCGTCAAAACAGCCGTTTTATACTAATATTTCAAGATGGCGCGCAAAATGGCGTACCCGCACTGTCAAAGTCAAATGTCACTTTGATTAAACTAATTTTAATAAATAAAAGGGAAAGTTGCGTCAGTGCAGCCTGTTGGGTTCCCAGGTATAAAATAATTTTGCAGTTCAAATAAGGAATAAAAAGCAGCCTTTGTCACTTTTCAGTCCCTTAACTTTACCTGTGCTAAAAAACAATCTAAACCTCCGTTGGCGCATATAATTGAAGGATAAGTATGTGAAAAGTAACATACAAATATCCCGCGGAAACTGTTTATTTTCCCGGGATAAAAAGTAGCCTTTTCGCTTTTCAGGTCCTCAACTATGCCTATCCAATAAACCACGTCAATCTGTAACTCCGTTGGCGCATAATTTAAGGATAAATATGTGAAAAGTAGCACACAATAGGCGCCTTTATAATATTTACCGTGACGATATTACCGTGGACGTCCACGGCACAACGGCTAGACAGGGGAGTCAAATGTATGGAAATATATGAAGACGTTTTTAAATTTCCATCGACGGTAACGTTATGCCGTGCACGTCCACGGCACATCCTGTCTTGCCGTGACGATATAATCGGCGTCCGGTTTCCCTATAATATCGTCACGGTATTTTGGCGATGTAGTGCGTAGCAACAAGGATTAATGTTGAGTGAGTGAGAGTCTACGTGCCCGCACTCCCCCACCTCCCGCCCCCCTACAGTGACGCGTTCCGAACTCATTGTTAGAGTTAGGTACTATTTTTTTATATTTTTAATATTTATTAAAAATGGCATTCAAATATGATGTTATTACCCTTTGAGTATCAAGTTGTTACCCTTAACGAACTAATAGAGATGAAGCCTTGTTTTTGGGACAAATAATATAATTTTAAATAAAAAAAAAAATGTTCTTCTATTTCAATTTTAGCATCGGATGCTGCCAAAACCTTCTTGTAATTTGTCTTTTACGTCTTAAATACATTAAATCTACCTAGTCGAAGTAAGTTATTGGCCATGTCATTCACACTCTTCCGAATATACTACGCAAATGACGAAAAACGTCCACGGCGCGGCATGAAAATTATAAAAGCGACTTTAACGTGGACGTTGACGTCGAGGACAACGATAACGTGACGTGAGAATTATAAAAGCGCCTAATATCCCGCGGGAACTGTTTGCTTTCACAGGATAAAAAGTAGCCTTTGTCACTTTTCAAGTCATCAACTATGCCTATCCAAAAAACCACGTTAATCTGTAACTCCGTTGCGCGTATTTTGAAGGACAAATGCGTAAAAAATAGCGATGCTGTCCCGCAGGAACTGTTTGCTTTTCCGGGATAAAAAGTAGCCTATGTGCTATTCCAGACTATAATCTATGTCTGTGCCAAATTTCAGCAAAATCGGTTCATTCGTTGTCGCGTTAAAGAGTAACAAACATCCATCCATCCAAACATCCATCCATCCATCCTCACAAACTTTCGCATTTATAATATTATTATTATAATATAATAATAGGATTTCACATTAAATTATTACATACCTTATCGCTAATCACTATATACATAATATATTATCGCTTATCAATAATAATTACTTATCTTATCGCTAATTTTTTTTTTTGGATCCTGTATTTCGGAGTGACCGAGATTTAATGTGGGATTTGCGAAGGCCGAGGGATAATTCTTAGGTTCAGCATCAGTTCTCGACTGATCTTTGGGCTACTTGAACGAAACTTCAGGATAATTTGGAACAGCAATTTATAACATAGAACTGAGAACTGATTTGATCAATAAATAGCCACAATAGCCATAGTCCAGAAACGGGAATTATTACTGAAAAACTAATCAGGCTTTATCGCTGAAACCCTACCTAAAGCCGTCTCCAACCACCCCTATAACGGCCCCTGACCTCACATCTAATCATTTTAACCACAACACGACAGACAAACCACCATCTGAACGTGAGAGTAGTCATCAAAATGCACAAATTAATTGACAATAATTATGACTTATGCGTGTGAAAATATTTATAGCGATAGTGAATTATCGCTACTCACTATTTACTTATCTTATCGCAAGTCAATAATTTCTTATCTTGTCGCTTATCACTAATAACTTATCTTATCGTTTATCACTAATTACTTATGTTATCGCTAATTACTAATAACATTTATCTTATCACTAATTACTTATCTTATCGCTTATTACTAATTACTTAACTAATCGCTATTGACTAATGACATATCTTATCACTAATTTTTTATCTTATCGCTTATCACTAATTACTTATCGCTAATCACATCTTATCGCTTATTACTAATTACTTATCTTATCGCTTATCAATAGTTACTTATCTTATAGCTTATCACTAATTACTTATCTTATCGCTTATAACTAATTCCTTATCGTAGCTTATAACTAATTCCTTATCTTATCGCTTATCACAAATTACTTATCTTATCGCTTATCACTAGTTACTTATCTTATAGCTTATCGCTAATTACTAATGACTAACTATATATCTTATCACTTATTACTTATCTTATCGTTTAACACAAATTTCTTATCTTATTGCTTATCACTAATAACTTATCTTATCGCTTATCACTAATTACTGATGTTATCGCTAATTACTAATAACATATCTTATCACTAATTTTTTATCTTATCGCTTATCACTAATTACTTATCTTATCGCTTATCACTACTTATCGCTAATCATATCTTATCGCTTATTACTAATTACTTATCTTATCGCTTATCACTAGTTACTTATCTTATAGCTTATCACTAATAACTTATCTTATCGCTTATAACTAATTCCTTATCTTAGCTTATAACTAATTCCTTGTCTTATCGCTTATCACTAATTACTTATCTTATCGCTTATCACTAGTTACTTATAGCTTATCGCTAATTAATAATGACTAACTATATATCTTATCACTTATTACTTATCTTATCGTTTAACACAAATTTCTTATCTTATATCACTAATAACTTATCTTATCGCTTATCACTAATTACTTATGTTATCGCTAATTATTAATAACATATCTTATCACTAATTACTTATCTTATCGCTTATTACTAATCTTATCGCTTATTACTAATTACTTAACTAATCGCTATTTACTAATGACATATCTTATCACTAATATTTTATCTTATCGCTTATCACTAATAACTTATCGCTAATCACATCTTATCGCTTATTACTAATTACTTATCTTATCGCTTATCACTAGTTACTTATCTTATAGCTTATCACTAGTTACTTATCTTATAGCTTATCACTAATTACTTATCTTATCGCTTATAACTAATTCCTTATCTTAGCTTATAACTAATTCCTTATCTTATCGCTTATCACAAATCACTTATCTTATCGCTGATCACTAGTTACTTATCTTATAGCTTATCGCTAATTACTAATGACTAACTATATATCTTATCACTTATTACTTATCTTATCGCTTATCACTAATTACTTATCCTATCGTTTATCACTAATTTCTTATCTTACCGCTTATCACTAATTACTTATCACTTATTACTAATTACTTACTTTTACTAATTACTATCTTATCGCTTATCACTAACTATTTTACTAATCGCTAATTACTAATAACATATCTTATCACTAATTACTTATCTTATCGTTTATCACTTATTACTTTGGTTGATTTCAAAACGTTATTTGTTCAATATTTATTCATAAATATGGGGAATTTGCATTTTATATACGTCTTTTTTTCTCCCCTTGTCCTGCGCACCCCTTGTACTCATTCCATCTCCCTCACTCCTTGTTCCTTTACCTGTCCTCGAGTTTTCGACGCGTCGCCGCCGGCGCACCGCGGCACCATCAGTCTACTGGCATCCGTGAACGCATATGGACGTTTGCTATTATACGCGCCGCGCCTACAAATCCGCAACGTGCCTTCGAGTTCATCGTGAAAAACTAAAGAACTCTTAACGCCAAATCAAAAATAATTTTACTAGTGTATGAAGTTATCAAAATATGGACGCAGTGAAAGGATATTTTCTAGTGTGATGGACATTTATTTACTGGATGAAGAAATTGGACGCTTGCTGACGCCGCCATCTTGCCGCTGAAACCAGCAAATTTCGTTCACCAAACCTCCACAAGTAAGTCTTTACTTCTATATCCATCTCTCCCGATATCCCGGATCATAACAAGGGGAATTTCAAGCAAAACCAGCGCAAGAGTACAGTCCACTGAATAAAACAATTAATTTTCTATCCGCATTTCGAATATGGTAGGATAATTTAAAATCCCCTAAAAGCTTCGCATTTTACCTACCATATTTGTTGTTCCTTGTCGAACCGGATTTCACCAAACATATAAGTTTGGCTTTTTTCAACCGG
Source organism: Oeneis ivallda (assembly GCA_029955525.1). Taxonomy (NCBI): domain Eukaryota; kingdom Metazoa; phylum Arthropoda; class Insecta; order Lepidoptera; family Nymphalidae; genus Oeneis; species Oeneis ivallda. The sequence continues at coordinate 25,675,998 of JARPMR010000009.1, forward strand.
GATATCTTTCTTTTAATCTCTTTTTGATAATTTCATAACATAATCGCAACGCTCTGAATACCTACTGTGCTGTAATATTGCGGAATTGTGAAGTTATATCTACGTAAATCTGTCGTTTGTTTACTAGGTATCGAGATAATAAGATTTTATAATTATTGTTATAATTCATTTTCTTACATACACGCACGCTCTTATTACTTCGTTTATAAGTAAATTATTTACTTAATTCCCGCATACCTAGGTAATAATAAAACGTATAGATCGTAGTTAACATTCTGTGTTGATAGTAAACATCGTGAACGTTATTTCAAATTGTAGGCACACTTTAGGTATTTAATAATTCCACGCGACCATACGTAGGGTCATCGCTCGTTTATCTTTGGTTTGTTTACATTTTCGCTCGCTAAGTTCAATGCATTTTTAGAACACCCCCGCTTGGACACAATTAATGATTGTGTGTTTTTACATTATAAATAACTGCAATCACATATTGTATTTATATTTTACGCATTTATAACGCCATATATAGTATTAAAACGCTATTAATTACTATAAATTCATATCTTCGTATGTAATAATTATTTTATTGTTCCTTCAAGATGAGTAAAGAAAAGGGTTCTCCCTCTTCTAAGCCATATAATAAAGACGAATCTACTTTATTATTATTAGAAAGCAAACGAGATGTCATGTTTGCGAGAATGCAACGTCTATTTGATACTGCTGTCCAAGTTGAAGCAGATGTCACTAAATTACCTACTCTCATTTCGCAGGCTTCCAATATTGAAACATTACGTAAGGAATTCGAACGAAATTTAGATTTATACAATGAAGCGCAATTCAAAGTAAATCCTATGGCTGCAGCTAATTATCAAGCATGGACTTCATTTGAAGAAATGTTTTGCTATGTCAAGCAAATATTATCGCTTAACGATAATAATAAGAATACCGCTAGTTTGGAGAATGACGTTTCTCGCCCTATTTCAAGTTTTCCAAAATTAAAGTCGCACCTTCCGCCAATTGAATTAATGAGTTTTGACGGTGATATTACAAAATTTCCTTTGTTTCACCAACAATTTAAAAACATGATTCATGATAATCCTAATTTATCGAATAATGAGAAAGTATTTTATTTAGTTGGTCGGTTAAAGGACAAAGCCGCTTTAGTTTGTGCAGGGTTGCCAGCTACTGCTGAAAATTACCCTATTATATGGGAAAAATTAATGCCGAAATATGATGATCCTCGCTCGCTCGCTTGCGCTTATTTGAACCAATTATTGCAGTTTAAGCCGCTCACTCACACAAGTGCAAGCACGCTAGATAGCTTCATAAATACGTTCGATTCCGCAGTGGAAACTCTCAAACAGTTAAAAATCGATTTCACTGACTTTATATTTTTTCACTTGGCCGCGCTCAAATTGGATCCTGAGACCATTAAAATGTTCGAACTTATTAATCGCAAGAAACAAATTCCGACTTATAAAAATCTTATAGAATTTGTTAAACAACAAACTAAAGTGGTTTCACGTTCTATTGATAAGGGCTTGGACACACAACAAAATAAAAATCGCAACAAGGTTAATTCGCCTCCGAAGCCTTCAACTAAAACTTTTGTAAATACTGAATCAGTCAGTTCTTCGGAAGCTGGAACTTGTAGTTTGTGTAAAAATAATAAACACTTGCATCTCTATTCGTGCCCTTCATTCATTTATAAAAAATAATTCCTTTTGTCACCGGTGTGTGTCCACGCTTCATCGCACGAAGAACTGCTTATCTAAAGGTGTATGCTCACGGTGCGGATTATCTTCTCATCACTCTACGATCCACTTTGAACGAAGGAACAATAATAATAATAATTTAAAAATGTCCAAACCTAGGTTAGATAATTCGTCATCTACTTCAAACGCGCTTGAGACGCCTCGTATATCTTCAGTTAGTACTGCAGAAATAATACACGCTTCTTATGAAAACGCTACCAATAAAATTAAACCTAACGTTAGCAACGCGAATAATACGTCACTACCGTGTCACTACAACAACGCTGTTAGGCACTGCGAAAATAAGATTGTATGACAAAAATAATCGTTCGCATCTGGTTCGGTGCCTAATTGACCCAGGTTCGCAAAACGATTATATATCTATCGATTGTTGTGAAAAGTATTCATTGCCCATTAGTTCTCAAAACCGTTTTACTGAAGCTCAAGGTATCGGCGGCGCTTCGCAAAAAATACTTGGTGTTGCAGAGTTTAAATTTAAGTCGCGGTTTGATGATAAGAAGGAATACCTGATACGCCCTCTGGTGGTAGAACGAATCACTTCACAACTGCCAGACTCGCATGTTGATATCGCGGCCTTTAGCGATCTTATTAAAAATATACCGTTGGCTGACGATAGTTTCTCAGAACCTGGGTCCAATCGATCTGTTTCTAGGTCTAAATATTTACTGCAAAATAGTACTAGCTAATAAAATAATCGGTGATGTGAATATGCCCTCCGCATTCGAAACCTCTTTAGGTTATTTAATTATGGGCGATGCACCTATTATTTCGCCACATATTAAGTCTCGCGCGATGTGTTTTTTCACAAGCGAGCCGTTAGATGAATTACTACAAAAGTTTTGGACTATTGAAGAACCTCCCGCACGCAAATTCTTAAGTCCCGATGAACAAAAATGTGAAGATATTTACGTTTCTTCAACCACCCGCAATCAGGATGGCTCTTACTCAGTAGACCTCCCTTTCAAGACTGATCCTTGTGTTTTAGGGGATTCTTACATAACCGCTAAGAAACGCTTTTTTAATTTAGAGAGAAGATTCAATAGAGATACTGAACTTCACTCTAAATATAACGATGTTATTAAAGAGTACATTGATAAACGTATAATTGAACGCCTGCCACCTGATGAGCCTGTCTCACCAGGCTATTATTTAGCGCATCACCCTGTGATTCGGGAGGATAAGACTTCGACGAAGATACGTATCGTTCTAGATGGTTCTTCTCCCACTAACCCTTCTCTTCTTAATACAGAAGAGTCATCTTCTGATAAAAAATTATCGCTCAATGATATTTTGCACACTGGTTGCAATTTGCAATCAGATATTTTCGACATTCTTTTGAATGTTCGCATTTTTCGCATCGCATGTCAACGCACCGCACCGCAAATATCAACGCATTATTTATCGCTTTTCACCTGAAGACCCGCTCGAAATGTATGAATTTACTCGAGTGACCTTTGGTTTACGCTCCTCGCCTTTTTTGGCATTACGCACGCTGCGCCAATTGGCCAGCGACGAGCGCCACAAGTGGCCTCTCGCCGCTTCTGTTGTTGAGAGAGACGTCTACATGGACGACCTAGCTTCTTCTGCCTCATCTATCGACGAAGCGAGAAATCGACGAAGCGAGAAAGATAGCGCATGAGTTGATAGAGCTCTTTAAAGCCGGTGGTTTCGACTTAGTGAAGTGGACCAGCAATTCAACTGAATTACTTGGTCACATTCCTACGAGTCATCGCCAGTGTGAGTCCATCTCTCTCGACACAGATGACACTTTTAAAATTCTAGGCCTCCATTGGCTTCCCGCATCCGATAACTTTGTTTTTAAAGTATCGCCACCGCCGAATGCTTGTACCAAACGAGCTATTCTATCCGCTACCGCACGTCTCTATGACGTTCTGGGCCTCGTTGGTCCAGTTATCTTATTCGCTAAACTAATCATAAAAGATTTATGGCTTCTGAATATGGGATGTTATGATTCTCCACCTCAACACATAATTGATAAGTGGCAAGATTATGTATCTGAATTGCCTATTATCTCTAATCTCAAGTTTCCTCGTCACACAGGCATTGAGGAAAATTCTCAAGTTTCGCTTCTGGCATTTTCAGATGCCAGTGAGAAGGCATATGGTTGTGTCGTGTATTTACACGTTAAAAATGAAAATAAACCGCCTAAAGTTACACTACTGTGTTCAAAGTCACGTGTAGCGCCCGTAAAGCCCACGGTCACACTAGCTAGACTAGAGTTGAATGGAATAGTATTGCTTGCTCGTCTAGTAAACTCAGTGTACTACACCTTGTCTTCTCGCATAAAAATAAATGAGGTAGGTACTCGTGTTCTCAGATTTAGAAGTCGCCCTCTGTTGGGCACTCTCTTCGCCACATAAGTTCAATACTTACGTAGCTAATCGCATCTCTCAAATTCATACGCTATTATCGCCTCTTAATGCGAATTTTTATCATATTGCCGGAGTTCAAAATCCCGCTGATTGTGTATCTCGCGGCCTTATGCCCGCACAAATGTCAGAACACGCACTTTGGTTTGAAGGACCCTCATGGATTTCATTTCCATCGGACGAATGGCCTATAGCCAAATTTTCACCGCGCGACAACTCTGCTCTACCTGAGAGGAAAACTACGACTCACGTAGTTATCTCACAGGACGAGCATCCAATCATTACGCTTGGGTCGAAATGTTCTTCTTGGCCTAAGTTGGTTCACGCTGTGGTTTATGTACTTAGGTTCATGAAAAAGCTTCCGCGTAGAGATGTTATCACAACTGAGGATATCGAGACTGCTGAATTAGTAATTATTCGCGCAGTACAGCGCTCAACCTTCAAGGCTGATATAGACAACATTAAAAATAATAAATCTTGTTCGTCGAAATTACAAAAATTATATCCTTTTGTGTCAAATGACATTCTTCGCGTAGGCGGCCGACTCTCGCAATCCACTCTGGATTACTCACATAAGCACCCAGCTTTATTGCCCAAGAAAGGACATATTATTGATCTCTTAGTGGATCACTATCATCGCACTCAGTTACACGCTGGCCCTCTATTAATTACATCGATACTGAGCATCGATGATACTGAGACAAAAATATTGGATACTATCCGCTCGTCGTGTGGTACGCCAACGCATTCATAAATGCAACGCATGTTTTAGGCAAAATCCTAAACCTACTTTTCCACCGATGTCAGATTTTCCGAAATGTAGAGTCGGAAAATGTAGAGCCTTTTTACATACCGGCGCCGATTACACGGGACCGCTCTACATAACGTTGATTACAGCTCCTGCCGTTACAGGAGAGCGCGCTAATCTTTTGACTCGGTTCTCTCTATTGGACTCTCTTGTCCAATCGTTTTGGAAACGGTTTAAAACGGAGTATTTACATAATTTACAAACGCGTGAAAAATGGAATACGCCAAGTAATCCTGTTACAGTAGGGACTATCGTACTGATCATGGTTGAAAACGCACCTCCATTACATAACTAATTCCTTATCTTAGCTTATAACTAATTCCTTATCTTATCGCTTATCACAAATCACTTATCTTATCGCTGATCACTAGTTACTTATCTTATAGCTTATCGCTAATTACTAATGACTAACTATATATCTTATCACTTATTACTTATCTTATCGCTTATCACTAATTTCTCATCCTATCGTTTATCACTAATTTCTTATCTTACCGCTTATCACTAATTACTTATCACTTATTACTAATTACTTACTTTTACTAATTACTATCTTATCGCTTATCACTAATTATTTTACTAATCGCTAATTACTAATAACATATCTTATCACTAATTACTTATCTTATCGTTTATCACTTATTACTTTGGTTGATTTCAAAACGTTATTTGTTCAATATTTATTCATAAATATGGGGAATTTGCATTTTATATACGTCTTTTTTTCTCCCCTTGTCCTGCGCACCCCTTGTACTCATTCCATCTCCCTCACTCCTTGTTCCTTTACCTGTCCTCGAGTTTTCGACGCGTCGCCGCCGGCGCACCGCGGCACCATCAGTCTACTGGCATCCGTGAACGCATATGGACGTTTGCTATTATACGCGCCGCGCGTACAAATCCGCAACGTGCCTTCGAGTTCATCGTGAAAAACTAAAGAACTCTTAACGCCAAATCAAAAATAATTTTACTAGTGTATGAAGTTATCAAAATATGGACGCAGTGAAAGGATATTTTCTAGTGTGATGGACATTTATTTACTGGATGAAGAAATTGGACGCTTGCTGACGCCGCCATCTTGCCGCTGAAACCAGCAAATTTCGTTCACCAAACCTCCACAAGTAAGTCCTTACTTCTATATCCATCTCTCCCGATATCCCGGATCGCAATCCCTCAATCAAATAGAACGACCTAGACGCGAAGGCATCTACTAGTCGAATGAGTCTCTGGGCAGAGACTGAATTCGTATCGTCAAAACAGCCGTTTTATACTAATATTTCAAGATGGCGCGCAAAATGGCGTACCCGCACTGTCAAAGTCAAATGTCACTTTGATTAAACTAATTTTAATAAATAAAAGGGAAAGTTGCGTCAGTGCAGCCTGTTGGGTTCCCAGGTATAAAATAATTTTGCAGTTCAAATAAGGAATAAAAAGCAGCCTTTGTCACTTTTCAGTCCCTTAACTTTACCTGTGCTAAAAAACAATCTAAACCTCCGTTGGCGCATATAATTGAAGGATAAGTATGTGAAAAGTAACATACAAATATCCCGCGGAAACTGTTTATTTTCCCGGGATAAAAAGTAGCCTTTTCGCTTTTCAGGTCCTCAACTATGCCTATCCAATAAACCACGTCAATCTGTAACTCCGTTGGCGCATAATTTAAGGATAAATATGTGAAAAGTAGCACACAATAGGCGCCTTTATAATATTTACCGTGACGATATTACCGTGGACGTCCACGGCACAACGGCTAGACAGGGGAGTCAAATGTATGGAAATATATGAAGACGTTTTTAAATTTCCATCGACGGTAACGTTATGCCGTGCACGTCCACGGCACATCCTGTCTTGCCGTGACGATATAATCGGCGTCCGGTTTCCCTATAATATCGTCACGGTATTTTGGCGATGTAGTGCGTAGCAACAAGGATTAATGTTGAGTGAGTGAGAGTCTACGTGCCCGCACTCCCCCACCTCCCGCCCCCCTACAGTGACGCGTTCCGAACTCATTGTTAGAGTTAGGTACTATTTTTTTATATTTTTAATATTTATTAAAAATGGCATTCAAATATGATGTTATTACCCTTTGAGTATCAAGTTGTTACCCTTAACGAACTAATAGAGATGAAGCCTTGTTTTTGGGACAAATAATATAATTTTAAATAAAAAAAAAAATGTTCTTCTATTTCAATTTTAGCATCGGATGCTGCCAAAACCTTCTTGTAATTTGTCTTTTACGTCTTAAATACATTAAATCTACCTAGTCGAAGTAAGTTATTGGCCATGTCATTCACACTCTTCCGAATATACTACGCAAATGACGAAAAACGTCCACGGCGCGGCATGAAAATTATAAAAGCGACTTTAACGTGGACGTTGACGTCGAGGACAACGATAACGTGACGTGAGAATTATAAAAGCGCCTAATATCCCGCGGGAACTGTTTGCTTTCACAGGATAAAAAGTAGCCTTTGTCACTTTTCAAGTCATCAACTATGCCTATCCAAAAAACCACGTTAATCTGTAACTCCGTTGCGCGTATTTTGAAGGACAAATGCGTAAAAAATAGCGATGCTGTCCCGCAGGAACTGTTTGCTTTTCCGGGATAAAAAGTAGCCTATGTGCTATTCCAGACTATAATCTATGTCTGTGCCAAATTTCAGCAAAATCGGTTCATTCGTTGTCGCGTTAAAGAGTAACAAACATCCATCCATCCAAACATCCATCCATCCATCCTCACAAACTTTCGCATTTATAATATTATTATTATAATATAATAATAGGATTTCACATTAAATTATTACATACCTTATCGCTAATCACTATATACATAATACTAGTAGGGCGCGTGGGTGCGCGGCCCGCAAGCGGACCGCGGTTTTTCTACTCGGCAAGTAGACTTTTAGGTCTTGATCATTTTCTATCAAAAAACCACTCTTCCATCTTTTATACTCTCCGAGATAGACACCGTTGAAGTTTGTATGGCCGCCATCTTGAATCCGCCATTTTGGATTTTTTTTAGCTCACTGCAAATTGGATGAGGTTTCGAGTGACTTTTGTTCGAGCTCCTCACCCACCTTCCAAACCCTCGATCATCATATGTCATCATTTGTCATAATGAAAATTCTTCAATAAAAACAAATCTTGAAAAGGAACCGTATCAAAGTCTTGCATGATTCCCGGCTTCTAGTCTCTTCAATATTCGCCATAATATATTTTGTATGAAGAAAAAAAATTCCTCCATCTTGGTTTTTTTTTCTATTCATCAAATAGACCTTTGGGCCTTGATCATCTTTTGCCAAGAACCCACTCTTCCATCTATTATCCTCTCCGAGATAGACAGATGAAATTTGTATGGCCGCCATCTTTTTTCCGCCATTTTGAATTTTTTTTCAGCTCGCTGCCAATTGGATGAGGTTTCGAATGACATTTGTTCGAGCACCCCCCACCTATCTTTAATAACCTGGCCTTGCTCCTCACCCGTCTCCGAAATCCTCAATCATCAGCTCTCTCCATATTTTTCCTCCGAATGAATTTTTGTCCTCTATACGAAACCATTAGTGAAAAAAAAATTTTTCATACAAAATTTTACAGGAGAGGTGATCAATGAGTCAGTGAATCAGCACGAGCAGCTATATATATATTAATATTATCGCTTATCAATAATAATTACTTATCTTATCGCTAATTTTTTTTTTTGGATCCTGTATTTCGGAGTGACCGAGATTTAATGTGGGATTTGCGAAGGCCGAGGGATAATTCTTAGGTTCAGCATCAGTTCTCGACTGATCTTTGGGCTACTTGAACGAAACTTCAGGATAATTTGGAACAGCAATTTATAACATAGAACTGAGAACTGATTTGATCAATAAATAGCCACAATAGCCATAGTCCAGAAACGGGAATTATTACTGAAAAACTAATCAGGCTTTATCGCTGAAACCCTACCTAAAGCCGTCTCCAACCACCCCTATAACGGCCCCTGACCTCACATCTAATCATTTTAACCACAACACGACAGACAAACCACCATCTGAACGTGAGAGTAGTCATCAAAATGCACAAATTAATTGACAATAATTATGACTTATGCGTGTGAAAATATTTATAGCGATAGTGAATTATCGCTACTCACTATTTACTTATCTTATCGCAAGTCAATAATTTCTTATCTTGTCGCTTATCACTAATAACTTATCTTATCGTTTATCACTAATTACTTATGTTATCGCTAATTACTAATAACATTTATCTTATCACTAATTACTTATCTTATCGCTTATTACTAATTACTTAACTAATCGCTATTGACTAATGACATATCTTATCACTAATTTTTTATCTTATCGCTTATCACTAATTACTTATCGCTAATCACATCTTATCGCTTATTACTAATTACTTATCTTATCGCTTATCAATAGTTACTTATCTTATAGCTTATCACTAATTACTTATCTTATCGCTTATAACTAATTCCTTATCGTAGCTTATAACTAATTCCTTATCTTATCGCTTATCACAAATTACTTATCTTATCGCTTATCACTAGTTACTTATCTTATAGCTTATCGCTAATTACTAATGACTAACTATATATCTTATCACTTATTACTTATCTTATCGTTTAACACAAATTTCTTATCTTATTGCTTATCACTAATAACTTATCTTATCGCTTATCACTAATTACTGATGTTATCGCTAATTACTAATAACATATCTTATCACTAATTTTTTATCTTATCGCTTATCACTAATTACTTATCTTATCGCTTATCACTACTTATCGCTAATCATATCTTATCGCTTATTACTAATTACTTATCTTATCGCTTATCACTAGTTACTTATCTTATAGCTTATCACTAATAACTTATCTTATCGCTTATAACTAATTCCTTATCTTAGCTTATAACTAATTCCTTGTCTTATCGCTTATCACTAATTACTTATCTTATCGCTTATCACTAGTTACTTATAGCTTATCGCTAATTAATAATGACTAACTATATATCTTATCACTTATTACTTATCTTATCGTTTAACACAAATTTCTTATCTTATATCACTAATAACTTATCTTATCGCTTATCACTAATTACTTATGTTATCGCTAATTATTAATAACATATCTTATCACTAATTACTTATCTTATCGCTTATTACTAATCTTATCGCTTATTACTAATTACTTAACTAATCTCTATTTACTAATGACATATCTTATCACTAATATTTTATCTTATCGCTTATCACTAATAACTTATCGCTAATCACATCTTATCGCTTATTACTAATTACTTATCTTATCGCTTATCACTAGTTACTTATCTTATAGCTTATCACTAGTTACTTATCTTATAGCTTATCACTAATTACTTATCTTATCGCTTATAACTAATTCCTTATCTTAGCTTATAACTAATTCCTTATCTTATCGCTTATCACAAATCACTTATCTTATCGCTGATCACTAGTTACTTATCTTATAGCTTATCGCTAATTACTAATGACTAACTATATATCTTATCACTTATTACTTATCTTATCGCTTATCACTAATTACTTATCCTATCGTTTATCACTAATTTCTTATCTTACCGCTTATCACTAATTACTTATCACTTATTACTAATTACTTACTTTTACTAATTACTATCTTATCGCTTATCACTAACTATTTTACTAATCGCTAATTACTAATAACATATCTTATCACTAATTACTTATCTTATCGTTTATCACTTATTACTTTGGTTGATTTCAAAACGTTATTTGTTCAATATTTATTCATAAATATGGGGAATTTGCATTTTATATACGTCTTTTTTTCTCCCCTTGTCCTGCGCACCCCTTGTACTCATTCCATCTCCCTCACTCCTTGTTCCTTTACCTGTCCTCGAGTTTTCGACGCGTCGCCGCCGGCGCACCGCGGCACCATCAGTCTACTGGCATCCGTGAACGCATATGGACGTTTGCTATTATACGCGCCGCGCCTACAAATCCGCAACGTGCCTTCGAGTTCATCGTGAAAAACTAAAGAACTCTTAACGCCAAATCAAAAATAATTTTACTAGTGTATGAAGTTATCAAAATATGGACGCAGTGAAAGGATATTTTCTAGTGTGATGGACATTTATTTACTGGATGAAGAAATTGGACGCTTGCTGACGCCGCCATCTTGCCGCTGAAACCAGCAAATTTCGTTCACCAAACCTCCACAAGTAAGTCCTTACTTCTATATCCATCTCTCCCGATATCCCGGATCGCAATCCCTCAATCAAATAGAACGACCTAGACGCGAAGGCATCTACTAGTCGAATGAGTCTCTGGGCAGAGACTGAATTCGTATCGTCAAAACAGCCGTTTTATACTAATATTTCAAGATGGCGCGCAAAATGGCGTACCCGCACTGTCAAAGTCAAATGTCACTTTGATTAAACTAATTTTAATAAATAAAAGGGAAAGTTGCGTCAGTGCAGCCTGTTGGGTTCCCAGGTATAAAATAATTTTGCAGTTCAAATAAGGAATAAAAAGCAGCCTTTGTCACTTTTCAGTCCCTTAACTTTACCTGTGCTAAAAAACAATCTAAACCTCCGTTGGCGCATATAATTGAAGGATAAGTATGTGAAAAGTAACATACAAATATCCCGCGGAAACTGTTTATTTTCCCGGGATAAAAAGTAGCCTTTTCGCTTTTCAGGTCCTCAACTATGCCTATCCAATAAACCACGTCAATCTGTAACTCCGTTGGCGCATAATTTAAGGATAAATATGTGAAAAGTAGCACACAATAGGCGCCTTTATAATATTTACCGTGACGATATTACCGTGGACGTCCACGGCACAACGGCTAGACAGGGGAGTCAAATGTATGGAAATATATGAAGACGTTTTTAAATTTCCATCGACGGTAACGTTATGCCGTGCACGTCCACGGCACATCCTGTCTTGCCGTGACGATATAATCGGCGTCCGGTTTCCCTATAATATCGTCACGGTATTTTGGCGATGTAGTGCGTAGCAACAAGGATTAATGTTGAGTGAGTGAGAGTCTACGTGCCCGCACTCCCCCACCTCCCGCCCCCCTACAGTGACGCGTTCCGAACTCATTGTTAGAGTTAGGTACTATTTTTTTATATTTTTAATATTTATTAAAAATGGCATTCAAATATGATGTTATTACCCTTTGAGTATCAAGTTGTTACCCTTAACGAACTAATAGAGATGAAGCCTTGTTTTTGGGACAAATAATATAATTTTAAATAAAAAAAAAAATGTTCTTCTATTTCAATTTTAGCATCGGATGCTGCCAAAACCTTCTTGTAATTTGTCTTTTACGTCTTAAATACATTAAATCTACCTAGTCGAAGTAAGTTATTGGCCATGTCATTCACACTCTTCCGAATATACTACGCAAATGACGAAAAACGTCCACGGCGCGGCATGAAAATTATAAAAGCGACTTTAACGTGGACGTTGACGTCGAGGACAACGATAACGTGACGTGAGAATTATAAAAGCGCCTAATATCCCGCGGGAACTGTTTGCTTTCACAGGATAAAAAGTAGCCTTTGTCACTTTTCAAGTCATCAACTATGCCTATCCAAAAAACCACGTTAATCTGTAACTCCGTTGCGCGTATTTTGAAGGACAAATGCGTAAAAAATAGCGATGCTGTCCCGCAGGAACTGTTTGCTTTTCCGGGATAAAAAGTAGCCTATGTGCTATTCCAGACTATAATCTATGTCTGTGCCAAATTTCAGCAAAATCGGTTCATTCGTTGTCGCGTTAAAGAGTAACAAACATCCATCCATCCAAACATCCATCCATCCATCCTCACAAACTTTCGCATTTATAATATTATTATTATAATATAATAATAGGATTTCACATTAAATTATTACATACCTTATCGCTAATCACTATATACATAATATATTATCGCTTATCAATAATAATTACTTATCTTATCGCTAATTTTTTTTTTTGGATCCTGTATTTCGGAGTGACCGAGATTTAATGTGGGATTTGCGAAGGCCGAGGGATAATTCTTAGGTTCAGCATCAGTTCTCGACTGATCTTTGGGCTACTTGAACGAAACTTCAGGATAATTTGGAACAGCAATTTATAACATAGAACTGAGAACTGATTTGATCAATAAATAGCCACAATAGCCATAGTCCAGAAACGGGAATTATTACTGAAAAACTAATCAGGCTTTATCGCTGAAACCCTACCTAAAGCCGTCTCCAACCACCCCTATAACGGCCCCTGACCTCACATCTAATCATTTTAACCACAACACGACAGACAAACCACCATCTGAACGTGAGAGTAGTCATCAAAATGCACAAATTAATTGACAATAATTATGACTTATGCGTGTGAAAATATTTATAGCGATAGTGAATTATCGCTACTCACTATTTACTTATCTTATCGCAAGTCAATAATTTCTTATCTTGTCGCTTATCACTAATAACTTATCTTATCGTTTATCACTAATTACTTATGTTATCGCTAATTACTAATAACATTTATCTTATCACTAATTACTTATCTTATCGCTTATTACTAATTACTTAACTAATCGCTATTGACTAATGACATATCTTATCACTAATTTTTTATCTTATCGCTTATCACTAATTACTTATCGCTAATCACATCTTATCGCTTATTACTAATTACTTATCTTATCGCTTATCAATAGTTACTTATCTTATAGCTTATCACTAATTACTTATCTTATCGCTTATAACTAATTCCTTATCGTAGCTTATAACTAATTCCTTATCTTATCGCTTATCACAAATTACTTATCTTATCGCTTATCACTAGTTACTTATCTTATAGCTTATCGCTAATTACTAATGACTAACTATATATCTTATCACTTATTACTTATCTTATCGTTTAACACAAATTTCTTATCTTATTGCTTATCACTAATAACTTATCTTATCGCTTATCACTAATTACTGATGTTATCGCTAATTACTAATAACATATCTTATCACTAATTTTTTATCTTATCGCTTATCACTAATTACTTATCTTATCGCTTATCACTACTTATCGCTAATCATATCTTATCGCTTATTACTAATTACTTATCTTATCGCTTATCACTAGTTACTTATCTTATAGCTTATCACTAATAACTTATCTTATCGCTTATAACTAATTCCTTATCTTAGCTTATAACTAATTCCTTGTCTTATCGCTTATCACTAATTACTTATCTTATCGCTTATCACTAGTTACTTATAGCTTATCGCTAATTAATAATGACTAACTATATATCTTATCACTTATTACTTATCTTATCGTTTAACACAAATTTCTTATCTTATATCACTAATAACTTATCTTATCGCTTATCACTAATTACTTATGTTATCGCTAATTATTAATAACATATCTTATCACTAATTACTTATCTTATCGCTTATTACTAATCTTATCGCTTATTACTAATTACTTAACTAATCGCTATTTACTAATGACATATCTTATCACTAATATTTTATCTTATCGCTTATCACTAATAACTTATCGCTAATCACATCTTATCGCTTATTACTAATTACTTATCTTATCGCTTATCACTAGTTACTTATCTTATAGCTTATCACTAGTTACTTATCTTATAGCTTATCACTAATTACTTATCTTATCGCTTATAACTAATTCCTTATCTTAGCTTATAACTAATTCCTTATCTTATCGCTTATCACAAATCACTTATCTTATCGCTGATCACTAGTTACTTATCTTATAGCTTATCGCTAATTACTAATGACTAACTATATATCTTATCACTTATTACTTATCTTATCGCTTATCACTAATTACTTATCCTATCGTTTATCACTAATTTCTTATCTTACCGCTTATCACTAATTACTTATCACTTATTACTAATTACTTACTTTTACTAATTACTATCTTATCGCTTATCACTAACTATTTTACTAATCGCTAATTACTAATAACATATCTTATCACTAATTACTTATCTTATCGTTTATCACTTATTACTTTGGTTGATTTCAAAACGTTATTTGTTCAATATTTATTCATAAATATGGGGAATTTGCATTTTATATACGTCTTTTTTTCTCCCCTTGTCCTGCGCACCCCTTGTACTCATTCCATCTCCCTCACTCCTTGTTCCTTTACCTGTCCTCGAGTTTTCGACGCGTCGCCGCCGGCGCACCGCGGCACCATCAGTCTACTGGCATCCGTGAACGCATATGGACGTTTGCTATTATACGCGCCGCGCCTACAAATCCGCAACGTGCCTTCGAGTTCATCGTGAAAAACTAAAGAACTCTTAACGCCAAATCAAAAATAATTTTACTAGTGTATGAAGTTATCAAAATATGGACGCAGTGAAAGGATATTTTCTAGTGTGATGGACATTTATTTACTGGATGAAGAAATTGGACGCTTGCTGACGCCGCCATCTTGCCGCTGAAACCAGCAAATTTCGTTCACCAAACCTCCACAAGTAAGTCTTTACTTCTATATCCATCTCTCCCGATATCCCGGATCATAACAAGGGGAATTTCAAGCAAAACCAGCGCAAGAGTACAGTCCACTGAATAAAACAATTAATTTTCTATCCGCATTTCGAATATGGTAGGATAATTTAAAATCCCCTAAAAGCTTCGCATTTTACCTACCATATTTGTTGTTCCTTGTCGAACCGGATTTCACCAAACATATAAGTTTGGCTTTTTTCAACCGGGATATCTTTCTTTTAATCTCTTTTTGATAATTTCATAACATAATCGCAACGCTCTGAATACCTACTGTGCTGTAATATTGCGGAATTGTGAAGTTATATCTACGTAAATCTGTCGTTTGTTTACTAGGTATCGAGATAATAAGATTTTATAATTATTGTTATAATTCATTTTCTTACATACACGCACGCTCTTATTACTTCGTTTATAAGTAAATTATTTACTTAATTCCCGCATACCTAGGTAATAATAAAACGTATAGATCGTAGTTAACATTCTGTGTTGATAGTAAACATCGTGAACGTTATTTCAAATTGTAGGCACACTTTAGGTATTTAATAATTCCACGCGACCATACGTAGGGTCATCGCTCGTTTATCTTTGGTTTGTTTACATTTTCGCTCGCTAAGTTCAATGCATTTTTAGAACACCCCCGCTTGGACACAATTAATGATTGTGTGTTTTTACATTATAAATAACTGCAATCACATATTGTATTTATATTTTACGCATTTATAACGCCATATATAGTATTAAAACGCTATTAATTACTATAAATTCATATCTTCGTATGTAATAATTATTTTATTGTTCCTTCAAGATGAGTAAAGAAAAGGGTTCTCCCTCTTCTAAGCCATATAATAAAGACGAATCTACTTTATTATTATTAGAAAGCAAACGAGATGTCATGTTTGCGAGAATGCAACGTCTATTTGATACTGCTGTCCAAGTTGAAGCAGATGTCACTAAATTACCTACTCTCATTTCGCAGGCTTCCAATATTGAAACATTACGTAAGGAATTCGAACGAAATTTAGATTTATACAATGAAGCGCAATTCAAAGTAAATCCTATGGCTGCAGCTAATTATCAAGCATGGACTTCATTTGAAGAAATGTTTTGCTATGTCAAGCAAATATTATCGCTTAACGATAATAATAAGAATACCGCTAGTTTGGAGAATGACGTTTCTCGCCCTATTTCAAGTTTTCCAAAATTAAAGTCGCACCTTCCGCCAATTGAATTAATGAGTTTTGACGGTGATATTACAAAATTTCCTTTGTTTCACCAACAATTTAAAAACATGATTCATGATAATCCTAATTTATCGAATAATGAGAAAGTATTTTATTTAGTTGGTCGGTTAAAGGACAAAGCCGCTTTAGTTTGTGCAGGGTTGCCAGCTACTGCTGAAAATTACCCTATTATATGGGAAAAATTAATGCCGAAATATGATGATCCTCGCTCGCTCGCTTGCGCTTATTTGAACCAATTATTGCAGTTTAAGCCGCTCACTCACACAAGTGCAAGCACGCTAGATAGCTTCATAAATACGTTCGATTCCGCAGTGGAAACTCTCAAACAGTTAAAAATCGATTTCACTGACTTTATATTTTTTCACTTGGCCGCGCTCAAATTGGATCCTGAGACCATTAAAATGTTCGAACTTATTAATCGCAAGAAACAAATTCCGACTTATAAAAATCTTATAGAATTTGTTAAACAACAAACTAAAGTGGTTTCACGTTCTATTGATAAGGGCTTGGACACACAACAAAATAAAAATCGCAACAAGGTTAATTCGCCTCCGAAGCCTTCAACTAAAACTTTTGTAAATACTGAATCAGTCAGTTCTTCGGAAGCTGGAACTTGTAGTTTGTGTAAAAATAATAAACACTTGCATCTCTATTCGTGCCCTTCATTCATTTATAAAAAATAATTCCTTTTGTCACCGGTGTGTGTCCACGCTTCATCGCACGAAGAACTGCTTATCTAAAGGTGTATGCTCACGGTGCGGATTATCTTCTCATCACTCTACGATCCACTTTGAACGAAGGAACAATAATAATAATAATTTAAAAATGTCCAAACCTAGGTTAGATAATTCGTCATCTACTTCAAACGCGCTTGAGACGCCTCGTATATCTTCAGTTAGTACTGCAGAAATAATACACGCTTCTTATGAAAACGCTACCAATAAAATTAAACCTAACGTTAGCAACGCGAATAATACGTCACTACCGTGTCACTACAACAACGCTGTTAGGCACTGCGAAAATAAGATTGTATGACAAAAATAATCGTTCGCATCTGGTTCGGTGCCTAATTGACCCAGGTTCGCAAACGATTATATATCTATCGATTGTTGTGAAAAGTATTCATTGCCCATTAGTTCTCAAAACCGTTTTACTGAAGCTCAAGGTATCGGCGGCGCTTCGCAAAAAATACTTGGTGTTGCAGAGTTTAAATTTAAGTCGCGGTTTGATGATAAGAAGGAATACCTGATACGCCCTCTGGTGGTAGAACGAATCACTTCACAACTGCCAGACTCGCATGTTGATATCGCGGCCTTTAGCGAT